>CM054112.1:235480872-236680872 GCA_028673005.1 Tanypteryx hageni | reverse complement strand
AAGGGTTGGGTTGGAGGTTATCTTCCTCGAGATATCTCCCCATTGAACTTTTTCGATCCTCTATTTCCCAGTCCTCAACTTTCCGATTCCGCAAAACGCGTAAACCATCGTTCCTCTGGAAACCATTATCTACTCCTGTACGTCTCCCGCACACCTTTTAGAGCCGTGCGGCGCCTGGGCCACGTCAGGATTCTCTCCCGACCCATTCTTCCTCCCCCATCTCCTCCTTGGCCCTTATCTGAGCTTTGCCGCACCTGGTTCACCCCCTTCGTTCGTGTGTACCAATGGCAACCCTCCCTCTACGCGTTTTCCCCTCTGTACACGTTATTCCGCACCTTCACTTTCGCCAGCGGCATATGCGCTCCCGCATAGCATTTTCGTCGATCTCCAATGGAACGCAGGAATCTTTCTGTAGTTGTGGACGCGTTCCACTTTTAACGCGGCAATTCGGGAACAGAAAAACGAGTGGGGAATTCGCAAAATTCTTCTTTCTCTTCCCTATTGCAGTATATATCTATCGCTGATTTTTTCAATAAAAATTAATAAATGTTTTTATGAAAAGAATTTATCACGATGACATTTGATGGGCATTTCCAAATAAAGATCTTCAATTCATGTGGCATAGAGGTTCAAAGATTGAAATTTTTTTCTCCTGTATTTATGAAAATGAAACGGATGGTTTAATTAGTTGACTTGTTCCTTAAATAATGCAAATTGAGATTCAGTGAAGCAGTTAACTTCCGTCGTAATGTTCTGGATTCCGAATATAGCGGTAGTTGATTTTCGCCTTTGGATCTTATCCCCTTCTCCTGTCAGAGCATCTCTTGGGAGAGCAGAATATTGCAGCAGCACCCCGTCTTTCGGAAGGGACTATAAGCCTTTTGATCCTTTGATGCATTACATGGGATGATTCCGGAAATGGATTTCTATTCACTCATAGGATAAAGGAACGAATGAATATCTTAACGAATATCGTACCACGTGAATGAGTTTAAGGGCATCGGTCAGAGCTCACCTCATTCGTAGAAGACTACTTTATTTTTGGGTTATGTGTGTGTGAGAGAGAGAGAAAGGGTGAGGATTGGAAGTGGAATAGCGATTAATGAGAAAAGGGATGGACAATCCACTCAGAGGAAAGATAATTAGCGCAGTGAATGATTAAGAATTGCCGCTGAACTGAGTGTGTACGCCATACAGACGGCGTCGTTGCAGTCAATGGAGGAAGAATAACTGAACAATATCACGCGCCATTTTTCATAAATTTATTTCTCTCTCTCTCAATTCATTTTATTTCGTTTCTCTTTCCACTAAACTTACCGACGTTGAAATATGTAAAAATTACTAATTTATCAACAAACGATTTTTAGCATTACCGTTTACTATAACAAGACGAAGACGCCTAAAAACGTAACCTTCAGCGGATAGACAGAAAAATAATTTGAGTGGGCGGAAACGACGCCCAAGCTCTTATGGCGACACGAAATGATAAGCGACACGCGCACTTGTCCCGCGTCGTCCGTATGCGTCGCATAGGTAGCGTTCCGATCGATACATCGAAGAGCGGCGGACTGTTTCAAATTACAATAACGCCCGCGCGTTTTGGGAAGCCGCGGAGGAGTTTTCGCAAATCGATGAATTTGATGGAACAATCGATGGGAGAGAGAGATACAGGGATAGGGTAGAGAGATTAGAGTCACCAATAGACGATGGATCGATATATCGCGCGAAACGAATCTCATTATTAAGCGTGGTTTTAAGCGGCAGTTTCTATCGTTTCGGCATCCTTCGATAATCCTCCAATCGAGGAAAAGTTTACGGAGCGTTTATTATAACCTCAATTTCGATGTGAATCCTTTGAAACAAAGCCTTTCCTTTATCGCTTAACCCGATATGGATAAATTTAACCGGATAAAAATGGTAGCCTATTTTCCTGGATTCGCCAACTATGCGAATATTTCTTTACAAATATTCAATTTATTCGAAACTGAAAATTATCAGTTGCCGTTTTGTTTCATTATGGCTTAATATTGAGCATCGCTTGGGTATTAAATTTAACAAAACGATTTTTCAAAATGAACTGGAGTGCTTATTCATCGTCAAATATCTCCACTCAACAGTTTAATAGACGCTGATGAAGTTTCAAGAGGATACCGATAATTTCAGGGGGCAGGATAAGAAATTGAGAATCGCCTTTAAAATTGACAAAAATTTCCGTTAAATACTGTATCGCATAAACTGCATTGAAAAAGAAAGCTTTTGATAACTTTTATGAATCGAGTACTTCAGCGGGCACCAAGCCTTTAGCAATCACTCATTATTAAATGCTTTTTCTGTAACTCTGCATAGCGCATTTTAACGTGTTTTTCAGAAACATCCCGACTAGGTAGAAGATTGAAATTAGGTATGATTGCTTCAATCACGCATTAATAACCAATGACCAAAATTCTGAAAAAAGATCAGGATTCGACTGAAGGGCATACACGATGCGTAAAAAGTTCTGGAAATAATATTTTGTTTATAGAATATCAAATTCATGGCCGTTTTAATTCAAGATATTTCTAACAAATATAATGGGAGAAACGACACAATATTAATCTAATTGATTCTTCAAATGTCTTCCTTTTGCTGACATGTCGGCTCTGAGACTCTTCGCATATAAATAAAAAGTCGTCAAAACTTTTTACGCACCATGTAATTTTTTGTTTCCCGTAAGATAGCATGGAAAAGCGATTTTTCGACGATGAAAAACCGTAACCTTATTATGGTTATTGGAGATATCTAAGATAACTCCTTAATTTCCAATTTTCACTTTCTCGTATACGTAGTATATTGAATAAGTACTGTAATCGTGAAAAAATTCTACTGCGAGATTTTGATGGAAATTCACGTTTTAGGTGTCCCCGAGTCCATAAAAGTGGCTTTCGCCATGCCGTCTGTCTGTCAGTCTGTTCGCGGTCCCATGACCCAAACGCGTACATAAAATCGAATGATATCTCGTATTTATGCAAGATATCATCTTTTGCAGAACCTTTTTCATAAAAATGATATTCTATAAAAATAAAGTGTAGTTTATTCTGGGTGATTTTTAGAAAGTTTTGATTTACTCAAAAATGGCTCCAGAGAATTTGATTAAAATCAATCCAATTGTAGCGCCTGATGTCACAAATAATACTGCGTAAGCCATATGTCTCTAAAAATCAGTATATGGTGTCCAGTGACTTTAAAATTTACGCTAAGCTGCCTTACCTAAGCCCTATGGCGTCACGCCTCCGCCGCGATCCACTTAAAATCTTACTACAGCTTATACGGTAAAACTAAATCAAATGATATCTCATATTTGTGGATAATATTATACATAAAAGACATTATGAAGAGATGAACGATTTTGCGCAATAATTAAGGGTACTTTATTCTAGGATATTTTGAAACAAATTTTTATTTACTCAAAAATGGCTAATATAAGGATTTTGATTAAAATCCATCCAATCATACAGCCTGATATCACAAATAATAATACCTAAGCCATATGTCCCAAAAATTACAAAATATTGACCAGTGGCATTAAAATATACGCTAAACTACGGTTAAGTTTGATTTATAAACATTTTCCTTTTATAAGCGTACACAGTCTGCCAAACGTATATACGTATATGAGAAAGTTTGTGCAATGTATATTTCGCCGTTTATTTATATTGAAGTGCATGCTTTTTAATTTGATTTATAAAATTCACGTGACAATTTCAATTTTCGTCTTTGAACGAGTAATTTACGTTGCATTAAGTTACGGCCTTTAAATATTGTCATCAAATTTCTAGATTGTGTGAATATTGTTGAAAATGTCACAAAAATAGTTACATACAGCGGGGCAAGCGGGGCATCTGCCCCGGGCGTACTAAAGAAGGAACGCAAAAATTGTTAAAGGCAAGCTGTGCATTACACAAGGACAGGGGAGATTTCACTACTATACTTGTTCCAGACATTACGCATAACAGAAACTATAAATTTCGATGATGCTATTGATGAGTTTTCTGCATTAAAATCACATACAATAACTCTTTAATATTAAAATATTTATACTTTCTGTATTTAAATTATGTATGTGTGTAATTATGTATGTAATTATATTTGTAATTATATATTTAAATTAGGTACATTTATAGTAAAAAATTATATCATTTATAGTTTATTTTTATTTATTAATTACTCACACAAAATCCATATAGGCATTAGAGAAATATTTATGGAGGGGACGCATATTTAATAGTTTGCACCGGGTGCTGAAATAGCAAGTTACAGTGCTGGTTCCATATTTATCCTTTGTATCCGCCATTGGTCTGCCAAGTCTTGAGTAATAGAACGTCAACTCGTATAAGTCGGGACGAGGAAACATGGTTATTATATCGTTTGCTACACAATTTAACTTAAATATTAAACTTATCATAAATTTTATTATTATAGTTTATTTTTTAAAATATCCGGAATTTATTCTTTACCACCATCTTTAACGGCTAATGTTAATTGTTAATGTTCTGGATTTTAGACTTCAAACCGTGTGTCCTATAGATCACGTTCACTTTCATGTATAAAAAAAGTATCGTGGCTGAATTATAGAAAGGAAACCAAAGCAAGCACATCATTTAGATAAACATTTCAAGGAAATTTACGATCCATATAAATTCTTGCATTTTTCCAGGTTTTAGGTCACATAAATTTATCTTCCGAGTCCATTTGAAATGTTAGCTTGGCTATGTAAAAGGCATTTTTTTCTCGCGCTTGTCACCGAAAGCAACATGTTTTTAACTCATAACTTTTTCTGTTCTGACAAGTGAATATTGAGCTTTATTTATAGCATTTTCGTGACGTAACGCTGCATAGCTATGGGCAATCCTTAATCCCATATATTTACCAAGTTCTCGTCTGTAGTGATTTTTAGGCGCTTCCACATGGAATTAAGAGGTTACCTTCAAGTCTGTCGCAAGTTAGGGACCATATAGAAACGATAATCTCGGGAAAGTAAGTTCGGGTCCAAGAACATTTGTTTTATTTTTATTTGCATTTTGAAAACATTTTCGATATCAAAACATGGATCCGGTGATCTAAAGTTTGATGTAAGTCAATCGGGATGATTCATTGCGTGTTATGCTGGGACAGGTATCATTTTCATTAAATTTAACAAGAAATCTGCCATGAAACTTTAGCTGAAACAACAACAGCATAAATATGGCATTACAATGTTATTAACGTTTTTTGTTGCGACGAATAATATGTTCATAATACCCTGGCCGACTATGGCAGCGCAGATAATCCTTAGCGGAAACAAAGGTAACCAGAGCAATGCCAATATGTAAATAATTATTGAGAAGAACAATGGGAGTATGCGTATCCCGAAGTGGGGTTAGAAATTTTAGAGCTTGAGAGACAACAAAGCAAATAATCATAAGGAAAATCCTACCAGTTTCGGCAGGGTGTTTAGTTTGAGAAATAGGTATGCAAACAAGACAAAGGATAACCCGATTCAACTTGGCCGTTGTTTCTCATAAATATAAGGCAAGAATAGAATCGTAAAAGAAGTAAAACTACACCGAAACACTTTGATGAAGCTGAGATTGGTTGGTAAACGTAGCTTTTCTTTGCGTTAATTACTTCAGCTACCTTAAGTGTAGATTCATTTATCAACACGATCTGAATTAATGCATAAATCGGAATTTGATTTGAATGGATCTTTTATGAAAAATAAATCAACCAAATGGATCAGTTCCAATCTTCCCATTCTTGGTTATATTTTTCCCGCGTTCATAGTAAAGTACTTTTACTAGTAGTTAGGTACAAACTCCGAAGACATTTGTTGATAAGCCTTTTTAAACTCCATAATGGAATTAAAAAGTATAGGTTCTTGCAATGAAATCCACTAAATTTTATAGCCCTGCTCTGCCCGATATTAATGGCACAAAATTTTCATAATTACCAAGCACGTGGGTTATAGTTCAAATTCTATGCAAATCCGTATAAACAAATAATCTTTTCAGTTCATAAAAACGCTAGATAACCAAAAATTATCAAGAAAAAAGATGATTTTCAAATTTTAACTATGGAAATTACTCTGTATTCATTGCAATCATTCTCGAAATCAGTACTGAGCATGTACAATTATCTATTAAATTTTTATATAATGAAGAGTTTTTTCTGACAAAGAACATTAAAGAAATCGTTTTATTTGCTTTAAAAGCATCTCGAGAGTCATAATTCTGTAACAACTGTCCATTTTTCTTTCATAAACATTTATCTAATACCTGGCTATATTAATCCAGGAGGTTGATTATCCAGAAATACATATACATTTATCTACTACTGTTATAATTTTAAGAAATTTATGTAACCAGTACGAACTGGGGTTTAATTATGGCACGACATAGTTCTTTGGCAAATGATTTTATCTTCTCCAGAATATTTACTCATCACTGACTTATTTTTATCCTTGGTAAAATTCAGCCATCTCGCCACAGGAAAAAGAAATATCATTTAACTATTCCGATTCTTGTAATATCTTTTCTGCACTGGACTAATGAACAAGCTCAAAGGAATATGCCTTTATGTACCCTTTTAATTATAGTGACCGCATCGACATCTGTTTTAGGAAGAGGGTGGCCTTCTGTATGAAAATCGTTTAGTGCCAGTAATAGGTAGTTCCAGCGCATCTTGGTTGAAGAAAACCCATTATGCAGTGTAAAATTCACCGAAGCTGTTATTTCAAAGAAGCCGCTGTAGCCTATCTTGTAAAATTTCTAGATAGATGATTCTGCTTTATATTGGAAGACGAATCCTAATAGAACCTTCATTTCTCTAAGAGTGAAAATCATCACCATGTTTTAGGACATCGGAAGACCGCTTGACGTTGCTGTTCATTGAAAATGAGGTAGATTTCAAGCTGATAGCCCTATTTATTTATAGTTATGGTAGTTCAAGTACTTTGTATATATTTGAATGCATCTTTGCAGAAAATACTTAAATAATCAATATAAATTTGTATCATTCGATTTCACATTACTTTGTTGCAGAATTTATTTTGTTATCACTAAAATTTGATAAAAATAACGCTTCTATTTGTTTTCAATTCCAAATAAATTTTGCACAAAAATAATAAATTGAGAGTCAAATTTTAACAGCGTTAATTTTTCAGTATTTTTAAGTTCAACAGAGTTACACCTTCAGCAGTTAATTTTACGAAGTTCGCATGTCTGTCTACGGCGCTTGCGTAGGCTATAAGAGTAACACGGACGTTTTTACCCCATGCAGTTCACGCTTTCGGTACTTCCGAGTAAACATGTCGACTCGAGCAATAAAAACGACGGGAAACGGAATTTAATATCCCTCAATCCCGACGCATTTAATTCTGAAAGCATGAAATGCCAGGAAGAAGAATTTCCTCAGAAACCCCATCCTCAGGACCTTCTAATTTTACCAAGTCTCCATTGTGAAAAAAAGTATCCTTTGGATTTTTCCTTCCTTTTTTTCCTGCGTCTATCCTTCTCTTGTCCCGGCAGTTGGTTGGCTCAACCGCCTATGTATTTATCAGCCCATCTCCCCGTCTCTTCTTTCTCTTGACCTCCCTCTTTTCCCTTTTTCCCTCACTCCTCCTCTCGCCCTGCCTTTCGTTCCGTTCTACCCTTTCTGCAGTTTCCCGCCCAAAGCCTCTCTCTCTCTCTCTCTTTCCTAAAAGTGAGAGTGCGAAAACCCGAACATTAAAACTCTTGTTGTGTGAATTTCTATCAAAGTGAATAATTAATGGTGCTCAGAATTTTCTTTTCAAGCATATTTTTTCACGCATATAAAAACAATACGGCACTTGAGCATAGGGGCTTTTTTTCTTTTTTTTGTTACCCATTTCTTACTTTCATCGTCATCGGAACATCATATGGAACGAGAGAGAGAGAGAGAGAGATGGGTGGAAGGAGGAAAAAGGAGACGGGGTGGCTGGATGAAGAGATCGAATTTCGCATCTTTTGCGTGCGCGACACGTGATCGATAAAATGGATTAACGCGCTTTTTAGTAGAGGCGAAAGTTTTTTTTTTGGAGGAGACGTTTACAGATTGCTTTCAGCGTGAAACGAGGGATCTCTTTATTTTATGGAGTTTCGAACAACGTTTTTGCTACGTCGTCGGTCCCGTCATTGGTTTTAAAGCTCTTAGGTTGTAATATATGTAGGAAGGTTTTTGATTCTATAAAAAGTCTGTATTTGTGGTAGTTTTTAAAGAGATACGATGAGTTTTTGCGAGATTATTTAAGGTCTGCCTTTGAAAGTTTTAGGTGGAATTACTTTTAAACTTATTTTAGCAATGCAATGACTTGTAAAGTTAGAGAAAGGAAAAATAGAATTTACTTATAGAGTTCTCTGTTGAAAGAATATTTTAGCTGAAATATTGATTTACGACTCATAATAACCAATCCAGTTGCATTTCCTACTCTTAAATTAGTTCTACCACTGGCGTTATTAGATTGATTAAGGTTTATTACTAAATAATTCCAACTATCAGCGTATCATTGATATGCTAATAGCTACAAACATCTTCATGGCAGATTCGAACCAGAGGTCCTAGGATTTAGAGTACAGTATGCCACCCACCTATGTTAATACTATAAGCTGCATTAAAACCCAATTGTGCACAGTTGGATAGCCAGTGTTCATGATTTACGCTTATCAATTTTATCCACATGCTATTATATTAAAGCTTACTAAGGTAAAAGTATAATAAAATTAAACGTTTTTTCGTGTTATATAGTATCATTAGGGTAATCCCACAGTTTGCATAGAAATTATACCAGTACTGCAACTACCTATACATCATGGACATTTTACAATTTGAGTGTGCGGTTTATTGGCGATGTTTTAGAACTAGACTTCTGATGTCAATTCGCAACTTTGAGATTATTTATGATGAGAATCGAAAGTAACATTTCACATTTACTATACGTTGGAGAATTGTTTGCGCGGGTGAAAAAGAGTACACGTTAGGATGTATATCATGGATTTTACTTAAAACAAATTTCGTAAAAGAGTCGGAGAGCTAAAATGATGCGTCAGTTATGCAGTACTATATAAAAAACCGAAGAGTTAACGTTTCATGTGTAATTGGAAGAAACAGATAAATTAAACAAATTTATGCGAAGATATTAATCCATATATTCAATCTTTGGATGTTAAAAGTTGTACATGGAAAATTCTTTTCTCCCAATTTGCCAGGAACATTTTTTATGCTTATACTTTCACGACAAAGAGACCAATATCGTTGAAAAGAGAAACGATAGACCCCTCTCCTTTATATCTGTTTGATGTTCATCTACCTCCGTGGAAGAAATCCTGCAAAGAAATTGTCAAGATCTAATAAACTTTGCAATCTTGTAAGAGCTTTATCTATCAAACGTAACGGTTTCTACCTAAAATTTCCAAGTTTTACGTTTTCCATGAGAAATATTAAATATCCAGCTATGGATATTATTTTGAATGCTTTCTATGATGTATCAGACGAAAAATTGAAAAGTAAAAACAAAATCTCCAACTTGGACTGAGAGACAGCATGGTAAAAATTTGTGTTCATTTTTTACAAAACGAATAACAAGCGTTTACATATAAACGTTGTAATGCTATGAATTGTGCCAATATTTTGTCGACTAGTTGGTTCATGATTAAATCCTCATCCAGATAATTCAATACAGCTTTCATTATAAAAGTGACCAAGCACATAAATTTTTAAGTAAGTACTCGTACATTATCATAAATAATTTATACCAGTAATAAAATCATTTATCCTTAGAGCGAGGTTTATCTGATAACTCATTTCTCTAGTGGTATTCTAGTTTTTAAGGAAATTTATAGCAGAATATTTCTGTGCCAAAGAATATAAAAAGAGCAAAAAGATGGGTAATTTTTTATCATTCATATAATTATTCGTCCATCTTAATTACAGATTTCTTGTTTGAGTCAATTATCCAGATAGAAATGCGGTCGTCATGTAAAACTTTATTAAAATACAAGGACTAATCACATACCAAATCTCTCACTAACTGGTTTTGCTGAGTTTAACACAAACTGTTACAATGATTTTTTGACATTTTGCGAGTCTTGACGTGTACATGTATGAACTACCACATGATGCTGTCTTCGTCAGTGAGATGATGATCAACTTCTTTCAAAACTACTTTCAGTCTAGGCATCAATCACGAATTACTACGTATTAGCCGACTGAGGCATGCAAAAACTACAACATATTACTGTTGCAAGCGGAACCGAGAGAAAAATAACTCGAGAAATTCGATTTGATTCACCGATAGCCTACGATGCAGTATTAACTTCGACCACGAAGAACATGAGCCATTTCTCTCCCGTTGGGCAAACTCCTGGGTTTCAAAATTAAAAAACCATTTTCCTCAAGTTCTGGCAAGTGAATTATGTTTGCTTTCTTCGGTGTTACTTTCTATAATGGATTCTATTTCGACCGACTCCCTGCTTGAAAAGACAATGGACGGTTGACGACGAGTAACGGAATATAACGTTATTTTTCCGGGCACCGAGCCATACCGCATGCGGTGATTCCCTCCGATGCCTCCAAGGTTTTCCCTCAAGCTCTTTTTCTTTCATTGGAATCCTTTGCTCGCTTCCATCACGACGATCGACTCCAAGGCGGGAAAAAGATGTGACCACTGCGACACAATATCATCGTGTTCAACGCAATTTTAAACAAAAATAGAGAAGAATAGCGGAGGTTATTGATGAAAAGAACCAATAACCTAAGCAATAAGCATACTTTTAAATTCAGAGAGGCGCTCAATGTTGCAGAGTCGAAAGCGTAAAATGGTATTCTGTTTCGCAATGAAAACAAGTCGTAGGTTGTATTTCAGCTTTGATGTTTGGCACATGTCAGCAAAGCTTCCTTAAAACTTATTTATAGGGAAAAAGAGATCAATTACGCGGGCCGAATCTATTCTTTTGCATTTTTCGAGGAAGAAGAAATATGTCTGTTTTCTCATCTCTGTTTTACACTGACCTATAAATAGCGATAGTTTTAACGGCAAGAAAGCGTAAATGATGGATATTACCGCTCGTCCCAAAATGCCTCTAGTGTGTTTAGCTGCCATATCCTCCCGCGAAAGAACAGAGGATATGTGTAGCTTGGGAAGGGATTTGAAGAAAGGTTCTATTTCCTCAGAGTCAGTCGTAAATAGGAGCAAGGTGACAGCTACCTATGCCTTTAGTAAAGTTAAACAATAGATGCGACTGAATGTTATCACAATCAACGATCGGTGGATTGGTGAAATCCGACTTGCGGATGAAATACGCACACGGTTTACTCGCTCTTGAAGAACGATATAGGAATCGCTTGTCATATACACTGGCTAATTAAACAAAATGATGATGTTTTGTTCGAGCTAATATATATTGCAATTCCATAAGGTTGAATCAATCTGTAATCTGAATTTCCAATTTACAAATAGATTTCAAGTTTTTGGGGCACAAAAAATAGATTTTTAGCGCTATTTTCTAAAAAAAGCACTTATGTATTCGGTTTGTCTATTTGTCCGTCTGTAAGAAAAATATCTCCGTAACTCTACAAATTGGAGAAACTATATTTTCAGAATAGATTGGCATATATGAGTTTTAAACATAGTACAAATATGGTGGATATAAAATTAGCTGCTGGCTATAATAATTCAATAGGTTGAGTAGCCAGAAATACACACAAACGTACAATAAAACTAGCTGCTAAGGAGTAAACGAAAAGAAATAAAAAATCGCCAAAAAGTCCAGGCTCTACAAATGTAGGCAGTCTCCAATACACTGAATCTGCGGTACTATACTCCGAGAGAAAGATAGCAGTTGGTTGAGAAAAGCGCATTTTGTAATTTGTTCTGCAATTCTTCTCTCACTTGTGGAGATTTTGAGTCGATTTCCAGTTTCTTTCTTAGAGTGTTTTTCATGATCGCTTAATGCGGTGCCTCCCCTGTATCTCAGATGCTATTACAACCATTCCGGCAGAGTACAGTTGCTTCTTAGGATACTTCTATTCTGATATCTACATTTCAACCTACCATACTTCAATTCATATGGAAAAAACACAAGCCAACTCGTAAATTATGTGGAATGTGCAATTTATCTTATTTGTAATTTAATATAGTCATATCTGTTTTTACATGATTACGTACATATTTGCATATATAAAAATGTCTCGCAAATTTAAATCAGAAAATCAAAACCATTTGAAGGTGGATAGAGGATGATAAACTTATAATTCATATATCTGATGAAAAATGTTATCATAGATGTCAACCCTTGCAAAAACTATACGGAAATTTTTCATACTAGCGATCGATATGAGCGCGGAAATTACTTAAGACAAAGGCACAGGAGTCTCACATAAAGGCGATAGCAGTCAATTAAAAGTGGCGTTTGTAGTTTAATATATTCTAGCAGAGACGCGGGAACTGTATCTAAAAGTAGAACAAGAAGAAAATACGCAAGACAAAATCTAAGGACAAGGTGCTGAATTTTATCGTTGACAATTTTTTGATTAGTAATTAAGGCCAATAGCAGGCTAACTATGGTATGATTGTACGAGCTATAGTAATTTGTGCTTCATATGAAATTAAAGGATGAGGAACAGAGCTAAATCCCTCAATATCAAGGGGGGCGTAAAATAGATTGACTGTGAAGCCGAAGAGGCTGTGTCTAGGTGAAAATGGAGGGGAGACGTAAAGTTTGAGACGGAAAAATCTCGCAGCGAAAGTTAGTTTGAGTGCCAAATTTTCATTTTCGAGCGATTTAGATTTTTGAGAAATTTTAAGAAGGAATTTCCTCAAAACAAAGTGAGCTGCAATGTTGCAGAGTACCATATAACAAGCCTCTTCAACCTCTATTATTGCTCGCAAAGGATTTTCTCCGAGATAAAGCGTTTTGTTTTGAATTGCACGCCAAAGTAGACGACCATCAACTAATATAAGGACAAAATTGATTAACGGGTTAGTTACTGACGATAGCTCTCCTATTTTTAAAGAGTATACAGAAACATGAATTCCGCCTTAACTTTTTAAATTTATATTGAGTATATGTGTCTAAAAAGTTTAAATAAACTATTTGAGCGGAGACGGATAGATTTCACTGTCAATTAAACGGAACAGGGGCTAAATTTAAATCTGAATATACATATTATAATAGGTTCAATAAAAGATTATTTAGTAAAATGAGCGGGAATATCATTAACACCCGAGAAAGTATCTTATATGCAGTGGAAACCGTTTAATGCAAAATACGGAGCACCACCAATACAATCACGTTTATCAAATTTTTTATACCAGGATTTTATTTATTACAAATGGACGAACTCACATATGTAAACGAATACATTATACATTTCCCTTGCGAAGTATCATTTGCATCACATCAATAACGGCATCAGTTAATTGCAGACTTTATTTATTTAAGATTTCCACATAATTAGTCTTTCATTATTTGTAAAAGATGAGTGTATATATGCGTATATAGCTGTATGATTTTTAGTACATATGAATGTATGAGTAAGGGAGGAAATAAGGTGATTAAAAAGACAGGAGTAACACATGCTCTCCTAACGTGGGGGCATGCTTCTCCATGCACATCGGCAGGATTTCTTTTATTCCCGTGAGATAGCTGAATGCCTTATCATCCTCTACAGTGGGTTTAAACATCAGTGGTCAACCGTTCCCGAAAAAAGAACCTCTCCTACATGCTTCTCTCCCTCGATCTCCCTCTAAAGGCTTATATTCTATTAATAATTACGCGATGTTGAATGTTGTGTAAATATTATGACGTCGCATGCATATGTCAAATAACGTCGAATAACTTGAGAACGCCTTCATCAACTTTAAAGGTTCTTTCTGTTTTGATTAGATAGATATCTCATGACCTTTTTGGCCATTTGCCTTGTAAAAAAAACCTCGAGGTTGATTACATAGGATTTTCGTTTTTCCATTCGATTGATATGTAATCGGCAGAACTATGCTTGTTGACAATTATAAATATGTTGTAACTGAGATTTTGACTCAATATTTTCGCTATTGCACAGTGAAAATAATATAAGTTCTTATTCTTATCGTAGATTCTGTTACATAGATCGTATTTTTCATATTTTGTGTTTATATTCGAGTTCTTCGAATTTTTAACATTTCAAAAAGAGTTACTAAGTCTCTGGAGCGATCTGAGGGCGGAGCTGACGCGCATATAAAATCGCAGGCGTAAAAGGAGAACATCTAAGCAGAGTCCCCATCAAAATGGTCCCCTTGTCGAATAACAAACTTCTCTCAGTGGTGTTGTTACACTTGAAAACCTTTTTACAAGCCCTGTTTTGTAATGCTACTCAGGGTCTCCCTCGTTTTTTGTTCGATTTGAATTCAAAGAATCGTTGCCTTCTCAGAACTAGACGAATAAAATGAGACGAATTCGGATGGGTATGGCTTATGAACTAGCTCAGTGATTTTAAAATTTTCTAAAAATTCCCTTACTGAGAGGTCACTGTGCGATGGTGCCTTGTGAAGGATCAAATCATCCGGGACCCACTTGGTCTCTTCCTACATACAGCGTCTTTAAGTCTTTGATGGACCTTCAAAGAACACTTTTTGACTCTCTGGGATAAACTTGCAGTAATAAGTACCTTAAATATAAAAAAACCGTCGACATTGTCTTCGCTCGATTCTGACACTCGCGCCTTTCAGAAGTTTGACACCGTACCTTTTGAAATGTGTTCTCTACTACTGAATGACCCATTTTTTATCTTTACGAATGATTTGTTTCAGGAAACTTTAATACATAGCACACGGTTTTGACTTCAAACAAAATTGACAGAAAAGAGTCATAGACAAGTTTTCCATCGCTGCTAATTGCGCATTGTTGCCACAAAGTCCACAAAATATCATTTCGAAAACTTTTGGGCTATACCTTGTATTTCATGTTATCAGAAGGATTTAGCTATTAATTGTACTCGTGGAACAGAAAATAACTGCCGTACTAAACAATATTGCTGGATTATCCGTTTCTTGTTAAACGAGTATTTATACACTTATAAATATCGGTGCGGGAACGAATTGCACAAAATTTGATTTAACGAATATCTCATTATTTGTGATTTCGTGTTGCCGTTTCCTCTACTTATTTTCAAAGATGTAAAATGTATTATTAAAATACCTGTGCATAATTTTGTGATACTATTAATTGCTTTCCAATATTTTTTACTGCGTTAAAAATTTTCAATATGAAGACGCCATTGAAAAATCTTTTTATGTCAACGTTCATCAACATGACCCAAGGTCACATTTCGAGGGAGATTGTGAAGCACTCTTTAGTAAGAAACCTGCTTATTACACTATATAGTATAAATACATTTATTTTCAGCCTATCGGACCAGTTTTTAAGTCGAAGCGACTCTTAATTAGGACCACTGCGAAATAAAAACAAAAATTTTCCAATCACCTATATAACGCGATTATAAATAGATTCTGGAATTTATGAAATAAAGATATATTTCCACTGATACCAATCTCACAGTAATTTAGAGGATAGGATTCATCGTTAAAATGTGCTCCATTCTTTAATTTTTTTTTCTGGTTATGGAATATCTCCAAATCTAATCACCTTTAAAACTTAAGCATCTCCTTCTCATATACTTCTGTAAAACGAGAAATTATCTTCATATTGTAAAAACCCCTATTATTGTCTTAATAAGGGAAAATTAACTAAAAATAATAATCCAAGATTGACCCTGAGCATTCCGGGCATCCTGGAAATATTCTATTCGCCGAGTGAAAATTTGCTCCTTTATATTACTTCTATTGCGAAATGAATATCGAATAAAAGATGAGGATGACTCACAGATAAGTAAAGAATATTAAGGAGATACATTATCAAAATTCAGGGAATGATTAACTTTAAACATTTGGATTTTTCTCCTTATTTATTTTTCTCTACTAATGCAGAGCAGCTGTAGCAATAGACTATTCCGGAATTATGTTCCTACCTGCTTGAGATACGCATAGTTCTTTCTGGAATATCCATCTGCCTTACTTATTTACGAGAACTTTCACCTGCGCCTCATTTAGCGAGGTAATCCAATGGATTTTGCTCCTAAAGTCTCCTCATATTCGTCTCTCTCCGAGAATCTCAAGTCTTCGAGAAACCTTTTAGCATTCGCCACCACCCATCTTAGTAAAGCTGGTGTTGGGCTTTAATTTCAGCTCGACAGTGTTAAATTTCAAGATACTAAGAGATTACCTGTAAATGTTTGATAAATATTGTTGGAAATATATGTTTGATATTAAATAATTTTGGAAACTGCATTTCTCATATATTTACGAGGATACGAGTAGATCTGGAATCATGTACGTATTTTGCATTAAATATAAGAAATTTCAAGTTTTGCAAGAAAATTTAATGACATTCAGTTGTATTCTCTATAAAAGTTACCTTGACCTCAGTCGAGCTGTTAATTTAACGCCAATTCTTCGTTATGTTCACTATTTCCAATTAATTTGACTTGTAAGTTTTTAAAAGCCATAACGTTGCATCGAGGCTCCTCTCTTTGTATGATACACAGTTGATTAACATTACATGATAACTATAAAACGCTTTGCTTTTTGTTGTATAATTTCTTATTGTTTATTTGCGCCTACGGATGATCTCTGAATTCGATATATTTGACCGCCTACGGCAGTATATTTTATAAGTATCCAACATTTTTCCTGATCTATACTAAATAACTTGTGAATTCGCGCAAGTATCTTAGGCGTGGTTTTATCCTCTTTAAAGCTCTTTCTTTAGAAGGTAAAAAATCGAAGCTGATATTTTAGTGTGATGGAGATGACCGAGAGTCTTTATTATGGGAAAATGTATTTTAAATTTAACTTTAAACAATAAAATCAAACATTGAATAATCAATTCTGAAACCTAGGCCAACTTATGAAGTTTTATATTTTGTAATGATTAAAGGTTGCGCTGTATTGATAATTTAGGACATTTATGATCATATGCCACATATATTGTGACTTAAACTTGTTCGCATAAATCGTGGCAGGGGTAACTACAGAAAATTGTTAATAGTTATTACAGATCTATTTCTTAGCAAAAGTTATTTCATGTCTTTAAATATTTCTGCCCCAGCCCCATTTTTTAAGCATAACGAAAGTGTTGTTATCCTTAGGTTTATACAACTCTAGCAATGCGCTGGTTGGAAAAATGTATGCACACTGTCATAAAATAACCAGGTACAGGTGTATAAAAATTTACAAAAATCAGATGTTATATATTTAAATGTAAATTATAACGGTATCTTATTTGAAATTGAAGCGCAATTTAATGAACGGCTCCATAAAATTCTATGATTTCAAGAACGTAGTCATTAACCCGGATACTTTGCCAATCTCAGGAAATGTTGCATTTTGATCGCTAAATATACCACTCCTTTTCTCTCGTCTCCCTTTCCCTCTGCGTTTTATTTTTTAGCAAATGATAACCACACGGGCGCATTCGCTTGGAAAAGGCTACGCCTTTGAAAACCATTTCCCAGATTACTAGCGCAATGACGCCTCCATAATGAATAAACGGACCTGCCTTCTCACACACATTAAGCACACACGTTCACACGCGTGGGCTGTTTCCATAGAAGCTATCCCCTCATCTAGGAAACCTTCCCACAAACGCAGATAACCTCAACCCTTATGGGTCGCGTGGACTCACACACTTACGCGTCCTCCCGAGAGAGTAAGACTGTGGTCATTTCGGCGAAATTGCCTCTCTCTCAATCTTTCTCTCTCTCCGACCCTCCACATTTCTCCCTTCTTGGTCCCATGGCCGATTCGATGGCACCCTACCTTCCTCGTGACCTTCCCATGGACTCAAACTTCTCCCCATTTTTCTCTTGCCCCCGCCTCTTGGAATGAATCAGTGATGAACCCAAGACCCCAAAAACCCTCGTAGGCATTTTGCTGAGGGAGGAGAAGGAAGCGCTTTGGGAGGGTAGATAGGGTTGCAGGATGAAGGAGGAGGCCGGGCATTCCTTCTGCCCACGCCTCTCAAATTCTGACTCTTCGCTTATTTCCCATTCATAACATTCTCTCCCTTCCTCCAAAAACTTCTCCTTCATCAGCTTCTTCTATTGCGGGTAGAATTCTTTCTCCTCCAGCAGAGTCACACAAAGCCTGTTGCCCCTATAAAACGCCTCTGTCACCCTCGTTTACTCTTCTCTCTTTATTCTATCGTCACCTCTCTCTCCTTCCCTCCATTCCTCTCTCAATACCTCTCTCTCCCCCTTCTCATATTCTCCTCCTTCGCTCGTACCCCACTCTCCCCAACCTCATTTCCCGTTTTACGCCACTCCATATTTCTCGATAGCTGGTTCTTGCCAGAATTTTTAATTCAGGCCTCGGTAAACGGGAACTGATGACTGATGAGACCATATTTCAGCCGAATCTCCTCCAGTTTAGACTCTTTAAGGCACAGATTGAATGGGAATTCTTTTCGTAGTATTTTGTTGTTATTACATAGTCTTGGGAAAGTGAATTTGCACGCTGAGACATCATTATTTCACAAAATGCGGGAATTAAAAAAAGCAATACTATCTAAACTAGAACCCTAGATTGTTTATCATAGGGACACGTTGTGAAAATGTGGCATGGTTCAAACGATAATTTCGCTCCTATAATAAATAAATAGCACAACCCACTGAAACAAACGAAATATTCTCTCCCGAATGCAATGGGTGCGTTTTAAATTTATGTAGCTCTGAATCATGTTAAAAGGTTGAAGAATAGAAAGAGATGTCAAGTGCTAAAATAGTAATTATGACAACGCAAATGACCTTACATGGCATTAAAAAGCATTTGATAAAATGTTGAATCTTTTCCCTATTTCACATTGAAACATGCATTGCCGAATTGAAAATTTTGAAGTTTCAGGATAGAGAGACTGCGTATGTTAAATGAGCCTTAGGTTCTGAGGGAGAGTGGGAGGCTTTTTGTTTGAGTTTGGTCCGCGCTCTCTTTCTCTGGTATTTTTTGCCCTCACTCCCCTCTCCCATCTTCACCCGCATCAGCGTCTCTTTTATTTTCGTCCCTTATCAAGGTCGGCGCCTTCCATTTTAATATTTCTGTCAACTAGTCTTAATCTTTTCCACCCTCTCCTCGCTCATTCGAAAATAGTATTTTTCCAGTTTCCCTATCTGATTTCCAGAACTGTTTTAGATTGAAGAGAGCATTTTAGTTGACGATAGTTTTAATTAAAACGTCACCTATTTATTATTAACTTATGAATGGACAATTTTTGGTCATTATTAACTTAATAATATAATTTGAAAAAGTAAACATGCACTTTCCAACCCAGCTAGAAATAAATTTCAGAAGCTTCAAAAATGTAAAAAATAAATAATTATCTTAGGTATCATTAATGGCACGCAATACACGTATTCTGCGAGAATTGACAGTCGGTGAGTAAACTCAGAGGACTTGTGCACTGTAACCGACATGCGTAGATGAATATCATCATCATCATAGGTAGTCTGTCTGTAGACAGGTCCGTGATTATTCTTGGTTAAACCTGGTTCTCCTTATACTCCTATTTTCCGCTGTCCTCTTTATATCTTGATAATTCTCTTTCCCTTTCAAATCGTCTATCAGCTGAAACCTTTTCTTACCTCTTTCCCTTTTCCCATCTAGTTTTCCTTCTAACACGTCTTTAATCATACTCTCTCTCCTCAGGTAATGTCCAACCCAGTTAGCCTTCCTCTTTCTGATAGTCTGTATAATCATTCCCTTCTCTCCTATTCTTCGTAGCACTTCATCGTTTTTCATCCTATCTGTCCATTTTATCTTCAGCATTCTCCTCCAAGTCCACATTTCAAAGCTTTCCAAGTATTTGATGTCATTTTTCCTTAGCGTCCATGTTTCTGCCCCATACAATGCTATACTCCATACGTGGCATTTTATCAACTTCTTGCGGATATCTTCCCTTATATTCCCTGTAAGTAGTTGTTTCTTTCTCCTGAAAGCCGCTTTTGCTTTTCCTACTCTAGTTTTGATCTCATCCGTACATTTTGCCTCTCGTGTTATGATACTTCCAAGGTATTTATATTCTGAAACTTGTTCTAATGGCTTACTTATGTTCAGATTCTCTTCTTTACCCGATATTCGAATGACCTTGGATTTTTCTGTATTTATTTCCATACCGTATTTGCTACCTGTTATCATTAGTCTATTTATCATTTTTTGTAGTTCCTCTTCCTTTCTTGATAGAAGTACTTGATCATCTGCGTATTTTACTGTTCTTATAATCCTTCCTCCAATTTTGAAATCCCCTGTGCCTTCTAATGCTTCTTGCATTAGACTTTCTCCATATATATTGAATAGGGTTGGCGATAGGCAGCATCCTTGTCTTACTCCTCTACCGATATTTATTCCGCAGGTGTCCACATTCTCAAACCTGACCTTTACAACTTGGTTCTCATATAGATTCCTAATCCAGTCTCCTGTCTTTCCAGTCTACACCTATATCCTTTAATATCTTCATCAACTTTACCCAATTTACTCTATCAAAGGCCTTCTGCCAGTCTACGAAACATGCGCAGATATCTTGACTGTATTCTATTGCCCTTTCTGATATGATTCTAACTACTCCTATAGCATCTCTAGTTCCTCGTCCTTTTCTGAAACCGAATTGATCTTCCCCTATTATTT
The DNA here is from genome assembly GCA_028673005.1 of Tanypteryx hageni. Taxonomy (NCBI): domain Eukaryota; kingdom Metazoa; phylum Arthropoda; class Insecta; order Odonata; family Petaluridae; genus Tanypteryx; species Tanypteryx hageni. The sequence continues at coordinate 236,660,132 of CM054112.1, read as the reverse complement.
CTTCTGCCTTTTTATCCAGCCTTTTATTAAGAATCCTTGTGATGATCTTCGATGTGTGTGACAAAAGGCTTATAGTTCTGTAATCTTTGCCTTTGGCTTCTTCTTTAGAGGGATCATTGTTACTTCTAGGAAATCCTGAGGCCACTCTCCCGTGTCGTAAATCTTATTAATTAATTTCGTGATCGCTTTTAGTCCTTCTGATCCTATGACTTTAAGTATCTCAGCCGGTATTCCATCGCTGCCCGTGGCTTTCCCTTTCTTTAGTTCCACTATCGCCTTTTCTACTTCGCTCTCCATAATACTTGGTCAATGTTTTCCTCATTTTCCAGTTCTATTTTTGCCACTCCTGCCTGTTTGCAGTATAATTCCTTAATGTATTCTTCCCATACCTGTGCTACATCCTTTGTTTCTGAGACTATCTTCCCATCCGTATTCATAATTCCTTTACCACAAATTCCATTAGACTTCTTATCTTCTAATTCCAGTGCCCTAGCGTACATCATATCGTACCGTCCTAACTTCTCCATTTGTTCTATTTCATCAAAGTTTCCTTTTATCCAATTTTCTCTAGCTTTATCTGTTACCCTTCTCAACTCATTGTTTATACGCCTATAGTTGGCTCTACCTTCTTCACTGTTAACGTTTTTCCATTTTCGTCTCTCATTCATTTTCTCCAGCATTTCCTTCGTGATCCATGGTTTTCTAGATGAATATATCAGCCATTATATGCCTAAGGAGTTTTCGATGGAATTCTTGTCTAAGATAAAATCAATGATATTGGAATCTCTTCTAAGCGGCTAACCTTTAGCAGATCATTCGACTCAACCGTCCCTTTTTCTAGAGATTCTCTTCTTATTACGATCAAAGGAATGTTTTAACCTGAGAAGCTTATAAAAATTGTAGTTTTTTATTATATCGATGAAGCGGTTCCATATAGCCGAGCAAAATTTCCATGAAACCACCATTATATGCTGTTAGATCGATTTATTTTTTCCAACAAAATTGACCATCTTGTTTTTTATTGCTATGAATAAAAGCGATTTTTATCCCTTTTTGATTCCCATATATTGAAAATCTTTAATAACTTGATGGACGGTTTTTGTTGGCCGCTTATATTCCACTGTATTGGATATCATTTACTGATCTTTATCATTCCGTGATTTTTAATTTTTTTATCTCTCCGTGCCGAAAACGTAAACCCAGATCACCGAGCTTATAGATTAAGCCACATGACCCTCGGGCTCGTTAGCATCACTTGGACGAGAATCCGATGAAAATGATTTGCATCGCAAGAATTCTATCATAGAAACTTAAGTATTTCGAGCGTTGCATCCGTCAGATCTATAGCATATCATTCTGATGTCCAATGATACATTCTCATCCATATCTTTGAAAACAATTTTTTCTTTCAATATGAGACAAATAAATCAATGGGAACAAAACTCCACCTTTTTATTAACGTAAAACTAATGTTATGCGTTTCTCTCAATATATTATGGTGGTTGATAGGAATACGTGGATTTTATTGAGCGTTTTTGGTTCAGTTAAAAAGAACGCTTATCGGGCGTTTTCCCTATAAAAATATGAATGCGCGACATAGGTTGAGCTTGACACGCATCGCGTGATCTTCGAGAGAGTGAAATGGCAGATCATCATGCTCTGATTGAAGAGATTCTAGACACATCAAAAGAAATTTTGGAAAGCGGACACGATTAAAATTTACAATTACGCTAAATGCTTTTAAAATGTCTCATTAATTCAAGTTAAGGATAAGATTTTATTGGAATATAACAATTTGAATGGGATCAGTAAATCCAGAGAATCGGTAAGTAAAGGATTCGTCGTAAAACAGGGTTATAAAATATGAATAGGATGGCGGCAGTGCATGAGAGCAATATCTTTCCAAGGTCTGATAATAAAAAATAGCCATAAAGTGTCAGAAATCAAAAGGAAGGCTTCTTTCTTTCTGGCAGTACTTTTCCATTCAATGCTTTTAGTTTTTTAGAGCGTGCATCAGAGGAAAGTTTTTAAACGGTTTTGTAGGTTTTCTGATGTCAAAAAATAAATAATAAGAAGCTAGGATCTGAAGAAGTGGCAGGCACGAACTGTGCGGTATAATTATTTCGTAATAAATGTTTTGCTAGCGAATATTACAATGAATGAATCCATTAATTATTGCTAACCGAAATATTAAGTTTTCGCAGGATTAAAAAAACTTTTATTGTGTTTGTAAAAGACGAATCAATGTAAAATTGCGTATTGTATTAGCACGGGAAATGTATAAAAAATGTTCGTTATTTCAACTAGCATAGTGTCGAACCAAGTATTCAGAGCTACTTTAAATTTCATAAAAACTAACATAGGTACTAAAAAATATATAAAGAAAATCTTTTATTCATGGAAATCTGTAAAAGTACTCCAAAACAAAAATAATAGATAATAGTATGTGCAGTTATCCTGTATTTGTGAATATATCACGAATAATGAATTATAATAAACCATTAAAACTGTATTCACATCAACTCTAACGTTTCTATTGAAAGACTTAAAATTGTAATATAATTTTTAGTGTATTGCCATTAATTTTTCTGGATGTTATTAACAATCGTTCCATCACTTTTATTTTACCCATTTAAATGGCTGTGAACGTTAAATATCGCTTGAATCAGTGTCAAACGCCATGAAATACATTACGTCAACAATTCTTAATTTTTGGAACATATAAGAACTTATTAATCAAAATATAATGAAGAATTTTATTTCTTCTTTAGCTACCTTGTATGAAAATCAGGCATTAGAATAAATTACTGAAGAGCAATATAATTTAACCGTGTTTCTCTGTATGAAATCATTAAAAATTAAGCTTTTTATCTCGGGCGTTTGCCTATTTAGTTGTGAAGTTTGTTTTAGTCATAATTTATGGCATGGCATGAAGACGGTTGCTTTGTAGCCGAAATGTGCATATGATTTTAAAAAATCTTGTTGTGGCTATTAGAGATATCTAAGGCAAGTACATTTTTAATTGCTTGTTCTTGAGTTATTTTTATGGTTTATTGCTCAAATAAATAACATAAGCGAAGAAAACAAAAACGGTGGAAAAGATATTAAGCGCTACACAGTGTTCTAAAGCAGTGTTTTGCAACAAGTTAAAATTAACGGCAGAGTTTAGGGTTCGCTCGAACTTTGCGACACCATATTTTATAAGACTGTAGAAACTTTTCATCATCTTTTATTAAAAAATTAAAGAAAAGCCTTTCCTATACAAAGAAGCAATTTATTGCATAATCAACATTTTCGAATCGTTTTAATATTTAATCCGGATTACGCAGTTATGCAAAGATAGAAATTGATAACTCTCCAGTTACAAAGTCACTTGTTTTTGGTTTAAGTTAACAAAAACAGCATAACGAATTCTACCCTAAGGTATCATTCTCTATGAGAGATTTCATCTGTGGTCCTAGCTTGAAAATATTAAAGAGTATTTTTCCCTTCCCGATAATTCCCAATGTAACGGGGCTTTCTCACGGTACAACAATGAGCCGCGACAAACCGGTTGCGGAGAACTGTACTAAAGATCCTGCAAGGAAAAACTATTACGGAGAAGTTGAATAATGCCGTTCGTCTCTATTGGATTTAACGGAGATATGCATTATTCAGCCTTCATTTCTATCTCGGGATTTTCTATGGAGCCTTTTTATAACCATTTATGCAGTTCACACATTTAAGCATTTGACTCAACCGTCCTGAGATTTTATCAATGTACAATGTGAAACCATAAGATTGTAAAAATTCAAACTGTTTCCAGTAAACACCTAAAAGAATGGTGGATATTCTGAAATAAATATTTTTATAGTAAACAGTGCTAAAGCCGCTTTCTAAAAGAACAACTTAAAGAGGATAGCATATTTAGAAAAAATATTTCAACCAGCGGCAATACTGTGTTTAGTTTGAAATCAGATTCCCAGAAGTTTATATTAAAAACTAATGGTGAATCACTTTTGATTTCTATACCTTCTTTTACACCATACATATTCAATTATATATGCGGTTAAAATGAGGAATTAATTATAATATATTTACTGAGGTAGTTGAAAGATATAATAGTGGATAAAGTGATTTCATTTACGCTGGATATTATTTATAAAATTAAATCTTAACTAACCTAATAAATATAATCGTATATTTTTTGGATTCAGCCATCAATATTTTTTGGCAGATGTGGAGGATTAGATATAATAATTATGTTTATATCTAGAATTCAGCCAATGAAGAAATATTTTTGTTACCCCATATAAGATCCTCGTCATACGTCTAATCTTATTTAAAATTCCATTATTTAGAACACCATGAGTTTTTATTCTACTGTGTGTGTAAAAGTTTTAATGTTTCAGTAAAGTTATTTTTAGAATTGTTTTTTAATTGTTAAAAGTTTTAATTTAAAATGGAATTTATTTTAATATATTATAGTAATACATTTTTAATGCTACACATTCATTTAGTCCTAAATATAATATAATGAAAATTTAGCTTGTATATAATGTAGAAAATACTAACGAAAATTTCAGCAATGAGAATTATAAATCATTACATACATAAAAATACTGAATAAACAAAATATTTGAATGAATTTTTCGATATTATCACTATTTAGAACAGCGTTTTTTACATAATGCAATGGCTCACTCAATGCGTCGCGCGACCATTTACGTGAAATCTTAATGGTTAAGATTATTGAAAAACATATTTTACAGGATTCATGATGGTAATTTCTCTATCACATCTAAGTGGAGGTATTTCTATTGGAGAGAGAATGTGATTCATAAAATCTTTGCATTATAACTATTGTCTGTTTCTTTGAACGGTTAATCGCTCGCGAAATTAATTTCAAAAGATTCTGAAAATGAGTGGCGCTGTATTTCCACGTATATGCACAAAGAAAATTCCATAAAGACAAGCGGATGACAAGAGATTTAGCCTTATAAAGATAGTTTAAGTTATTACAAGCAAAAGTAGATTTATTATTATTCGAAGACGTTAAGGATAAATAAAAAATAAACTATATCTCGATTTATCGCATAATTTCCATTACTGTGACGATAGGTATCATGTATTGTTTTTGTTCGCCTATATTTCATTTATATCACGTAATTGTTTGCTTATTAGATTAATCTTAGCAATTTTATCCATTTACCATGCCATAATAGGGAGAAATAATGACAAAAATTCAGATTTTCCAAGGCATTTAATCCATGACAAAAGTCTTATTTTCCAATGATTGAGCATCTTAAAAGGAAATTTAGTTCCAAAACCTTTTTGCAAGAAATTTCAAAGCTAAGAAGGTTTAAAATCAGATGCCTCAGGGATTTGAAAAATTAAATTTTTTATGTCTTTGCAGCAGCGTCCACCTCATTGCCCTTTTATTCTCATTTATCGTTTTTCATAACTCTTGTCCTTAGCCCCTTTCTTTCTCTTTTATTTCCGTTCACTTTGTATCCACGTTTTACATTTAATATTTTTATTTGACAAATAAACGACTATCATAAAAAAATATTTTAACGAAAGACTTCCTTTTTACGGCTAAGTACGAGACAGTTCAAAAGAACTTGTTTCAGAAGTACTCCTTGTTCAAAATTTGCTCTCCCTTGCATGTCTATTCCTTTCTCATTCTTTGAATCTCTAACTTGCTAAGTAACGAGCTGTGGAGTGCCTGTGCCTGTGGAGCCTTCCGGAGTGGAAGGAAGAGAAGCCAAAGTTTAGGCGAGAAAGAGAGAGATCATTTGTTGAGATGAGAAATGGCGAGATAACCTGCTGAAGAGGCAATATAAGTAAAACAGTAGCAGGGAAACCTCTCGCAGTGTTTATTGAAAAGAATTCTTTGCATATCTGTTGTCTAGTATTATGTGAATGCAGAAAGTTATTTTAGCTGTTATTAATAGATCATATTGAAAACAAATTTGTAAATATATGTTCAATATTAAATAAACGCTCTTCTTTGAAAAGGCTTACTTGTAGCAACATTTCAAAGCAAGCAATGTAGTTATAATTTATAATTTACGGATTAGAGGAAGCGACTATTACTGCATTATGTTGATAGTGATAAATTTCATCAACTTTAACCCCATTCGATAAATTTTGAAATTTAACTGTGAATGCAATATACTATAACCATATTTTCTAAAGGAGTTTCGTGTTCCAATTTTAGATAATCTCTACAGCTTATTTTTTTATCATCATTCTCTGTTTCATGACCATATGTGATGGGCAGTTGACTGCACTCGAGGTGACGGTTGTCCCTCTCTCCTTACTTTTTGGTCGCCTATTAGCGTTCGTCCGTGAACCTTGATTTCTGTTTTGGCCTAAATCGATGAGTTGTAGCGGTGCGCTTAAAAATTCATTTCATCATTGAATCATTCAATTTACGCTTATACCCCATGCTTCACAAACATATGGCGCAGGTTGCCGGATATGCTTTTCATTGCATGGTAAAAAGGGAAAAGGAAATTATAGACACTGCAACATAGGGATAGATTGACACAAGCTATGACAACGTACCCAACATATCGGGGGAAAAGCCGTTGTTGCAATGGCATAGTCTCAGTAAAATTATTTCAAAGGATGCAGTTAGATTCCGTACGGAACATTCCAAATGCAATCCCTCGAATTTTGGTCGCTATGGCGCGGAGCTCAACAAATCCTGCCACGAGAAGATGAAAGAGGAAATAATAAAAATGTCATCAGTTTTTCTCGGGTTGTATATGTATTTGAACGAAAAACTTGATGAAAAAAATCCACCTGTCATCCTTGCCCTTCGACTTTTTGTATAAATTTTAAATTTTGCGTTACAAAACCAGCTTTGCCGTTAAATTTAATTGATTTCATCCATGTAGAAAAAAATAAATTTTAGGGTTATCTCATACATGGCGTAATCAAAGCAGTATCGGTTGACAGACTTCAATGAATATTTTAGGAGTCTGTGTTTGAACCAGTCGTTTGATTGGCTAATCCAATGGTATTTTGTGCCCCGTGAATATAGGCCACCAAATGCCCAGGGCTGTCTAGCGGGTTGAAGACTATCTTTTCTTTCACATCTATCAGAAAGAAGTTAAGAGCACGAAATATTATCGTAACAAATATTCGAATTTGTAAACAAATAAATCGATTTAATCATTAATGAAAGTAACACCGATCTTTTAATTTGCTTATTAAGTTTATTTGAATGAAATGTAAATATTTTGATTACTCGATTAGGCAAATGTACACAAAATAAAGTGCGTTGATTCATTGCTTGAAAATGCATATCTATTCTAATATTTTCCCATTATTTTATAGCTAAACATTTTCTAATTCTGAAACTTTAAAGGGTAATTTGCATAAATTAAAGATTTTCAAAATTTTAGCATATTTGGCAGGGATTGCGTTAAGGCATAACTTCAACATTTTCCATGTATTAGTTTATAAACACATAAAATTCGTTATTGCACTCTGACCTTTTGAAATCTTATATAAAATTAAAACTTTTCCAAACAAGATGTCCAAACCAGGACTAATAAAGTTTGGTTTTCCAAAGTTGACGTCTCGAATTGATTACTTATATTGACAGGAATTGTTTCAGTATGTGTTAGTCATTCTAAGGAATTCTCATTTCATAAATAGCATTTGTAATTCAGTTTATTAATGATAGAGAAAAATTGGAAAAACAAATTAATAGAGCATTATGAGTTTTAAAATAATAAATATAATATAAAAATCTCTTTCTGACATTATATTTTGCATGTATTTTTTAAAATAAACGAATCTAATTAATGTTACTGTTTATACGCTAATATGTATGGATCAACTGTTCTTTACAGAAGAGTAGTCGAGTGGAAAAGAAAATAACCCATTTGTTCACTCGTCTATGTTCAAGCCAAGTTCGATAATAATAGTCTCCATGGCGACAACCCGATAAAATGTGATTTAAAAAGCAAAAACGCTACGTTTTAGTATAAATTCAACAGAATACAAAAATTATCAAAATTCTGCTATAAGAATTAGAATGTAAATTATTTTCTCCATATAACAGTACAAACCTCGTTCTGATATCACAATTTTAAGATATTTTAAAGTTTTAAAGAAAATATCTCTGCAAGATGGATTTGAGATTCCTATGTAAAACAAACAAAAAAATGTTACTGAAATCAAACCTGGGACTTCAATCTTGGCCAAATAAAATATAGCCCAAGGGTGGACCCTGGTAGCACGAGTAATATACCAAGTTTCATTGAAATTGGTCCATTGATGCAAAAGTTGTTGGTGTGGGACACATACATACACATAGACAACAAAAAATTTGTTAAGATTATGTTTCCTTTGGAAACCAGCCTAAAAATGAACAGAAAAATTGAGCAATTTGTGAAAATAAAATTGTCAATGAGCTTCAAAATACAGAATTGTTTACTTTGTCGCCATTATGACTCAAATTATAATAAAATAAAATATGAAAATATGAGTGATTCAATTATAAAATAAGGGCTACTGCATGATCAAAAGAAATTTTCAGAAATTATCTTTTACTAGCGGAATGCTCATTTATTTTCAATGGTTAAAAGTGTGACTTTAATAATAAATATTTTCCCTCAAAATGTTAAAACATTTACACTTTTCAAATAGAAATGCCAATTTTATAGTTCGAAAACACGTTCTAATGAAAAAATAAAATTTCATAATATCATAATGAATAACAATAGTCATCATACCCGCCCGCTCTCTCCAGGTATTGGAATTTTTGAAAAATACAGAAAATTCCCAGTGGAAGCCAAATATGATCATCGTGGTTTTATTTCAATAGAACATTATTTCAATGGGAAGTGCTAAATAAATTGAAATCATATAATTATTCTTTGTTAGATAAAAAACAAATAATATAATAGAAGCTTATAACAATATTTGTGATATGCTATTCACTTAAAATTCTGCTAGATATTTCATCAGTTAAATTTTATTTATAGAATCACATTATTCAAAAAGCTAAGTGTATTTGTTTCGACGGTAAGATTCAAATTCGAGCCCAATATTTGATTTAAAGCTTGGGATTTGTAGACTTTTTATCTCTGAAACTATAATTATTTGATCTTGCGAACTTATTTGTGGTTAATAAACTCCTCTACCCGAATTAATTTTTTAATCTATACCTTACATATCATATAAGAGCTAGGGAGAGAAATATATGGTATTTAATTGTTGCTTGACGGATGCCATTTAACGAGATGCGAGTATAAATTTATTAAAGTAATTATGTAAAGAGCAAGTTATAATTGACGGATGCTGTTCAAAATCACAACCGGACGATCACCTTTAATCAGGATCACTCCTACTGAATTTAATTAAAGGCAGTCAAGCGGTTCAGGAGATGAAAGTTAACGACAGACGTAAGGATGAGACTTGCCCATTAGGCGTTCTGCTACTACAGCTTTGCTGGTAAAGAACGCCTAATAAGGGAAATTTTCCTGTTTTAGCAATGGAAAATGCGGAAAATGTATTTTCTACCGAATTTATTCGTTAGCTGCTGCTGACACGACTAGTTCCGAGACCGCTTACAGATGCCGTATTTGACCTGGCATCGGGAACTTGGGAAGAGAACACCCCAGAGGCACGAGGTCACGGTAGGCCGAGACAAAAATGCCGAAGATGAAAGGATCAGAGGAGGGCAGATCTATTTCAAACCGTAGGGGAGCCGGTGGTGTAGTGGTTACAGTGTTGGCCCCATCGTGATCTGCTAAAGCTACACCAGGTTTGAATCCGTATGAAGATTATTTTCGAAGGATGTCCGGCGTGTTGGAACTAAGGAGACGAGGACGAGCCAACGAGAAAAGAGAAAATGAGAATAAAATAAATAAAAAACAGGTTTTTCAATAGCCTAAAAATTTTCATCGAAATTTTCATTTTGTAAATTTGGTGTGAAGAATAAAAGTGAGTGGACAAGAAGAAAATCATGCATGCAAATTACTTATATGTAAAGGTCACCCACTTTAATTCTTCACACCAAATTTACAAAATTAAAATTTCGATGAAAATTTTGAGGCAATAAAAACTTATTTTCTACTTTTGAGTGCATCATAAAATTGTGTGCTATTGAAAAACCTGTTTTGTGCTTATTTCATTATCTCCTTTTGAGTCTTCTAGCTTTTTAAATTATTCAAAGTTAATTCATTATTTATATAGTCCATATTTATTTATATGTATTCTCTAATGAAATTGTTGAAACGCTTATCAAAACTTGATTGATTAAAACGCACCTAGAACGTGAACTAGGTGCAAAATTTCAGCTCTGTAGCGTTTGTGGATCCAGAGATATAACGCATCAACGATGTTGAACGATGACAACGCTCAAGTCAACTTCAATAAAAGTCAAAATCGGAGATCTGATGCGTACCAAAATTGGAATGATTCAAATGTACCACAAATGTGGAATATTTGCAAAATTTAAGCTCTGTAGCGTTTGCGGATCCAGAGATATAACGCGTTAACCATGTTAAACGACGCTCAGGCGAACTTCAATAAAAGTGTGTAAAAATGATGAGCGCGCTCAAATCAACACTCCATTCTTCGGAAGGGACGTTAAACCGTTGGCCCCCGTGGTGTTCTTCGTTAAGAGCAGGCTGAACGCCGGCATCTTCCTGGCTATTCATTGCACTAACTCTTAGATATCCATTGCGCGTAGGAAAGAGGCGAATCGGCTGGACTCGAATAATAAATAATAACATCAGACCTAAAGAGTTATTTGAGAAAGCATATTTCTCTCAAATCTTAGGGTTCAGCCTTCTCATATCTCAAGGAATATAAGTAAATCGAACCTCGTGAGAGGTCGCGTCAGTTGTGGCAGTGAGTAAGAACTAAAAGTAAATACTGTTGTATTTGTATTTTTGTTTATAACAACGTTGTATGCCATTACTTTTTTAGCATTTCTTTCCTCAAGAAACAAACGTAATTTTGCAATATTTTTACCATAAAATACTTTTTATTTGAACACTTTATCGCCAATAGTTCATGATGCACGCGATTTTCTTCAGGATACAATTACAAATTATTTCAATACCCCAAATGAAATCCGGCAACGTGACCCTACGCGCGGGCATTTACAACAGACGGATAAAGGTTAATGGTAACGGGTGCAATGCTATTAAATGCCAATTAATGATCTATATTATAGTAGCACCAACTTCTTGTTTTTAATAGGAACCAATGTACAATATTGTAATACCTACCTTTGATTTCATCCAATTACGTAAATAAATGATGCCATCATAATTATAACACAGGAAATCTCCTATTTGTTAAAAACACATGACTTCGATTATTTTCTGGAGTAAATCAGGTAATGAAAATGTATTTTACATATATATATATATATTTATTTAATTTGCACCAAATTGGTTGGTAAAAAATAGGAAAGCTAAGCGTTCCGCCAAACGGGTCTAGGACCAGAAACTTAACGCGAATTGTTATTTTGGTTAAGAAGAATAAATGCAGGATTTTTTTCAAAACTGTTTTTAATAAAAACATGCATATCTACAAAGTTTGTTCTCTATTACATCAGCTGTGATTCTATTCCAGGAGAATTTCTTAAACCCTTTGAAATGAACGCCAACGACTGTAGGTAATTTTTCATTTGAATTATAAAAATGGAAAAGAGCTAAGAATTTCACGGTATGTGCAGCAAAAAGAACTAATTTTAATTTCATTATTAATATTAGAACTTGCTCAAGACTGTTAAAATTAGCTTTGGATCGAATAATCAGGGGTTCCATAATTGCAAAGTTTAACTTTTCGGTAATTATGAATTTGGAAGGAATTGACCAAACCGATTTCAACGAAATTGTGTACAAAGCAGGTGTGTGACATAAATAAAAAAAATCAAGATTTTTTGTATGGATATAGAAAGCAGAGCTGCCACAATACAAGGAATAAAAAACTTTTTACTGACAGCATCAATTTTTAACACATTTATTACTTATAATCTCTTCTCTATCTATACAAAACTCAATCTGTCTGGCTGGCTGGCAGGCTGGGGGTCTGCCGTTTCCTTCAAATATTTCTCGCTTAATATCTTCGAATCTACTAAGCCTAACAAGCTGAAGTTTTCACAACACTTAAACCTCCATGAGGTGGTTTCTATAAAAATCAACACATCTCGAAAAAAGTCCCAGATTCGACTCCGGGAGACAATTATATTTTTCCATAAGTTTACACGGGATTTTCGATTTTCAAGGTGCAAGATTTTTTTTCTTTCATTCATCAAAATACGTAAATATAGACCAACTTTCTACATTTTTGTTTTATTCGACGTCTAAAACTATAAAATATCTTATTATTGTAATTATTAGATGTTATGCTGAGGAATTTGTCAGAAATGCGCATTTCTTTTCGAAATTTTATCGCTTTTTCGTACTCTTTCCCGGTGTTGCCAAGGCGTTCTGCATTGTTGCCTCCGATTGAATTACCGTCTATTAAACCTACGAATAGACGAAAGAATTATTCGCTTCGCGCATTTTATGAAGCATCAAAATTATTGTTGTACCAACGTAAAACGTAATAGATTGCAACTTAATTAATTGCAGATGTTTGAATGTATGGTTCACACGTGTGTATTGCAGGTAGAAAATTTTGGATTTTTTTAAGTGACAACCCCCAGAGTGCACCAGTCATTTTGAGTGTTACATTTGTGCCAAAGTTGAGGAATAAACCCAAGTTAGATGTTTATTTTAGATTTTAGCCCACGTAAATTAATCATCCTAGCACCTGGAGGAAAAACAAAAAATATTGTTTACAAGGAAGTAGTATAAACGAAAGGTAAAGTATGATGATAAATTACTATTTTAGAATATTTTTAAACATCCGGTGTCTGTGTTTTATTTCTTCTCTCTACTTTTTCAGTTATGTTATTTTAACCTTCAACAAAATAAATACTGTGCCGCTTTAATATCCCGAAGCCGGGCACATCTGCTAGTATACACATATACAAAACCATATTAGCATACTTAAACCGAATCATTCATACAGGGGTGCCACAATTACAAATTAAACTCTTTCAGTAATTAAGGATTCGAAGGGAATTGGCTGAACGGATTTTGAATTATGTTTTGTATATAAGATTTGCAAACATACCATGATAAAATCAAGATATTTAAAGCTGAGCTAAAAAGCAGGGTTATCACAATAAAAAGTAGAATGTTATTTCTTTTATCTACCCATATTTTTGGAGAACTGACCTCGTGGACTTTAACCAAATATGGTATATATAATCTTCATATAAATAAATAACATAAATATCATATTTTAACCGGGTCGACTAAACAGGGCTACCACAATATCAAGGTTAAAAGTTTTCAGTAATTATGAATTTGGAAGGTATTGGCTGAACGGATTTCAAGGAAATTTCATTTATAGGGCGAGTATAGAATGAGAAAACGAGATGAATATGTTTAGAACGGATCAAAAGAGCAGGGTTACTACTATATAAGGAAAAATAATTTTCTGATTTCACTAATGCGAATTTGACGAAAAGCACTTCAGTACCACGGGAAACCCGTGTACACCCCTACTTGTTTAAATTGTATTCAACAATGAGTCGACACAACGCCATATAATTTAAAGTGAATGCTGTTTTTCAAAAGACAATGTAAATGGTGATCTTTTATTCGTGAACCATGAAAATAGCTATACCTCAAGGTATATATTGAAGAGGAATATGAAAATCTTTACGATTAAAGTTTGAAGATGATCCAAATGTTTTCATTTAAAAATACTTCAGATAAAATACTGAACGTGACCAGCACCATGGTGTATGCATAAACGTGCTCTCCGAAGGATGATTTCAGAAATCGACTGCAGCATTTATAAAGAGACATTCTCAACGAAATCCCAGACTCTTGCCTTTGGTTCGTCAGGAATAGGTACCTAGATTTTCCACCGCCACTACCCCTATTAGAGTGACATAAGCGCCATGTCTATCAAACGGATAATAGCTTAAATTCATTCCCTTTCATCGAAGTTGCTGTAGGAATACGTATCTTATGAGAAGGTTCAAAATCTTATCAGAAATGTTCTATTAATGAATTACATATTTTTGTTTTATGAAAAGTGCTTACTTAAACATGGCGCCTATCATTTACTTGATGTTCACCAATAATTCTATTCCTTCATCTCAATGAAACCTAAAATACATGCAAACAGGTCGCCGAGTCGGAAAGTGAACCTAAAATTGATTTAAATATAAATTAATTTATGTAAAACTATTTACAAATTAGTGAGACATATGCCATTTGACGGAATATCCAATTTCACGCTTCTTAGACTTTTCATTAAGGATTGTTGTGTTCTGCTCCCTTTTGCTATAAAAAAAAAATTATTCAAATAAAAACGTGACGAAACTTTTTAAATTAACGGAGAGTCTTCGGAGAAAAATCGTTCCGCAGAGATTTGCATGTCAAATCAAGTCTCACTCAACATGAATGCTTTCATTATTTCTTAGAGAGTTCGGCTTAAATAATGTAAAAACACAGTTTTCACAGCTAACTTCTTTTCCTACCCCAGGTTCTTTGTACGTACATAAACAAGCGATGATAAATTTTTCCCAAGGAATTATCTAGATCTATGGTGGCCATATTCAAACGAGATAAGAACGGGACAAGGCAGTTACATAAATTCCGCCATAGTTACTTATTTGTAAAATGAACATTTATTTATCCTTTTAACAAACTGATAGAAATGATATGAAATTTTAAAATCGTCGCTTCTTTTTTCGAGTTGAAATTTTACTTAAAAATAAAAATCTACATAACACTTAAAAGTAAGAAACTTACGACCTTACACCTACATGCTTTGGGGTTGAATTAGTAAAAATGACATATTCTCCTCATAAAAAATTAACAACTTTTGAAACAATTTCTCGATGAATGCGAAAAATCAGTAAAAACACCTTTAGCTATAGGTATGATAGGATATCAGATTGGTGTAAGGAAAATATTCGTGTAAGTTCTTTTTTAATATTATACGACTAAATTTCAGCAAACTTTCAAACAATTTGATTAAGCACCGAAACTCAAGAAAGAAATCAAAATGTCAGTATCCTGATAAGTGCGCTCAGTGACTCCAAGAAACTAAACTGATGCAAGTACATTTTATAAATTGATGTTCTTGAATTCAATTAACGCTGTTGAATAACAAATGAATAACTTCTGCAAAGTTGCTAACATCTGTAACGAAACAAAAGCGTTAGACTATGAATAACATGTGTTGTTTAATTCTAGATTTCTAGTACAATTTTCAACAACAGTTTGAGACAATGAGGTTTAATAACCGCGTCAGGCTTCAAAACGGAACAGAACAACTTATTTGGCCAAAACGATGTGACAGTAGGGAAATTGCTAAAAAAACGGGACCATGACGACGAAAACAAGCAGCAGGCCCACGCTATCTATATTGCATTCTTGTTAACCCGGAAGAGCCCTCTTCCTCGATGTTATTTCCCAGCCCTTGATGCGCAAGTTGTTGACGTCAGAGAAAGAGCGGAAGACGGCTTCGTTCTGTTAAAACACTCTCTGAAGTCGTTAATGAACTCGAGGAGCAGCCCGCGACAGACGTGTCCGGACAACAATGGGATCCACAATCCGCCCTCTTCCCTCTTCTCCAATTTCCGTTCTCCCGTTCTGCTCTCCGTATTCTTCGGATCGTCCGCCGAAGGCCATCTTTATTGCCGAGTTCACGGCGCGAATGTTATGGGTGAGTTCTTTTTTGGGTCAAACGACCCTCGAGGTCGCGTCTCGCGCCGACTTTAAAACGACGTTGACGAGGCGGAACTTCCCCTCCGCGATGGAAATCCAACACCGCTTTTAATATCTTTTCGATTGGTCGATGTCCGCATACATACACAGGAACACATGCGAACTCACCGCGATGGTGTCCCAGGACGCAAATACTGCCGCCGTTGGGTTCGGTGTCTCTTCTCTGCTTGTCGGCAAGGAATATTGATTTCCTCTTAGACGAAAGGCGAGAGAGGATGTTGAGGTGTGTCTGACTGTGTTTTCTCTCCACTTGGACCCTGCAGGAGTTGATTCTCCCCTCTCTTTCCTTCCCCGACACATTATTCCTTCCTCTCTTACCCCTAGACTCCCGTTGCCTTGGGGATACAACGACCTGGTTGCCTCCCATACAATGTGCCACCACGAGTGAGCGCTTGGAGCGGGGAGTATGAGGGAAAGAGGGGGTGAGAGGATAGGGAATGTGTGGCCGAGAGGTCGATGCAGAGCGTGTGACGGATACGTCCCCGTCGGCTGAACGCCAGACGTTGGATGATTAATTAAAAAAGGAAGAAAGATTATATTGCATATAGGAGGCAGTCTAGATTAACGTTGACGGGAACCTCCTTCCCTTTGCCAGTTAGCCTTTAATAGGATGGGCGGCCTCTCCCATCGTGACGACAGAATGGATAGGTAATCACTGCGGAAAGTGGGAAACCGCGGGATCAATTGGGGCGAGAGGAGATGGAGGGAGGGGACGGGATAAGAGGTGGAGGAAGGACTTTTTTTAGTTTCAGAGAAGGGAGAGTGAGGCCTTAAAGAACACGAATGGGGTATGAATAATGGACGCAAGGAAGATTCAAGAATTGAAATTTCGATTTTTATATCTTGTAAGGTGGATGCCCCGATGTAGCGATAAGATTCAAATACTGGATTGTCATGGTGACAGAGACATCTCGCCGCAGGCCCATCTCGCCGCAGACCCAACTCGCCGCTAAAACGCGAATAACTCAATCAAATACGCAGATATAAACTTGAAATTTGGCAGAAATAATCTATTCAGATATAAACATGCTTTGTTGAAGGAAAATTTAGGAAAAACGCCCAGGGTTCGACACCAGGGGATGATTTGCATTACCTATAAGATGGCACGTAAAAATAGGCCTTCTGACATGCAGACTTTTCTTCTTTTGGGGATAATAATAAAAAGCGTTCGACTCCGTTTCATTAACTAGGGAAGAGCTGGAACGTAGATTTCAAGCCCTTTGTCGTTAAAAATTTAAAATATCATTAACTCTCGGAACATTTCATTTACTGCATGGACCCCTCTAAACTAATTAGAGAAAATATTTTTCACAGGTGAACTTTTTCATGTCTCGACTGAAAATTTTAGATAAATGATGCGATTTTTCTAAAGGCAGTTAATAATTTTTATTTATTCTTGAGTTACTTTCTCGTTATTCAAAATCATTAAAGAAGTCGCATAAAAAATTGCCCCTTTTTATTCAATGGAAGCCGAAATATGACGTTGTATGTATGAGGAACGACGATATACGCAGAATACAAAAAAAGAGATTTAAAGGTTTTCAAAGTTTTAATGTATTTACCGATTTTTCATAATTTTTATACATCCATAATCCAATTTAGCACAAAATTTACAGTAAGTAAACGGTAGAATTTTAATCTAATGTCCATAATGATTGTTTTTACTCGCATTCTGTTATAACACACAGCGAAGTCTCAATTCGCCTCGTCATCGCTCCCTTTCAAAAGTGAACGCAGTCTTTTTACGAGCTGGTTTCTCAAGTTACTCTATGTGTATTATAATTGCCAGCCGTGATGGTCGGTGTATGGGAGGTGGTGAATATTTATGATGATATGATTGGCTGATTTTTGGAAAATTGAGAAAGACGATTGGCTGGTACCTAAATGCTATCGAAATTTAGGTTTATTTCTATTAGTTGATTCTGAAACAAAATTTTCATTGGTAGAAATAATGAAAGTTTGATTTTATTAATTTAATTTTATCGTGATTTATTAATACTAAAGATTTCTTACAATACATTTGCGGTTTTTTAAATGTAAAAATATTTTATTAAATTTTTATTCCTTACATTATTTTTTAAGTTCACTGTGAGTGTTATAACAGAATGCGAGTAAAAACAACCATTATAGATATTAGATTAAAATTCTATAGTTTTCTTATAGAAAATTTTATGCTGAATCTGATTATGGACGTATAAAAATTCTAAAAATCGGTAAATACATTAAAACTTTGAAAACCTTTAAATCTCTTTTTTTTTGTATTCTGCGTATATCGACATATTTCGGCTTCCATTGAATAAAAAGGGGCAATTTTTTATGCGACTTCTTTAATGATTTTGAATAACGAGAAAGTTACTCAAGAATAAATAAAAATTATTAACTGCCTTTAAAAAAATGACAATCGTAACATTTATCTAAAATTTTCGGTCGAGACATGAAAAAGTTCACCTGCTAGATACGTCTTTCCTAATTGGTTTAGAGGGGTTCATGCAGTAAATGAAGTGTTCAGAATAGTTGAAATTTACTTTTGAAGAAGGTTGTACGTCAATAACCTCTATGGATGTCTTCATATTGATTATTATACGAAAGTGCGGGCGCGCCCTGGATAGGAAACGGACCGATATGCAGCAAAGAGTCTCTACTTATTCCAAGCTAGCGTAAAAGTTACAGTTTTAAAATATTATGTTTTGAGCAAATCCTAAAAATATTTCTTAAAATTCCAATATAATGGTTAAGAGTTATGAGTTTATATACATATATATATATATATATATATATACATATATATATGTGTGTATATATATATAATTATATATATATATATATATATATATATATATATATATATATATATATATATATATATATATTGAAATTTTCGTATCGCCAATTTTTAAAATCTCCTTTGGGATTTAAATAAACGTTGTCCGGGCTTGAGGAGTTAATGATATTTTAAATTTTTAACGAAAAAAAGCTTTCAGACCACGTTCCACCTCTTCCCTAGTCAATGAAACGGAGTAGGAATGCTTTTTATTATTATCCCCAAAAGAAGAAAAGCCGGCATGTCAAAAGGCCGATTTTTACGTGTCATTTTATGGGAAATGCAAATCATTCTCTGAAGTGGAACCCTGGGAGTTTGTCATAAATTTTCCGTAAACACAGCATGTTTATATTTGAATAGATTATTTCTGCCAAATTTCAAGTTTATATCTATATATTTGATTGAGTTAACGCGTTCTATCGGCGATTTGGGTCTGCGGCGATTTGGGTGTTCGGCGAATTCTGTCTGCGGCGAGTTGGGTCTGCGACGAGTTGGGTCTGCGGCGAGTTGGGTCTGCAGCGAGTTGTGTTTGCGGCGAGTTGTGTCTTCGGCGAGTTGTGTCTGAGGCGAGATGGGCCTGCGGCGAGATATCTCTGCGGCGAGCTGATCGTGGCGAGTTGTCTCGCGGCGAGTCAACAGCGGTGAGATGTCCCATTCCGCCCTAAATACTCAGTTCCATCAGTATAGTCCCTTTCATATGCGTACAAAAATACAAGACAAACTAAATGCAGTAAATGTTTTCCTCTTTAAGAGAAGAAACCTGCTTTAAAGGAATCTGCGTGTAATATGAATTTCAAAGTGTTTTTGGTGCATTATCTATTCCATTGAGGTTGTCTCGGAGACTTGAAAGATACTTTAGACTCGTGAAACTTTACTTGTTCACAAGTTTGGAGAAAAAGAGTAAAGTGTTCCGAAGTTTGTTGGCGACGAGTTCGAATGATATGAGAGAAAATATCAGAGACTTCAGTATTAGATAGTTCTTACAAAGTATTTGGAGCAGGGTCGGATCGAGAAACTATCCAAGGGGAGAGGGGGAGGTGATCGCCACTCCCCATCTTAAACCCGCCTCTGGCGAAGACACTTTATTTTTAAAATCCCTACATTTATCAGAATAATTCTTTTCCTTGCCGTAAACGCTTAATCTGCAGTGTATAAACAAGGAATGTTTTGCTGAATGAATTAATAATGCACCCAGTGGATGTCAATGGTATCATCCAAGAGGGAGATTTGGAGAGTAAGATGATTTTATTATAGTCGAATTATAGTATTCTTCTTTCAAATGAAGGGATGATGGCTTCTAAGCTAGTAAAACATTCAGGATAGATGCTTTCAAATCCCTTACTTCTCTCAGACCACTAGGTCATCAATGTTTGCAAATGATTTGAAACTAATGTTTCGTAAATAAAAATATGTACACCGTATATTTAAAACATGCTCATACCAATACTTCGGGAATAGAGCAATAGATAAGATGGACAATTATTTAAAATGTACATCAATTTGAAATACCTCAAGAAATACGGGTAGAGATTTTAAAACTTTGAAGAATTCTCTGAAGGTGAGTCTCCAAGACTTCTTTGGTTTTGCAAGTTCCCACATTTATACGAAATTGATAGATCCCCGAGGGTTCCTAGACATGTCAGAATTAAGTATAAGAATGCCAATGGAAGTCATATGGGAATATTATGCCGCTCAACGTTCCCGAATGAAAATATTTTTGCTAAAGCATGAAGAAAATACACATACAAATCCATTATTCATTTCCACAAAATATAATTTTTATCTTATTGCAGATAATAAGTCAAACGTGCGCCACGACAGCGTAGGATTCTTAACGTTATGAAATATAGCTCTTCTTTGAAAACTTTAAAATATTCTCCAAAAGAATAAAATAGTTAAATTTGTAGTTGGTTCTTTAAATAGAAAAACGCTTCATAAAATGTAGATTTCAATACCACAAATCATCGTCAGATGTAGCACGTTATATTGTAATGTTAGGTATGAAATCTGGAAGAGGAAAAGAATTCGCTCCAGCAAAATAAATTTCCTATATAATATTTTATTTCCTATTTTATACGCTACGAAATAACAAAGCCGAATATTAAAAGTTATCGTTTAAAGAAGAACTGCGTTTTTCAGAATGTTTTCTGTCTTGACTTAAAGCTAATACAATGACACTTTTTCAAACAAAGAATTAAGAATTCTGATAACATATAATACACAAAAGCTTTTAGGTGAAGGTTATACGTAGAGTTGAGCA
Source organism: Tanypteryx hageni (assembly GCA_028673005.1). NCBI lineage: Eukaryota > Metazoa > Arthropoda > Insecta > Odonata > Petaluridae > Tanypteryx > Tanypteryx hageni. Next base: position 236,639,230 of record CM054112.1, on the reverse strand, counting down.
TTATCAACGAATGGGGCGCTTTTTGCCAGATTTATAGAAATATCAAAATTGTTGAAATTTACTGACACTATTTGCGTTTAAAAACTTCGGACTGATGTAGATTTTTTAAGTGGCAAAGAGATACGTTTTCCGAGGATCCTCGAAATGCAAATGGCAAAAACGGCGTAAATTCCAATACACACATGTCGGATGAATGGTAGCAGGTGCCGAATAACCTTTGCGGTTGCGAATTTGATTACGTGTTCCCAAAAGGGTTCGCCGGACGAACCAACTCACTCCCTGCGTTTGATCTGCTCGGGATCCACCAGGTGCCTCTAAAATCCATTGTAAAATTCAACGTTCGCTTGTTTTTTCTTCCCCCACCCCTCGATTCCTCTCCATTCGTCATCCGCGGTGAATTTTACATCAAGCACACAAAACCTTCTCAGCGGCCGCTCCTCGCCTTGGGAGCAGGCAGATGGGAAATACGACGCCTTCTTCGCCCATGCCACAAACATCTGCAAATTCTGAGTCTCTTTTGAAGTTCCAAGGTACCTATTAATTTCGCTAATTGCCGCTCCCTGATAGAGGAGGAGGATGATGTGCACAGTGACGTAGAGTCAGAGGAGCACAAATGGAGGCCTAAGATTCATCTACCAAGGGGGAGATTGGGGTATGTATTTGCAAGCGATAAGTTCAGTTCCCGGCAGGTAAGGTAAATTCGAGGTGTAACCATGCGGCGATGTCGTGGATACGAGGAAAATAGAGAGGATTAAGTATAAAATTTAAGGCCCGACATAAATATTCTCGCTGCAACTTAATATTTGAATGCTGATCTCAATTATACATAATGGAGAGTGAAAATCCAATCATATAGGTAATAGGAAGTTTAACTCATGGAGGATGTTAACCAATTTAAATAATTCCAATGACTTAAGCGTGAATTCATATTTTAAAAACTATGCGTGATTTTTTGTGAATTCCTCCTAGAATAAATGATCGATATAAACTAATTATGCCTCATAAGATCAAGACAAAAGCATTGCACGTTAGAAGAGGTTGCAGGTTCAAGTTTAGGTGCATTGCTATCCTCCATAAGAAATAAACGCAAATTTGCAGGGGAGATATCAAGTCGCACTTTTTAAATAAGTAGGAATCAAGATAAAAACTCGAGACCATTTGATAGCCTGAAAGAGCAAAGATTAACTTTTATTGGAGGTGAATTTTGAACCCGTGCCAATTTAGCGCCTAATAAGTTTAATATCTGAAAAACTTAATCATGCCACTGGCAATGCGAAGTCTGGGTCGCCATGGCAACATAAGACATTTTCGTCCATTTTGGATTTCAGAGTATTTCAGCTTGCATTTAAATATTCTGTCCAAAGCCATATAGGTGGCGTTGATTTCTATTTGTCGATGTTTTATTATGTGAAAAATTACAATGAAATAAAAAATCAATGTATTTATTTCTGAATACGATTTAATAGTCATGTATTTTGTTTTTTTATTTATTGAATTTGAAATTTAAATTGTTGTTGACAATATTTGCTTCTAATATTCACCGGGAATGCACACGAGCTTTTCAGGTATAAATTTAGTAAATAATAAATTTAATGCAAAAATATGAATAAATATGAATTCTTAAATAGTTTTTCAATTTGAATGGATCAAAAATATTAGAATAAACGTCAGGTTTGGGAGATACGAGGTTGATTTATTCAGAAATTTAGTAAAATTTAATTATAAGCTATATTTAAGAGTATAAGAGAGGCAAACAATTATGTCTTGTGTTTTATATTTTGCAATTATTTAATGTTAGTTAGAAACTGTTTAGCTTTCAATTCCTGTTATAATAAAAGCAATCTCAGTCTGTGTGTACGACTATATAAATTAATGCGAATAACTCAAGAAAGGATGGGTTGATTTAGATGAACATTTCTCCAAATACTTGGCAAGTTACTGGTTTTTAACGAATTAAGGTCCATCATTGAGAGAATGGATTCGATTCCAGAACAGTTTACTTCCTTTCTCTGTTTTAACAACATGATAATGAAATTTTTTTAGACTTAGAATTTTTATTAGACTCAAGCCCAGAATTTTTTGTTTTTTTAAAGAAGAAAATTTTTAACTACAACGACAAACGCATTATCGCCGCGTCTACCTGTCTAAGGCTGTCGTTAGTTTGGCGCGACATTTTGCTTTGATTATATAGTAACATATAAATTGTTGAGCAAATGATTACATAATTAAGGCAAAATGATATATTTAAGTGCCTAAACTTGAATTCTACGACGCGGTATAGGACAATATTTTAATAAGAAATTTTTAATCATTTTTTGTTTAAGTGTAATTTCCACGTTAAATTGAAGTATTTTAATATCCATACCTGAAGGGGAATGTTTAAACACATAAACACGCCCCTTGGCTACGCCACTAATATTCAGGTAAGGAAGATGATCCTTAAAAATATTTATTTTTAAGAGGGGGTTTGCGAGATTCGGATTTTTATGAAAGGGGGTTGCGGAATGAAAAAGTTTGGGAACCATTGCTTTAAGTTATTCTTTATTTTAATAAAATTTTTTTGTTAAAGGAATTTTTGTCCTATATAAAAAAGCAAGAAAAATTGGATAAGTACATTTATTGAATTTCATGTTCCGTAATTTTCGATGGGTATTTTCAAAAATATTAATTACATTGTTCATAATACAGGTCATATAGATAGACCATCGAATTTAATATATCGCCGCACTATTAAAAATGACGGTAATGAATTGTTGTAAGCTTAGGTTTCTTTACCCACCAGTCAATAAAGGAATGTATTCGTTACGTAAAGGTCACAGTTTACATTGAAAAGCAAAAAACTTAATATGAAAAGGGCTGAGTAAAGTATGGTTACAATCGAATAGCTTGTCAGTCATTGTTTACTGTTCAGTCACTAATCAATCAAAAATATCAATGACCGTATTGATGAAATTCATACTTATTAGACAATTATCCAACGCTGAGTCAATTATAAAAACTCCATTCTCAAGGCTTGTATTCGTAATTACATCATTCACCGATTGTCTGACCTTTTTCTGAGCAGTTGAATTTATGTGCTCGAGGAAGTATAGCTCTCATAAGTACATTTTTGCATACATGACAGCGTCAATTTAATTTTTTTTTTACTTTTCCTATTCCTACATTAAGATCTTTCAAGACTGGGAACATTAATGATTTACTTATTTTATCCATAGATTACGGAAGTTAAATGGAAAACATTCCTTTGTCTTTTTCTCTGTATTACGATCTTGTAAAACATCCAAATATCGTATTTTAATTTTTACGGTTTCTTCAGATCAGAAAATATAGAATTTATTTTTTAAATAAAGTTATGGAAGATAATAATAATCCCTGCTTGTGCGGATGTATCTTTATCCGCTAAACTATGATACTGAACGAAACTCTCTGTTATTTTGATTTCTGATCTAAATGCTCTCTTAATGTTTTTTGATAGCTGTTCAACTAACTAATACTCCCTCGAGATTTACATTAAACTCCCCAATTTTTCAAACTTTTCTCAAAATATATCAAATGAACACGTTAAAAAGTGGTTAAAATCTTTCCCACAATCTCACAGTTGATATAAATACACTTGGATCTTAAAAGTATATGGATGCACAGTAAGAAACCTGTTTTGGTGACCTTGGTTTATTTGACTGGTGGTGTTTTCGGACATGGTAATAACATTACATAAAATTCATTTTGAATATTGAAGAAGGCATCGATGGTGTAACACGATAGGGAGATTACCTTATAAAGATGAAAATAAGTCTGATGAGTTCTTATGCGCTTCCTTAATTTACCTCAGCACGGTCTATCTTCGATTTGTTTTATAAAATTGGAGGAATAAGAGGGTAATGCAGTCTTTATAACTGAAATTGTGACGGAATGAAAAGACTAGTACAAGGAAGGAGGATATACGAATCTAAAGTTCCAAATTAAAGTGTTGGAGGAGGTTTTTCATCAGTAGCCTTAGAAAATCGGGGGAAAGTTTGCGGGCGAAAGAACAATCGAACCAGAAAATCTGGAAATAATTGAGTCGACTTCACGGTTCGAGGATGGAAGACAATAAAATACCGCTCTGTTATAACTCGTGAATAAGAAATACGAGTTGGAGGGCGATATTGGAGAAAAGTGCATGAAATGAAATTTGGTGGTCTGAGAAGAGAATTCGATGTGGGATTACAGGGTTGGGAAGGGACGCGATAGCCATTTGAACGGAAACTGAAAGGGCTCATTTGTTGGACGTTGTCATTTTCCCATATACAGCAATCCCTTGCATAACGAGGTTAATTTGTTCCATGAAAAGGCGTCCTTATGCGAAACTTAGTTATGCGAATATTAAAAACCATTATGAACAATGTTATATTTCATTAACTGGTACCTGGTCGAAGATTATTGGACTGTAAATTCACAAACAAAAAGGAAAATCTAAGCGGTACAGTTCAGGAAATACTAAAAGTAGTAGAAGTAGTACATGCAGTAGATGTACAGTACAGGAATCCTTCATTTAATGCTGTTGATGCGTTCCTGAAAAATATCCCGTTACTTAAACACACGACAAATGAAAATGAATTCCCCATAAGAATAGATGAATAATAGGATGCATTTATAGCAAAACATTACGGCGCATATAATTTTTAAAATGTGTTTTATGGTGTTCATAAATAAAAATCGTCAAATACGCGTAACTATAAAGTACCTTAACTCCCGCGACTGGTCTCAATAAATAAAATCTTCTGTTATAAAAAGGTTCTAATATGTAACGCCCAATTTGGGTTTTCATTTATTGTAAAATATGATAATTAAAATTAAGAAAGGAATTAAAATAAGAAAATAATAATGGAACTGACCTAATCAGCTTGAGAATTTGGACTTGTAAATCCTGCTGAGAAGTTGAGCTGGTCACAATTTTATTCTCTTCTTGAAGGGCCTGGTTAAGACTCACTGACGAGACCCCCGGAAAACTTTTAAATAATTGGTCTAAGGACAACAGCATTTTTGCCTTTTTCTTCTCCTTGTAGAGCTCTTTGTAGTAATTGATAGCATCACTCACAATTCTATTTACTGACGAGCTACGTTCTCTGTTAGGATCATTTTCATCCAATATAGCTAGTCCTTTCTCAATGTGTTGCAGGACATCACTAATGTGTTTGATAGTAAGAAAGTAGTTAGACTCATCATTTTCTTGGCCATCACCTTCCCCAGAGAGAGTTCTTTGATCTTCCATATCTTTCAGGTCTTGAATGGAGAGCTCCTCAGTGTGGGATGAAAAGAGCTTTTGAACATCATCAACCTCTAAATCATTAAAGGCCAATTTTTTTACCCATTTCTACAATTTCCTTTGAGATTTGTTCAGCCGGTTCTTCTAAGTCGTTGATATCATTCACACACTGGCCATAACCTACTCCACACACCATTCGTATTGCTAGATTTGATCTCACTCCAAGCTGCTGCAATGTTGTCAATTTCCTTTTTTATGTTGTATTCTCTCCAGAATTCCCTAAGTGATGGAGCGCCCTCACCTTCTCTTGCCCTGATTGCCTCGACAAAAGTCCGTCTATGATAGTAGGCTTTGAAAGAAGCAAAAACCCCTTGGTACATGGGCTGATCGTATTTGGTGACAGAAGTAAAAGTGTCACGTTGTCCTGGTCAGCAGAAGTGGGAGGATGACCTGGAGAATTATTCAAAATTAGCGACGCTTTATTGGCCACATTGTTAGAAGCACAATAATTAGTTCTGCTGGGTAAAAATGATTGATGGACCACTTTTCAAACACTTTTTGGGTGACCAAAGCTTTCTTGTTGGCCATCCAGGTGATTGGCCAGTTTTTAATTGAAATTCCTTTCAAATTTCTGGGGGATTTAGAATGATAAACAAGCATAGGGGTCATTTTAAAGTCACCTGCCGCATTCCCCCCCAACCACAAAGTCAGTCTATCCTTAGATACTTTGTATACAGACATGGTCTTTTCTTCCCTAGAAATAAATGTTCTGGAAGGCATCCGCTTCCAAAAAAAGGCCATCTCATTGACGTTAAATATTTGTTGATGAGTGTAACCACCCTTCTTAATAACTGCACTCAATTGACCTCGATATTCACTGGCTACCTTTTCATCAGCGCTCTCAACTTCACCACTAACTGTTACAATATGCAAATTGGCACGCCGCTTGAACCTTTCATACCACCCTGAACTCGCTTTAAATGATTCAATATGGGGACTTACGCCATAGTCTTTCTTAAAGTCTTCATAAATTGTCCTAGCTTTTTCTTGAATAAGATGGGCGCTAAGAGGCATCCGATTTTGAGTTTGGTGCTCAATCCATACGGATAACTTTCGTTCCATGTCTACCATGATGAAACTCCTATTATTCTTAAACTAGCACTTGGCGTCAGTTGCTATTTTACCAAACTCTCTTATTTTGTTGCTGTGCTGAATTATGGTCCTTACCGTCGAACTTGACAGATCCAACTTATTATAAATATCAGTAGCACATTCGCCATCATTATATCTCTTCAAAATATCCAGCTTCGCCTTCAGTGTCACTTGTTTACGTTTTTTTTTAGATGAAGCACTTGTACAATCACTCGATCTTTTCTGAGACATGATTAATTTATACCAGGGCTAAAATAAAAATATATAACAGACGTATTCACAATTTGCACTTCAAATGGTGGAAAGCGATAAACTAAACGAACAAAATCACCCCAAATTTTATTTTATTTCTTATGACGAGTGGTGGTCGCGTGAACTTCCTAGGCTCTACACTACAATTTCGAGCTCTGATCTCTATGCATCACCGACCACTTAAAGTTTTGCAGAACTTTTATTTGGATAACGCAAAGTGCGATGGAGTATTTTTATAATGTGACATCCTTAAACCTGTTTGCCATTTTTCTGGGAACTTCCTTCGGACAGCGTCTTCTATATGATTCAGAAAGTTCAAATAGAACCCAGTGTCACCGCAGTACAAAGCTATAACGAAACATTTAATGAAAAATTAAAAATTTTAGGGGTAGTGATAAGAGATTTAAAAAGTTTACCTCTGTGAGGAAAGATGTTTAGTTTTCGGTTCATATCATAAACCCAGGTTCCATCGCCAGATATAATTGTTGACAACAAGTATTCATCATTAACAGTGCGATAATAATAATAATAATAATAATAATAATTTTATTTGTCCAGTAGACCCAGCATGATGGCGAGAGCATAAGACATATCATAAAAAGAAACGTATAAATAAAAGACATAAAACCAGGGTGCAGCTTAGAAGCAGTCCTGTGTAGCAAAAAACACAACAGGACTGCATAAACTCACTCACAGAATATAAGCATTTGTCCATTAAAAAGTTGAATGCAACCCTCTTAAACTGTACATGGCTCTTCTTATCCTTAATTCATGCAGGCAATTTATTGTATATTTTAACACTCATCGATCTATGGCTCTCTGTGCACATTTTCAGCCAGCAGTATTGAACATGTAGATTATCACTAGCTCTAGTGTTATAATTGTGAATCAGACTATTTTTTTGAAACATTGACAAATTGGTATTAACTTACAAAACAACTTTGAGGATATATACACAGGGCACAGTCAAAATATTCAGCATCCTGAAAAGTGGTTTACAATGTGCTCTGTAGGGAGCATTACATAGAGAACGTATTATCCTTTTTTGTAGCCTAAAAATAACAATCAAATGTGAAGATGAACCCCAGAGTACAATATCATAGTTAATATGAGAATAAAAATGTGCAAAGTAGAGCATTTTTAAAACTTCAGTACTAACAGTGTGCCTCAGCACAGGATAGAGATAAAATATTTTAGTTAAATTTTTACATAAGTACTCAATGTGAGCACTCCACTTAAGTTGGGGATAAATAATAACACCCAGAAACTTAATTTAATCAGTAAATTCTAATGAGTAGCTATTAGTTAAGACAATGGGGTCTAATTTTTTTATGACAGGTGAAAAATACATAATTTCAGTCTTTTGACAGTTTAAAACCTGTTTATTCATTGTACACCACATCTGCATTTTATGCACTATGTTTAAGCTAGCTTCTACCATGTCATGGTTGCTAAAAATTACCCCAACATCATCTGCATACATAATAGCTCTACTATGATCACTGACATCATGTTCTGCTAGATCATTCACAAAGATCAGAAATAAAACAGTACCAACAATAGACTCTTGAGAAACACTGGATAAGATGTTTCCCAGATTAGACTTTGCATTTGCATTACCTTTGTTTGCTACAAGAATTTGTTTTCTCTCTTTAAGATAAAATGATAGACATTTGTGTGTTATTCCACTTATTCCTATTTGTGAGCACTTGGATAAAAGAATGTCGTGATATACTAAATCAAAGGCCTTTCTAAGGTCAAAAAAGAGGCCGAATGGGTTTATTATATTTATTTATTTCTTCTGTGATGAAGTAAAAATTTGTTAAGAGGACTTGATCTGTAGATTTGCATTTCCTGAAGCTAAACTGAGACTTGGACAAAAGTAAATTATTTTCTAAAAAAATTATCAGCCTATTACAAAAAATATGCTCAAAAAGTTTTGCAAACTGGGAAGCAAGGGATATAGGTCTGTAGTTATTAATTAACTTTTTTCCCTTTTATTTTTATAAATGGGAATAACTTTAGCTGTTTTTAAATCCTCAGGGAATATGCCTTCTTCCAGTGATCTATTTATTAGGTACAAAAGTGGTTTGATTATAATATTCGCACATCTTAGTATTACTCTCCCTGGTATTGCATCCATTCTAGCTCAGTTTTTCTTTCCAATTTTTCAAAACACCTTTAATTCACACTCATCGCAAGGCTTAAAAAAATGGTAGTATTGCTACACTTAGAACTACAGTTATTTATCACATACCTAGGAGGATTTAAAGGATTGTTAACAGCTGAGGGAGCTGAGGATTTTAGAAAAAAGGCATTCAAAACATTAGAAATTGTAGTCAAGTCATTGACTACTTCACCATTATCATCACAAATTTTATGCAAAGAAAGACATTTCCCAGAACTAGTACTTTCATTTAAAATTTTCCAAGCTTCCCAAGTCTTGTTGGAAGCTCTAGCAAGCCTTGCATCATTGCATGTTTTTTTTCTAACTCTAACCATATTACAGTATGATTTCATTAAATTCTTGTAATATGTATGGGTCTCCTAATTGCCAAAATACTTATCTGTGTAAGCACATTCCTTTATATATTTAGATAAATTTTTAATCTTAGGAGAGATCCACTTTTTACTGTGTGTCGTTTTAGATTTAACTGAAACAAGAGGGAATGCACAGTGAAAATAATATGTTATGTGAGAATAGAATAAGTCAAAACTCTCATTGAAGGATTCAATGTTTTCAATCTCAGACCAGTCATACTTCACAAAAAAGCTGAATGTTTTCATCTGAGAAAACTCAAATTTTTTTACCTGTCAAACCATTCAAAACAGTATTGGTCATATTAAAACGAGATAGAATAACACAGTGATCAGAAATGAAGGGGTCAAAAAGATTAGTATCTACATAGTCTATATCAAAGTTTGTAAAAATTTTATCTAATAACGATTTAGATGTATCTGTAATTCCGGTAGGGGAGAAAACCAATTGAGACAAAGTGTAAGAGTCAAAGACTCTTTTAAGTACTGACTCATTTGTCTCTTCAATAAGGAGGTTACAATTAAAATCTCCTGTAATAATTTGATACTTTATACTGGGATTATTTGTCAGGGTGTATAAGAAGTTATCTAATTTATTTATAGTCATTAAAACTGCCAGATGGTGAACAGTATATTGATCAATGAGTTCTTTGCAAGAGCTTTCCTGTAAGAGCACAAAACACAAACCACTTCTCAAATAGTCAATCATGTGTCTATTAGAACTGTAAATATATCAAAAGATTAATAACAAATCTGCTCTCCAATTATAGCACAGCCAAGTTGTGTATAATTGCTAAATAAATCTCATTAGTAATTCCAGGCTGTTAGCCCATTAGTTTTAAATCTGAGGATATTAATGATATTATAATTTGCATCACAAGATATTCTCCAGCAAAATCTTTTATTAAGCAAAGTTTTTAACTATAGTTTTATAAAATCCATAAAACTGAGTATCTGCATTTTTGTATCATTAAACTTTTACTTTCACCATAAGTATTGTTTTCATGAAAAAAAAATCGATTTCGAGATTTCAACCAAAATGCACGTTTTGAGGTTCCCAGTACACATTTTTACCATTTAATCAATGATGTCTGTGTGTGTAAGAATATTGTGGGGTGCTCTAACTCAAAATCTATTAATCAAGTCAACGCAAAATTTTATATTTGACATTTTTGTCAAAGGAAAAAGAGTTTATTAGTTTTTGGTCAAAATCGGTCAACTGGAAGTGAGTGTTTACTCTTGTAACATCCGTTTTTTATATTTGTTTTACTATTAGATGAATGCAAAAAAGTATTAGAATAAAAGTTGTAGGAAATATAATTTTCCACAACCTTTGTCTGAAACATTTCCCCATATAATGCTTTGTTTATGAGATATTTTAAAAACTATTTTTTAGCTGCCACCACCACACTACCTACCGGCGGCTATTGTAAACACTTTACGCTTAGTTAAATCTTAGTAACGCTCCTATTTATTTTTTTAATTTTTGGAGCTTTTTGGCTATATCAAGTATCAGAAGGCAATGGTTTGAGTTTATTTCTGTTCTTTGTAGTCAAAATTTATCTCACAGTTCCTTAAAATATTTATTATCATTTAAGCTATTTGAAATTTTTAGAAATACTACAGGTAGGTGTGGAGAAAGGCATGAGGTGGCCACATCAGATTTTTATCAATATCTCTGAGGAAGAGTAACGGTCAAGATAGTCCTTTTAGATACATAAAATACTATGTACAATGTGACCTAGGCTTTAAATAAATACATTTATTTGGCCCCAAAGAAGAACGTAGGGGTACATAGTAGTCATATATAGATATATCGTCCCCCTCCATGAAAATCTTTGGTTAAGTACATATAGATAAATTTAAAATTATATTAAACAATTACTTTCATTAAAGAAGCAGTCATAGGATTTGGCCTTCAATTGGCTAGCAGCGTTCGTTTCTCACTCCTAGAATTGTCTGATTCTAGACATGCATCCTTTGTTCTCTTGCGCAAGATACGTATGTACAGGTATACCCAGATTTACGTCAATGATGCGTTCCTGAAAAGTGTGACGTAAATCGAAGCAGTTTTTTCCATAAGAATCAATAGTATAATGGTAGATGCGTGCAAGAGTTTAGGACAGTTCGGCTAACACGATTGCAGTAATGCCAGGAACGAATCCTCCATGGAAGCAAGGGAAGCATTGCTTACAAACTAGAAATTAAAATAATTATAACAGTAATAAAAATAAAAATTACTCATTCACAAGCGCAATTTTAGAAGTACATGTTAAGTAAAACTGTGCGACTGCGCAACCTATAAAAATCCAAATTGACAGCTGGCGCCACACAATGGCCGAAAATAATACTACTAACATACTAGGAAGCAAGAATATTATTGGGTACATGTCGATGAGCCATTCGCTGTAGTGAACAAGCGGAGACTAGGCGTCTGGTCCAGTTATATTACAGTTTCAATAACTCGCAATTCTGAAGTTTCACATGAACCTTCATGCTTACAGAAGTGTATGTGTTATAGTAGTGCATTAACAGATATAATTTTAAACATTTTGGCTCAGATAGGAGGAATTTCGCGGTTTTTCTCAGTGCAATATATTACGAAGTAAAGCAATTTTAAAAATGCAAAGATAAGTAAACCGAGTGCCTAAATGCTTCTGTTGTGCTTTAAAGTAGCTCTGGTGAGGTTTCTTGTTGTGCAGTGTGTAATTTATTAACGAAAAGTTTTTCATCGAACAATTTTCAGGCAAAGAGTGAAATTATTCAAACGAGCCAAAACCTCGCCTAAATTTAAATATAAAAATTAAATCATGCACAAGACATTTTAACGTAGATATTTATAACATTGTTGTAGGTTTCACTCTATTCTCTCTTTTTTATTGAAAACATCTCATGTTACGATAGAAATCGGTGAACCTCTTCTTTGGGAAACATTAATAAAATATTAAAGTTCACTGTCAGTTGAGCTAATAGTTATTTCAAGGGATAAATATTGGCTTAACTTCAAAGTCAATATAAATGGATTCTCGGAAAGAACCATCTTTCTACATTGATATTTTTAAGATAATTAAAGCAGGGAAGAATTAATTACGGCAAAGAATGGGGACGGCATAAGAGAGTCAGAAAAGGAGAAAAGAAGAATATGTAAAGAGATGGAGCAAAGGGGAACAGGGAGAGCAGGGGGAGATAACGAACAAGGGAAAGATAAAAGTAGGGAAAGTTATGGAGGAGTGGGCGGGAGAGGAGGAGTGGGAGGGAGAGGAGGAGTGGGAGGGAGAGGAGGAGTGGGAGCGAGAGGAGGAGTGGGAGCGAGAGGAGGAGTGGGAGGGAGAGGAGTGGGAAGACGAGTGAGAGGGAGCGGGGATTCACAACAGCTACAAATGTATCTGTTTCCTTCGAACTGTTCCTATTTGCTCTTAACCAAATAAAGTCATTCCGCCAATTACACAGGGATCCGTCGACTAATTTTCATCTATAGATGCAGTTTTGTGTGGTATAAATTGGTTACAGTTGAGATGTCGTTTACGTCAGCACTTTTTTAGAGAAATTCTAATTAAATGAGTTAGTGGACCGTGATGATGGCTATGCTGTACATTTTAGATCAACTGAAGGAGATGACGATTTAAATATGTAAACGTAACCTCTACTAATATGAAACATGATCACGTAGGTGGATTTCGTAAAAAATTCAAAAATTGAAATTAAAAGAAAAACGGAGTTAATTAGTATGATATGTGTTACTTGAATCTACCCTGATAAAAATTTGCTGACAACCATGTTATCTATCACATTACCTTATAATTAAAATCCATGAATAACACTATAGCGTATAATCAGAAGTACTAAATTGATGTTGATCTCGAGAATAGTTTTGCACGCCAAATATAAGGAGATTAAAATTGCAACGTGGTACTTTGCATATATCTGATTATCTACCATCGGTAGCTATTTTTCGGAACATTCTCGCAAAATATTATGTTTATCAGACATTTGAGAAAATAATTAAAAATTTTCCAACTCAGAGTGCCCTATGGCGGAAATGCGAGCTCGTTGGAGGAAAGTAATGATTTCTTTAGCCGATGCGAAAAATACTCCGTGCATCCGAACGCTGGAAAAGGGCGAAAGAAAATGATATTTTTACAGAAGTGGGTTCTTCTCGGTGTAAAGAACAGGCTCTTGATCGAAGATATTCACTGCTAACAGTTACTCGCAAGAGAAATGCAACGAAAGAATCGAATTATGATGAACAAACTCGAGGCGCTAATCTGTATCGCGAAGTGCAGAATGTAGCTCTTGAAATACTTACCACTAGACATCGACAAAATATTTTTTGTTCTATGAAGTTTAATCGTGAAAAAAATAAATACAAAATCTGTTGTGGCAACCACATAACTTTCTCTATACCTGTAATATTTCAAAAAAATCCAAATATGTTAAATTATAATAAATATTTTATGGAACTGCAAGAAAAATACAAATACCTTACAAATAACAAACAAACTCATACCGTGACCTTCTGATATTGGATATAGCCACGAAGTTCCAACAATTTAGAATAACAATCTAGGAGTGTACAGTGCATCACAAAGAGGCGCGTTTCGTGCAATTGATTATTTGAAGTATAAGGTTACACTATGAATGAACGCGCACTATAAAACAGCGAAACACAACCTGTTTATTTCTCTCTCTACTAAAAATTTCTTTCCTCTCCGAAGTTGGTACATTAATAAACGTATTTACCTAACTTTAATATTAATAAATACCACTACAAAACGATATATCAAAAATGATGCCAGGGAAATATTAAATATTCACTAGCGGATATTTATTAATTATTAAATATAAGGCACTTCCCATTCTTCCTCCTTTTCATTGTTCCTCTCTCCCAAACCTCCTACCTTCCTTTTTCCCTCCCTCCCCCATACTCTCCTTCTCTGGAAAAATAGACCTTGTCTCAATCTCGCCCTAATGAAGACTATTTCCTATCTATAATATCTCTCCCCCTCTCCCTCCTTCTCTGTCTCCCCCCCTCTCCCCTTCTCCCTCACTCCCTCTATCTCCTTCTATCTCTCGCAATAAAGTACACTTTCCTAACGCTTATAGTATAAGGATTGAAACGACAATACAGTCTCGAGATTTTACAATGACACGGTCGGAAAGGCAACATATCGTTAAAAAGCTAAAAATTTTCCAATAAAATTGATTTAAACGTATAACTTGAGTTATTTAGAATCGTAGGCGAAATGCAACGATAATAATAAGAAACTTTATTTATTTTTCTTTAATACGGGCTAGGTCAGATGATCATAGGTTAATCCTTTCTAATTTTAATTTGCAAAAGAGTAAAAGTCTGCAAGTCGAAAAATCTATTTTCACGTGTTATCGTATGAGAAAGAGAAATTATCTACTGGAGTCAAATCCGGGCATTTTTTGAGGATATTATTCAAAAAAGGACATTTACTGTAACAATCAAAAATTCCTACCAAATTTCAAACTTCTACCTACTTGGAAAGTTTGATAAAATAGCGTTACAGTCAGTCGTAAATAGTTCTCGATTCTCCCGCTCTTTTATAAAGCCTTTTTAAGAAAGCCGCCTCAGCCGAGTGTGAGGGACAAACGTAGCTTATTAAATAATAAGAACAGTTGTAATCAGGGTTGCCAGACGAAACTACTGTGTGGGACATTTTTTACCCGTCGGCAAAAAAAGGAATAAAATATTACCTAAACGGAAAAATGTTGAAATAATATCAATACCTTACTTTTGAAAGTGAAAACATGTATTTATTTGCAATCAGTATTACGTAGTACAAACACAAGCTTGACAATAATAAAGTTTTAGAAAAATCACAAAATATGATAATATAGTGCCAAAAGCACATATAAAACAGAAAGGCAACCGTCTATTCTTATTTTCGTCACATTCTCTCTAAAAAAACTTGCAAATAGCAAATTTCCATAAGTGCGTATATCTTAAAGAATATGTTAAAACAACAAAATTACAAGGTATACAAAAGCGTAGATCATTACTTTAATTTTTATTTATTGTTATACTTTTCATTTGAATTTATCTTTTTTAAAATATTAGTGCCTTTACTTCTTAAAAATATCTTAAATTCTTTGCAACTCATTCCGAAATTTTGCTTAACCATGAATTCATTGAATATTTTTATGACCACTGCATCTATATCAATACTGAGATTATTGCATGCTTTTTAGCGGTGTTATGTAAAATGTGTACATTACATCCAACAGGAATAATGTTATCATTATGTTTCTTTAAAGCAGTGTACACGCTATCTTTATTTCCAAAGTTTATATTAGCATTATCTGTTCCATAAGCTATAACATTTTTCCAAAAGAGTATATTTTGAATAAAATGTAGGTTTAGTGTATTGGAAATTATTGCAGAATCTTCTGCCTCTAATGAGATAAACGATATCAATGAGGTTTGAATTCCTTTGTGGACATCGAAATATCGTACTATAAGTCGAAATGTTTTTATATTTCATTTGTTAGATGCGTCAGTGCTAATAGAGTGCTAATAGAGGGTGATTGTTCTCTAATCTCTCTAAAACTAGTTTCTTGGAAGCAGGACCGAGAACTTTTGTTATAATGAGAGAAATCTTCGTTTAGCCACAGGAATATTTAGCTGCTGTAGTAGAATCGGCAAACATTCCGTGGAACAAGAAACTTGCATATCCAGCTTATGGATAGCTATGGGAATGCATCACCAAATGATAACTGAATGCCTCTGCGAATGCTACATCATACTCTAATTCTCTGTTTCACCGTAAAAAAAATTGAAATATTTAATGAACCTGCCACTGCTTTGCTGTTTAAGTTATGAAATTATGATTTTAAGTGTATTTCTACATCGTTTCTTCCACCATGACTTATTGTAAACGTAAAGTTGTTGCAAATTGAACATCTTGCCGTAAAATCGTCTCTTTCAGGCCGAATCCAGTTGTATTTCTAAGTCCAGCTTTTGTTGAAACATACAAGCCTTTTCGATTTTTTCCGGTGTTCTTGTTTCAGATTCGGAATCTAAATTGTTACCAATATTTTCGTTTGTAGGCATTTTACTGAGTAATCAACCTAAAAAATGAATTTATTTGAGCTACATAAATACCTACTCCGTAAATGGGAAATCTTTACTAGAATTCAGAAAGTTTGTGTGTTTGTCCGGCTATCCACATGGTTGATCCTAGAGCCACCAAACTTGGCATGCTATCTAATAGGACCTATAGGAAGAGAGTAGGTGGGGTTTGAAAACCGTGGGGTTTTTGGAACCACATGGGGCTCACAGAATAGCATTTCCATAATATTAACCCGGGAGTAATACGGGAATAGGCGTAGTAATTTTTTAATTTGAACATTAAAATATGAAGTAATTAACCTAGAGCCGTAAAATTCATATTAATTTACTTCTAATAGTATAAGTAATATTGTTCAGGTCATATAATTTTGTCTATTGATAAAAAACGATCAAAAATTACATTTGAGTACGAGAATTGCATGGATTTTTAGGCACTTTCACAGAATATCACCATAGTTACGTCTAATTGTTGGGGTTAGTTTGTTTTCATTTTAATAGTAATACTTAAATGGTTTTTAAAATTGCAATGCTACCCAAAAAAGCCACGTTTAACTGGCAGCAAATCAGATACGCAAAGAAAGGCTGCTTTGAGAGCATCAGAAACATCAGAACTCACAGAGAAACGCATAGAAAAACAGAGATTATGACAAGAAGCAATTCGAAACTATTTTCCAAACGAGAAGAGATAGAAGCTTGGCATGTTTTAGCTAGACTATTGTTAAAAATTTAAAAAATATTTATAACTCTCTAATGTATACACTAGGGTGCGCCCGAAATTAAAAATTTTTGAAATGTTATGATGCTTCGATGTCATTCTGTGCCATTGCCGGAAAAAATAATCCATGCAAAATTTCAGCTAGATCGGACGTCATTTAGTGGTCGCTCACGGGCGTCAAAGTTGCATACCTATGAGCATGGACGCGAAGGGTGATTAGGGAACTCAGAAATGCTTAAAATAGGGACTGATGTGTCCAAACTTTTTATTTCAGATAAAATTTTGGACTTGACTATTTATAGAGACTTAAACTTTTACATCTGGTTCACAGAAAATAATTTCCTCAGTGTCGCCTTCTTGAAATCAGGGTATCTTTTGCGGTGTTCAGCAACAACTCTAAGCAGATATTGCTTCTCTTCTTCATTTCTTGTCAGTGATGCGTTGTATTTTTCTCTCTCTCAGCCGCGTCATTTGTAACCCTCAAATTCAGGGCTATATCAAGAGCCTCACGGTAATCATCATGGTTCGTCCATTCTCTGGGGTCTAGTTCAAGAAAATCGGTGTCGAGATTCAACGTAGAAAAGAACTGAATTGTGTTTTTGTGACAAAATCTGCTAAAGTACGATCTCTGCATTTGGGTATTTCTTTTGGCGTCAGACGAAGCCTCTTACGTGGATCTTCTGACACCTCCTGCTGGTTTCTCATCACCTCTGTGGGCACATCTGAGTCGAAAAATGCAAGTGCTACTAGATGTCCACTGAGATGCCATAGATGACGCACTATCTTGTCAAGACACGTCAGCATTGTATTCATACCTGCAAAAATAATCGAAGTTACCGTTTAATTACTCAGTCATTTAACTAGTGACTGTACGATGAGGATGCTGTGGGTGCAAAATCAGTGTATAGACTATATTAACCCGATTATGTTCTTCAGCAGTAGAAGATCACTGCGGGGTTCAGAAACGTAAGGGTGCAGTGTACCAGGCTGTTAGATAGATCATAATAAGAAAAATACAGATATCCTCAAATTCCTTCAGCTGACGTGGCGTGAGCTTGAACTGATCTTGAACATCCAAATCATGAAACTGTAGATGGCTTTACCGTCTTTGGCTTTACCCATCTATCGCGCACTATGGAGGGCACCTGATGCTCTAAAGCACACACCGCGAGGAAGAATACCTCCGAGAAATATTACGGCGAGCTCAAGTAGCTCTCGATAATCTTCTCGTGGTTGCAGTCTACGAAGAGAGATGAGAAAACCAGCATTACGTAAAAATAAAATAAAATATCTTCATATGGTTTAGGGCGAAACTCGACATGTCATCCATTTCACTAGCCAGAGCATTCTTAACAGTCATTCATAATACCCGTCTTATACTTGTTTTGATCGATATCATGCCAACAGGATTGGAATCTCTGGAAATTGCATGTATCAAGATGCAGTCTTTTCAGTTTTGGAATAAAGTTTTTTTCTTCCATGCATGGTATTTTCGCTTCATCCCAAAATGTTTTGATTTCCTGGTATACCTCCCTGGCACTTTCATGCAAAGTTTTCTTCTCAGGGATGTGTTTCTGCAAGAAGAGGGACAATGCCTGTCTACGAGACGGCAGTTTAGAACCCATCAAGTTCTCCAGTTCTGGGCCGAGCAGATAAAATCCTCTGCGCCTACTACGTTGCAAAGTCATGTTCAAACAACCAAAAACATTCCGTAAAAACAATATGACACGTGAGAAACCTCGCTGCTATGTGAACTCGCGTTGGCTGAAGCGCACTAACTGAGCGGCAGAATGACACGCCTGGACAAGCGGCGCGCGCGACTTGTCCGAATACACACGCGGCAGCCCTGTGGCTCGGCGGGTGGTGGGGTGGTTAACTGCGCAGCAAGCGGGTACTCAGCTGCTCTGCATCAAGCTGACATGTAGAGACACGCGGCGCTTCGATAGTTGAGTCGGCTTTGGCGATGGGAGCCGAAGTGCAAGACGCGACCCCACCCGCGCCCGTAGGGAGGCAACTTTGAGGCCGGTGAGCGACCCCTAAATAGCGTCCGATCGAGCTGAAATTTTGCATGGATTATTTTTTCCTGCAATGGCACCGAATGACATCGAAGCATCATAATATTTCAATTTTTTTTAATTTCGGGCGCACCCTAGTGTACACCCCCCCCCCCACGCGCAACGCCGGGTAATTCTGCTAGTTCTGTATATTTTTCATTATAATCGTATATGATAAAGCAAACTCAAACTTAAAAATTGGTGGTAATAGTTTATTTTCATTTTCAGTATTAAATTTGTAATATATGTTAAATGTTTTAATTTTTCTACCAAAACGCCACGAACAAAAAGACACATGCATAATATGAGCAAAATGAATGGTTCGTTTGGATTTTTAGAAATACTTTAATATAACGCGGGCACAACTTTTAAAATTTCATATTTTGGAAAAGAATCGCATTAGAGTTTGAGCAATAATGTATATTCATATCTTTAGTTTACTTGCCTTAAACATTAACTTTTATAGGGGCACAAGTTGAGCAGTGAAATTGAATTTCTTTAATTTCTCCAATTCTCAAATTGAATTTCTCCAAGTTCAACTCGAATTGCGAATTTCTTGTTTGATTTTCTTGATAACGGCAACTACTACGATAAAAATGTATAGGGAAAGAAATACTCTTAGTTTTTTTAGTTCTACAGGTTTTGTTTGAAAACTATTTTGATATAACCAATATTTTACGAGATATGAGGACAAGTTCATTTTTTGTGGTACCCTTAATAGGTTTATGCTATTTTCTTATTTCCGTTGGCCATGAGTCCTAAATATAAAATTTCATGAAAATCCATTTGGTAGAAGCCGAGAACGAGAATGCGGACAGACGGACAAACCAAAGCTAATAGACGCTCACGCTGGAAAGGAAACGCACCTGAAAAGGGGCGTTACTAAGACGTAACCAAGTGTTTACAAAAGTCGCCTATAGGTGGTGTGGTGGTAGCTAAAAATATTATTTTTATAATATCTCTTAAACAAGGTATTATATGGGAAATTGCTTCGAACAAAAGTTGTAGAAAATTAAATTACTTACAACTTTCATTCCAGTAATGTTTTACATTGATCAAGTATTAAAGCAAATGTAAAAAAAAGATGATGTGGCCACATGACTTTCTCCATATCCTGTATTATTTCTAAAAATTCCAAATAGGTTACATGATAATAAATATTTTAAGGAACTGAGAGAAAAATTTAGACTTTAAAAAGAACAAATAAACTCAGACCATAGCCTTCTCATATTGGATATAGCCACGAAGCTCCAAAAATTAAGAAACTATAAAGGAGTATTACCAAGACTTAACTAAGCGTCAATTGTTAACAATAGTCTTCAGTAGGTGGCGTGGTGGTGGCAGCTAAAATATTTAGTTTTTAAGATATCTCTTATACAATGCATTAAATGGGAAAATGTTTCAAACAAAAGTTGTAGAAAATTTAATATCCTACAACTTTTATTCTGATACTTTTTTGCATTTATCTAATATTAAAGCAAATATAAAAAACGGATGTTACAAGAGTAAACACTCACTTCCAGTTGACCTATTTTACCAAAAACTAATCAACTCTTTTTCCTTTGAGAAAAATGTCAAATATAAAATTTAGCATTCACTTGATTAATACTTTTTGAGTTAGAGCACCCACAATATTCCTACACACACACGTCAGCACGCACGCGCGCACACCCAGACATCATCGATTAATTGGTAAAAACGTTCAGGGGATCTCAGAAGGTGTATTTCCGTTGAAATCTCGAAATCGATTTTTTTTATTTTTCTATTATTATATTTTTTCTATTACGTATGGAGAAAGTAAAAAACGAATAAGTGACAAGAGTAAACCTCCACTTTTCGTTGACTGATTTTATCCAAAAACTAATCAGATGTTGTTCCTCTAATAAAAGTGTCAAATATAAAATTTCGTGTTGATCTGCCTAATAATTTTTGAGTTAGAGCGCCCGCAAATTTCCTATCGCACAGACGGACATTATCGAGAAAATGGTGAAAACGTTCAGGGGAGCTTAAACCGTGTATTTCTGCTGAAATATCGAAATCGATTATTTTCTACTAAGTATGGAGAAAGTAATAATTAATATTTCTCTTTTTGTCATGATACTCAACAAACAAAACGACTGGTGAAAGTGAAAAATCGTGCTTGTACTGTGAAAATATAAATTGAAAATTTCGATAAGTAATTAATAATACATCTACCATTTTATGTGCACCAGTATTATTAATTATATATAATTAAGGGAAGCAATATCAAATTAGCCAATGACGGATTTTACTTCCATCAGGATAAAAAATTAAAATTTTTTGAAAAACGACGAAAAAATACTTCCGAAAGGAATAACGTCGTATTGCAAGCAATTTGCTCTAACCCTTATCTTCCATGCGTGAGCATCGTATATGGCTGCATGGCGAAGCGGGAGACACGGGGCGACACAAATGAGAATATCCCGCTTAACAACGTTACTATGACGTAGGGATGGATATGTGACGGGTCGACATTTGTCGTCCTAGTTTTCGTCACTCATCACTCCCCTCCTCTCCCTCACGCTCCCCCCCCCTCACTCTCCCCTTAACGAGGTCCATTCATCCGAGGCGGCTCGCTAAGGGGAGCCGCCGATAGGGAACGCAAAACGTCTAGCGTGAGGGATGAGAGAATGTCTGGAAGGGAGAGAGAGAGAGGGAGCGTAGGGGAGGGCGAGAACAGAACGAAAGACGGATGGAGAGTCAGGTGCGGCTCTTGGGTGGTTTAAAATGGGAAGAAAGAAAGAAAAAAGTTCCCAAGACATGATCCACACTCCACGCACACATTATAACAAGTCCGTTTTTCTCGAAAGCGTCGACACAAAAAATGCCTCGCCTGACACTGACAGTCATTCAACTTTTGCTTCTTTTTCAACAGGCGGTCTGCCCTAAAATATTACTAACCGTATTATGTTTCACATTCACTGCTTTAGAATGGCTGCGGCAGTAAACATAACGATCCCAACGTTCGAAAGAATGAGGCCCTTGGCGTTTTATTAGCAACACTTCAAAGACGTAAATTTAATATTATATAAAAAATAACGTCTGCCATT
Organism: Tanypteryx hageni; assembly: GCA_028673005.1. Taxonomy (NCBI): domain Eukaryota; kingdom Metazoa; phylum Arthropoda; class Insecta; order Odonata; family Petaluridae; genus Tanypteryx; species Tanypteryx hageni. Next base: position 236,617,107 of record CM054112.1, on the reverse strand, counting down.
TAAAAAAACCAAGATTTTTTAGATATTTTCCCAAATTTGAGATATTCCTCTGCTGAATCGTGTCATTATGTTCGTAAGACGTGGTTTTCGGAAATTTCTTGTCGGTACCGGGATATCGCGGATTAGTCGAGCATATAATAAATAAATAGTTTAAAAATTTGAGCTTGCTTTAGTACCACCGAAATTATCGTATAAAGATTTCTGGCCTCTTAACAGATGATAAAAAGATATACGTCACTTTTTCCAAGAAAAATAATCTATTTTTGAAAAAGTATAGGAAAATGGTAAATAATGCATCCCATACATCTACCAATCAATTTTAAATAATTCCTGCAGGACATTAATTAATTCATAGTTGAATATATTTAAAACATTTATTATATACAACCATTATTTGAGTGCGGTTTATATTGATTTATTATAGTATGTGACTACATAGATGGTAAGGAAAATTTAGGAGAAATTATAAAATATGGAGGTCCTACGTTTTAATTTTGTTTACATCTAAGCTAAAAAGAATTAATCACCAGAAAACCGCATCATTTTGCCTCAATATGTCATTAATTAACAATTAGGCCAAATGAAACAATTTGTTTTGTAAATGTTTATAATTTTACTAATACCGATTTCATAGTAATAAAAGAAAGGCAGTTGCAAAAAACAACCGGATAAGACGCGAAATGATCTGGCGAACCTTTGCTGCGCTCATCAAACTCGAGTTGATTTTATAAAAAGTTAATGGATGGATTTTACAACCACCTAATTTGTCAATTTCTATTCCCATCATGCACCATTTCGTCGACACGATTAAAGAGGATTCCGAGACGCGCTCACACAGAGCAGTCATATGTCTTCGATAGGAGGGCTTTTGTATTGTACAGCAATCGGTTTAAATCAACATTTGATCCCGACATCCCTATGCATTCAACGAATGGACGACCCTATTCACCGTCAAACGTTTCCTTCGAACCCCTTCTTGCAATGCGCTTACTTTTTCCGAACTTTTTCATTTCATCAGTCGCCGAATCGTCGCTGCGGTACCGTAGGGTCCAACGAAACGTCGCCTACGGGATGAAGAGTGGAAGTTGGAGCGATGGAGGTGTCCCCACGCCTGCTCTACATACACAAATGAACTCACTCCCATCATCCTCTCTGTAGTGTTTCTCGACCTTGGTTACGTGGACGGGATTTTGAGACTGGTTTTCAGGAGATAAAGCGGCGCCTTGGAGTGCTTTCGAAGAGGAGTGAGAGGATGGAGAGTGGAGTGGGGGAGGGGTGTGAGAGGAGGGGAATAGAGGGACCTGGGGGTAGAGGAATGAGATGAAAATGCACGGGAGTGTAGCGAGAGAAAGAGATGGCTTGAAAATACGGCGAGGGAGCGCTCGCATCGCCACGTCGCATTGCCCATCCAAGTGACCTTGATTTCATAACCGCAATAATACTCCCGGCAATTACGTAAACCGCATTACTCCTATTACGTCCGAGGCAAATTTAAGAGTTGAAAGGAAGGAAAAACAGCGACACAATTTATTTTTAGTATTTCCTCTTTATAACGGGAGAAAATCGTTTATATTCGTATTTTTTCTAGTCTAGTCAAAATTATCACGTAATCGTGAGACGATTAATTTAGATATACGCTTAGTTACGTAAATCTTTCTATACTAATATTCACCGCGTTCTTTGTTTTCCCCTTCCCAAAATCGCAACAGCTGAGAGTGGTTTGTTATCTTATGCGATATATAGGGTATACTGATGCCAAATCACCTTTTTCTTGAAAACAGCCAAGTTACAAAATAACCTCCGTTTTTCTCCGTAAATTCCCGCATTTGCTCTCTTCCTTCCATCACCTTATTCTCCAAATAACTCCCTCGTCCCTCCAATCTACCTCAAAACCTTTTCCGATCGATTTCGTTATCCTCAACTCTCTTCTTGTCATCGCGAACTGAAATTCCTGTTATTTCGTCCAGGAGAAACCTTCGCTACCACAAAGAGACTTTTCTGATGAGAATCTCTTTGAATGGTTTCCCGTTTAAAAATTACTGTCTAAATTACCGTTTATGAAGGCTGAGAAGTCTTGAGAACACTCTAAGAGCTCTTCTTTTTTAACAACCCACCCCAATATCCACGGGATCTTCCGGTCATCTCTCCTTCCTTCGCCCTTCGCAGAACTCTTCCCTTTTACTCAGCGACGGTTTTGAATGATAAAAGAAGAGCGGAACTAGGCCATGCGGCACGGACGGTCGATCTGTTAACGACGCTACCTTCCGGTAGTCAAAAATACTTAAACGAGGTCGTAAATGGTAAAGAGGCAATCCAGATGCTTTATCTTGATGTCCGGTTTCTCCCTATTACCCCCTTTCTGTTTTCTTTTCTCTTTCTTCCTTTTTGCTTTCTCTCCATGCATCTTTCGCTCTCTTTTTACATATTATTTTCGGTCTCTCAACATTTATCTCTCTCTCTCACGGTACCGTATTCCTTGGCTTCTCTCTAATTCTCCAATCTTCCTACTAGGAACGTCCTAGGCAATGCCCGCGCCATTAATACCGCTTCCAACGGTGTCGTAAAGAGGTTTTGCAGACCACAACTTGGAGAGGCCTTTAAGAAATCATGAAACGTGTCTCCAGCTTTTCGCCATTATGAAGGACGAATTTATGGATCCTTAATTTCGGAACCGAGAGCCGCTGGGAATCGCTCCAAGAGAAATGCAGCCGAAACGTCTCCGCGAATATGTAATCGAGTTAATGGCCAAACCGAGATAATTTCTCTCTTCATTACGCTCTATTCTTTAGTTTCTCTGGTAGAAATTCACTGAGGCTCGAAGCTTGATTAAAAAGTTCTTCTTTCCGTTAATATACGTATTTTATGCGCTAAATTTTGGACCATTTGTAGATTAATTTGCGATATAACTTTGAATGCATGATGTAATGGCTTGTGTTAAAAGATTTTATTTCCTTTTGAATAATATTCAGCCGTTGATCTCTTCCGTTATTAACGAAATCCAATTATGAGCATATACGTATACAAAATTTGCTCATGAAAATTAAACTTTTAATTATTTCTCTAAATCGATTCTAATTACTAGTATAAGACAACAATGCGAATGTTTTCCCTTTTTTGGGTACAATTATCCGAGATAATAAAGATTGAAGGCAAATTATTATCAGTAATTAGCATGTAATTTGTTCAGATGAGTGAAATCGCAACTCCATTATTCATACTCATTTAACCATCAATACAAGTTATAGGAAATATTTCGTACAAAACTTTTTATACCCGGCAAACACTGAACGCCATAATTTAACACACGCAGAGATGCAATCATTTTCTATGGATAAATATTTCAACAACAAAATGGATTTTTAAAACATTCCGAAAGTTGGCGCAATGTTGATTTTCCAAAAAAGGTATTTAAGTGATGCGACGCCTGAGAGCTTTTTCCTCGCGTACCTTATATTTAAGAAAACGTCCCTTTTAAAGAGATCGGGCAAAGGGAAATCTCGGAGGTCTTGGTAGTTCGTCCATCCTTTTATTTGCCTTCCTCTCATTTCCCTCTCTCTTCTTTACTCTCTCCACAGGGAAGGCGGAGAACGCCGCAAGATGGTGCTGTTGATAAGCGTCTTCGCGGCGGGCATCTTCATCACAGCCGTCCTACTAATCGCCATTACGCTGAGACTTTCTCCGGCCATCGATGAAAAGAGTGAGTATTGAAAACGATATTTTTGAGTCGTCCCCTGCCTTACTTTTCTTCCCGAGGAAGCTTGGGAGTCCTTTCTTTTCATTTTCATGTCGTGTTCATGGGAGAATATTCTCAGGCAGACGACGGAATTCCGCCGATTCACATCCATGCTTCACGATAAGATCAAAAGCGTCGCTGCATTTCTTTATGAAAGAGATCTTCCCTTAAGAACTGTATTTGCCTGTCTATCTCCAGGATGGTTCAAGTCAGGAAAAGAATAATGCATCGTAAAAAACCGAAGCAGCGCAAGGAGCGAGGATTTAAGTGAGACGGAATTTCTTTTTCGTCATAGCGTAAGTTAATTACTTTCGAATTAATATTAACGAACTCGCAATGATATTTTTCGGTCAATCGCTTTGGAAACTTAACTGGCTCTGTTTATGTTAAAATGTTTATCCATAATTCAGTTATTTAATGCGTCTTTTATTCATATTAATTAATAGTTTAAATCAGTATTATTATTATAAAACACAACTCGAGCGGAATTTAGTACTTAAACTATGAATAAAAGTTTGGTTATTTTCACTGGTAACAAAAATAATAATTTAGTAATGCAATATCTAATATTTTGAGTATGTAATTAAGAAGTTCATCTTGATTAAGATATTACCAATCGTCTGATAAATTGAGTATATTTACAATAAATCCAGACAATGATGAGAAACAAAAATCAACTAGACAAAATTTAGTCGTAATATAACCGTTTCATATGTTCAATGAGATCTTGATTTAGTGCTCTGGATTCGAACAACATGTAGTAGTATTACTTATCACTTTACCTGCTTACCATGAAACCACGCTTACCATAGTACATGCCACATTTACTATATTGAGAAATTTCGCTTGACATCGCGTGATTGTGTAGTAATAAGAGAATTTTTTGTTTGATACTATTTTATGTAAAATTGCGATATTTTAGAGATAATTATGTAGAAATAATTAATCGTGGCAATATCGATGAAATGTTAATAAACAATGCGTTTCCAAGTCTTTGTATTAATACGCAATTAGCTTCATATTTAGAGACATCTATATATTCTCTTTAAATATAAATTAAAATCTGTGAAAAAAATCTACAAAATATTAATTACAAGAGGGGTTCGGTTCGGGTTCAGGTTCAGACAGTTTCAAATTTTCTGATTTCGGGTTCGATTCGGTTCATGAAAAATTTTTTGAACGGTTCGGGTTAAAATTTTTTTATTTCATTTCAAATATAAAATTCATTAATTTATTATAAAATGACTTAATTTAAAAAATGAAAATCAACAACGAATAATACATTATAATAACAAACAAAATGAATTACAAAACAAATAACAAATATTGGTGGAATTAGGAACTGTATAAAAATATTGGGCAAGATCTACAACAATTGACAAATTAAAAAATCGATTTAAAAAAATCTGATGTGGCCAACACACATTCTCCATACCTGTAATATTTCTACGAATTCCAAATAGGTTAAATGATAATAAATAGTTTAAGGCTTTAAAAAGAACAGAAATAAACTAAAGCCATAGCCTTCTGATACTGGATATAGCCCCGAAGTTCCAACAATTAAGAAAAGAAAAAGGAGAGTAAAGCGTTTACAATAGTCGCCGGTGGGTGGTGTAGTTTGCAGCAGCTAAAAATTTAGTTTTAAAAATATCTCTTCAACAATTATTACATAGGAAAATGTTTCGAACAAAGGTTGTAGAAAACTAAATTTCCTACGACTTTTATTCCAGTACTGTTTAACATTCATCAAATATTAAAGCAAATATTAAATAAATAGAATATCTCATTAACAATGCATTCTACGAAAAAGATTTTCAAATAACAGTTATAGAGAATAACATTATCTGTGATGTATATAATAATGAATATTTACATTTATGAATATGTAAAAGAGTTATTTGCCAAAAATCAAAATATAACTAGAGTAAACATTCACTTTAGGTTGAGTTATTGTTGCCAAAACCTAATCAGCTCTTTATTATATAGAATTCTTTCTAAATATAAAATTCGGTATTGATATATATGTAAGTTTTTGAGTTAGATCGCTCACAAAATCCTGTCACATACAAACAAAAGATCATTATTTAGATAATTATCCTCTCTTTTAATATATTTGAATATAAAGATTGTGCCAAACATTGAACATTGTTACAGAGGTCCAATTTAAAACAGGGCATCGAACCGGAATCGAACCAAAAACCGAAATATTTTTGCTGGAGTGAAACCGAGCCCGAACCGAAAAAAAAATATTTTTCAGAACCCGAACCGAAACCAAAAACCGTTATTTATTCCGTTCTATTTTTTAGATTCGCATATACAGCGAAAGAAGGGTTTTTTCTTTTGCTTTAATGTGAGTCTTTTTGAAAGCCTCACTTTGCAACACCGAATAAGACAAAGGCTAATGGTTTTCTTGAGGATACATGCTAAGCCTATGTAGAGATGCATCTTTGTGATGATATCTGTCGGTACAATGGTGAGATTCAATACATAGAGAGAGGGTCAAGAAACTTAGTGGTACTTTGAAGACAGCCGCTAATCGTCTTTGAGCCTACCCCGTGGAGTGTTCCGAGTAAAAATGTTTCACGATTCTTAATTTGGATTTTGCTTAAAGTTGGAGGTTATTGTCCCCAAACACTTTCATCCCTTCACCATATGTATTGAACCCTTATATTCTGGTACTCTTTCTCTAAAACTTATCCAAGAAGAATCGCTCGGCAGTCGTGCTTTTGAGGTATTCTTACTTCTGTTAAATGTTACTGTGTGTACATATTTATCGTCTTAAGAAAATTTATATAATTATATATTGTATGATACTTATTTGTAATATTATCATCTAAATTATTGTATTTAAAATAGTTAAGTAGCTATTCTTTGAATAACTCTCTATGAATTACATTCTACATTCATATGTGAATTAATATTATTGCACCTGTTCAAGTACGTGCATGAGTACTGTTGGCGTAAATTGATTATGATAATGAGAGTATCTGCTTATATTGGAATCAAGAATGGTATGGTAAAATCAAACAAATGTTGACTTATGAAAGAATAACAACGGTTTTTCATTAAATTAAAGACTAAAAAAATAACAAACAACTTAAATTGCTTTTATACGCGCTAAAAAGGAAAAAAATAAATTTTAAATTCCTATAGAACAGTATTTGACGGAGTCGTATAAAAGAAGCCATTTACAAATTGAATAACAAAAAAGTAAGAAGGAAATTCATACAATGTTTTTTTGTTCGATGGAGCGCTTGCGCGATATTACATGCGGATATCTATTTTTGTCTTCTTGACTTTCGATAGTGAAGATGTATTTTGTTTAAATAAAAAATAACATTAATTAATAAAGATTATTTTGGAATTCTCTTGAAATTTTCCTCGAAAAATTCAAAGTCGGAGCGAAAAAAAACCGGTTCGAACCGGTTCAATGGTGGTTGCTGGAGCGAAACCGGAATCGAACCGAAATTTTTTGTTTGTGTGAACCGGAACGAAAACTGGAGCGAAAAAAAATGTTCGATGCCCTGATTTAAATCAAATCAAATCTAGAAACAGAAGAGAAACATTCTGCGTTTGAGAGATCTGAAAATTCGAGATCACATTCCTCTCGTCCATCAAACTTCAGTAAGAATTATTTTTTTTTCATATGGTTATATACTTACATGGACTGTCTGGAAGATTTCTAACCCATTTTTAATCCGTTTTAAAACCGGTTCAGGTTCGGTTCGGGTTCGAAGTAAAAACAAAATCACGGTTCGGGTTCGCAAAATTGAGCGGCTCGGAGAGGGTTTTCGGTTCGGTTCGACACACTGCTCAATTGTTTTGTATTAAACATAAGAAAACACTCATAGTAAATTAAATTAATATTTTCATTTAAAAAAGAATTAATTTTTAACGCTATGCAATAATTAAATTTTATTTCATATATGATATGGAAAACTTAGCTCAGCTGTTATTCTGGCATCCTTTGAAAGACTTTTCTATGCATAAAGAGATTTTTAAAAAAACCTTAGGTATATGTAATGTTTTACATTTGCGTTATTCTTCATCGTACAACTTCAGGGTCTTAGAATTACGTTTGGAACTGAAATAAAGTTATTAGAAAATGTTTTTTAATATCACTGACAGCAAACGTATTAACATGTTGCGGTGTATTAACATGCTATTAAGTCTAATTTATAAATTATAATTTTGATTACGTTTAATTGTTTTAAATTAATTATGTCAGATTTAATGATTAAGCACATGCCTGAAATATGGCAGAAGCAAAGCAGTTCCTTCTTTGACAAATTTAAATCCTTCGGCGTAAACACAAAAAAAACTTACAAAACTAACAGATGGCTCCTTTTAGTGAGACATCATATTTAAGTTTTGAAACAAGACATCAAACAGCAACAGATATATTCCCTTTAAAAATTGATTGCCAGAGGTTTCACTTTTCTAATGAATGCAGTAGGACGTTAAAACAAAAATGTTATCGGAAGTGAAACGTATATTATTCGGTCGTCAACCATAAAGTCGGTGTTCACAAATTGTGCATTTAAATTGATGAATACTGAGGTATTATATTTTCAACCCCTAGTCAAATAGATTTAAATAAAAAAATAATTTTTTTCGTTAAGAATGTTCAACTCGCTCAAGTATTTTATTAATACGCCAAAACTTTTCAACAAATATAAAATTCGTTCCTAGTTGAACAGTTAACGTAAAGAATATTTATTAAATAATGGAATGGTTATTTTTACTTGATACTTGCAGTTTCGGGGGAGAGGGAAAAATAAAACCGCCAAAGAAAAACGTACTCTTTAAATGTCAACGGAAATGCTGAATATGCGAAAAAATCCATTCCGAGCGAAGGCATTCGTTCCTCAGAATATTTTCTGCCCGAGATTATTTCCTCGAGGGTGAGTATTGGAAAACATGGGCTCCTTCAACTTCTCGTTCTTCTCGCCTCACTCCCTCTGTCTCTAGATGCGATTGCGGGAGGAGTGCCAAATTCCGGCCCATTTTCTTCTGTGTGAGCCGTCGCTTCCCAAAAGTGACAGACGATTACACGAATGCACTGAGGAAGAAATATATATTTCGAGCCAGACGCAGGATGTTGAATCGCCGTAACAACCGTAAATAAAACGATACGGCTTAAAACCTGAATGAAGGGATGCTAAACGCCAGAAATAAGAGGTTAACAATCACTGCGAAAGGGACGCGGGAGAGGTATTGCTGAAGCGCACATCAAATTATAAGACAAATTAAAAATTTCCTTAAGTTTTAATTTCAATTTTCTAACCTAATTCTATGACTGTCTTGCCGTATCTTGTTTACGGTTTATGGCATTGAAAATTGTGTTTCCGCTTGTCAGACTTCAGCAAGACCCTCCTTTTGAGATATCCTAATACATATCTCAGTGGATTTTCTACATTTAAGACAAAAATAAGGCACGGAGTGTTTTATTCATCTTATTTATTTGTAATAATGACTTGATAATAGAAAACGTTGAAAAACATGTTATGGAATAAAATTCAGAGGAATATTGACGTTCAATCTACTGACGCCTGCATTTAAATCTCGAAAGGATGCACTTAATCACGATAGATTAATTTTTAAAAACCTCTAGATATTTATTTCATTCGAATGTGTTGGAAAGGTGACAAAGTGACTTCAGTGAATTAAGACTTTTAAGTGAGTTATCTCCCAGGAAAAGGACGCGGAAGAACTTTTTAATTACAATCAAGGTAAATATTATGAATTCCGAAAAAAAGCATTCGGACTTGTCCTATCCCTAAAAAAATGCTCAATGACTGAAATTATTTTTCAGCTGCAAACTATAAACAAATCCATTTATGAAATTGGAATGAATCTGACAGCGAAATTTCGAAAATGCTGTTTTTTGCACTAATTTTTAGTCTCTGTCAGTAATCGAATCGCCAAAAATCTCATCTCTTATTCAGAAATGTTCCTTCCAGATCTCTCTCTTCTGATAGTAATCACGTAGTATTATTCGCAAAGGGTGAACGGAAGAGAATGGCATTGCAAAAAACGTCAGAGGGAGGCCATCCATGGAGAAGAATTAATGATGGAAGGTGCAATTGGTCTGAGGAGGGAGAGAAGGACAATTGGTGAGAAGAGGTAGAAGAGAAAGACAGAGAGAGAGAGAAAAAGAGATGCATAGAGAAAGAATCAGTAGGTGGGGTTAAAGACGGAAAGACCTCTAGATGGCCATTATGCAGCTTTGCGTCGTGGGTCCCTTTTTTGAGAAAGCGAAATATAGAGTGATTTCTAGAGGCAGAAACTAGACTAAGACGAGGGATGGAATCGTACCGGACATCGCATGTGTGGGAGAAAGTATTGGTGAAGGTGGAAGGGAGATGGGGACAAGAGAGAAGGGAAGAGGAGGTGGACGTGGATCTCGCAGGGCGAATGCGAGAATATAAAAGGATGGGACGAGATCGGATCACGTAAGGCGGGATTTGGAGAAAGGGAGCGGCTGGAGAGATACGGAAAGTTAGTGGCGGGTGACAGAATGGGGCGAATGGCTTTAGAAAGAAGAGTTCTGCCATGGGGGCGGAAGAAAGTAGAGGGGAGGCCGATATAAAGATTAAAGCGGGTGTGACGTACGAAGGGGCAGAGTAACTACTGTGATAAAAATAAGGGTGTTCAGCCGAAAAATGGAGGGAAAATGTGAAGATTCGGTGGAAGATCGAAGGGGCGATGGTAGGAAGACGGGAACCAGAGCCGGACAGGAGGTTGGCTGTCACAGAGACAAGAGAATGGGGGCACGTCGCGTTTGAAAGGGATCATTTTATTGACGAGGGTTAATGGAAGCAGGAAGATGGATACGATGCTTTTATTCTCTTGATTTCCGGGTGCTCATTTCAGGAACGCTGTTGCTCGGTTACTTGAAATCCGCGATGGCAATATTGCGTTAATCCCTTGGCTCACTCAGTTCCTCTGTTAGAGTTGTAATTTTATAAATCTGTGATCAATTAGCAATTAATTTTGCATCACGCCGGAATAGAATAAAAATTGAAATTAATTAAACTAATTAAATCGGAAATGGAATATGCATGAAGATCGGACGAATGCAATCCTTTTGAATAGTGTGTCAACTGCTCATTGATCCTCAGGTATTTGAGCTCTGTTTTTTAATAGAGTAAGTACTAAGATCTCGTTTTGTAGGAAGCAGACAGGTCTGAGCGGTGGACGATGAATGATTAAATTAAAATCGAAGCGTCGCGCTAAAAAGGTTCTGGATAATCCACAACTCATATAGAGAAATCCTCAGTTTGTCGTCGGTATCCGATTTTCATTGAGGCCGCACTGTTGATAAATGTGAACATGTGAGATAGGTCATTCACATTAACTTTCAATACCTTTGCGGTTTTTGTAAAAATTAAATGGTAGGATGTTCAGAAGATGACTTTCGGTTGCACTTATAGCATGACGAGTTTATCAAAGTCTTTAGTTCATAGGATTTGACAATTACCAAAAGATAAAGAAAACTGTTCGAAAAATGAGTGCGTCATCACTTTTCCAGCGTAGTGCTTTATAGCTTTATAAAATACCACGAAAGAACATTTACTGTGTCGGCCAGTTTAAAAGGCTTTTTATTGCAGAGGAAATGCTCGATTCGAGATTTTGGGTTATAATTCCACTTGCACTCCATTTGATGGCATCATATTCAAACGTGTTGAAAGCTTAAAATAAAACTAATTATGATAATTGATTAAATCATTTCTGACCTCACACTGACTGAATCCAAATACCTACGTTGACACGATTTGGATAAAACACTACAGTTGTTAAAACGTAGACTTATAGAAACTTCCTCACTCTCCACTAAAAACCAAGTTTCAACAAAGAGAATTTGTACCTACATCCATGAAGATGACAGTACGATAAAACTCACCTCAATGATACTAGAGTGAGTTTATCAGATTTCGATATTTATTCCATTGCTATTTTAGCTTCTTCTATTAGAGCGTTTCAAAATGTTTAAGAACTATTCTGCAAAATAAACTTAGGAATCCAACATCTCAGTCATTAGAACCTAAGGAATTATGTCAAGACGTTCGAAGACAATGGGAGTCGATCATTACGAAGGAAGGCGGATTAAAGGAGTGTAGTTTCAGCTTAAGAAATTAATAAAAATATGTACTCAGCATATCGTTTATGATAAAATCTAGACACGTATGGGTGGGAATAATTTTGAAACGAGAAAAAGGTCTGCTAATACCGGGAATCAAATCTTCCACTTGCCGGGCGGATATTCTACCACTGAACAATCGTAGCAGATCAATTTTCTCGTTTCTGAACGCGGATGTTTTCTTAGTTGGGACGGAACTAGCCAAGCTAGTATCAAACTGCCCCAACGGATTTCCTCGAAGAGATGCATCGAGGGAAACTCCTCCCTCTCAAATGGTGAGATTGCCAAGCAAAAAATTGATAGGTGCACAAAAAAACCTAAAAATTAAAATCCCTCGCGAAAACACTCGTACATCTTCATTTTGAGTTTAATTAGTAATCGCAGCTTAAGGATTGCACGAAATTAGCCACGGCGCGAATTTTCACCATAAATGACAATTGCAGCACATAATCCATTGACTAACCTAAATTGTAAAATTTAGTTTATCAGTTGACAGACGTGTTCTTTCATTTCAGGTGATCATAACGGTGCGCGCTTTCGGCGCGTGCGCCATCCTCACCTCTTCTCTTTTATTGGAGTTGCAAAAATCCCTCAATATTCTCGTCCCACACAATTCTGCTTGCCTCTCTGTATCTACCTCACATCTATCTTGTATCGCAATGTATGTATAGAATCCTCTCCTCCCTTCCCTCCAACTAACGACCGACCCTTCATCATTTCTCCACTCTCCATTTCCGCTCGCATCGAACGCCTAAAAAATGGGGTGGAACTCATTTCGCAAAATAAGCAGTTTTTCAATATCTGCCTGGATTATTTACCTGTAGTTTATCGAATGAGGTTGCCAAAAATTTTAAAAGTTTTATCAGTTACGGATTGGTACCAACATCAGGAAAATTATAACTCTAAAATATGACAGGAAATCCATTCCATAACATGGGAGACTCTTTTCATTGAGTGATACCAATCTCCAGCAGAGTCATCGACAGCCTATTTGGAAGGGAGCCAAGAATATGTCGAGTATTTATTTATTGTGTCATGTTTCGTTTTGAACAATGTCGTTGAAACGAATTTTGTACAGTTAATAATTTTCTTCGAGATTTATATTGTGGATTTATTCGGAATTTTCTGTTATTTTCTTAAGAATTTTTTTTATTTTTATATTTCTATAATTTTTGCGATTTGTTCATTTCTAATAATTATAAAGGGATGTTGCTGGTGTAGTGGTAAGGGCGTTGGTTTGGTACGCTAAGCGACACCGGGCACGAATCCTGCGAAAGTGGTATTGTTTCCGAGGTCGCCCGTCCTCTTAGTTGTGCGGTTTGAGGAGACCGCACAAAAGTCCTTCAGAAGGGACGTTAAACAGTTGGCCCTCTTGGTGCTTTTCGCAAAGAGTAGTCAAATGCCAAACCGGGTTTCGCTCCTCCCTTATGTGTGTGTCGGGTGCGAAATGCAACGGGAAACCACCACACCATGTATCTATATTCCCTAGTCAAACCAATCCATGAATTGGTAGGATCTGTCGTAAGACAGAACACTAGAATGATGAATGAATAATTATAATATTAAAAAACAAAAGGATTATCTGTCTCACTCCAATAAACGCTTTAATAATTCCTAAAGCCACTTTCTGATCAAATGTGCCGTCTATAGATTTCCACTATGCCAATCATGATGACAAAAGATAAATCTTCCTAACATCGACACGCTTTGGAGAATATAAAAAATTGCAAACTTTTGAAAAATGGCATCCTGATTTACGTAAGCAAAACTTGCTTTCAAACACCTGTAGAGCTGGAAAAATATTATGAATCATAGGAAATAAAACAGCGAAATTACTTTTTCATTGGCACGAAATTGATAGCAAATTCAAAAACTTATTCGAACTCATTAACTCACTCTTGATATTTAAGCAAATATAACTAAGCGGACAACAAAATAGGTGAAAAAACGATATATATCAAATAACATTTTTTAAATCAGTAAAATAACATACGTCCGCATGTACGAATTAGGTATTTCTATGTATTTTCAGCCTTTCTATTGAAACAACCTAATATAAGAAAAGTTATAGACTAAGAAGTTTGCCGATATCTGTTTAGCGGTTTCCAGTGAAGATTCACCGAAATTAGATTATTTTTTACCACTGAAAACGGCTGCATATTAGTCGAATAAGCATATGCTTTTTAGGCGTTCTTTACCAGCAAAGCGGTAGTAGCGGAACGCCTTATGAGCACGCCTCGTTCGTCCGCCCGTTTGTCGTAACTTTCATATCCTAAACCGCTGGACGGATTTAAATTAAATTAAATAATGACCCTTATTAAAATATATCGCCCAATTGTGATTGTTATAGTTTCGGGGACAAATTTCGAGAAAATCATGCAAAACATCGCATATTTTATTTACATCGATCGATAAGACGGTTCTATCGGCAAACAACAATTAAAAATCCATATTTTTCTCTCCCAAGGTCATATATGATCTTTGATGTCTAGGTCATAAATTTTATTCGAACAGAAGACATAATTTGCCGCATAAAAGTCGCGGAACCACATATTTACGACAATTTTGGAGATAAAAATTCAAAAACCACCCAATCTTTCGATACCATTTTATATATATTTCCCATAAAGAACGCCTTTGAAATCTCTTTATTATATTTATGGAGTATACATTTCCATCTTGTTTGTGAGTTTGTTATGGCTATTGGAAATACCTACAATAAGTACTTATTCTTGTTTTTCAATTTAGGCGTTATTTAGAAAAAGTAAGAAAAGAACGCCACATGGCCAGGTCGTGACCATCCGTCTGTCTGTCCGCATGCTTCATCTGCAAAACTACTGGACGGATGTTCATGAAATTAGGTATTTAGGACATAAGGGCAAAGAAAATAAGAAAATGATATAATTAGTTTACGTAGCCTAATCGGGAGTGCCACTTTACTGACAAAAAATGAACTTTTCTTTATATCTCGTAAAATATCACTTATAACTAAAACGTCCTCAAACAAAATTTGTAAAACTAGTCAAATAGCATATGTTTTGTTCAGTGCATTTTTATCAAAGGATTAACCGATTTAAATAAAATAAAACTTTAAAGTCGTAAATCACGTTGAACTTCGAAAAATATCCCGTGTTTTTTAATTGTTTTCAACGAAAACAATCTTCGTGACAAATGAAGTAAACACAAAATTTGGAAAATGAAGGGAAATGGATTATCTACGACGAATAAATTAACGTAAATGTCCATTTTTTACGTATAGGTACACAGCGTTTGTAAGTGAAAAGAAATGGGTAATTTACGACTACGGAATGGACGTGAAAATAGAGATTATATTACTACTATTCGAGTGAAGTATGTTTTAAACGATTGTCGAGTGTTTTATTAATTACAACTGATTAAAAAATAAATCGATGAATAAGAAATTCGATATTTCCTTGTCATCACTTTGCATATCATTTTTTAATTCTTAGACATTATACTAAGCCATTAATATGTATAATTTTTGACATGATTGAATGCATCGTAAAGAACGCCTCTGCCTCGCATGTATGCACGCAGTGCATCTTATCTCTCTTGTTTGATATTGAGATGCTTATTGTTGAATTTGTTTCTATCATAAGACGAATTCGATTATTCTCGAATAAATCTCAATCTGAGTTAAGGGGGTGTTACACGCGTCTTTTTCTCCGCCTTACCTGCGCAGGTAAGAAGGAGCGTATAACGGAGGAAAACCACAAAACGAAATCCAAACAGCATCCAGAAAGAGCGGCTTGTGCGGTTCAGTCTTTCCTTGAAATTAAACCGTGATCTGGCAGGCATGGCGTAGTGTGTAGTAGCGCCTCCCTCTTTCAACTCCGTCTTTAGCCAATGTGCATGAGAGTGACGGTCAGCGAGGGTTGGTTATTTCCCTATTATTTTGTTTCACTGTGAAGTTATTTACTAAATTAACTGTTTTGTGTGAATTGTATTTTTATATTTTCGTAGGCGGACTTACTTCACTACAGTAAAGAGTTTTTAAGTGAGGTTATTGAACTCTATATAGGACATGTCTGCCTCTGAAAGGTAAAATCTAAAGAATATAGTGACAGATGCGCAAATGAAAGGGCGTAAAACATCCTGATCAGCAAATTTACTGAAGTAGATAACGAGGACAACAGAGAGATTAGTTAGAAGATTAATTCCTTGAGAAGTTGCTATGGAAAGGCGTTGAAAAATGTGAACGCATCGAATGCTCAGATGCAGCAGACAAAGATGTCTACCACCATTTCTTTGACCATTTTGTTCGGATATGCGATTTTTGTTTTTTTTACAAATGAACAATTCACACAGGTATAACAACAACTCTTCGTCTATTATTGCAGCAATGGACTGAGTAAAATTTGTTTGATAAGACGTAGCGTGTAACTCCGTCTTTTAGCGCAGGTAAGATCACGCAGGCATGACGGAACAAAAAACGTAACGTGTACAAATCCATTAACCAACTAGTTACGTTTCAGTCTCGTATGTTTGAGGGCTTTCTCCGTCAATAAAGAGACGACGGAAGGGGATAGGATCTGGAGAAAGGAGGAAAAACTCACCAGTATTCTCACTATTTTTTCCGCCGCATATCTATTGAAGAGTCAGCCGTGTTGCAGCAAAGAGAGTAAAAAGAAATATTAGACGTTTCTGCAAATTTTGCTCTGCGCCCCTTTTAACTATAAATCACAGTGCTCGACTAATACTATCGAGACTTAGTTTCGACCATTAAGGAAACAATGTTAAATAACATACCTGAGTAAAATTACCAATGAAATGTAAATGTAAATTTCATTGACCCTTAATCTAGACACTCATATCTGTAATATTATGGCCTGCACTATAATTATAATTAATGCATACCATATAAAGGAGCACTACTATGACTGGGAGTACAGGTTTACCCTACCTTTTGGAAAGTTCATCTTTCTACGGCGCATTTAGAAATATTTTCTAATTTTAATTCATTTTATTTAACGCGAAAAATGTGAAAGTTACACAACACACTTAAACGAGGTAAAACTCTTAAACTGTATTTCAAACAGAAAAAACCCTAGTGGCCTATATTTTTGTTTTCCATTAGCCAACCAAACATGACAACTCATCACAAGGTCCACACGAAAACACACGCCCACACGCCAGCGCTCTCTTCCTCTTCTCCTTCCTCCCTCTTCTCTTTCCCTCCACACTCTCCCCTTTTCCCTCTCCTCTTCGACCCCTCTGCTTCGCGTAATCTGCTCTCCGCCATCGCACAATATCTAGACGACCCTCGCCCCAACACTACGATAAAAGGGCTCCGGATAACTCTCCCTCTCACCCTACCATGTGGCGGCTCCATATTCCTTTCTACATGACTACCGTTGTCTTTCCCTTTCACTAGTACCTCTCTTTCCCTCCTCTCCCCCCCCTATACCTCCTTCTACCACTTTTGAACACTTCCTTCTGCGCACTCCAGTTTTCATTCTTCCCTTTATTAGCACTTCCTCTCTTACCCACGCTCCTCTACCATCCCCCACTCTTTATCCTTCCCTAGTTATACCCACTTTTTTCCTACCCTCAATCCCTTCTGCCTCTTTCTCGCCCCAACCGACTTTGCCACCGCCTTCTTTATTTTATATCTCTCTTTCAGTGCTGGGTTTCGTAATCTGTCAATCGTAATCGCTCGTTTCTCTTAATATTATCTCAGATGCTATCATACTCTCAAATAATTCTAACCCTACTTATATACCAATCTCTGAGTAACCATTCCGTCTTTTCCACTCTTCCTCTCTCTTCCACTATAATTTTTCTCGATTTTCCCTCTTTTCTCTGCATACAAGAACTCCGCTACTTGGTGATCAATAAAATATGCTTCATATTTCCTTTAGCTCTTTTCTTTGGCGAGGAGCTGAAATAACCGGTACAGAAGAAATGGACGGGAAGGTGGCTCGATATTTCATTCGACATTCCTCTTTTGACGATGATACCTTAAGCGTGACCAATGAGATTTGAATTGTTGATGCTGAGCTATTGAGGAAAAGTTGACCTTTTTATTATTAATTGGTTACAATTTTCTTGCATTTAAAAACAAGTGGCATCCTAAAGAGGTCACTACAAAATACACGATCGTTTCTTTGTGACAAAAATTTTTCTTGAAATTAGGGCGGCGTGATTTCAGCAGAATTCTCCGAGTACCTTCGGTGTATTTCGATGGAAAACTAGAACAGAGAAGTACATTCCTTGAAACATTAATACCCTCGCAACCGCTATTTCCAGTTATTCTTCCTGTGCAGCGAGGCCTTTCGGCTTTTATGTGCTGGGACTCAAATAGACGCCAAGTACTCCGAGGCGATCTTTACAAACATTAAAGAGTAGCTACCTCCGTGTTCGACCAAAAACTCTCGAGACGAAATTCAAAGTGTTTCTCTGCAGTGAAAGTGTTTTAATAGCATTGATCTGCGATCATCTCAAACATGCTTTAAAGAAATTTTATGAAATAATTCCAATTAATGTAATTTACTTGTCAGACGTGACCTCGTGAAAAGTGTTTAATATTATTCTTAATGAAACACAGGTAGTACTTTTTTACAATATTTGGGTAAAAGTACTATTTGTGTTTCATTTTGAATAATTCCAAAAAAGGTTTCTACGAATTTATTGCCACATAAACGAATAAAAAATCATAATTTGGATGCTTTTCACTATTTTAAATGTTTACTTTTCTAATATAAAAGATATAACGAACATCTGAATTAAAATATTTGATGGATTTGGATTCTTCAAAATATATTTTAAGATTTTGGACAATACATTAAACATGATAACTTTATAATATCCTCTATTAATAAAGATTTCATCCATTAAAATTAAATACCTAATAAAGTCACAACATTTAATGCTTTATCGGCGGTTTAGTTTTATGTTTCTAATATTATGAATTCCTCAATACATACTTTCTCAATTATAATGACAATAATCTTTAACCCATAAATATATAACCGTGAAAATTTCAGCTGATATCAGTTTATAAAATTGCTCTACTGAAAAACTATTTTTTAAATGATAAATATAATTATAAAACCAAGTGCCTGGCATCCATCGTCAAAACAAATATTCACAGCGGTAAACTATTTTTATCGCTTTAAACTTTTTAATTTGAATTAGTTTCATGGTAGATTTCTTTGGTTTTAATGGATTTATATTTGACATAATGTTTGGAATAAGCATCCGCATTATAAGTAAGTCGATTTCTCTATGAAAATCTATCATTATTATAAGATCATAGATAAAATGTTTATAATACGAAAACGTTTCATTCTTTTACGACTAAACTTTCAAAAATTACTTGGCAACGATACTTATAAATTTTAAACTCCTTGCCATTCACACTGAACTCATAAGTTTGAGTCCAGGAACGTCTATTTTCTACATTTTTTCTTTACAAGTATGAGTGTAGCACATTAATCATTTACTAAAATTACTTTGATTCATCGTGGTAATTTGAGACTTGAAACAAAGAAAACCCAAAAAACGAAATTTTTATTTTTCTTCTGTTGATTTTCGAATACGCGTCCAATTAGTTCACAAATTAGATATCAACGCAAGCATTTGACATGTTTTTACGTGAAAAATTTTCGTCGTCTAAGTGATTTGCATTGTTGCAGGTTTCGTTTAATAGCGTATGATGCATAATTAGGCGTCGCATCTGTCCACCTATTCACAAAATTGTTACATTGTTTTTAAGTTAAAACAATACGTTAATCATGATCAACAATACGATTGTAACGAAAAATAATAAATAAATATTCCATTATTCTTTGAATAATATTTTAATCTTTGACAAAAACAAAATAAAATAAAATAAAATTTATTATAATTAATTTTAATGGAACAACGTCTTATATACATCAAAAATATAAAATTCACATAATACTATGTTCCTGAAAGTTAAAATAGTTTTGGGCATGTAAAAGTAATGTTTATCGAATAAATAATCATTCTGTATGTAAGATTTTCGTTTTACCCCAGAAAGTGGGAATAGGGTAGAAAGGGAGAAGGTGAAGAGATGTAAGAGAATGTAAAAGAGGAAGAGAATGTGAACGAGGAAGAGATTTCGAGGGAGGAAAAGAATGTCAAGGAGGAAGAGAATGCGACGAAGGAAAAGAATGGGAGAGATGGGTTGGGAAAATAAGAGGGAAAGTGAGGGAGGGGGAATAGGAATTATTTTATTTTTAATAATATTATACTTTATACGTGCATGCCTGTCATTCTTGACGGGCAGTTATGCAATAATAATAAAACACTATTAATAAAATATTATTAAAATTTATATGAGATTTAGTAACTGATTATTAATAAAATAATTCTCGTTCCCTAATTTTAGGCACCTAATATACCATTTTCAGAAGAGCCTATATATTTTCTGTTCCGATTTAATGCCATAAAATCTGGTTTGCTGGGAAATGGCCCTCATAATCGTTACTGCCTGTGGAATAAATCCTTCTCTCATCCAATTGTCTTCGACTAGCCCTCCGTTTTGCTCTCGTCCAAATGCCATAATCTTTTCGAATATCCTATTGCCTTAATATAATCCACCTGAGACTGCTATCACCCTGAGATTAAACATCGCTCAAATGGAAACGGAGAGATAAATCCACTCAGTCGCTCAAACATCCCAACGCTAAAAACTCACCTCTCCCTGACGTCCTGACTCCCAACGACCTTCCCAATCCCCTTCCATTCGATTTCTTCTTTTCAGAACACGCAAAACACCCCCTCCCCCCCCCCACTCTCCTCCCTTTTTATCCCCACCTCCTAATTAAGCATCACCTCTCCTCTCCTTCTCTGTCCATTTCCTGTAAGAATGATATTCTGCTTTTCCTCTTCTTACTTTCACTGCCTCTCTTTAGATGGAAAAGGGCAGTTATATTTTCAATTTCGCCAAAATAAATGCAAATATCTATCTATGTATCTCTCTCTCTCTCATGTGCCTCATTTTGTAACCTATTCATGCTCACTTTGCATTCTTTGTTTATAAATATGAGCATATTTTAAGGCATTGTAGAATCAGTATAAATTTCTCGGGGATCATTTATTGCATCAATATTTAGTCTTAATAAATTCAAATAATAATAAATCAGTGAATAATCATATTTACTTCCTTTAATTCTTTTTTACTTAACTGTTCCTTGTTAAAAACTTCACATTAAGAAAATTGTTCTTCACGGCCAAAATAGTGAAAAGAAGTCATGCATCAGATTCGAAATTATCTAAAGATTTAAGGATTAATAAATTAATTAAATATTATTTTTATATTTTTACATCGCAGAAGAAAATCCTTTATGGATATAAACGTTCTATGTCACTAAAATATTGCTCTATAAAGAAGCATGTAATAATAGTGTACGAATTTTGAAAAACTTCTACTACGTTTTGAAGTTATTCCTCTGTTTATTATAATTATTTGTAGAATCAATAAAGTTCTAAGAAAATTAAATATACAACCTATCTTATAAAGGGCGAAACCACAACGATACAAACTCAAGGCTTTGAATTTAAAAATGCCGAAACAAAAATAATAGATATAATAGCTATCTTATAAGTTTTCGAATCGCGAAATCTTTATTTTTTAAAGTCAATTAGCAAGCAAAAATGGCATATGATGTAGTTAATAGATTGTGCTTGATTTTTGTAGTCTTAGCCTCATCTATAAAAATATTAACCAAACGCTGCAATTCCTATCAGCATAACGTTCTTAGGAAATATTTCGCGAATGCCTTTTTAATGCGAAAATCACCGGCCTGAGAGGGTTTTCAGAATAGAATTTGATAAATCATACGAGTGACTTTCAGTAACATTTCCCCACGTAACCTATGATATAAACTACATTTATCAAACATAATTCGTATCTGAAACTTAAAACTTCGACATTAAATTGTCAATGTTTGCCATATAATTTTGCAAGAGTCCACCTGATCCCAAAGTGCCTACCACAAAGGATACTCCTCTCTGGTGTCCACCCCTCCTCCGCCGCGCTTAATTGAACCTTTTCTCCCTTTTGCTTTTTAAGAGTTCCCCGTTCCGACTCTAATGTATCTCTCTTGTGTCAAGTCGAGCGTGAAAATCAATAGATGAGTAAAAGAACACGCTCAAGAGATACACAGCGGAGAAGGAAAAAGAAAAAACGTAAAGGAGCAGACGGGACGAAGAAATGAGAGCGAAAGAATGGATTTAGGAGGACGAAGAATAGAACGGGAACTAAGAGGGGATTAAAAATGAAGTTAAGAAAAAAGGAGAAGAGGTAGCGAGAGAGAAGAAAATGGCGCAGAAACTGGGAAAATAGAATAATGATAGTTTGTTGGGACAGTAAGATGGGTTCATTATATTCGGGGATGGATGAAAATGGGATGGTCGGAAAGGATCATCGACATCGCCTTGAATTTTTCTCTATCCTCCCTCTCTCTTTACCTCTTCTTCTCCACCTCCCGCTCTATCTCCTTTTCTCTCTCTCTCTCTTTCCACCTTCTTCTATCCCCATCTTCCCCTTTCCATTTCCTTCTCCCTGGCACCTTTTTCCTCCAATCGTCCATTAGCTACACACCGAGTGGCCTCTCTTTTCCAAATCAATACCATTAATAAGCGAGAAGCGGCGTACATCATTCAGGTGGGACCGCCTTTTCATCTCCTTTCTCCATTGACATGCTTTCATTTGATTTTTTGGTTTTACTGTAGGCATTTAAAGGGAGGGAGTGACACCGACCTATCAGATGGCATTTCACCCTTAAGAATAAATTATCACGTTTAAACGCGAAGCAGAGTCCTTGAAACTTAACATGGAAAATTTAATATTTTTTAATTAAAATTATGAATTTGGAAACTTCTATGTTGATAATTTGGCCATAAACATTGGTTGGGAATACTTTTCACTTATATGACACGACAAGACCTCTTCATAAATTCCATTGTTGACTCATTTTCGGCTCACAGAAGCATTCGGAACTTCTAATGTGGTCCGCCGAAGCATTCACAAATGCGAACCATAGTGTTGAAAAGTTTGCCGACTCATGATAAAGTTTTATTTTTTCTACTAAATAAGATAAACGTATAATCAGCATAATGCATTCGATGACTGGCTAAATAACTATACCTTCGTGTGTTTTTATATAAGTGGTAAGGTATGTCTATTTTGTTGTAAGTAAAAACCACCATGCTTCAAAGAATAACCGACATGATTAAAAATTCACAGATAGCTGAAGAATTAATTTAAAAACGATAATTGTCACTGCAAAGTTTTATGAATTAACCTGAAGATTAATATCGGTTACATTTTACGGCAATTGTGTGTGATTTCAAGGTATTTACTAGGATATTAAAAAGATAGGAGAAAGATTTGATGAACAGAAATAGTAATACCGCGAAAGATGGAACTGATATCTACGCACATGAGACCACATCTGAGAGAAACGGAATTCGCAATGAGAACATAAAAATGATTCAATGATTTAACACTGCCGATTCTATAGATACACTATAGAAGAAGAAAGAAGGAAAGTAATTTTCGGTAGAACTGTTTTTTTATGGGAAACAACCACTTCCAAAGACCAATACGAAGATTAGAATGAAGCTTCAACTGATGTGAGGGTTTGTACTTTCGATGATTTAGCTTCACACGGAAAATTCACGAACCGGAAAATAAGAAAATCGATACATTTTATTATAGGTAGCAAAAATTAGATTATCAATTGTGTCATTTACCCGCAAGTCTCTTTTCATCTGATTTCCGTCGATGGTTTTATTGAATTTTAACTTTTTAAGATTTTTTAAAAATTTAGCAATAAAAATTCTTTATGAAATAATTTTTCTTTAAAAATAAAACTAATGCTTACCAAATGCTAATATTTGTTTACCCATTTTAGATTATAATACTTCAACTTCTTCTGTTACGTTCGATGGCATTCAAAGGCAGTAAAACTTTGCACTTCAAACGATTGATTAAAATTAATCCATAGGCATAAAAGTAGCTAGGTTATCCAAATAAATCTAAAAATTCTTATTTTAATGATATGAATTATATTGAAAAAATAATGAACCCGTCATTAAACGCGCCAACCGAATGATACATTCCGTTTAAATGATTTATTTACCTCTTGATCCTCATTTACTGACTAATTGATTGTCAGAACCAATAAAATTCCACGATATGTATTTCTTAACTAAGCTATCTGGATTGGCGGGGGAAATTAGAAACAATTTCACTATGCATTGTTTCACCACTATTTTATTTAATCCTTATTCTCCATTTAAGTCATCGTAAGTCATTATTAAGTTGCACGTCAAAGGAATAATAGAAATAATAGTTGAGACACACTCGGGATGAGACGCGCTATATCAATTAAGTTTAACTTGGATGGAAAGAAAACGCTAATCCTATTCGAATAAGCCTATAAATCGGATTCAAATCAAGAAAAGAAGCCGCAGCCTAAATTAAGTGCGTTCCTCTCAACATATTTCGGCAACTGAGATTTAAATTTTTTATTAGAATAATCTGGAAAATCTGATACAGGAACATTACTAATGTGATAAATTGCCGTTTGAATGTTTTACATTTCCGAATTCACATTTTTTCATGAAACCAATTTTTAAGTTTATGTATTCAAAGAATATATAAATTTATTCGCACGATTGCAATTCTTTCTGTAGCCTAAAGAAATTTCAACCAGCAACAGAATGTAAAATAATTAACGATACTGAATAATCCAATACCTTTGTTGAGAGCTTGGATTCTTCCTTACGGATTAATGTATTGCACTGGTCTTTTTTGTAGCAATTTAGTTCAATATCAAGTAGTATTTTAACTGAGAAAATAAATAGTATTTGGCTAAATGTTTGTAATTGAAAAATAATTAAATTTTCATAATATATAAATTCGTAGACGGAATTTATCTTTACACATTTTTCTAACGGAACTGCCCATTTATTTGTCCCCATTAAATTTAAAAGTTAAATTATTAGTACCATTGCCTTCATCAAACTGTATCTATAAAATCTTTGAAAATCACCTATTGCACTCTATTCCATATCGTAGTAAAATGAGTAATAATAAATATATATAAAGATAATAAACTTATTGGTTAAGTTAGCGTATAATTCAATCAATCCCTCATTTTAATTCTGGCTCGACGCACCACTAGAGCTTCATTCGAATTCCATCAGAGGTCAGACAGTACAGCGCCACTATGCCCGGAGTGGTAGTTCTTTGTAAACCTGTTAGGTGGCAGGCGATTGCACACGCCAGATATCAGTGAATCATTAAGAGCATGCCAAAAATACAGTTCCGGTGCATTATTTCAAACATTTTAAAGCTAATTTATATGTGAAAAATTGCATAATTCTTCTGTGATATCGAGTTTACTTATGTTAACAATCATTGAAAAGCTATCATCAAAGATCAAGTAATTTGTGATAATTATACACTCTTATTAAAATTAGGCATATTCGTAATTTAGAAAATACGGATTTAATATTTATTGTTCATTTATCAAGGTTTTACGAATTAATTTAAAAAAATTGTTTCA
Source organism: Tanypteryx hageni (assembly GCA_028673005.1). Lineage (NCBI taxonomy): Eukaryota > Metazoa > Arthropoda > Insecta > Odonata > Petaluridae > Tanypteryx > Tanypteryx hageni. Next base: position 236,591,663 of record CM054112.1, on the reverse strand, counting down.
AATTTATTCTTTACACTACTTCACACTTCTTTTACAATATTTAGAAAATTATCTCAAAAGACTATATGATGATGATTAGCTAGTTAAAAAATAATGAATTCATGGAATTTCAGATGATAATTAAATCAAAATTAATTTTTCGATTTCTTAATAAAATTTTTAAAGGAAGTTTACATTTTTATATGGTAGTAAATGTTCATCCCGTGCCGTAGTGGAGAAACGCATGACGAAGAAGACATTAAGTAGCAGTAATTATTAAAGCACAAGAGACAATGCAAGACTAAATAGTTTCCCAATGGCGTAGGGCAGATGTAACTCAAATTTTGGTCGCACAGACCGCGTAACTGCATAACAGCAAATCAATGTAGCATAAAAATAAATTTCGGCAGGCATAAGTTTGACGCAAAATAGCGATTTTGCATAAACCGAATCTTCGTCAATAGAGTAAAGATTGTATTATGAAGACCCCCATTTCGTCTGCCACCTCCATCTGGATTTGTGCTCATACGACAAATTACACCAACTTTAGATTTACAAATAGTGTTTCCAAAAAGAATATCAAACAGAGTGATGTCCATGAACGTGGATAAAATTGTTTATTTTTCATGTGGCTATATCGTTACATAATCGGTCAATAGAGTTTATAACGGTGGTATCACTTGAAGATGAGGTTAGTATGTAATTAAAAGACACTCAATAGATAAGTTTGATTTCTATTGCGCATCATAATTTTACATAAACTTATATTTTACGTATAAATATACTTTTTTGGATAGTTGATACTTCCAAAATGACATTTAAGCTTAGAACGCAATAAATTTCGTATTAAAAGCATGAACGTTTCCCTATCCACCTCTCTAAAGCTTTCAAAATTAAAACTTTTCAGGAATAAGAAGTATCAACGTGGAAATATACACTCAAAGTTTCCGCATTCTATCTATGTTTGTTGAATAACATAAAGGTACATTATATGTTGTTTGCCTATTATTGTTTCCCAAAGTTGAAGATAATTAGGTATAACTTGTATTAGATGTATATTTTTTCACTCATTTCCTTCCTTATGCAGAAGAGTAGAACATGATATCATATGTTGTCATATTTGCCTTGCCTTATATAGCTTTCTTTCGGTTAATGTTACTTATTATCAAAAAGCTTAGGAAAGATTTAAAAGAAAAAAATCTAATAACAAATATCGCTAACGGCGGAAACCATTATACGTAGAATTCGTCAGCTTTGTAGGAACCATAATGACAGTAGCAGACACGATTGGATCATACATGTTCAATATAAGAATGAAAAGGATTAAAAGAGACGTTTTAATTTTTACGACATAATCTGGATCTTTTGTATATAAATACGAAAGCATACTTTATACGAAACTGGAAAGGACAACTTCACGCGTCAAACCAAATAAAAATTGAAATTACGTCTACGTATTTTCCTCAATCTTATGCAACCCACACAACAAGAAGTATTGCGTGTAGCCTACGTACCAGGCGTGTATTTTGCTCTTGAACTTCGATATGAGATGGTAAACTTATGACTAGGGTTGCCAGATTGTACAAGACTGTCCCGTATTTCATTGTCTTGTTTCGTTGTGCCGGAAATGTCTGTCAAGACATAGTAAATGTCCCGTATTTACGTCGCCATTGATGTTGAATTTATAAAAATAGTAAGAGCGCTTTACTTTGTATTTTATCGTAACCCGCTCAGTTTATGGGCTCACATTATTCGTGTCAGTTTGCCCTTTCCCTTCCCGTAAGGCGGCTCTCACACTGAGCAAACAAACCAGTTTTATTAAAACAGTTTGAAGAAACTATGGTTTCATAAAACCAGCATAATGTAAAGCAATGAGGAAAGCAGGAAAGATCTCAAACTGAGTTTCATAAAACTATGGTTTCAAGTGACAAACAAACTATAGTTTCATAAAACTGACGGTGTCGGTTTTAATAAACTTTAGTTTGCTGTGGACTGCAGCCTAGAGCAGATGTGAACCTGTGCCCTGTGCAGACGTGATCCTGAGTGACGTGGCTTGTTTATTTCAGTTTAGGAGTGCCAAGTGTAGGATATGCCAAAAAACGATAATCCTGTGTTCAATACAAAGTTGATGGAGGCGGTTGAAAAACATCATTGCAATTACGTACGTACCCAATAATGACGTTTTCCTTTCCTGTTTTTCAGCCAAATCCAAAAAGCAAGCACTTCCTCCATCTCTGACATATTGACTCCTACTGAATAGTTTTTATCAACTTCTTAAAAAATAGTTTCACCAATATGAGAGAAGAGATAAAACTGGTTTTATAAAATTGGTTTCATAAAACCAGTTTTATGAAATCAGTTTTCCCAGTGTGAGAGCCGCCTAACACTCAAAAATAAAAATTCGCAATTCAATCTAAAGTAGGGACATAGTAGCTCATCCTAATTTTTTTTAAATTTAAGGTTAATAGCGGGGTATCTGGAACCTGGAGCAAAAGAAGGTTAACATATTCATTCAAAGTTGCCTGATGAAACAAAAGTCACACAAGAATTCTTTAGTTTCTGTTGTGGTTGTGATAACAGGATAATTTTGCGCTTTGACTTTTTGCTATATATACCATATACATTATTTTAGATTTTCGTTTACCCTTTTAATTACAATGCCAAAAGTGTAGTTTTAGTGACGAATATTCTAAAAAGTGGAATTTTATCAATAAAGGAAAACAGAACAATGACGCTGAATGCCGACTTTGCGGATTTTTTCTAGCATCGCTCACGGAGGACAGACGGACATTTTACAGCACATTTCTACGAATAGGGATAAATTATGTGTATCTACTGTGGCAGAATGTTCAAAAACAATTGATAATTTTTTATTGAAGAAGGATTCCAAAGAAGAAACCAAGGTTATCGTATCTGAAGTTTCTATGGCCTTCCATGCAGGCAAACACCATCACTCCTTTAACTCTATGGACTGTATGAGCAAACTGTCTCCAGCTGTCTTTTCTGATTCTTAGATTGCTAGTAAGTATTCTTGTTCTAGACCTAAGTTAGCCACCACCATAAAAAATGTACTAGCCCCGCACACAGTTAAGCATGTTGCAAAAGATATAAATAATGCATACTCCTATGGAATTATTACTGACGCGAGTAACCACAACGCAGAAAAAAATTTCCCATTAGTGACTCGGTATTATACTCGTGAAAAGGATAAGCAAGTGGAATTGTTACGTGTAAATTCTTTACCCAATGAAAAATCTGAAACTATAAAAAGATTCCATATTACCATATCAAAATGTTTTGCTTTCTGCAGAGATTACTCGAATACTAACTTTGGTGGACGTCTTCGGAAAGGAACGAACAATGATTTCATGAAATTGAAAACTAGCATAAATGAAAATTTGGTGGGAATAGGTTTCCCAACACATGTACTACACAATACAATGCAGTCTGCATCTGACGTGCTCTCCACTGATATTGAGGTGAAAGCTGTGAAACTATTTTCGCATTTCAGCATCTACACTGTGCAAACAGAGAGACTTAAAGACTTTTGTAATACTTTTGGCAATGAATATCAATCAATCCTCTCACACTCAAAAACACGCTGAATGTCTTTATCCAATGCAGTAGACAGGATTCTAAAGCTGTATGACGCATTGAAAGCATACTTTCTATCTGAAAGAAGCATTCCTAAAATCCTGGAAATATCTTTTAATGATCCATTGAGCGAAGCGTATCTTCACTTGGTTTACAGTCTGATAAGTATTTTCAATAGAAAAATCATGTAAATTGAAGGATATGAAAAAAGTGTTATCGAAGTATTAACAATTTTAAAGGATACCGCAGATTGTGTGAAAGAAAGAATGGAAGCAAATTTTTGCCTTTAAGTGTAAAGTCGATTATTTGTAGGGATAGTGTTTCTGAATGCATGAAAAGTAAGTTCTTGTCAGAAGTAAAATTGTTTTATCAGACCTGTTACGATTATCTTATGATATCGATTTCACCTCTGAAGCCCTTTAGTACGTTTGAATGGATATCACTTATTAAAGTTCCGTCATGGAAAAGACTCGAAGACACCTACACCTATCTCAATAAAAGAGAAATAAGAGTAAATGATACTATGTTGTTTAATCAGTGGACAATTCTGAAGAAAATCATTGAAAAAAACCTCCAGTCAAATAATGAAGATTGAAATAAGAAACTTTGCCTTACGAAGTGGTCAGATATTCTCCATAAAATCGAATCTTACAAACAATGCTCTGAGTTATTACTTATCTGCGAGTATGTATTCAGTATTCCAGCACATAATGCTCATGTAGAGCGTATTTTGCCCTTAGTGACCAGCCAATGGAGCCAAGAGAGAATCAGACTGGACATATCTACAGAGGAATCAATTTTACCGTGTTTAGTAAATTTAAATATGTCTTGCAACGAGTTTTAACAGTATGTACTTCAAAATGAACAATTTCAGAGAGATGCAAAATCATCAGAAAATGTTAATTTGTAAAATTTAAAAATAAATATTACAGTTAATGTTTTAATTAATGTTAAATTATAATAAAACTTTACTAAATGTAAGCCAAATACGTATTATTAAAGATTTGTCATCTTTATAATTCATCTTATCATTATAACTAGCTGATTCTTACATATATAGGATATATCATATAAAACTTAAGGTACTTTTAGAGAAGTTACAAAGCTGAAATTTGGAAGGAAGTTATATCATTGGGTACAACCTCTGAAATAAATCCGAAATTTCAGAAAAAGTTATATTTAAGGGGTATTTTTGACCCCAAAGTCAAATTTTAAACACCCATAAGAAAAGCATGGAAAACTGTGCAGGGCTATATAAAATTGCTTTTTTAAATTATTTAAAATTAAGATACAAAGTCGAGACATACACAGTATGGTGGATGAAAGAATCAAGTTTGTTTTTCTTGAAGACAAAATTCTAATCCCAACTGAATTTGCGTAAAAGGTTTATTTTAATTATAAAATGATGAAAAGTTTTTTGGTTTTCAAAAATGAAAAATATTAACTGCCATAGCAATGTCCAATTCCTTTCAATGGGAATTGATTTTCCATACTTAAATAGCATTGATTTAATGCTTAGACTGCATTATAATCCATTTGATTTTAGCCAACGAAGTATACATATGATAACGTGATAATTTTAAATTATTTTTTTATCCGGATACGTACTAAAAGGCACGGAGGATGACACCATAATCATAACACACAAATTAACCTAATTTTTACATAAATTTTAGTGTAACATGTAGGTTATTGTCTTAATGATGATTATAGTTATTGCTTAAAAAGGGTAATCTGAGCAATGAAACTTGAAATTCGAAAACTTGGACGCGAGCTGATTGCCAGAGATTTTAGAAATTCCGGATAGATGACAATGTCTGAGAAAATGAAACCTATTATCTTATTTAAATGGGCTCTGCGTAGTTAAAATTCCGTCACTTTGGTTTATTTACGAGATTAGATCATGGGGTATGGTGATTTTATAAACGCTTGCAGTATGCAGGCACCAACAACTCGTAATGTAAACTTATTTTAATAATTAACCAATCTGCCAATTGGTTTAAAAAATTATTCTCTTTGCACGTACCATCCCGAAGAGGCAATAAGCATGAACGGATTTTTTCTTTATCCGAAACTGATTAACTAAAAAGAGGAAACGTAAAAATGATGCATAACTGGGCATCATTCAAAGCATATGTATGGCTATAAAATATTTTTTTTAATAAAAAACTTTGAATGTTCCGTATTTGAAGCCAGTTTAATTTTACAATATAAGTATACAGTTTAATATTGATTTTTTTGTTAATTATTTACTTTAAATAAGGAATGACGTTATAAATTATTTAAAGCACAAGAATAGATAGTTTCATATTTATAAATGTTTCGTGTTTGTTCCGTATTTTATTGGAGAATTTTGTTGTTTGTCCCGTATCTTCAAAATCTAAATCTGGCAACCCTACGTATGACGAAAATCGTGGAAAACATGCGCCACTAAAGCTTTGCATTGAAAATAGGGGAAAAGTATAATTTGCAGTAAAACAACTAAATGACACTTATCATGTCCTTTACGTCTAACAACTAAATTTTCTCAATGTCTAATCCAAACGACTTAAACTTTACTAGAGAAATATTTTCGTTTTCCGGTATGTCTACATATTACAGAGACTCGAACGATGCAAACTGTCTTTAAAAAATCCTCAAGATATTGCATGACTGTTAATATTCCCGTGAAAAGGCGTCAATTTCAATTTTTAAAAATTGCAAAATGAATCATCAATTTTTTCCTCGGGTAATGAAGTTTAATTAAATGCATATTGATTTCTTTATTCTACAGGCTAATTAGATTGTTAAAATGGTATCGGAAAAATATCACTCAAAAGGCAAAAATGTTTTATAATATATAAATTTTTGATAGTGATTCAACAGGTTGTGCTTGTATGGGATGGACTTTCGATTTTTATTTATTTTCAAGTAACTCATAGGCATCACTTGACGGACTTTTACAGTAACCATATCTACGATAACAACGTTGACGATCAAATACAACCATTTTCTCGACAGGATTCCAACCCATGATTCGGAGCCAGGAAACCTAAACAGCCCCTTCACAAAGACCATTAAGTATTATCGAATGAAATACTAGTAATGATAGTAAAAATATATTTCTGAACGATAAAATTATGTAAATTATTCACTCTGAAATTCAATTTAAATCTGCCTTTCCTATTAAAGCCAGGAAATGGATTTTAATTTATACCCTGAGTATTTATTTTCATGTATATTTAATATAAGGTTATTAAGCGTGACGTTAACTTCAGATACGCCTTTTAAGTTTTCAAATTAATATGTATTTAATGTCATCAAAAAGGTGACACTGATATGTAGGGTCCGGGGAGGGTTGTTTTATATCCCGATGGATTTCTGTAAAACCAAGTGCTGCCAAATTAAGCCCATCTACGAGCCGCCGCAAAACCTACCGATTCTCTATTTCCGTCCATTTCCTGCATCATGCCGTAGTGCGCAAGCGTGCGTTTTTATCCCTTCCGATGATTTTTTAACTCTATGAATTTTCTCGAAACCACATAATGCGTTTTTTGTGCTTCGCTTCGACATCCCAGTAAAGCGCACCTGCCTTTAAGCAAGACGCCATGCCACGGGCGTGTGGTGTAATGCGTGCCGGGGAATTACAATGTTCTGACTGAATTAGCGCGCAAGGATCAAGCGACGCATGGATTGAAAGAAGTGAGGTTTCTGCGCGTGCATTACGGGAGAGGAGACTGAGGAAGAGGAAGAGAGGGGGAGAGAGAGAGGGGGGAGAGAAGGAGAGAGAGGGGGAGAGAGGGTGAGATATGAAGAGAGAGGGGGAGAGAGGGAGAGAGAGGAAGAGAGGGGGGAGAGAGGGGAGAGAGGAAGGGAGAGGGATGGAGAGGGAGAGAGAGGGGGAGAGAGAGGGGGAGAGAGGTAAGGTTGAGGGAGGGAGAAGGAGGAGAGGAGAGATAGAGTGACGGGAACGTACGGGAAAGAAACTGGAGGAAAATCCGTTCCCTCGGGGGCACATAAATGGAGCATTGTAGGTCCAAATTAACAACAAAGAGAGCCGCGAATCAGAATAAAGCTCTCCGAAACGCAAATAAACTTAGAACGGGAGGATCCTTTGCGTTTCTTTGATATGGTGCCTACAGTACTTCCTCCCTCCCCCACCGTCCAACACTCGGGAAACACCCGAGAAAAAGTCCGTGCAGTGAGGGAATGGCAATGGGGATATTGCGTGGGAGGATCAGGGAGCGCTATGGAGGAAAAACGAAGAGGGGTAGAGGGGTGATTTTTAAATTCCAATGGAATTTAAAAAAAAATCCGGAAAGCGTTCCTTTATTTTGATTCGATCGTTTTTTTTGCGATTATTTGTGGGATATGAGAAGGGAAGATCGGCTCAGTTTATGAAAAGGCAAAGTTTGGACGCGATCCAAATTCTTCGGCCGGTTTATCTTTGTGGTCGATTCCGCAAAGACGAGCGCTATCACGTCTATGATGGTCCAATATATTATGAAGAAAATGGCGAAGAGTAGCATTAATCGATATTACGACAAACTCGAATTTCTCAACTCAACTGAAATAAACCTTTAACAATTCGTATCACTCATCAGTATGCCCTGGTTTCTATGCTTATTAACATGTAATTGAGTAGCAATGTATTTGAATTAATGAAACGATATCAACAATTAATTAATGTGTAGTAAAAGTTTATAACGCTCACTGGAATGAAACGATCGTCATCTTTGCTTCAATATCAGGCGTTAATACGCCATTTTGTAATATATCCACTGAAACAATAAAACGTGACTAACTGATTTCTCAAGATGTATTTAAAAAATATGGTTCAGTAAATTTCTTCATTATTCATCGATTTACATATTCATCTGCACTTGGAAATGGTAATGAAATTCTTTCCTCATATTTTATACTTTTGTTTAAGCTTGTTTGGGTAAAGGTTTGCTTTTATCCTGAAAGTAACTTAAAGCATGTATTACTTCATTTCTGGGAGTAAATATAATCTGAATTCTTTTTCACTCAAGAAAATTAGTTGCCAAAAGAGACTGCCGCGCAATAGTACGTCACCGGGCTCATAATTCCCCTGTAAGAAACATTGCATTTCAATATTTTTAGTGCTATCGCTTAAAAATTTCGGTCGATAAACAAAGAGATAATCTCGGCACCGATTCATTGGAAATCATTCACAGAGATCATATTCATCTGTACACAATTCATCAATGGTAAAACGTATAAACTAAGGTTTTTGTTATTTAAAGCCTACCTCAATGAGGAGTGCTGCTGTAATGAGAACAGGTCAATAGGTTTACTGCTTATCGGTTCAATATTCGTTCAATACGTAAGCATACATAAAAAGGTCGCTGCAAAGTTTCGGCAACCAAACATCTGCAAAACAGTTTTGCTAGGAACCATAAATTTACACCTGTCGCGTGCTTCCCATTGTCGAAAGATGGGCAAAAGGCGCGTCGGAAATTCGCACGTTCGAGGCTTTCTTCAATCTTCGGAGAATAAGGGAAAGAAGGGGAAATTGTTTTTTAATGGTGCAGATTTAGAAAGCCGTAAAGCGTCTTAGTCCCTCCCCAACTGACAGCGAGTGGGAGAGAGAGAGATAGAGAAGCACCTCCTGCTGCATATCTGCTTGGGCATTCGGAATATACGCGTCGGCATGGAGACGCGAGGGGTGTGGGTCGGAGAGGCGGCGAGACTCGGGAGAAGGAAGGGAAGTATGGGAGATAGGAGAGGAAAAGAGAGAGAGAGGGAGGAGAGGAAGAGGAGGAGGTGTAAGCATTCTCACTCACGCGGAAGGCTTTCAGGATCTCCGCTGACAGCTTGTGAACTTTCGGCGGACGAAAAGGGGGTTGGAGGGTTGAAAGAGGTGAAAAAACCGTTGTTTGTTGGTATCTGCGTGGGATTTTAAAGATGGCATTTCTCTCCCTCTTTCTCTCTCCCTCTCCTCATTCCCCATCCTCGCTTCACCTCTCCCACCTCGCCCTTTCCAATTCCTTCTCCCTTTTCCCTCTCCCACACCCGATCGCCTCCAGTATCGAGGATGGGCAGCGCGGATTTTTAAACGGGTGGCGATGGCGTGGTGCTTGGGGAGAGAGAGAGGGAAGGAGTGAGCGAGCGAATCGGAGAGGGCGGGGAGGGAGATTAGGAGAGCGGGCCTCCGAAGAAATCGTACCGGAAGGGAGGTTTAGGAAAGGGAAAAGACGAGGAGTTTGGAGGAGTGGGGAAGAAAGCAAACCGTGGGCGATCATTCACCATCGGCGGCAGTGACGAAACAAAGAGCCAGAATCCTTCGGATCGCCGGACGCCGCCAGTCTAACGCTAAGCATTTGAGATGCTGGCCGCCGCCACCTCTCGTTCTATGGGCGAGGAACCGTTGTCTTCCGGACACAGAAGAGACCATTTCCCTCGAAAATGCGACGTCGAAGACGAAAGGTACTCCTCATCAAACGCTCACTTCGTCCCGCACATCTCCATCACGGATTTCGACGGAGAAGGGGTCATCGCCGGGGGCAGGTGGAACAGAGGTCTCGACCTCCTCCTACCATCGCCACCGGAGGCCGGAGTCGTGGCGGCAGCTCCCATGAGGAGGTCGTCCTCGTCAAAACGTCGCTCCAGCAGCGTGATGCACAGGCGCAAGGCCTCGGTGTACGACGGCGACGAATTCGACCCGGGTGAAGGGGGGTTTCCTAAGAGGAGGGCCACGCAGCCTCCGAGGAGACGCAGCAGTAGCGGAAGCATACTCTGCAGAGGCGACAGCCTAGGACCCGGCCCGGGGAGGTACCCACGGAGGAAGTCGAGGAGCGCGGTGGTATCCTCGGCGGGAGGGATAGAGTGGGAGGTGGCGATCGGTGGCGAGGAATACCTCCACCCGAAGAGGGGATCGCGGCTGGGACGCCGTCCCTCGGCGACCTCCGTGGGCAGCCGGAGGCTCTCTTCCGCCTCGGTCGTCTTGGGAGGCGGCGTGAGGGGGAGGGTGTTCTCCGCCGTCGAAGGAGGTCTCGTCGAGGAGCCTCCCGACCCCTCCGCCAAGAAGAGGAGATACGTGGTGGCCGCCTTCGGCACTTTCGCCGTACTCCTGGTCGCCCTAGCGGTGCTCATGATAACGATCACGCTTAAGATATCGCCGGAGATCGACGAGATCGGTGAGTAACGTAGCTGTGGCCAGACGGAGGGATGTCGACGGCAGGGTGGCGTGGTCCGCTGCTATCGCCGTCGTCGGCTCGCTTGGTTCGCGCCGCGGATTGCGATGAATGTCGAAGCATTGCAGAATCCCAATCAGAATAACCTATTTCTTTAAATGACGAGGGAATTGCTGGTTGTCGAGCAGACGATGGTTTACACATTTACACTAATTCAGTTTATTCTGCAATTCAAATTTGTAGCATGCCCATTCAATTTACCTCATTATAAATATGGTTTATTCTGCAGGTCATGACATACGAGGAAAATATGTATAATTTCCTTAAAATTGTAAAGTTTCATTTACGTTGAGTTTAAGGAAAACAAATCGCATTGATTTTTTAATGCTTTAGAAGTTGTAATTTTAGCACTAATTATAAGGGTTCATATTGTGACAGCTTCTGGAACGATTAAATATTTTAAATATATTTTCTCACCGGAATATTTCCCAATATTGTAACAAAGAATTTTTTTACTACTTTGCGCCACTTGTGTGAAGAAAGTCGAATCTCTCTTTCAGCGACAATTTTGGTTAATTCAAACTAAGCTGACGTATACTTATATTTATGAAGCATATATTCCAATAATTACTAGGTTGAAAAAAAGCCAAGTAACAGGTGCCATCTAAATTACGTTTTGGACATTTTGCAGATGTACGAGTGCTTTATTTTTTTATTTGGATTTATAATTGTATTAATATCACCAAAACTAAATGTAATCGTTCATTTAAGTTCGACATGAAGAAGCAAGTCAACATATCTAGGCTGCCACATTCTGCGTCTTCTGTTCGCCCACAGCTAATTAATTTTTTTTAATTACTCCGAGAAAAATTACAACTTAAAATACATAATTATTGAAATTATTCTAGTAGCATTTTAGAAGAAGTTTATAGCGTCTGTTTTCTGCAGGAGTCGTTGAAATTTTCTAACAGCGAACATTTGTTTATTTTGTATGGAATTTATGGCTAATCAACCTCTTGGATTATTATAGCCATTACTCCTTCCTGACCGAACACACACACACACACAAGGGAGGAGGAAGAACCGGTGCCGGCATTAGCCTACTCTTAACGAATAGCACCAAGGAGGTCAACTGCTTAACGTCCCTTCCGAGGGACGGAGCGATAACTTGCGCGGTCTCCTCAAATCACACAAGTAGGGGACAGGACGATCTCTGGTTGAAAAATCCGACCTTCGCCGAATTCAAACCTAGGAACGCTGCGCGAAAGACCAACGCTCTAACCACTCCGCCCTCGCTACCCCTAAAACAGCGAAAATAGCCACATATAACATATTCTAATTCGAATCGATAAGTTGAAAAATCTAACTATGGGGTACACTTTCACTAAATATACGTTAAAATGCACTACAATGGTTTTGTTGTTAAAGTATCACTTAAAACAATTGCTTTTACATTTTTTCTTTCAATCTGCTTTAAATGGTTAGTCAATTTCACCAAATTGAACCTTCCGCAATCAGGTTTATCAACTGATTCAAATATGTTTTTGTACATATTAACGGTTACAGCTTTTATTCATTTGGAATATAGCTCTAAATTCAAGTGTCACATAAAAAAGGGCAGATTCGATCTCGTTAGGTTTCTTTCGCTGTAACTTTGAGGGTTCTGTCCGCCATCAAAATTTCATCCGTTCGCAGCGTTGAGATCAGATACTAGATGATGCGACATTCAATTTGCACGCGCCATTCTTGAAGATAACGAACACACTGCAAGAGAAAGAGGCCGAGAAAGAGAAAAGTAAGCGAGAGAGAGAGAGATAAGAGAGACGGCAAAGGATAGAGAGATAAAATGATAGTTTCTATTCAGATCTCAATATGATTCTTTCCCCCCATGTATGTCCCCAGCCAGTCCCTTTTGTTTACTTTCGGGAGAATTGATAGAAAGAGACATGGAGAGAGAGGGAGAATGAGAGGAGGAGGGTGATATAAAGAGATAAAAATATTCGAGGTAGCAGTCGATGAGATGAGAAGGCCTGCGAGTGAAAGAGAGACAGTTTTTAGGAAGAACGAGTGGAAAGAGAGAAAGAGAGTATGGACTGAGACAAAAAAAACGTGCGCTCGAATGTTTAAATTTAAAAAATATGAAAACAAACGAGATTCGTCGCGTCTGGTAATTAATTTCGACAAGAGTTTCATTTAGCTCAAGTATAAAGGATTAAAAACTGTTTTAAACTTAAACTGTTTTATGTAATGAAACTTAAATAACGTATTATCATTAACATCATCATTCAGTAACGTAAGTTCTTTTTATTTTTAATGCGAGTATTGTATGGTTATTAATGACTCAGAATTGATTGTAAATCGCATGGAGAACAAAATGGGAATTTAAAGTTTAAACAAATATAAGTTGGCTATTCCTTGAATGAAAGCTTGATCGAGAGATTCTGTGGATATATTTCACAGTTTTATTATTAATCTAATCCCAGAAAATGTAAAGCTTTACGACAGAAAAAAGCAATTAGGAATCTCAGTGATTCCGTTAATACTTCTTCGAGTTACCCTCATGTAATCTTTTGGAACTATTCTATTTATCAAAATATGGAGGAATCTTTAAATTGTAACTAAATAAAAAGCAAATAAATAAAAATAAATAAAAATAAATAAAAATAAATAAAAATAAATAAAAATAAATAAAAATAAATAAATAAATAAAAATAAAAAAATAAATACAAAATAAATACAAAATAAATACAAATAAATAATACTAATTCGTAGTATCAAAACAACATAGTTACAATTTTAATTAATTATTAACTGTAATTAAAATTCCTCTCCAGTATATATTCTCATAAAAATTAATGGAAAAAATTCTAGAAAAATCTAGTTAATAGGGATAAAACTTACAATTTATAGAAAATATCCAAGATTCCTGAATATTGATGTGACTAAATGTCAAATGTGTTCGGCAGCATAATTATTCATGGAATTAAATGCACAGACATTTCTCAGGGAAGGGTTTGTATATTTAGATGTATTGCAGTGAATTTAACATGAAATTTATAAAAAACTAGTAAATATAAAATATTAAAAGTAAATTTAACATCTTTCATCAGTCGATAATGGCCTTTTGAAGTTTTGATGCCAGAATCATCGCAACTAGCTCTTACAAATGACGAACGCACTAAGATCGGTCCTCTTAATCTTCGAAGCACATTTTGCATTCGCCTATAGCAAAAAACGTAGTATTTTTCTGCAAGAGAGTTTCTGAAACTGTCTCGAACGTGGGAGAAGAAAAAAGGAATAAAAGAATGAGCTTTGCCGTAGGGAGGAACAGCAGCACGCGATTAAGTATGATGGCAGTGATTGGATAGGAAGAAAGTGGAGAAGAGACAGATGTAGAGAGAGAGTGAAAGAAAGGAAAGTCTTTTGAGGCAAGTGGATGGAAAAGGGAGAGACGTTTATCTCTCTCCTCGGAAAATGTAGTTTGCGCTGCATACCATCACTCTCGAGTCCTTTTGTGTTGTCAGTCGCGCCAGACCACCGCTTCCTCCTCTCTTGCCGCGTGAATCATGGAGATAGAATGAGATGCCAAATAGATTACATCCTTGTAAAACAAAGATTCAGGAACAGCATAAAGAACGCCAAGGCATTTCAAGGAGCGGACATTGATTCAGATCACAGCCTTCTAATACTTGTTAACGTCATTAAATACGCATGCGCACATCCATCAACTGCCACGATGCGATTACATACGTCTCCATTCCGCTCCAAAACTAAATCAATGCTTTCCATGGCCAGCAACGAACTTCTGTCTCCTTGACTAGATAAAAACTTTATTATTTCTTGAGGAAAACATTTGTCGAAAGTAATTTACGAATAGGAAATTGGAACGTAAGAACTATGAGAAAGGCAGGAAAGCTAGAGAACTTGAAAGAAGAAATGAGAAGAAATAGAGCTGACATTACAGGACTAAGCGAAACTAGATGGGAAGGAGAAGGACAGTTTGACTCGGAGGAATTCATGGTAGTTTATTCTGAAGGAAATAGTGGGTAAAGGGGAGTAGCTCTAGTATTTAGGAAAGATATGATGAAAAGCGTCACAAAGATAATAGCAACGAACGATAGACTGTTGGCAGTAAAGCTAAAAGCAGTCCCAGTGGACATGCAGATAATCCAGGTATATATGCCAACGTCAGCTCATGAAGATGAAGAAATCGATGAGATTTATGAGAAAATTAATGAAAGAGGAAGAGGAAAGGTAAACTGCATAATAATGGGAGATTGGAACAGCATAGTCGGAGAAGGACAGGAAGAAAATGTTGTCGGGCAATACGGACTTGGGAAGAGAAATCGAGGAGGGGAGAAACTTGTAGAATTCTGCGTCAATAATGACCTTGTAGTGACTAATACATGGTTCATGAACCATAAACGAAGGTTATACACATGGAAAAGCCATGGAGATAGAATGAGATGCCAAATAGATTACATCCTTGTAAAACAAAGATTCAGGAACAGCATAAAGAACGCCAAGGCATTTCAAGGAGCGGACATTGATTCAGATCACAGCCTTCTAATACTTGACGTGAGTACAAAGCTCAAACAAATAAGAAAAACGAGAAGAGAAAGACAGACCTGGGATCTAGAAAAACTGAAAGAAAGACAGGATGTAGTCAACATGAAGTTGGAAGATCGCCTAAGAAATCTGGAAAACAAATCAAAGACCGTTGATATAGAATGGGATGAAATTAAAACCAGTATCAAGGATACCTTGGATAAAGAGATTGGAAAACAAGAGAAAAAATCAGAAAACCATGGATCACGAAGGAAATGCTGGAGAAAATGAATGAGAGACGAAAATGGAAAAACGTTAACACTGAAGAAGGTAGAGCCAACTATAGGCGTATAAACAATGAGTTGAGAAGGATAACAGATAAAGCTAGAGAAAATTGGATAAAAGGAAACTTTGATGAAATACAACAAATGGAGAAGTTAGGACCGTAAGATATGATGTACACTAGAGCACTCGAGTTAGAAGATAAGAAATCTAATGGAATTCATGATATGGGAATTATGAATACGGATGGGAAGTTAGTCTCAGAAACAAAGGATGTAGCACAGGTATGGGAATAATTCATTAAGGAATTATACAGCAAACAGGCAGGAGGGCAT
Organism: Tanypteryx hageni; assembly: GCA_028673005.1. NCBI lineage: Eukaryota > Metazoa > Arthropoda > Insecta > Odonata > Petaluridae > Tanypteryx > Tanypteryx hageni. The sequence continues at coordinate 236,575,789 of CM054112.1, read as the reverse complement.
AAATAGAACTGGAAGATGAGAAAAACATTGAAGAAGACAACATAGAACCAAGTATTATGGAGAGCGAAGTAGAAAAAGCGATAGTGGAACTAAAGAAGGGGAAAGCCACGGGCAGCGATGGAATACCGGCTGAGATATTTAAAGTCATAGGATCAGAATGACTAACAGCGATCACGAAATTAATTAATAAGATTTAAGACACGGTAGAGTGGCTTCGGGATTTCCTAGAAGTAACAATGATCCCTCTAAAGAAGAAGCCAAAGGCAATGCAGTGTAAAGATTACAGAACGATAAGCCTTCTGTCACACACATCGAAAATCATCACGAAGATTCTTAATAAAAGGCTGAAGAAAAAGGCAGAAGAAATACTAGGTGAAGATCAATTCGGTTTCAAAAAAGAACGAGGAACTAGAGATGCTATAGGAGTAGTTAGAATCATATGAGAAAGGGCAATAGAGTACAGTCAAGATATATGCGCACGTTTTGTAGACTGGCAGAAGGCTTTTGATAGAGTAAATTGGGTAAAGTTGATGAAGATATTAAAGGATATAGGTGTGACTGGAAATACAGAAGACTGATTAGGAATCTATATGTGAATCAAGTTGTAAAGGTCAGGTTTGAGAATGTGGACACCTGCGGAATAAATATCGGTAGAGGAGTAAGACAAGGCTGCTGCCTATCGCCAACCCTATTCAATATATATGGAGAAAGTCTAATGCAAGAAGCTTTAGAAGGCACAGGAGATTTCAAAATTGGAGGAAGGATTATAAGAACAGTAAAATACGCAGATGATCGAGCACTTCTAGCAAGAAAGGAAGAGAAGCTACAAAAAATGATAAATAGACTAGTGATAACAGGTAGCAAATACGGTATGGAAATAAATACAGAAAAATCCAAGGTCATTCGAATATCGGGTAAAGAAGATAATCTGAACATAAGTATTGGGGGAAAGCCTTTAGAACAAGTTTCAGAATATAAATACCTTAGAAGCATCATAACACGAGAAGCAAAATGTACGGATGAGATCAGAACTAGAATAGGAAAAGCAAAAGCGGCTTTCAGGAGAAAGAAACAACTACTTACAGGGAATATATCCGCCAGAAGTTGATAAAATACTACGTATTGAGTATAGCATTGTATGGGTCAGAAACATGGACGCTAAGGAAAAATGACATCAAATACTTGGAAAGCTTTGAAATGTGGACTTCGAGGAGAATGTTGAAGATAAAATGGACAGATAGGATGAAAAATGATGAAGTGCTACGAAGAATAGGAGAGAAGCGAATGATTATACAGACTATCAGAAAGAGGAAGGCTAACTGGGTTGGACATTGCCTGAGGAGAGAGAGTATGATTAAAGATGTGTTAGAAGGAAAACTAGATGGAAAAAGAGAAAAGAATAGGAAAAGGTTTCAGCTGATAGACGATTTGAAATGGAAAGAGAGTTATCAAAATATGAAGAGGACAGCGGAAAATAGGAGTATATGGAGAACCAGGTTTAACCAGGAATAATCACGGGCCAGTCTACGAACAGACTACCTATGATGATGATGATTTCTTCTTATTACGTTGCCATCTTATTCCACTTGACTTTGTTTATCCAGGCCCAGTTTCTTGCTCGAGAAGCGAGACTAACGGGAGACGCAATAAATTTTGCGATCCTTGTGCCATCTCTGGAGTAATTTTCAGTAACGTGGAGAGAACAGACGTGAGATTTCATTGTTGTAGAGAACTTTATGGAAAGATAGAGACGAAACGATGCGAGTGGGAGATTAATGCGGATAAGGTCGGAAGTGGGAAAGCCATTATTTTTTTCATATGCTCCTTTAAAAAAACTTAACAAAAGGAACAATGCGCACTCCATCGGGTTGTAAAACCATGTCTTTTCCTGTTGATGTTTTTCTGCACATACGTGAAATCTTATATGCAATATGTATTCTATATAAAAACAGCCCTCTATAACATTGTCTCTCAAACTTCTCGGACTGCGGACCACCTTACTGAGTTACAGACCCCCGCGGCTCACCTTTCTTATACTCTCCGGCTTGTCATAAAAACCAGGTAAAACTTATATACTATAAATGGATCACACAAATATTTCAAGGGTGTCAGTTAATATTTTCATTATTTCTGCATAGCAGTAATTTTTCCCCTGCAACATTTTATTTATATTGTACCCTCACGGACATTTTGCAGTAACTCTTGTTCTACATAATTGAATATGTATTAAAAGAATAACTTACAGGTTATATTTTAACTTGAGAGAGGAAATTTGGGTTCCAATTGATGCTTGCTTCATTTCATTCAATGGTGTACGAATGTATGCTAACTAAAGTCTATCAAAAATCGGATGATCTAATTAACCCATGCTGCTCAAATTCACAATTAGACGTTAAATTTATGTGAGGATTGCACATACTAAATCTACTTGAAATAGCTTGAGCGGTTCAACCGATGAAATTCGCGACATATGAACGGACTGACAAACGAGGGAGTCGTGAAAAAGGCGTTCTTAATCGCATACCGGTAGTACGAGAACTCCTAAAAAACAGTCCCTACTTTTCTCTTTCTAGCAGCAAAGTTTTAAGACCTCTCTTGCGTGAAGAGAAAATATTATAGTTTATAAGAATTTAAAAAATAACACGCGTGAAGATAGAAAAATGAGCTTCAACCGATTTAAATCAGCACCTTTCAGAAAATAGCAAAATATTTAATTTAATAACACCGGAAGAATAAAATTCCAGATATAAAAGGAAATAAATAAGAAGAGGCTCATCGCTTCAATGCCACGTCGGCGAGTTAAGGATACTCTGGACGTATGTGGAGCCAAAAGTTAGTTAAAATTCTCTCCGAAAACTGTCTTAATTACTTTATTCAACGTTTCAACGTTTTCGAATAATGGAGTAAATTACATTACTGTTCTAATATAATTAATTACGTGAGTCGGTCGAGTAGTGTGCCGTTAAGCGCGATTAAGCTTCTGGTTAGCTCTCAAGTATGGCTTCGGCTTTAGTGATCGGTATTTGTATGCTTCATTTTTCAGCAGCCCGCGGATCACCTGAAAGGCCCTCGCGATCCACCAATGGTCCGCGGACCACACTTTGAGAACCACCGCTCTGTAACATTATCTGCCATAATTGCATTATTAAAATAATTTTACTTGGTCATCCTTCCAAGAAATGGATATTTCTTTGTTTAGCAAAGGATCTGGGTCCGCTCTGGTTAAAAACGTCGACTTTATAACATCAACCGAATACTCTATTGCTAACGTTAAAATACTCCTGTTTATGCGACCTCATTCTGTTTAAAAGCGCCGATTGCTTGGAAATAATTTTATTCTCTCGAAATACTACGTCAACACTAGCTGGATAAATGCTTCGAAATGGAGAGAAAGAGAGAGAGAGGAGGTGTGCGGGGATAGAGCGCGTTAAACAAAAGCAGTGCAGCCGGCAAAATTCTCATGCGCCATGCGCGACGCTCTTCGGTTCGAACGCACCCATACTCACAAATAAATCGAGATTACTTAAGGTTATCCGGCGCCGCACTTCCTCTTCCCCTCCTCTCTCTCTCTCTCTAACTCCCTACATCTCAAAGATCCTTCTCTTTGGCATCGCCACCCAACCGAACCCTTTGCCTCGCGTTTAATTGAAACGAGACATTTAGACTGTTACGCGATCCGACGTCGCCACTTTATTCCACTTGAACCGATATAAAAGGATGACTGTCTTCCTTTTGCGCCACGGAGAGGAGAGAAAGGTTTGAGGTACTAAATGATTGATTTGGAAGAAATGCGGCAAGTATTGGAGGCAAAACAACAAGATGGAGAACCAGAGTTTTATTATATTTTTAATAATATTTCTAACTTTTACCTCGAAAAAAGAGATTTGACATCTCAAGAATTCGGATGACGAGGTGACAGGAATGACTAATAACTCTGTGTCCGTTAACATTTTGATTGTTCCACAACATAAAAGATAAATGAGAAGTGCTTATGTTTATTCCACCGCCGCCGTTGTGAGGCAAAACATAAGTGCACGGAAATCCAAGAACCCTTATCTTAAATGTATCTCATATTCCAAGACTGCTAGTCCAAGTTACGGAGATGTGCAATAGTAACAGAGGCAAGAGTAAATAAATATTGAAAGAATTATTAAGTTCGCCTTATGGCTAAGATCAGACTTATAAATCAGAACTCTTCAAAAGCCATAAAATGGCCTTTTCACAATCATGGAGAATCTTAATTTACCGGTAAGGAAATAATTAAGTAGCTCCTTAAAAATATTTCATGATCGGCTATAGCTAACAAGTGGAATACAGTGTGTGCCTCCAAATAGTACGAATCCTATTTCGAATCTTGCAGCTAGAACACGGGTTTGTAGTCGTTATCGATAACGTTAATGCAAAAGACAATTGGTACTCTTCATGAGGTGACTGTAAATAAATAAGCAATACAATACCACTTAAATTAAATTTTAAATTAAAATTATTTATAATGGGCACTAAAAGGAAGCTCTAAAAATAATTTCTAGGCTTTTTTAGCATTAAATAATTTATACACATTAATTGGAGAATATGTTTCATATTATTTTAACGAGATTCTAACAATTTATCTGTAAACTAGAACTTTCTGGATAATTCGAAAACGTTTGTAATTGTGAGGGTTTCGTAAAGAGTCTAGTATACCTACTGGCAGCATTTTCGATCATATACACTAAGTAATCTCGGTATTATTTGGATTTAAATCAAGTAGAGTTGAAATAGATAAAAAAATAGATCACAATATTTGCCGAAAAAAATTATCAGAAGTTAAAATACCATGACAGAGAAACATCGCACTCCTTTTATCTTTGGCTTTTAGAAAACCAGATCGTTTCTGTACTTGTTCTACAAGTTAATGGAATAACTGTATGTATACTTGCTTTAAAGTTTAAGGACAAGAAATGGTCACATATACTAAGTATTTTTATCACTTTTTATATACTGAAATTATTATAATGAATTGATGTTTATTGTGATACTTTTTCTAGAATAGATATATGTAAGAATTAGAGCTTTGCTGTAAAGTTTAGCATGCAACCGTATCATGATTATCTCGCTTACATTCTTGAAATCAACTATTTTTATACAAGTAAAAAGTAATTAAAACGCTGGTGCAATTAGATATGAAAAACAATTGGAAAGTAAATTCAGCATTAAATGTAATTTTTATATAAAACAGAGCATATACTTCGAGGTCATTCACGAACTACGAGGTTTATTAACGAAGAGGGAGCTAAAAAAAATCGCAATTGGTTCTTATTATGGACACCTAGCTCGATCTGGAAATAAATAAATAAAATATCTACCGGCTGTTAATGTGAACACAGCAAACGCTTTCCTTTTGTATAAAGCATGGAACTTAAATAGCTCGATCTCAAAAATCTGGACTGGGAATCATAAACATTTACGCGTGGATCCTCACGCAATAAAAGGGACTGACGGGAACCTAGAAGTCATTAAAACTCATCCACCTGCACGCAATGTGGTGCGTTAACAGTGTGTGACCTTTAAATGTCCATCGCCAAAGAAGATAGGCTCGGAATATTTCCCGAAAGAGGGCGTTTGCTCCATTAGCGAAACTACAATAACGTAGTCGACGTCCGCGGGGTGGGCGATAGAATTTGGGGACCCTGCAGGTTCATCTATATCTATATATTATAATTAACTTCTAATGGAGGGCCTTTAAACGCAGTTTGCAAAGAAACATTAAAATATGCAAAAATAATTAATTTGATCTGAGACTAAGGGTAGTAATTTAAGATTGTTAGGTATTTGAAATATTGTTTCTCTTTGGTTAGAAATTATTAAATAACAGAATAACCCGTGTTAAAATGGATTTCATTGGAATATTTCTATTTCTGGTGATGTACTATCTGAATGGATTAATTATCTGTAGTTCTGGGAAGTAGCGGAATTGTCAGATCGGACCATCGAGTATTATTTAGGTTTGCAAGTGTACTGGGAGTTGGGGAAAGGTGATTCTAGTTATTTTCGAAACAAAATTCCTTTTGAACCGATAGCGTAAATGATTGGCAAGGCGTATAAAAAAATTAAAAAACACTTCCAAGCAAAATCTAAAACTCTTAAAAATAATTATTCATAGAAATATTATTTAGTTACCTATATGTTTACTGCGTAATATCTTTGTTGATGTATTGACTTTGATCAGTGTTTTTATATCTGTAATGAGTTATCAATGGCTTATAAATATCTACATTCGTTAATAGTTATATTATATAAGAACTGCTATTTTCTATATTCTTCACTTATTTGCCAAAAAATAAATGAAAATATTTATTTGTATATGTGTTACGGTAAATGTCTTTTTAGGCAAATGTAGAAATATGTTACGAGAAATGCATATTTTACCGTAACATACATATATAATTGAAACAATAAACGAATTATGGAGTCAGAAAATTATTCGTGAGGGGGAGATGGCGCCACTGGTGTGCTCCCTCACTCCATAACCACCTCATGCTATATTAATTAATTCTACTCTTATTCTCACATTGTAAATTAGGTTAAAACAGTTTCTCGTCTCAAAATTTTACTGATGGGTCTGAATGACATTTCGGAATTTTAAGGGTTAGAATTTATTTGCCTCTAATTTATTACTTCCTAGCTGATCTTTTCAGCATGTTACCAGAGTTTAATACTTTAAAGTAAGTCAAGAAGGACTGATTTATTGGCTCAGTATTTAACGGCTATCCTTTATTAGATATTTCCCACTCGGCCTTACAGCTTATGAATTCTTTTCGAAGCGGAGACAACGCCAGTGAGGCTCGCCTGTCGCAATGAACGACCGCGGATGAAATACGGCTGCTTTTATGAAAGGATAGCATCCAAACAATGGATACCACGTGAAATAGCGAGGCACAGAAGGATGGGATAGGAGGGATGGATAGAAAGAGAGGGAAAAATGGAAGGAAGAGAAGTGCCACTGCCCACCTTTGAATCAACATTGAACCCTGTGACCTTTGACTTTGAAGCCTCCGTCCACCAACTTTAATAAAAAAATCTGGTGTGGCCACCACATGGCTTTCTCCATATCTGTAATATTTCTAAAAATTCCAAATAGGTTACTTATTAATAAATATTTTAAGAAACTGCGGGAAAATTTAGACTACAAAGAACAGAAATAAACTCAAACCATAGCCTTCTGATATAGGATATAGCCATAAAGCTCCAACAATTAAGAAAAGAAAAAGGAGCGTTACTAAGACGCTTCAATTGTTAACAATAGTCGTAGGTAGGTGGCGTGGTGATGGCAGCAAAAATATAAGATAGATCTTAAACAATGCCTTGTATGGAAAAATGTTTCAAATAAAGGTTGTAGAAAATTAAATTTCCTACAAATGTTATTCTAGTAAATTTTTACATTTATCAAATATTAAAGCACACATTTCAAAATAACGGATAAGTGACAAGAGTAAACACCCACTTCCGGTTGATCGATTTTTACCAAAAACTAATCATTTCTTCTCATTTTTATAAAAATGTTAAATGTAAAATTTCGCTTTAATCTCATTAATAGTGAGAACCCAAAAAAAAGCTATCACATATACACACACAGACATCGTCTAGAAAATGGTCAAAACGTGTTCAGGGGACCTCAAAACGTGTATTTCCGTTGAAATCTCGAAGTCGATTTTTTCATGAATACAATACTTTCCCCTATACTACGTATATGGAGAAAGTAAAAACAGCACGTAAGCTTAGCTCAAAAGGTGGGGATGGCGTAAATATTTTTTCCGCTCCAGTCAGGAAAATTCGGTGGAACTAAAGGCAGCGCATTCTTGATGGGTCTGCACGAGGGATTCACACTTCTCTTCGATCCAACCGCAGTTACTATGGCAACTCAACGACGCCAGTTGCCGTCGTCTATTTCCCTATCTCCCACCGACCTAGAGGAGATGTTAATCGGCTCGTCCATTACAACTTCTATGATAAATCCTCAATTTCACCGACTCGTTCTATTTCAGTTCTCCCCTCGCCATTAATTCTCCATCTGTTGACCTCCCGTTCCCAATTCCATCTTCCGTAACTCGGCATGTTTGTTTTATATCTCCCACCCCTTATCTCTCTCTCCTATTTTTCCCTTTCTACCTCCTCCCTACTTCCCTCCTTCCTTCCCTACCTCCTCCCTTCCTCCCTATTTCCCTCTTTCCTTCCCTACCTTCTCCCTTCCTCCCTATTTACTTCCCTAACTCTCTCCCTACCTCCCTATTTCCTTCCCTACCTCTCTCCCTACCTCCCTATTTCCTTCCCTACCTCTCTCCCTACCTCCCTTTTTCCTTCCCTACCTCCTCCCTTCCTCCCTACCTTCCAAATTTCATCCCTACCTCTCTCCCTATCTCCCTCTTTCCCTCCCACACTTCTCACTCCCCCATCTCTCCCGATCTGCCGTGTCACAAAGGGAGTCTATTTTGAAGTCATTTATTTGATCAGAGGCACTGCTACAATTTTTACAACCCAATTATTCAGACACCTATACAACATCACAGAAATGGTATAAAGTTAGTCGTGGCTATCTTTAGATCTGCCGATCACGTATTTTTTGGAGAGAAATGAAAAAGTATTTCGCGGCACCTTTCTTGTCTTTATTCAGCTTTAAACAGTTTTATAGACTGTGAGTTATAAGGGCGATCGTTCACTACAACTTCAACTTATTTATTTGAATGATCAATCAAAGGCTATAGAATATTTTGTGAGTTTCAATTTTTGATCGCTTTTTCCTAAAACGAAAAGTTTTTGGTTTGGCTTACTAATTTATCCGATGTTTTACAACTCAAGTTCGTAAACTTTCGTTTCCGCCATTTATTCAATTCAATTGGATATTTCCTCTTTCCACGTCAACAAAAAATAAGTCCAATTTTAGATGCAATTCAATAGTTTTAATTATAAACCAATTTTTTATGTGAGTAACCGGTCAATAATTTACAGGCAGGATCAGCGAATTTCACGAGTTTGGCTAACACATTTACGATTGCGAAGAAATCACACGTGCAGTTCGATGAGTTGAGGACATTTTACAGTTCGGCTAGGAAAAAATAATTTATTCACGCACGCACTTCATCTTTCTATCTTCGTAGTGGCGCAGATTGAGAGGAACCAAGTACGCTCTTGGGCTGAAAAAGTCGCTCCGAGCTCGATAAGGCTGCGATGAGTGACCTTTGCTCCCGTTTCCCTGATCTTCACCTCCCTCTCCAGCCGAAATTCGCTCATTCCTCCCAACCTGTTTCACCTCTTCCCTACCAAACTCTCCCTATTCTCCCTATTTCCCTATTCTCTCTCTATACTATACACTCTTTTCCATCCTTCCTCTCACTCTTTTCCCTCCTTTTTCACTCCATCCTCTCTCTCTCCACCTCTTTCTCTTCCACATCTCTCTCTACTCTCATTTATCTTCCTCCTCTCTCTTTTTCTCCATCCTCTCTCCCTCCCACCGGTCTCTTTCTCTCCCCCCTCCCATTTCTCTTCTCCCTCTCTCCTATATCTATCCCTTCCCTCTTACCCTTTCTCCATCTCCCTTCTCTCTAATCCTTTTTCTTTTCACCTCCTCATTTGATCCTCTCTCCTTCCCTCTCGCCTCTTTACCTCCTCTTTCTCCGAACCCACTCTCTCCCGTCTCATTTCTCTTCTTCTTTCACTCTCTTCTATCTCTCTTCTTACATTCCCATCCTTTCTCTCTTCCCCTCAACCGCTATCCACTTTCTCACTCTTCTATCTCTGGACCTACTCTCCCCCAACTCATTTCCCTTCCTCCTTCTTCTCCTATTTCACACCTCTCTAACCGTCCTATCTCTAAATTCTCTCCTACTCTGATTCTCGTGCTCTTCCTCATGCTACCTTTTTTCCGTTTCTCTCTCTCTCTTATCTCACTTCCAACTCCCTCCATTTTACTCCTTCACCTTAATCTTTCTTTCTTCGTTTTTTTTAACCTCCGGCCATAATTTCGCCGAACAAAGACATATGTCCTTACTCTGATCTGTCTTATTCGATCCGTCGAAAAGATAAACACTATTTTACTTCCCTCCCGACAGATGGCATGACTTGGTTTTCTTCTTAATCTCAATCGTGTTGGTGCTGTTTGTTTCATATAATTTTGTGGAATAGACGTTTCTTTGTTTCCTATTCCCCTCGGGCGTACATGTTTTCCTTTATTTCGATATTTATTGTTATTCATGACCTTTTTTCACTCTATCATACTTTTAATCAGCCCCCCTCTGAAATGAACATCGTATAAATATTTCTTATAGCCTTTGGAGGTTAATCATGGTATATACTTGATCCAAATACAGAAGAAATTTGTTATAGTGTCTGTCTATGCCGGAATTACTATGAAAATTAAGTGAAATGCATTCAAAGTCGGAATCTTTGTTTGGCGCTGCCGTGCTTTCGACAACACGGCGTGCGGAGAGAAATGGTCGATGGACGAGTCCACATCAACGACGAGTCTATTCCCGTTCACAGCATTTGGAAGGATCCAAAACAAGCAGAGCTCTTCCCTCAATTCTCTGCGTTAAGTTCTGCGCGTTGCGACTGCACTTTATTACGTTGGTAACCATTCCGCCATTTTGAAAGACCTTTTACCTCCTCATTTTTTTATTATCCTGCCGTAATACTACATCACTCTTTTCTTGTTTTTCTCTCACTATATGCTACATTAATTCCACATATTATTCATCAGTTCTTTTATTTCTCAACTCCTCGCTTTTATCATTTCACCACTGTTCCGCCTCTAACTCGTTCTTTAAAAGTGGCTCCGTTTTAGCAAAGACGAGTAGTCAGACGTGTTCCACCTCTCCTTTCCTTCTCTTTTAAGAGGCATTTTATACAACACCATATCCGTAACTTTATGCACATTTCAAGTTGGAGATGGGTTGCAAAAATTTTATCGAAATATTATTTCACTTTAGCGCAATGATTTTTATCGTAAATGATTTCTTCTTTATGCATTTCTTTGTTCTCTCGTTTCGTGAATTTTATTCGCCCGTTCTGTAAGTTGGCTTTCTCTTACTGGCTAAATTACGCCGAGGAATAAAAGTTTTTTGTTGTCTCTTCTATCAAATATGATTTTATATGCATGCATTCATGTTTCGTTCTCCCTGTTTCTATTATTAGGTTATTTAGTTTAATGGAACCCTATGTCGGACTTGGAATTCTTTCCATCTGTAATTTGTAAGCTGCAAGACATTATCTATTTATATTGATTATGCAGAATTTCATATTCTAGCATTTAATTTTTTGTGATGTTCATACTTTCTCACGCATGAAAAAGATTAGTCCTTATTTAACAAAATATAAACATCGTCATACTCTTATGTAGTTTTGTAGTCAGTTTTGATTGAACTTGTCGAAAACTTGCCAATTGCACACAGAAAATTTTCAAATTATTATATCGGCTGATGCCTTTACAAACCTTTTCATTTATATTAATAGTTAAAAAATTATTTTTATCGCATATTATATTATTAATTATGTCATTGACTTTTCAGGATTATTTACAACAAATTGTTTAATCGCGTAAAAATTTATAAACTTTTAATACATATGTATATTTTATCCAGTGCTTTTAATATTTCATTTTGTACATTTTTTTGTTCGTTGGATTTTATTGTTTAAATGTAAATGTTTGCGCACGCGACTAACTTTTAGTTTCAATTTCGCGACAGCTAATTAAATTGTGCAGTTGTGTTCTTATGTAAAAGTCCTTTTACGAGATAAGCTTAAAATGTGTGTGAAAACTAATGCCTATATTAAATTTCTCCGTGTCAAACCCTATAATAATCCAAGAGGTTGATTAACCAGAATACATACACACACTCCGTGTCAAACCCGCACCCAAATCCTTTACTAACACTACCCTTAGTGACACGCACATATTATAAATCTTTCGCACCGAAACACAGAGTGGCTCTAGTCACTCTTCCATCCGTTTCGCTCTTTTCCTAACAGTGTATAGTGGCCTGGTATGGGCCCCTTGTGGCGCAAGCGTGCTTAATACAGGAAGACAGGACAGAGTTATCGCAAGTAAAGCGTTGAACCTTACACAGTCACCGCTCTGTCTTAACCATGTACCACCTGGCGGTAATAAAGAGAATTCAATCGTACTTTGTCGTAATTTATGTAAAAGAAGCCTTCCAGTAATGATAATGTATTGCCTGGAAGTTAAAAAAATCTATCATTAAAGGCTTGGTAAATAACGTTTCTCAGCATAAAAAGCACAGCTGGGTGCTAAATTAACGCTTTCATAAGGGTTTCGTTTCATCTCGTCCCCATACTGGCACACTATCGACATTTACACCTTGTTATTAGAGTAGAATATCTCGCCGCTGAAAGACCTAAGACGCCATTATAAATTTCAAAATATGATATTTGAGAATCGCGCAACCATCTGATAAAAATGTTAACAGGTTATTTTAAAAAGTGAATGATAACTGGTTTGCTATCTTAGACCTGCCATTCTGCAGTTTATTTGTAGGCTGCTGGAAACTATTTGAAAATATTATGAATTGGCATTCTCTAACGGAACATCGATCTCAATTTCCTTATCCGGGTTTTCCCCTAGAGTTTAACACCCGCATTCTAGTCTCGAATTGCATCCTCCAATTCGGGTCAGAGCTTCTAGAGCACAGCCTCAAACCAAGATGAGAACATAAACCCCAAACCGGCAGGGTTTGTTGCCTCGTATTTTATCGTAATTGTCGTGACTGACCTCAGTATGAGGTGCTCTTAAAACAGTTCCGAGGCGAATGAAAAATTCATGACGCCCTTCCGCAACCTCTCCCTCCTCTCACACTCCACCCCCTCTTTTTCCACCCACTTTTGTTCCCACCCCTTTCTACCTTGCTTTGTCTCTACCTTCCCTCCTCTTGCCTCCTTAAGCAATATTTCATTTAAAGTGAGATTATCAGAGACTGACATTATTTTTCTTTTTTTGTGAAATCGTTAACGTGTCGCATTATGTATGCATTCAGGATTTGTATGAAAAGATAGGACGTTTTCGAGACAGTTCGTTTTAAAGGAACAAATTCTCAAAAAATGTAAGCCTCTACTAATATATTATTAATGTAACATTAAATAATTAAAGCATACAGCTATTAAAAAACCGATAGAATGATATGTAGAAAGATTATTTGCGGAGAATTTAATAATTAAATGATGAAATCATAAGCTTTTGTAAAAAATTGATGTTTTGATTCTGTCAATATTTTCGCAAAAATGTTTCGTGCTGTCAATCAATAGTTAGTTGTTGTATAGACTTCTAAAAACGGTGAATATATATTTGAACCCACAACACACATCTTTCTCAGATCGTTTAATTTCTAGGCATAACTAAGTTGCTTCACACTCCTTACTGTCCCCTAGTCTTACGCTTTTAACCATTCAACGAAGCTTAGATGTGAGGAATGCGAGTCATCGGTAGGAGAGAGATTGACGAGGATAGCACTCCGAGGGATTGGTGGAAAAGAATGATGTGAAGATGGATGCAAAAGGAGATAGGAGTGGACAGGAGGGAGAAAAGATGCAGATAGGGAAATAGGAGTGAGGGTTGAAAATGAAAGAGCCTACATGTTGAGGGGGTGAATGGAGAGGTGAATGGGGCGTGTAACGTGACAAAAAGGGAAAGGAATATCATTCGTTAAACACGTGGATATACAGGATCGCTCAAACTTTGAAGTTAGGCATTGTCGTAGTTATCTTTCTAATCTCATTCCTTGATGTGAAATATAATTTGGAACCTACGGTGTAAAGTATAGAATTAAAAAATAAACTCCTGAACCGTAAAATTATCCCGAGAAACAATCACTCGTCAATAAGAAGGAAATTTAAAAATTTGTCAAAATTAAAAAAATTATACTATCTACTATACTGTCTACTATACTATCTTAGCTGCTGTAGCTCTCGAAATGCGTATTTAGCGTCTTCCGAGTTCCCGAGTGATTGTGCAGGTGTGTTTGTGCATGTGTGTCTTTTCCTTTTCCTCTCCTCTCCTTTAACCAGTTTTAAGCAAACAGGTCCCTTCAGACGTTCATCCTTCAAACCTGTAAGTAATTTTTAATTATTTTAATTTTTTTTAATTTTAACAAATTTTAAAATTTCCTCCTTATTGGAGAGTGATTGTTCCTCGGGATAATTTTACGGCTCAGGAGTTTATTTTTTAATTTCTCATTCCTTACCGCTAATTTATTCTTATCGGGTTAACGACGTATCTCCCCATCTCTCTTTTCCTCTATTTTCTCCACTTTTCTTTCTCCTCTTTTCTCCTTCCCTGCTTCTGTAACTATATTTTCTCCTCGTCTTCTAATCCTGCAATTCTTTTTGATCTCTCTCTCTCTCCCTTTGTCTCTTTTTTCCTTTCTTTTCCCTCTTTGCGTTTTCCGGCGTCACATCTCTTTTACTCCTTTTAGTTGAAAGAATCCATGCAGATTCCCGCTTTATCGTTTATCCCTTTTTATTCCCTTCCTCTGCGTAGCTCGGCACACGGGCTCGCTGAGTATGAATGACATCAGCCGACATACCATCTCCTGTTCCACATCCATAGGACATTTTTTGCAGAAGGGCTCCGCGACGAAAAATAAAGAACGCCGCGATGGCCACTTCGTCCCTCGAGTTCTTGCGTCCTTGACGCTGATTTCTCTCTTATGATATATACAGCTATTGCCAACTTGTAAACAAGAGCTTGTCACTAAGATATCATTAAAAGTTCAACGCCGAAATAATAAGCACCTTTAACTATTTAATAATCTTTTAAAGCATTACGAGAAAGGATTCATCTTTTCGAGGAACGATATAAAATGTTTATTACTTTCTCCATATACGAAGTATAGAGAAAGTGTTTTCATGAAAAAATCGAATTCTAGATTTCAACGGAATTACATGTTTTAAGGTCCCCTGAACACGTTTTGACTATTTTCTCGATGATGTCTGTGTCTGTCTGTCAGTCTGTCTGTCAGCCTGTCTGTATCTGATAGATTTTTGTGGGCTCTCTAACTCAAAAACTATTAATCAGATCAACGCAAAATTTTATATTTAAAATTTTTATAAAAATCGAAAGATCTGATTAGTTTTTGGTAAAACTCGGTAGACGGGAAGTGGGTGTTTATTTTTGTCACTAATCCGTTATTTTGAAATAGTTGCTTTAATATTTGATAAATGTAAAAATGTACTGGAATAAACGTTGTAGGAAATTTTATTTTCTACAACCTTTGTTTGATACATTTTTCGATATAATGCGTTGTTTAAGAGATATCTTATATTTTAGCTGCCACCACCACACCACCTACCAGACTGTTAACAATTGACGCTTAGTTACGTCTTAGTAACGCTCCTTTTTCTTTCCGTAATTGTCAACCGGAAGTAAATATTGACAACGATCCCAAAGCTAACAACATGTAATTTGCCATATAAATATGGAGAAAGTCATGTGTTGCCCATATCAGTTTCTTTTTTAAATGTTGTTACTTTTATATTTAAGTGTAATTCTATGTAGTTTTTAATAGCTATGTACTTTTTGAGAGATGTCCTCCTTTGTGTTTATCAGCTCATTAAAGTTTTTGTATAGCGTTTGACTGCCGCTAATATGGGTATTTCCTGAAATGGTTGCTCATGTATCAAAATACAATAATTTCGAATGTAAGTTCTTACGTACGTAAACTTTTAGACTTGCAGGCTTTTATTCATTCTGAGATCTAAATTAGAAAGAATTAAACTATGATCTTTGGATCTATACAATTCTAAAGAAAAAACTATAAAATTTCTTCTTCTGTTCGTCTTTTCTCGCCTACAGTTCGAAATTTCTCATATTAAAAGTTAAATTCACATATTTTGGGGAAATCTTGGCCTCTTACCGGGATGTTGCCTAGCCAACCAATTACATTGTTAAACCTCGAAATCGTATTTTATGTCAATCCTTAAGGGTGAAAGCTTGCTTTTAGTACGAGAGAGTGAGGGAGGAGAGAGAAATTACTTTCATAGCAGCCAATGTAAACAACATTCGTTTCGTTATTTACGAGAAAAAAATACATTTGAATGTAGAACATTAATCATTTGCATATTAAAATTAGGTATATACTTAGAATCATCGTAAAAGTTCGAGACTTGAAACAACGAACGCCTAAACGAACGAAAGTTTGTTTTCCTGCCATACAAAGAAATTCAAGGTATATTTATGTTAATTTTTTATTTCACAAAATCTTTCCCGTTGAATTTCAATGGGCATCTCCATAGTTGAATAATAATCTACAGAAATGAATAATTACAATTATTTAACCATCTCAGCTTAGCGGAAGAAATATTTTTTCTTGTGTAATTTTCTGATTCAAATAACTTTAACTAAAAATGAAGGAATTATCGAAAATACATTTTAGAGATTTTAATTATTTTTATTCAAATTTTAAAAGGTATAAATGACTTCATCATTATGAAATAAATTAAACGCCCAGATATTCAACTAAATCCGGAATTAATAAAGATAAAAAATGAGAACAAAAACATTTTCAGAGATCGATACTTTGAGCAATGAATTTTCATTGAATAACTGACGAAAAAAAACATATTTTCATGATTAATTATGATAACATTACTTCTACTCTTTTACAGACGCTCATAAATGTTTATATCTATAAATTTTAAAGTACTTGTGCATCTACTGCATCTCAAACATTGTGGATGTCAGGGAAAATCCGCGCGTTTGAATCCGTATCTTTAAAGTATAGTCAATTTTCATAATTAACGAATGAGGTAAAATTTATTCCATATTAGCAAAATTGAAACGGGTCACGAAATCCCGTTATATTGTGAAGGAAATGCGGCTTACATAGGAGATAAATAATCGCAAATAAATATAAAAAAAACTACTTATCAGTAGAATATAAAATAACTCCACCGTATTCATTTTTGATGCATTTTCAAATACCGGTCATTCACCACCTCAATACGACGTACCACATTATAGAAGCTAAATAAAACCATTTATTCTAAGGCAGCAATAATTCTTCAATAAATCTCATCTCTCGTCGGTCACCAAAAGTTTGCACAAAAATCTGATCGGCGAACTCGAGACCAAATATTTATCAATCGGAGTAACCTTGCTTCCTCCCTTCCTCTCTCTCTCTCTCTCTTTCCTTCTCCTCACCGTTTTTCTCTTTCTCTATACAAACACACGGGATCGAAATTACCAGTCGGGTGGGATTCCTTTCCCCTCCACACCATGAAGCACTCGGGAACGAGCATTTGGACCTTCCAGGAAGAAACGCCTCCCCCTCTCCCCCTGCATGTACCTACCTACTCTTCGCTCCAGCATTCCCACACACATACACATTCGCTCCATTTACCCACACCATATATTCGTTCCGTCCTCGTCTCGCATCGGTCCTTCCCTCCCCTATTTATTCCTTTTCGGCCCTTCCTCCTCACCTCGCCTCCTTCTCTTCCTCTCCCCCTTTACCCCCTTGCTCTCTCAGCTGGGGACTCTTGCCGCCCGGGAGGAGGGCGTGGGCTTCCATATCGATCGCGGAGGCTGCGAAGGGCGGGCGGGAAGGGGGAGGGGAGGAAAGAGAACACGTTCACCCCTCCAACCCTCCCCTTCTCTTTCTCCCGCCCCACCTTCTCCTCACCCATATATCGGGAGTGGGAGGGAGCAGGTGGGGTTGGTGGGGGCGCCCGGGCTACCGTCAAGAGGAGGAATCCAGCGGTCAGACATTTGAGGGTGGGTGGAGGAAGGAGGAGGTGGTGGAGGGGGAGATGCGTGCGGATGACGCGCGGAATGGGGTGGAAGCCTCCGTCTCCACCTCGCCCTTTCTCTCGCTGCCGCGTCCTCCACTCCCCCCCACCCACGCATCCTCCTCACCTTCCTCCGCTCTCCCACGTCGCCTTCTATATAAACCTTAGCCGGTCACTGTTTTTCCGCGCCGTCCCCACCGCGCGGCGTGGCGCTGGCGAGCACTAGCGGAGGGCGCGGTGCTGGCGGGAAGAGGAATCGAGGCGTCTTTCTAAGCTAACCGCCGCGCCCGAGCGAGCAAGGTGTGTCGGGGTTATGGAGATTTTGGAAGGAAACAGCCTCTCGTTGACATGTAATTTCCTTTTGCTGCCGTTATCAGTTCTTAAAAGAGGAAAGACTAAAAATTTCGATTGCTAGTCGCAACGGCACATTTATAGACTCTGTCGCGTTTTAAATTTAACTGCATAAAAAGTTTTGATTTAAAACGCGTCGGAAAGTATTGCTTTTTACTAGCGTTATTGAAAATTTAGCCGATGATTTTTTAAGAATGGCATAAATGGCAGCCGCTTTATTTTATAATTTAAAGTTTCCTCCCTGTCGTTTTTTATGAGATAATTGAATTTTTGTATCGATACCAATTTAACTATCAATTCTCAGTCATATATTGTTAATCTGTGGAGATATTCCAAAGACAAGGGTTGCTGGGAGATGCATGAGTATACTCCAGCGATAAAAACAGGAAGCGTGCCAAAAAAGACGTTCAAATACATCAAAGGAAAACAGTAAGCAATCGTAGCCTAGAGCAAAAGAGATTTTTTATTATTTCCTTCAACTAATTCCTGCATTAAGCAGTAAGCCCTTCTCTATATTTCTTTACAGTTTGCAGTGGAACATTCACGTCTGTGCAAAATAACCGTCAGTATGGTCCACGTTATGACACACAGGATGTTGTCATTCAACCATCTTTTGCGGGCGCAACGACTCAAAAACACAGAGGCTCGTTGCACAGTCGCTCCGAATAACGTTTCTTCGGTCTCTAAACTTCCTGCCTTTACACGAACAGGAAGCAACTGCGTTCGATTCGCGCGCTCTCCTTACTCGAAATCCTCCGATCGGAATGAGATCGATCATAGGCCCGCCACCTGCGCCCCCTAACCTTCTTCGAAGGCAAATTGGTTTCGGAGGATGACAAAGGGTCGTTCGATCGCCTCCCCTCTTTACCCCTCGGATTGTCTCTGCGAGATTCGAGGACGGGGTGGCGCTCATATTTGGGTCTTTACTCAGAGGCGTTGGTATATTAAAGGAGGGGACCTCATGCAACGACTCGCGTGTCATATCCAGCCCACACAGTGATTTCATCTGGCCCGCTTCGTCTCATACCAATTCATTTAAAGCCTATATATATTTGTTTCTTTGTATGGAGTGTCATTTTGGGATTATCGCAGGTAATTGAACGGTATTTTATAGTAAGTGCATGTAATACACTTTGATTTAACTTAGTTGCATGATAGGTCATATATTTCAACAAAAACTCAAAGACAGGTCATTACAGATTTCCCACGATCCTATCAGTGAATTTATATGTTTAATTTGGCCCGCTCAGTGACTTTTGCAGCATCATGTTGCCCTTCTTGTTATAAATTTGTTGATCCCTATATTAAAGGATTTTTCCTCTCTGAGCATGGCACCACTGCCCAATACCCATACGCGATAGTATTTAGTAGCTCCACGAAGACCAGGGAATCCTTGTTTGCTTTGGAACGTACCAATGCAACGGCGAATGTGGATAGAATTCATAATAAATAGGAATAGCATTGCGAGTGTAGAATTTATCAACTTTGAAGGGCTTGGGAATAATTTGGCAACAGGAGAAAAATTCTGCCATGCCCGGGAATCGATTCCAGGTCTTCCACTCGCCGGGCTGATATTCTATCACTGAACTATCGTAGAAGACTAATCCTCCCGTTTCAGAACGGGGGTTTTCTTAAGGGTTTCTTTCGCTTTTTGGATGGATACTGCAAGAGTTGGCCAACATTTGGAAAAGATGTGCATATGAAAGTCTTTCACCTCAGCTGCAAAAGTTGGTACTTAAATAAATCGTGATCAGGTTGTCCTAATTTTTGTCGATCGAAAATTTGAAAGCATACTAAAATATTGACAGCCTATTAAGAAAAGCTGGCATTTATTACAAAAATATACATTTATGCACATTTCGTAGTTAATTATAGTCGACCACACATTGCTAATTGAGCCCGCATTATTTAGCGGTATGGCTTCGTTTATTTCACTACCTTAGTTTCATCAATATTATCTTAAAGGTGACTGGGATAAAATTTATAGTCAAATATCTCATAACGCCATACATGATTTTTTAAGGTCGTCTTGTTTTAATATGATGTCCGAAGTATTACAAATGCTTTATCACTTTGAGTTTTTTAACGAAAATGCTATTTTGCAAGATTTTAACGACCATATTAACCGCGACGTCCCAAGATAACGACTACATTTGCGAAGCGCCGCGAGGACTTTTTAAGTTGGGAAAACAAAAATAAATGAATGAGCGAGGTTATTTATGAATCTCTTTACACCTCTCTCTCTCTCTCTCTTCACTTCCTCCTCTCAGTCATTACGACTAGTGCTTGTCATCCCGGGATCCCGGGGGTAACATGGTTTTCCCGTTTCCCGGGAATTCCCGGTATATCATAGAGAGAATTTTACTCTCTAGCTTTTATCGTCCATGCGGTTCCTAAAGGGACCAATAACAAGACTATCTTTGTTTCCGAGTTGCTTAGTTTCACTTCAAATGGAATAATAAGGAATAAATTTATATAGAGCACTCACAAATGCTTGAATTCTCGTGGAAATATATACAGTGAAGCTTCGATTTCACGTCCTCCGATCTGACGTTTTCCTCGAATTTACGCATTTTTCTTTTGGTCCCGATGTTTGGTCCATAATTACAATGATAATTTTTAACGGATTTTGCGTTTTCGCGATTTTCCGCTTTTCTCAAATTTACGACAGGAATTTGACGACCAGATAATATGTAAATGCCACAGATTTTACGTTTATAGTATTCCCAATTACAATTCAACTGAATCGTTTTCCATATTCCTTAATTAAATAAACTGATGTGGGCAACTTTCTCCATATTTATATGGCAAATTACATGTTGTTAGCTCTGGGATCGTTGTCAATATTTACTTCCGGTTGACAATTAAGAAAAGAAAAAGGAACTCTACTAAGACGTAACTAAGCGTCAATTGTTAACAATAGTCTTCGGTAGGTGGTGTGGTGGTGGCAGCTAAAAATATAAAATATCTCTTAAACAATACATTGTATAAAAAAATGTATCAAACAAAGGTTGTAGAAAATACACTTTCCTATAACTTTTATTCCAGTACATTTTTACATTTATCAAATATTAAAGCAAATATTTCAAAATAACGGATAAGTGACTAGAGTAAACACCCACTTTCAGTCAACTGATTTTTACCAAAAACTAATCAGATCTTTTAATTTTTATAAAAATGTTAAATATAAAATTTTGCGTTGATTTGATAAATAGCTTTTGAGTTAGATTGCCCACAAAAATCTATCACATACAGACAGACACACAGACATCATCGAGAAAATAGTCAAAACGTGTTCAGGAGACTTTAAACATGTATTTTCGTTGAAATCTCGAATTCGATTTTTTTCATGAAAACAATACTTTCTCTATACTTCGTATATGGAGAAAGTAAAAACTATATTAGTGTATTCCATGTTCAAAAATAATTTATAAGAAAACAAAAACGGCTGAAGACCACTGTTCTATAGGGTGAGTTGACATTTATACAGATTGTCTCCCAAATTGAACATATTATGACAAATTGTATGGGGTATCAAAGTTTAGGTTTTTCTCACGACTGCAGCCGGTCTTTTCATAACCAAAATATGCACATCACTGTGCGATCGTAGTGTGAACACATTATGTTTTCTTAAAAATTACTATAAATCAATTACTAATAGGAAATAAGAATTAGAACACTGTTGTCGATATGATTTTGTATTTATATGATAAATATATGCTAATGGTATAGATGTTTCAATTCATATTTTTTTTACATACCGTGTGTATTGGTAACTATATTTTTATAACCAATATAATAGGCGAATTTCAGGGCAATAAATAAATGCTAATTTCAATTATTTTTTATTTTATTCGTGTATTCCATATTTGTTAATGATTTTAACAAATTTCTTCGAGCTACTCAGAGTTCCGGGATCGATTTAAAACCGGAAAACACAAGCACTAGTATAATCATCAATATGTAAGATTTTTGTCTGATACGAGGTTCAAATACATAAAATGGAGTAATTTTCTACTAAAACATTATATAACCCGAATGAATTGATAAAAATCCTAAATCTAGATTAAATTACTTAATAAGATTCACCTGTTCATAAAAAAGTTGTAACACTATTTTTATTATATTCTTCCTTTTTATAATCTTTAAAAGTTTTTATATTAACCATGAATCATACACAGGCAATTGCTAACCTTTTTTATTTTTTATTTCTTTTTGAATGATTTTTAAATTGTTTATTGGAATCCCGGAAAATTCCTGTGATCCCGGGATTCATAATTTTAAATCCCGGGATTGAGAAAGAACCGGTAAATGACAAGCACTAATTACAGCCATCGCTACCAGACGACCAGCTCACGGGTTCGGCTCCCCATTAAGGACGAAGGTTGTAGCGCGAGGAGTCTTGTTCATCGATATACAGCAGCTGATGGTTCTCGTACCCCAAGGGGTTTGCGAAATAAATCTAAGGGGTTCGCGAGAAAAATTTAGTAAAGGCATCTTTTTTCACTTTCTTGGTTCTACAGTTCTTATCAATATTGTACTTTATTTCAAATTAGTTGCATTGTTTTGTTTTCAATTTTTCTTATACTTCAAGAATTATATTTGAAATGTACTGGGTACTAACTAGAAATTGATGACAATATCAGAGATTCTGATTTTATTGTAAACGTGTTACATGCTATGTGCTATATAAACTTCTTACTTTTAATGAATTAAACGCGTTCAAAAAGATTTGTTTTTACAAAATTTACTCGCCATTATAAGGGGTTTGCCGCCAAACTGTTGCAACCCAAGGGGTTTGCGAAGAGAAAAGGTTAATCCAAGGAGTTCGCGACGAGAAATAGATAGATTCAGGGGGTTCGAGAAGTGAAAAAGGTTGAGAAACGCTTATATACCGAGTTGGACCACGAACAGGAACTTTAGCTATTGCAAGAACAAAATAAGCTCCAAATATGTCCACGAGTTTACAAATCCATGTATGTGCGTGTAGACCATTCATTTCTAATCTCTAATTCAATTTTTACTTTCTCATATACGTAGTGTATATTGTAATCGTGAAAAAATTCGACTTCGAGATTTTGATGTAAATACACGTTTTAGGTGTCCCTGAGTCCATAAAAGTGGTTTTCGCAATGCAGCCTTTCTGTCAGTCTGTCTGTCTGTTCGCGATTCTAGGGCCCAAACGCGTACATAAAATCGAACGATATTTATCTCATATTTATGCAGTATATCATCTTTTGCAGACTCTTTTTTCATAAAAATGATATTGCACGAAAATAAAAGGTAGTTTATTCTCGGTGATTTTTAGACAAATTTTATTTACTCCAAATTGGCTCCAAGAAATTTGATTAAAATCAATCCAATTGTAGAGTCTGATGTCTCAAATAATGCTGTGTAAGCCATATATCTCAAAAAATTACTATGTGGCGTCAAGTGACATTACAACGCACGCTAAGCTACCTTACCTAATCCCTATGACGTAACGCCTCCGCCGTGATCCACTCAAAATCTTAATACAGCCTAGACGGTTAAACTAAATCGAACGATATCCCATATTTGTGGATAATATCATCATAATAGACATTCCGAAGAGATGAACGATATTGCGCAACAATTAAGGGTACTTTATTCTCGGATATTTTGAAACAAAATTCGATTTACCCATAAATGGCTATAATCATTTTGATTTAAATCCATAAAATCGTATAGCTTGATATCATGAATAATACTAACTAACCCATATGTCCTAAAACATTACTATATATCGTCCAGTGGCATTAAAATATACGCTAAACTACGGTTAACTTCGATTTATAAGCGTTTTTCTTCTATAAGCGCACAGTCTACCAAACATATATACGTATATGAGAAAGTTTGTGCAATATATTGCGCCGTTTATTTTAGATAAGCGATATTTCACAAAAATAAAGGGTAGTTTCTTCTTTGCGATTTTTTGAAAATTTTGATTTATGTCTCAAGAAATCAATATATAGTATCCAGTGACATTAAAATATACGCTAAGCTACCGTCTAGTTCTCCCCACTCAGCTTTATTACATTCCTTCTCGCCCCTCCTCCTACCCACACTCTTACTTGTCACAAACGATCAGGCATGGGTCAGACAAGAGCGGGGAAGGGGCTTAGTAAAAAGAGAAGGAGACCGAGAGGTCGGTAGACATGTGACGGACTCTGTACAAGATGCTTACCGCATGCGTCAGCCGAGGGGAGACGGAACCCGAGGATTCCCTCGTCTAAAATTTCGTACTTTTTTGTTAACGCCACGCGCTTATTAGTGAGAGGTGATAGATGTGAGGGGATGAGTGCACTCTTTTTAAAGCGTACCTGTAATGTTTTATGCCATCCAATAGCCCATCTTTTCAATCGGTGTTACCTCGCTGGAATTTTACCCGATCAATGGAAATCCGCCAATATAACACCCATACTGAAATGCGGTAGTAAGTTGGAAGTGGAAAATTATCGCCCTATATCCATCCTTCCTGTAATTTCCATGATTTTTTAAAAAATCATCCACAAACGTCTTCTCTCTTTCACTCTCCCATATATCTCCTCTGAACAGCATGGATTTTTACCTGGGAGTTCCTGCTTAACAAATTTATCTGTCTTACATTATAATATTACTGAAGCTTTTGAAAAATCTTCCCAACTGGATGTTTGTTACATAGATTTAGCAAAGGCTTTCGATACTGTGGATCATGTTCTTCTTCTGTACAAACTCTTTCATCGTTTCAACATTCATGGATCTTTTCTTTCCCTAATCACTAGTTTCTTACACTCCCGCACGCAAAGAGTTGTAATAGATTGTTTTTATTCATCTCTTTCCCCCGTAACATCAGGTGTACCACAAGGAAGTGTTCTCGGACCTCTACTCTTCACACTTTACATTGATGACATAGTTAATGCTATCAAAGGTCAAAAGTGTAACGTCCTTCTTTATGCTGACGACTGTAAGGTTTTTAAGCAAATTAATAATTCATACGATAGCGACTGTCTACAAAATTGTCTTTCGAAGATTTCCAACTGGTGTCAAATATGGAAATTAACACCAAATCCTAATAAATGTACGCTTCTCTCTTTCACTCTACGAAAAAAGCCTATCGCTACTTTCTATTCCCTTAGTGACACTCCAATCCGGAAGGTCTTCTCTCAAAAAGATCTTGGTGTAATCTTTGATACAAAATTATCTTTCTCTCTCCACATTGATAAAACCACATCTAAGGCCATGTCTATTCTTAGTCTTCTATACCGATTTAAGGAGAT
Organism: Tanypteryx hageni; assembly: GCA_028673005.1. NCBI lineage: Eukaryota > Metazoa > Arthropoda > Insecta > Odonata > Petaluridae > Tanypteryx > Tanypteryx hageni. Next base: position 236,550,392 of record CM054112.1, on the reverse strand, counting down.
AAATGATCCTTTAGCACTTAAATCATTTTTCTCAGCCTTCCTTCTCCCAATCCTGGACTACTGCTGTCCCGAGTGGGCCACAGCATCTCCGACTACACTCAAGTGTCTTGATCGTCCATTGAATTTTTTCCTTGCGATCGCGAGGAACCGTGTTCCTGCCTTCCGTTCGCTAAGTAAACAAGGTGTTCTCGCCGCTCTTAAACTGCGTCCTCTGCATCTTAGGCGGCAATATTTTGATTTCCATTTCCTTCACACTGCGGTGAATGGTCTCTACAGGTCCACTGATATTTGCTCTTTTTTTCTCTACGTGTCCCATCACGTTCCACTCGTTTGTGCTCTCTCTTTCATCTTCCGCCTTTCCGGCTATCTATATCCCAAAGGTCCCTTATTTACCGCATTCCCACCTCATTTAATGCTTTACAAAAGGTAGCACCCTCGCTGGATATTACATGTAGGTCCTCGCTCCTCCGTGCCTCCATGGGTGGCGAATGTCTCTGAAAAGCTGTCTTGTTTCTGCAATTTTAATTCTCATTACATCCATCTTATGTGTGTTAATTTCTGTTTTTATATGTATTTATGTATAGGTATTTTGTTATATATATATATATATATAAATATTGTTTTGGGTGTATCCAATGTAAAGGCCAATGTGCTGTTTTTGGACCAAAATAAATAAATAAATGATGGTGTTGGTCGCTTTGATTCTGTTGTTACGCATTATTAACATCATAGGCAGTGAATTACCAAGCACACAGAGTTAATTTCGGAGTGTAGTGAGATTACATGAATAAGTTTGTGCAATATATATTGCACGGTTTGTTTATGAACGTTCACCAGTAAAATTATGAGCATTTAACTCAATAAAAAATACTTTTACTCCACCTTTTTGTTCTTGAAAAAGAATGGAAATTTTTGCAACAGCGAAGAAAATTAATAAATCCTCACAAACCGCACAATAAAATTGATTTTATGAACAAATAGTGTAAAATATTTTTAAAATCACACATTTTATAAATTAATATTTCCATAATTAAAAAATAATATGCCATATATTTATCATGTGTAATGTAAACCATTTCTGCCATTAAATTAACATCGACCAGTTTCCTTTTGCGTTGCCTTTCATTCACTCACGATATATTTTTCGAGTTAATGACTTCAGGTCAGATTAGGGTTGCCAGATTTTGATTTTGAAGATACGGGACAAACAACAAAATTCTCCAATAAGATACGGGACAAATATGGGACACTTAAAAAATCTGAAACTATCTATTCTTGGGCTTTATAACATTTATAGCGGCATTCCTTATTTAAAGTAAAAAAATTAACAAAAAAACAATTTAAAACTGTATTCATATATTGTGAAATTAATCTCTGGCTTCAAATACGGAACATACAACTTTCAATTGAATTTTCAGGTTTACAAAGTGTTTTATTTTTAAAAAGATTTCTTTTACAAGTGCTCTGAATGATGTCCAGTTATACACAATGTTTACATTTTTCCACTTTTTAGTTAAACAGTTTCGGACCAGGCAAAAATCCGTTCGTGCTTATTGCCTCTTCAGGGTGGTTGGTGCATGCAAATAGGATAATTGTTTTGAAACCAATTGGAAGATTGGTTAATTATTTTTAAAGGGAGATATTAAAAATAAATACACATTGACTTATATTTCGAGAGTTTAAATTAGCATTTTACATTATAAGATGAATTATAAAAATGACAAATCTTTAATAATACGTAGTTGACTTACATTTAGTAAAGTATAATTGGAATTTAACATTAATCAAAAAATTAACTAATATTCATTTTTAAATTTTACAAATTAATATTTTTCTGATGATTTTGCATCTCTCAGTGATTGTTCATTTTTAAGTACCTACATACCGATAAAACTTGCTGCACGACATACTTAAATTTTATAAACATTGTTAAATTGATTCCACTGTAGATATGTTCAGTCTGTTCCTCTCTGCATTGTGAGCTGGAATACTGAGTACATGCAAATAAATAGTAATAATTGTTCGTAAGATTCGATTTTATGGAGAATATCTGACATGGCAAAGTTTCTTATTTCAATCTTCCATATTTGACTGGAGGTTTTGTTCAATGATTTTCTTCAGAGTTGTCCACTGATTCAAAAAAGAGTACTATCATTTACTCTTAGTCCTTTTTCGTTGAGATAGGTGCAGGTTTCTTATAGTTTTTCCCATGTTGGAAATTTAATAAATGGCATCCATGTGAAAGTGTTGAAGGGCTTCAGAGGTTAAACCATTTCATAAGATAATCTTAACAGGTCTTATAGAACAATTCTACTTCTGACAGGAACTTACTTTTCATGCATTTAGAAACATTATTCCTACAAATAGTCGACTTGACACTTAAAGGCAAAAAATTTGCTTCCATTCTTTCTTACACATAATCGGCGGTCTCCTGTAAAACTTCGATAACACTTTTTCCTTCTCCAATTTGCATGATGTTTCTATTGAAAATACTCATCAGACTGTAAACCAAGGAAAGAAACACTTCGCTCAATTGATCATTGAAAAATATTTCGAGGATTTTAGGAATGTTTCTTTCAGATAGAAAGTATGCTGTCAACGCGTCACACAGCTTTAGAATCCTGTCTACTGCATTGAATAAGGAAAGCCAGCGTATTTTCGAGTGTGAGAGGATTGCTTGACATACAACGCCAAAACTATTGCAAAAGTCTTTAACATTCACTGTTCGCACCACAAACAGAAATTAAAGAATTTTTGTGTGACTTTTGTTTCCTCAGACGACTCTGTAGGAATATGTTAACCTTCTGTATCTCCAGGTTCCGGTTACCCCATATTTAACCTTACATTTTAAAAATTAGGATGAGCTACTATATCCCCACTTTGAATTGAGTTGCGAATTTTTATTGTTGAGTGTTACAAGGAGGGAAAGGGTATACTGACACGCATAACGTGAGCACATAAGCTGAGCAGGTTACTATAAAATACAAAGTAAAGCGCTTTTACTACTTTTTTAATTCAACATCTATGGCGACGTAAATACGGGGCATTTCCTATGTCCCGACAGACATTTCCGGGACAACGCGACAAGCCGATGAAATATGGGACAGTCCCGTATAATACGAGATGTCTGGCAACCCTAGATCAGATTCATTTCGAAAAACTCATTTTCTGTATTAAAGGCTCCCAATTAAATCGGTAATGTTTTAACAACTAAGAAATACTTGATGAATCTATTTCCGGCCAATTCGTTTACAAAATCTGGATTTTTTATCTTGGAGTTCGATTATACAGCAATATCCCTCTTAGCGCTAATCCGTATAGAGTTGTTTCGCTATTAGGTTCTTGATTCTGTAGAGAAATATTTTCTAAAAACCAAAAAAAGTGAAAAAAAAATCAAAAAGCATGTCCAAAGTTAAGAGACAAGATATTCATATCTAGCCGACACTTGCCGTTTTTGCTTACTGCAGGTCTCATTACGTTGAAAGAAGAGATCCAAATTCATAGAAACGTCAGCACGATTATGACTGAGATCATCCCAAAGGTCATGGAAGCATTATAGATCTTTTCTGGAAAATATCCTGATAGATAGCGCGGCAGGATAGTAAATTGTGCTTGGATAATGTTCCCAAAAAGAAGTTTCGGGCAAGACAGTCAACCTTGCATGCCTTCTTCAAGAAAAAGCCTGCCATCAGGAGAATGAGTCACAGTCTGTCCCATCTTCTCAGCAGCAGCCTCTCTAATCTAATCTCCCACAGCCGCTATTATGCATTGGTGTGTACATCTGTCTAAATTTGATTCGGTCCAGTTTATTTCATCATTTCATATAGTATTAAGTCTCATTGTATTGTATTCCTAAACTGTTTAATAATGCTGAAATATCCTTCGTTTGCCATTACCCTAATTAAGCCCTCATATATCGCTCATAGGCAAGAAACAACGCTGCCAAGAACAAATCTCCATGTATACAATGGTAAAAAGACTCCTTTTAGTGCTGCCTCAGTTATCTCTCTATTTTCCAGGAACGCATCCTGAACGCTAAGCGGGGTATTGCCGTACTTCGCTTTCGTGCAATATATGCTATTGAAAACATTCTTAGATAGAAATATATTCGGTGGAAGAATTCAAACAAAAACAAATTTAACTTCAAAAACATAGCTTGATCATACAAATGACTTCGCTGCTCTGCTTCTAGAAATGATTTTAAACGTTCAAAAATGCATTTCTTTTGTACTGCATTGCCATAGTCAATGATTAACATCGCAAATTTTTCTACGCGGGCGCAGATTCAAACATTCGTCCTCTGGTTTTTCGTCTTTTCTAGTGAATTCCAAGCGTTGTCTCCAGTTTTAGTAATTTTTCCCACAGTAAATCTAATTATTTAATAAATGAATTGCACTAACTCATAATTATCCTGGTATTGGCCCTTTTTCTCATTAATTTTGCAACGACACTTTACACGACTCCTGAGGAATAATTTGACATCATTAAATCGATAAATTATAGTTTTTTAAAGTAAATTATGCGTTTCACATGAAATTTATGTATTAAATACTCACACTGTGTTGTCTTCATCAAATTACTGTTCTAAATCCTCATTTATTCTTCAGTTACTTCTCTAAAGTAATATAGAATTATGTCAGCTATGTTCATGCGTCATAATTATCTGTTATTTATATGTTCAAATACTATGAAGAAGAATGACACCTGTTTTCTTTTACAAAAATAATTGAAATTTAGAATGATAACAGAAACATTCTTCTTTACAATGATTTTTATATTCAAGAATAATGTTTGTCAAAATTTACTTTCAGAGATTCATACATATATTATTATAAACCCCTAGAAGAACAAGTATAAAGTTTTCTACTAAAATAACGTTTTCATGCGCTTTTCAATTTTAATATTTTTTCATTCAAAAAGCACTAAGTTTCTCCATTACAGAATTTCCCCAATGCACATAAATCCTGTTCCCGATGGGTACATACTTCATCGTTCACAATTTGGATCAGCATTCATGAAAGGTAGTCATAAAACTTAAAAGGATAAAAAATCACGCGATTAGGCAAAAATAAACATTTTAGGAAATTAGACGATGTGAAAAATGAGAGAGAAACTCAGACAGGGAAAGAGAGAGTAAACTAAATGAAATAGAGAGAGAAAAGCGGTGGAATAATCTCTATGCCACTCGCTCACCCTACGGCTATCCACAAAGGAAAGTGCGTAGCGCCGAGTTCATGAAACGGCGGCGCACTAACCCGGAATCTCTACGCAAGTCACCGAGTAATGTCTCAACCCGAGAATTATCGCGCGCGTACTCTCAGAAGCAACCGTTTGTCACGCAGTACGAGGAAAAGGAGAGAGGAAGAGATAATGAAGGAGTCAGGGGGGAGGGGAGCGAGGGAGAGAGAAACGGAGGGAGGGAGGGGAAGAGGGCTGGAAAAAGGGAGGGATAGAAGAAGTATTGAGAGACGACCTGGCAAAGGGAGGAAATATTGGATTGGAGGGATGGAAAGGGTTAAAGTCGGAGGAACAAAGAGAGTAAGAATGATGAAAGTTAGAGAGAGATAGGAGGTTATGGGAAGAGGTGAAGGTCGTAGAAAGGGCATTCGTGTTAGGCGGAGAGGAGCCCTTCGATGGGCGGCTGCTGTCGCAAGTGGAAAAGGAAAGGGGAGAGGTTGGGGGATGCGGTTTAAGGAACAGTGAGTGAGAGGAAGCGGTGAGAGAGGAGCAGGGAGATGGATATCAGGGAGAGAATCTCGCTTAGTTTCGAGGAATATAAGGGACAAATGGAGACGAGGTGTCGGATGTTGTAGAGATAAGCGAGGAGAAGGAGGAGGGTTGGGGTTGAAGAATAGCTAATGAGGGGTAGAGGATATGGGGTGGGATAAAGAGGGAAAGAGGATAAGCAGGAAGCCGGGATGAATGTTTGCCTCTTTTTGGATTTGTCTCAAAGAAGGCATCCGAGATAGGAGAATTCGGGCTTATAGATATGGAGAATTGCGGTGGATGGTGATCGCGTCGAAACGGTGCGGAATGCTTACTTGATGTGGAAGAGAAGGCGGAGAGTCAGAGTTAAAGCGATAGAAAAATGAACCGATTTTTGGGTATTTTCATATCTACAAAAGTCTTCACATCTTCAGATCCTCTATGTAGTATTTGGAGATTTTAATCACGCGAAACGGACTGTTTTCTTTAAAGGGATATTATTTTAGATGCCCGAAGGAAATTAAATAAATAAGTCATAAGAAGGGAATTATATTGTCAGTTTTGTAACTATTTTAGAAAATTAATAAAAACGTTCACATTTAACGTAAAAGCTCCTCAAGAAATTCATGGCTTCGACTTAGGTACTAATCAATATTAAAGTACAATTATAATGTGATATTTATTCTTTCCCTATTTTTTAAACAGCATAAGTGTACTATTAAGGTTTAAAAATAAAAGTTCTTCAAGATAGAAATTTTTCCGTTTAAATTCATTTCAATCATTTTTATTTATTAGCGCGGCGCTTAAATTCAATGGACGCTCGAATAAATTGTTTGAACAAGCTAAGCCTGTGTACATTAAAACCGAATAATTTAGCGGACTAAATTCTTTCCGCGTGCGCGTGTCCAATTATGCTTCGGGAACGCAAACTTTTTTCGGATGCGAAAGCTAGAGCTAACACAGCATAGGAAAGTTCTTTCCGCAAACCATTTCGTGGCACATCCAAATTCATTTGAAATTCAAATAACGCAGGTAGTTCGGTTCGAAATTTTGCGTGGGTAGTACGAGTGGGAGTAAAAGGGAGGGGCGAATAAGGAAGGGAGGGGAGGGATTTGGAAAGGATTTTGGAAGAAGAGAGTGAGGGAGGACAATGGCGGGAACGAGGAAGTCGTTAAGGAGAGAGGAAGAGGGATACTTAGAGTGGAATGGGAAAGAATGGAGCGAATGAAGGAAGGAAGGAAGGAGTGGTGGGAGAAGTAGGTTATCGGAGGACGAGGGCGGTGGAGGGAGCGAAGCTAAGAGAGTGAAGGACTCTCCCTTCCTAATTGGAAATGTCCGTAAGATGCATGATACGCCATAGACGGCATCACCAAACCTCCGCTGTTGCAGGAAACTCCAAAGGGTTTATGCATTTAAGAGTTTCTCGAGGCGCACTTTGAAATCCACAACAATCAAAAATAAATTTGCGAAGGTGTGTAAAAATAAAAAAAAAGAACGGGAGCAAAGCTGGATGAGAAAGAGGGGAAAATTTGGAAAAATGGAAAAATAAAAAAGGACGTTCTACGCGTAATTGTTACATCCACATCTATATTTTTTCTTAGTGCTCTTTTTAGTGCCTTTAAGTAGAAATTATGATTAGTCATACAACCCCTCCGATCATCTCAATAAGTTTGCATCTAACATAGTGTGAGGGAGCTTTTACGTCGTCATATGAAAAGTTAAATCTGATTACATGATGAAAATAATATTATAATGCAAAAGACTTTTATTCTTGACGTTGTAAGCAAAACAGTTTTTTAAATAAACGTTATGCGATAATGCATAATAATATTTCTTTTATTTTGAAATGCACGAACAAACACGCCTTGATTGCATGATATTTGCTTAAACATAAAACTTAGAATGGGAGCATTTAAACCTAAGAGATTCATCAAGTATTGCCGCACCCCCGCGGTCAAGAGCGATTCTGGGCATGCATTTGAAAATGCGGGTGTGGTCTGTCATTGGGTGTCTTACTTTTAGTAGCAGAAAAATAAAAAGAAATGTTCCGGCGTTAATGGGTTAACAGTGTAAACGTCCAAGGCGAAAGATGAATGGATTTTGGAGTAGAAAGGGATGCTTCCATGCGTTCGTCCTTCCTCAGCGAGAAATGTGTTCTAATTTGTATGTCTCTGGGGATAGAGGCTCAAGAGAGCTGGAAGGGAGTGTAGTAAGTGGAATGGATCCTACCGCATGTTGGGAAGCAAAGGAGTGGAGGATTTCAATGCAGGAGTAGAATATTGGGTGGAGGGCGTTCCTGAAGTCGTTCATTATTACGTCGGCATAAGACGCAAGGGCGTAAATAAATTACATAATTTTACGCGAAGGTGCCGCAGGATGGGAAGGAGAGGATAGTGTTGGTTGGTAAAGGGGACTTAAGCTTTAGGAAACGGTTCCAGTGAAGAACCGAGATCTCAGTCTCGGAGAAGATCATACGATGGTCACTGGAGGGCTCACTGAGCTAAGCGTGTGTAATAGGTTTTTGGACCGAAAGAAAAAGATGATGGGAGTAAGGGGAGGAGTGTGGTGGAAGAGCATGAGAGGATTGGTTAGACGGCAAAGAGAATATTTTTGTGTACGGGAGGCAATGATGAGCGCAAGAGATTTGTTTGCCGTTTCGGGTATGGACTGTTGTGTTGTAATTCGAGAGGATGCCCTCGTTAAGTGAAGGATGAGTACAATAATTGGGCGCGGGCAAATTCTGCGATCTCGGAGCGCAAGTGGGTATGATAGACACCTTAGTAGGGCAGGAGTGGCCAAATGGCGGCTCTCGAGCCTCATTCGGCTCTTTCAGAGTTAATTTTTCAGAGTTGATATGCGGCTCTTTGAAACATTGGCTGCCTTACATATACCGTAATTTTACGATTATAATGTGTAATGGAATTGTTGAAGTCAAAGACTGTCATAAGTCCTATTGAATAAAAGAGAAAGTTTTTGTTTTTATAATATTATTGTATTCTACAAGAGCAACATTGTATTGAAAATATAGTATCAGCTGATTACATGTTACTGCGGCTCTTTAGTGATGTCCATTGCAGAACTGTAACTTACGCTCTGGTCCAGATTGACCCTGCCTTATGGTGTAATGCTGGTATCATTTACATCTGCATCTACATGATACTCTGCAAGTCACCTTTGTGGTGGATGGCAGGGGATGCAGTGCACCAAAGGTCCATAATTTTACTGCGTTATCTTTTCTTATTATGTTCTCTTATCGTCCTAGGGAGAAACAATCCCCTATATCGCTCCGTTCTACAGTCGATCTCGCGAATCTTATCCTAACTGTCATGCCTTCCGAGATACGTCGGGCATCTGATAAGTCCTACTACCTCATTCGCTACTCTCTCCGACATAAATTTTACCAGTAGTTTTAATCTAGCCTGCAGCCTACTTTCCTCTAACGATGTCCATTTTGATTTTCTATTAATGATGTTACGCTTTGTTTATTATCGTAATTCCTCTTTACAAATCTAGCTGTCCTGCGCTGAACCATTTCTATCTCGTTAGTGAGTCCCTTTTCGTAGGGATCCCACACAGCTGAAGAATATTCGATCTGCGGTCAAACCAAGGATAAATAACATAATTATTTCACTTTTTCGGAGCAATTTTGAACTATTCTCCCTATAAAGGCCACCTTTTTTTTAGCGGCACCTATCAATCGGCGAATGTGAGAGATCACGATATTTAATTGAGTCTGAAACTGGAATCTCTACGACGTCCAACGAATAATTAACATCCAACGAGATACTCTTGGTTCTCCAAAAATTGATGACGCAGCTTTTCTTTTGGTTGATCTCTAACTGCCATTCCTTACATCCTGCAGAAATAGCTTCTAGATAATTTTGGAGATACTGATGGTCTTCCGGATTGCATATTTCTCTATAAATGTCGGTGTCGTCCGCGAAAAGCCTAATTTTACTTCTGACTACTGAGCTGATATCGTTTATATAAATTAGAAATAATAACGGACCAATTACACCACCCTGAGGAAGGCCAGAAACAACTTCCACTAAGTCCAAAGATTTCCCATCTATAACAACCTTCTGCTTCCTAAGATTTAAAAATACACGGATCCAACTAACAATTTTAGAATTAACGACTAAGGATTGAATATTCTTTATTAACTTCCTGTGAGCTGCCTTGTTAAAGGATTTCCTTAAATCTAAGAAGCTGGCATCGACCTGCCCATTATTTTCTCCGCTTCTCAGTATACAATTCACAAAAAGACCCAGCTGAGTATCAGAAGACCTACCTTTCCTGAAGCCGTGTTGACAATAATCTAACAATGAATTACTATCAAGAAATCGCATTCTGTTGATAACGAGTATATGCCCGATAACCTTGCACGATATCGAAGTTAAGGAAATCGGCCTGTAATTTTCTGGGTTCTCCTTGTCGCCGCCCTTATGAATTGTGGTAACGTGCGCTAACTTCTAGTCGTTAGGGACTTCTCCGCGGGAAATGGATTTATCGAATATTATCCGAAGACAATGTGCCATTTCTTCAACTAATTCCTTTAAAACGCAAGCAGGAATTTCTTCGTGGCCAGTGGCTTTGTTATGTCTGATGAAACTTAATTGCTTTGCTATTCCCAACTCAGAAAATACTATATCGCCCATCAGGTCGCTCATTATAGCGGGTGAATAATGTACGCATTGATCATTGACGGCTGTAAATGCTTTTACAAAATGACCGTTTAACAGGTTGGCTTTCTCTACGCTATCATGAACAACGATACACGAGTCGTTTCGCAGGGAAGGTATGGTAGGGCCTCTACCTTGGTCGTTTCTCACATAGAACCAAAACGCTTTAGGGTCCTCCTTCAAATAATTATTTAAAACCTCATTCCGGAAGTTAGTAAAAGCCTCGCACATAGTATTTATCGCTTTAGGGTGGGATTCCCTTTACGTTTGACCTTTAGTTGCTCCATACTCATCGGGTGATTTAGACGGCATATTTTTTATTTTCGTGAGGCTTATTCTCTGTCGCCTGAGCGCACTACTAACTTGCTTATTGTACCAACGTGGCTCTTTAATGTCGACCTTCAATTTAATTGGAATGTACTTATCGATGCTCTCTAGCATTATATCCTTGAGTAATGTCCATGACGACTCAGCACATGATCTTTCGGCCATATCATGGAAGCCAGGTAGTATTTCGTGTAGGCGCGACCTGAGGCTTGAAGTCTGCCTTAGCGAATCTATAAAACTTCCTTTGAGGCATAGAGTGCCTATCGGTTTTCAACTTACTCTCTGCATATACGGCCAGATGATCACTTATTCCATCTTCAATGGTGACTTTGTTTATTCTTTCTGGGACGTTAGTTGCTAATAAATCTAATATGTTTCCCGATCGCGTTGGCTTTCTGACTAATTGAAGGAGAGAGTGCTCGCAGAATGTTTCGATTAATTCCTCACAGGTTTCGCGTTCTTTACCTCTAGATTCGAAACATAGGTTTTTCCAATCAATTGAGTGTAAGTTGAAGTCATTACCGACTACAATGAGTCCATCTTGATTAATCAGTCTAAGCTTTGGTAGATGCTCCTCGAGATTTAAAATACAATTTACTCCAGCGTTAGGTGGTCTGTAAAACGAGAATAATAACACCTTTTTGAAGCCATCTTTACCTATGCGGCACCAAACACTCTCGACATCCTTGTCACTTATCGGAATCTCACTGCTATCGTACTTATCGCTAACCGCTATGAAAACTCCCCCGCCCGATTTATTAGCGCGATCTTTTCTATAGACACGATAGTCTCTAGGAAATATCTCCTGACTCTGAATCTCATCCGTTAACCAGCTTTCTGTGCCTATCACGACGTCGTCGGCGAGCAGACTGCGAATAATATGCTCGAACTCAGCAATTTTCCTACGGATGCTGCGACAGTTCAGTACGACGACGTTTAATTTCTCACTATCACTTCGCATTTTAATCTCACCCTTGACTTTCTCTTCCACTCTAAAACTACATGCGCTCCCATCACAAGCACTCCCACGACTGTTTGACATCGCATCAAAATTGAAATTGCGACCAGTCGCACACTTTATGTAACATTCTATCAATGACCTACCGCGAAATTGGTGCTGCAGGTTACTATGAACTTCCTCCTTATCTCTCGTATTACGTGCATTTTCTTCACGCTCGGAGTATAATCTATCATTAGATAATCTATCGTTATTCTTATTTTCTAAAAACGCATCGATTATCCCCTTACCAAAAACGGATCTACATCCTGCCCTACTCTCTAGCCTAAAAAATCCCTACTGTGCTCAAGAATCCTATTCGCTACTCTCTGAGCTGATTCGGGCGTGTAGTAAACACCAGAGTGATTCAGTGAGGCCCTGCACGATTCGATATTCGGCCGTAGGTCTACGAAGTCCACTCCCAAGTCCCGAAAAAAATTCCACAACCCCGGTTCAGACCGTCAACCCTACTCCAAACCTCAGAACCGCGGTCAATCCTAGGGACTATACTGCAGACAGTAAGCCGCACATCGGAACCCGACTCCTCTCGGACACGAGCAACCTCAGAGGCCAAGTCCCTAAAAGAACTTAAAATCTCCTCGGACCCGCGCTTTGAGGCGTCGTTAGTCCCAGCATTGGCCACCACCCGCAGCCGAGAGCAACCTGTCGCCACTACCGCTTCTCTCACCGTGTTGGTCACTTGCGGCATCGTGCCTCCGGATATCCATCTGGAGAAGACCCGTTCTTCAACTCCCTCCCGGCGGGCACTGGATAACAGGGGTGCCATCACACGCCGAACGTTAGAGCTACCTAACACTAATAACCCCCCCTTCCCAACCCGACTCCCTTTGGGCCCGCGCTCCATTAGAGACGGGAGTGGCTACGGGCGCAATGACCGTGGAGTCGTCCTCCGACAACACCTGGCACCTATTACTGACAGGAAGAGGGTCCGCCGAAACATTCCCAACTCCCTGCCTCTGCAGCACCACCCCACAATCTCCCTGAGTGGACACCCCACTCCACTCATCGGATTTTACAGCCCGAGGACCCTCAGCCCGCGGTATAGAGTCAGGGACAACACCGATCGCTCTACCGGCTACCAAACCCAGGCGAACGCGAGCCGCCAATTTGGTGCGGCGAGTTTTCAGGGATGACCCCGCACTCCTTACATGAACCAAGGCTGCCTCGGACCTTTCCACTCTGAAGGAGGTCCGTAACCACCCTCTCCAGCTCCGTGATTCGAGCCCTCGTGGTCTCGTAACCAGCGGCGCACAAAAAGGAGGAAACGAGAGTCCTTGGTGAAGCCATCCTAAACTCTTACTTAATTTATATACTAACGCAAAAGAGTTAAAATAAAAACAAAAGCTGAGATGGGATAAGGCTAAATAATTTGGTCTAGGTTTTAACGCGGGGCCGCTCTTCGCGAAGAGTACGAGAAAGGGTCAAACGCAGGTATAATATATTTACAATAATGTTGGTGGTGCGTTGCATTGATGTGATTCTTAGACGGAGATTTCTATGAAGTAAGATGGATTGGAGCGTGGAAGAATGATAAAGGAAAGAGGGGACTGACTAGATTACCCGGAGATGCGCTATAGAAAGGGATGAAATGATTCCACTACATTTACCCATATTAAAAATATATCGTCGATGTATCGGATAATCCGAATGACTTTTTAAATAGGTATCCATAAGTATATGCTCAAATAGTCAATAGGAAAATTGATAAAAACTTTCTTTAAACATTTGGCGCCTTGCCGCAACTGATAACGACGATGTTTACAATAGCCGCTAAAAGACTGAAAATATCTTCCAAAGTTGGGCGGTAATTACCATTAAAACGATTTGGATTTCAGCCCAAAGGTGTTATCAACATTTGATTTTCGGTACAATAGTTCAACGTTTTCCATTTTCACATGACGACAACCTGATATTTTGAATCTATATGAACGGAGCGCTTGCGGGGGCACGTGTAAAATCGCACTCCAATGTTGCGACATGGTGTGGAAACTGATGTTTGAAGAAAAGGTTATTTTAATAAAAATATCGTTTTATTAAAAAATAGGGTTTTGTCGACATTTTCATGGATCGCAGCTTCGTAAATTACAACGGGTGGAAAAGGACGACATTTTCAAGAGCGGATGAAAGTCCTTGTGAATGACCGTTATGTACGTTGGCGGATGGAACATTTGTGCCAAGTATTGCAAGGTTGCTAAAAGTGAGAGATAAGGGAGAAGAGAACGTATGAATTGCGCGTGTGGAGAGAGAGAGAGAAGGGGATAGAGGGGGTGAGAGTGGGAGAAAGAGAGATTAAGGGAGGGAGTGAGGGAGGCAGAGAGAGGAGGAGGGAGAGAGGGATTGATGGGGGAGGGAGAGAGGAGGCGTGAGAGGGAGAAAGAAAGGAGGGGAAAGGCAGAGAGAGAGAGGTGAGAGAGGGAAAGGGTGAGGTGCGTAGAGGAATAGAGGGAATGCAGTAATCAGCAGTAATGGGAATGTAGAGAGAGAGATAGTCGAACACGGAGATAGAAAGTATCCCTGAGAAAGATAGAGTGAGAATGTTTGACTGGGTAGTGAGAGAGAGGGTCTCTAGGAAACGGTCACATTGTTATCTCAGAGACATTAACGGGAGCAGTTTCGCTGGATATCTGGGAAAAAAGGTCTCCGTGGTCCACTTGTCACCGCTCAATGGTGCTTCTACCGTATTGCTCTGTTTTTCGTTGGTGACCCGATATCTCTGCTGTGCATCAAGATGATATGCTTGGTGCTCTTATTTTGTGAACAAAAATGTTGAAAAGCAAGTTATTTTAAACTTATTGTTAGTTATTTTGAAATCTGTTTCTGTTTATCATTGCAGGTTTTTATTTTTATTATTCCCTTCTAGGTGTAAATTCTATTCTGCAAATAAGTACTCGTAAGAGGCTTTGTTTCCAGTTTTTTACATTTTTATCGGCACTGAATATACCTTATCGTTTGAAGGTTATCCTGCAGAGCTTAGTTCACACTTTACTTCCAACTATCATTTTAATAATATAGATTGATTTATAAAAGGAAACTAATTTTTATTTATGCTGCGAATTATTATGACACTAACATTATTTTTTATGATTTTAATTTTAAAAAACCATAAAATATTTTTAATCATCTGTTAATATATTAACGTTGCATTTTATTCTATTTTACCGCCGTGTGTAAAGTTGAACTGTGTCACTTGTTCCTTATTTATAATACATTTCAATTTTTTTGCGTAATTCCGCCCTGATATTTTCAGAGAATACATCTATTCTGGAAGATTAAATAGGCGCCCTCAAGCAATCATTTATTCCACGTGTATTCTAAAACCATTCCTTTCTTCGCGGAGATTGCCGTTGCCGTCATTTCGGCTGGAGAGAGGAGGTTTGGATTAGGGTGGATCCAGTCTTAGCTGGCCTAATTGGAGAGAGTAGGGGCAATAAAACTCGAACCAGAAACACATGCACACATATAGTCAACCTGTTGCTCGCCGGGGCCAAAGGATTCACAAAAGGCAGCCATGGCTAAAGTGTTTCTACGCGCAATAAAGACTGTATATCCTGAAACCACGTTCGTCAATGCTTACATATATATACAGGCATACATCTGCGACGAGTCGAACGAGCCACAGTTATCCGTCGAAGTCAAAAAATATAGTATAAATTGTATGTTTTTGCACGCATAAATATACAACGACTCACATGCATTGATCGTCCTAAATATTTGTTTACGCCAATCTTCCCTTTATTTGCCATAGTCTCCACAAATAAAAGATTTCTATTCTTAAGACTGTTTTGGGTTTTATTTATAGCAATTCATTCATTAATAACCTCCTAGTGCTATGGTTATTGATCTTCGCCTTTTATCAAGATAATCACTGAGTGTATGTACTCTAGAGAAAACAGAAAATCTGCAACTTATACTGAGCATTTTCTCATTAAATGAGAGGACATAAAAAAGAAACGGGAATATTAAATCGAAGAAAATTATTTCATCGACAATGGATAATTTCTATTTCGTGGAGTTGAACTTATGAATATACTCGGATTTCGACTTAACATAGTTATCAACATCACTGCTTCTAGTTATAATTCTTACTGGAATGACTTTTATAATAATACTGTGTCATCGTCGGAAAATTGGTACATTACTGTCTGTTGGTCCTCAGCAAATGATTTTTTCTTTAAAAATAATAAAAATCTATCAAGTGTTTAAGTTTCGGGCTATTTTTCAAGTAAGCCGGAAATTATGCGCTATTTATATGACATTTTTAATATAAATCCTCTGAAGCTGTAAACATCTTATAAAATTAACTCTCTATCAGAAAAAAATTAGAAAACATATTTCAGTTGTTAAACGCCAATGTTTCGGCACTTTAAGAAAGTGAGGAGCAGATATCTTTGTTTTATAGCTCATTAATTCTTATCTGTAATCCTGGGTATTCCAAAGGATCGAAGTCAAGGACTTGCGCGCTGGCTTCTATCAAATGAAAAAATGAACCAACGATGCCTTAAGATAAACGTCCCTTGATTGCGAGGTTTTATAGCCTTCAAATTAGATTGATTAAGAGTCGTTAAACGGAATCGAGCAAACTCATCTCGGCTATGAAAGTATTCAATCTCATTAGAACCCTCGTTGAGCCAAGTTCTCTTAGAAGTCTTCTTTTGAAAGATAATTAGTATCGATATCGTGATTCATTACTTTCGTGTGCTTCATTTCTCCAGTTGAAAATAACAAAAAATCTCATGCTCCAAAATAAAGATCGGACTTTCCAGTTCTGTTGAGAAGCTTACGATCTGGTAAAAAGTAATTCTTCTGTCACGAGCTTTTAATAGAACCAAAAATACACGGTGAAAAGAGAGCAGATAAAGAGAAAGAAAAAATCGTCCTCTACAGTCGCTGGTCGGGAGATCGTATCCTTTCGTGATAAAAGGACCCTGGAGGCAAACATCTATTTCCTCCTACTATTCCTACCTTTCCCATTCTCTCGGAAAGCCATCTGGTGCCACCATTTCGACCCACTCGCAATCTTATGGTATGCAAAACCTCTTCTTTGCTTCTCCTCCCTCTCTCCGCAAAGCTTTCAACTGCTTTTTTTACATTTTATCCCCACGACCAAGAGAATCCTAACCTCTCACCTTTACACTGGGAAATCACTCAGGAGAAATAGGAAAACACCAAAACTGACTTCGGCCAACCAAAGACAATTGAGATCAGCCAGATAATGTCCACTTATATGTTTATTTCTCTCTTGAGCTAATGTTCATCTCTTCTAATGCTCCTTTATATTAACAAAGCGCGTATTGCAGTCAGACCGTCCGCCCATTTATATGCATTAGAATCCTCTTTACCGCTGAGTTTACTTAAAACTTGTTTAAAAATAGCGGTCAAAAATGACATATATAGGCAAAATCACTCATCCATTGGCATAGTTTATGTGGAAAAAAGATTAAAATTTTTCTTTCGCTCTTAAAACATTTATCAGAGGGAATACTCTTTTGAAAGTTTTAAGCAATAGCAAAATAAATTCATCTATAAATAAAAGGTTTTCTTGGAGTCCGCTGTTTGTGATATAATGCCCAATCTTTTCTATCCCACACCTGTACCGAGCATTTTACATGTAAAATAAATATCTGGGTCATATCGCTGAATCAAAATTACCAACGTTCACGTACATTAAAATGCGAGGTTGATACTTGAGTTTGACCAACAGCCGAAAATAACGCTTAGTACTCCAACCATACACTAAGATAGAATTTCATTCAATCTGGCGTTTAGAATCTTATGAAAATTTTATATAATAATAGAATATTTCTAGGATGTCGTTTAATCATAGCAACCACCTTACAAGAAAATAACACTATTAAAATTTTAAATATGAAATCTTTTGAAACGCGCCCAGTTCATATTACACCTCTGTTATGTGTTATTGCCACTCGTTCTTTTACTTTCTTCATATACGAAGTATAGAGAAAGTATTGTTTTCATGAAAAAAATCAAATTCGAGATTTCGAAGGAAATACATGTTTTAAGGTCCCCTGAACACGTTTTGACCATTTTCTCGATGATGTCTGTGTGTCCGTCTGTCTGTCAGTCTGTCTGTATGCGATAGATTTTTGTGGGAGATCTAACTCAAAAACTGTTAATCAGGTCAACGCAAAATTTTATATTTAACATTTTTATAAAAATTAAAAGATCTGATTAGTTTTTGGTAAAAATCGTTCAATCGGAAGTGGGTGTTTACTCTTGTCACTTATTCGTTATTTTGAAATATTTGCTTTGATATTTGATAAATGTAAAAATGTATTAGAATAAAAGTTGTAGGAAATTTTATTTTCTACAACCTTTGTTTGATACATGTTTCCATATAATGCATTGTTTAAGAGATATCTTCTATTTTTAGCTGCCACCACCACGCCACCTACCGAAGACTATTGTTAACAATTGACGCTTAGTTACGTCTTACGTCTTAATTGTCAACCGGAAGTAAATATTGACAACGATCCCAGAAGCTAACAACATGTAATTTGCCATATAAATATGGAAAAAGTCATGTGTTGCCCACATCAGTTTATTTTATATTGATATAAGGAGTATGGAGAGTATTCTGTCTTTGCAAAATATGGTTGTGTGGGCGTAAGATAGAAAGAAATGGTTCAGGGTCATCAATTTTTATGGGTGTTGAGAAAATATACCGAATTCCAATGGTTATGCCTATAAGATAAACGGAGATGCCGTTTTATGTTTAATCTATTTTGATGTCAATTGACCTTGTCATATAAAATGTGCAAGTGTTCGTTAATATTCAGATTAAACTACATTAACATTAGTGAAAATGAACTACTTTCTCAGCAGTACATGTTTGTGGAATTTATTCCAATTAACTCGCATAAGATCTCGCTAGAAAATTTTCTTTGATGCATTTTCGTTTTTATCTTCATCGCTTAAGCACAAAGGCAATGCGATAATTATTACATGGACAATATTTATTATTTTACGACAAACCAACGTATTTGATTCATTAATATGAATATATATATATATATATATATATATATATATATATATATATATATAATGATTAAATAATGAAAGTGATGTGATGTGTCGTGTCCATTCGTTTATATATATATATATATATATACCCTCATCACTACCTTTTCATTTCCTTAAGTTTATATATATATATATATATATATATATATATATATATATATATATATATATATATATAAATGAGTGGACACGACACATCACATCACTTTCATTAAAGAAGGATTAGATTGGCGCCTGTCTTTAAATGTACGCCAACAGAAACTGACTAATTACGAAAAAAGGGCAAACCGAATAAACTTGACCGTGACCACGAGTCCCTCTGCCAAGGGAATGTGTCCTTGCTTCCAAACTTTGGGTCAAGTATCTAGTTGAAATCCGTGAAAATTAATATTTCAACTCTTATCAACTCGAGTGCCAGGCGGGAACGCAGTTTCCATTTTCCCTTTGATGGGCACTCTCTGCGCCCTCTCTATTCCCAGAGCCATCCCTTGTTTTCTCGTATTCCTACTGGCGTTAATTACACCCCTGGTCTCACTCCGTCGCAAATACACGCTGTTTTGTAGAGGGGGCGAAAAATAATTAGCGCTATTATGAATTATAATTAGACGCTGGGGAAAACGTTTGAGAACTTCTGGATATCCAAAGAACGGAAACTAGTCTCTTATAGAATGGTGCTTTTTGGGTTGCATAACACAGGATGTAAATCCACTAACGAACAAAAACACTCAATAACTTCTGGAAAAAGTAATTATTTACATTAGAGACAAGAACAGACTTTGTGTACATAAAAATGAAAAATCCAGAAGTAAAAATCTACAAATGATTGGACATTTTCAAGAAAGCTTTATCGGGAACTAAGCTTGCCTGTAAATATACGCTCTTTTAAATACTCTGCCTAACCAGGGCATAATGAAGCATTTATATTATTGGATATAAATATGAAATATCATACATAGTATTGATCATACGACCGTGGGAAAGATGAATTATCAAGAGAAAAGCTTGATTCGCATTTTCATGATAGCGATTTCAATAAGTGTCGGTTTGAAGAAAGTCACAGAATACAAATCTCTAGTGTAGATTGTTGGACTTAGTACATAGAAATCTATGTTGTTACTGAGTCAGAAAATATGAAGATAAAAATATCTTTATGTGCATTTCCTATTACATCTAGTGCCGTAAGAAATCGAGTGTCCATTTCTTATGCAATATCCATTTCACATAAATTTCCCGGGTGCCGAGTGGCTGAACCTTTACTAGTATTTGGCACACATTTTGTGTACGCACGCTTTCATATATTTTACTTTGAGTGAGAACCATGCTTCATCAAGATGGTTCCACCTAGCATTCCCGTTACTCCTCGAAACTGCGTGTTCCTAACATCATTTATTACGGTCGCTGCACACAACCCATGTGATCTTCACCCTACTCCTCTCCCCCTCGCACCTCCCGTCGGCCTCTACTCACATGCTCATTCCTTCTGTTTCTCCCCTACTTCTCCTCTCCTACAACTATTCTCACGCTCTTCTTCCCTTATCCTACCCATCCCCTTTGGTATTTCTCGTGCCTACACCATTTCTCTAATCCTTCTCCCTCCCTCCTATTACCTCAATCTACCCTCCCACCTAAATCCCTCTCCTCCCTTCCTCTGTGCCGCTGCATGCTCTAACACACGCACAAGAGGTGACCTTTCTGGATCCCCGCCGTGGCCTCGCTCTGGAGTGAGAGAGCAGGAGATCCCAACACGCGTGCGAGGGGAGAGATAGGGGTCAAGGGATGAGGAAGAGGAGGAGTAAGCGGAGAGTACGTAGAGACAGAGAATGAAATACGCACAGAGAGAGAGAGAGAGGAACGGACCAAGAACCACGGTGCTAAAGCGAATCGACACCACACCCTACAACGGGGGCTAATCCCATAAGACCTGACGAGAAAACAGAGAAGAACTCTATTTCTCATATTTCCTGAGCAACTGATCGAGTGTCTTTTGTTTGAGTGGGCTAGTAGTGTCACAAAATCTATGGTAAAACCCGTGGTAAAATATTTTCAGTGTAAGAATAACGTATGATTAAGACACCTGTGACAAAAGAACACCTTATTTAACAAAGTGTATAGTGGTATACATTAAGAAAGCGAGTCTTACCTTTCAAATTACATTAATATTTAGAGAATTAACGTGAATTTTTGAAAAAAAAGGTAGAAATAAAGCGTAATACCACAAACTTAGAATCGAAATATGTTTGATTTGTTGAAATTTCATTTACCATTCTTTTTATAAGATCACGCTTACTCCGCCAAATTTTCGAACATTATCTAAACGCTAAGAGCAATGCAACACTACTTCTATTATTGAGATAACTAAGTATGAATATTGCTTGGAAAAAGCTTCGCTATCCTTCAAATGAGATATCTGTTTTAATAAATTTCATTAAGTGGGATTCAGGTAATGAATAGTATTAATTATAATATTTTGTTAAAATAAACGATTTGAAGATAAAAAATAATCCGTAAAAAATTATGTACGTGAAAGGCAGATTTATAATTGAAAGGAAGGCAGATATGACGCAATAATTAGACTTTGATAATTGCTCCTGTAAATCGAGTGAGTGAAGCTATCGAGGAAGAACTTAGTTTAAAGATTTGAATTGATAACTTTTTTGCGTTTTTTGAAGGTAGTGCACAAATTAAACGCATATTATGGAAGGTCATATCTGTCTTTCCGTCTGAAACTTTCATCTCATCAACCACTTGAATGAGTGTTGTTAAGAGGTTTAACACTAAATGTGGTAAAGGAAAATTTGTTTTGGTCGATATTATTTAAAATATCTTCTTCAAATAAGACCCTACATGAACTTTGGTGTGTGTACTGTTAATAATTTGCGTCCTCAAAGCAATTAGACAAATGGCATAATCCCTTTCTGCATAATTTGATTTATATTTCAATATAATTTATTTAAACAGATTTGAGTTATACGTATGGTTCAACAATGTCCTCATTCACTAAAATTATACCTATCACAGTTCCTATTTTAAAAATAAAAAAAATCCATAAATGATTCCAACTAAGGTTGTATAACTAATTAAGAGAGTCATCTTATTTCATGAAAATTTCCGTCGTAATGTTAACTGCTTTCGACAAATTTCCGGATGAATATAAATTATACGTCCTTTGAGTTCCTGAACCTTTTAGACGAATGTCGGCATCTAGGAAGAACATGGGCCATTCAGGATTGCCAAATCTAAAGGAACGCATTTGGAACCTCTGTGTACTCCGACATGAAGTACTCCTTTCCAATCTTGTTACCAGTCTAGAGAAAAGGTACTCCAGCGACGGAAAGACACTTCTTTTCGTCACATCTCCTCCCAGAGGACACAGAACACCGCCTATGGCCGACGCAAAACGCTTAAATATACTCGACACAGTTATACTCAAGTCACCGTTATCTCTTTTAAAAATGAAACTTCTACTATAAGGGAAATATTTTTATAAATTATTTCCCGAGCCTTGATAAAAAAGCTAATGATCTCCCATCTGTTCAATTATAAAAATTTACAAAAGATTCCCAAAATTTTAAACACATGTAGTTCAGAACCTTTCCGTAGATTTAATTTTGTGAGGTGATGCGTATTTACACAACATGAAAATTTTGCAAATTTGCAAATTAAGGGAATTTCATGTGCTTTGTAAATCATTTATTATTGTGAACGACTCTCTAACTTCTTAAAAATATCACAAGTAAAATTTATAATGAAGATTTTAATCTGCTCTAGTGATTGCGAGGTTAGGTTATAATTATTATTACAGGAAAACCACCTTCACAGCTGTAGTTTCTAGTCGAAAACGAAGCGAGGATGATGAACTTTCTACTCCCTCTTCTACTACCTCCTTTCTGCGAGCGCACCTTTGTTTCGTAGGCTATTTTATCCAACGTTTGAAGAACAAGCAAATTTGACGCAGCCTTTTTGTTTTCGAAAATTATAAATTTTCAGCAAAATAACCGACGTTTGATTGATACATTTTAATATAACACTAAACTGCGGTTATGAATAAAAATAAGTGTAGCCATTTTAAGGTCTGGGTTCAACCTGTTCGTCCAGATTCAAAATTAAATCTTTATCGTTTAACAGCAAACGTGAAACTGGGATAAAGTAGTTTGGCTCGTATCTTGCAGTGAGAGCATCTCATACAAGTTTATTCAAAACGGCCATGAATGAGGTCCTCCTATTTCTGCTAACATATTTCAACCCAATCTTGCGGCAAACGTGCGTTGATATCCTCTCTTCAAAACTTTGAGTTGATGTTTGGTTTAAAGAGCTATATCATTTATGAATTGATGACAAATATTTAGAAAAATAATTTATATTGAATTTTAATTTTTGCATTTGATATAATAAATGTAGCATTTTCATTATTTTGTGCGCAATTAAAATTTATATTTTATTATAGTTTACGTTTGAGAGCAGTATTTCTCGTCCTTTCCCCGGGCGACAAACTTCCTTGCTATGACACTGCCCATATTACTAAAACTACCACCAGGAAAAAGGTTTCTGTAAAACATTCTTCGGGTTTATCATCATTATTACAAAATAAACTGTGTTATTGTTTAAATAATCAACGTTATAATCATTTAATTTTAATCCAATAGTATCCAGCGTAGGTATACTGCTGGCATATAATATCCATTGATATTTTAGAGTTTATTATTTAGGTCGACCTGAGTATGGGATGCATTCCATGAATTCATAAGTCTCCATTGTGAAATAAAATAATTCTTAGTACATACGAACGAAATACGAATAGACATGAAATTTTAAAGAGCAAGTCATGGTAATTTAAAGGTACTCTCGCCGCATGAAGTACGTATTCAAGGTACTCAACGGCTAAGTAGAACATGCCTGTGAAAAAATAAATTAAAGAACGGAGACAAATGATGCAGAGGCAAGCAAGCACTTTTGCTCCCTCCTGGACCGTTCTTCAGCCCCTCCTCCCTTTACTCCCACTTCTCCCCAACATGCTTAGCAATTCCTTCCAGTTTCTCGTCCAAAATAGTTGGGCGTCAAGTTTCCGAAGCAGCAGTAAGAGAGCTCAGCTTGGCGAGGATTTGCGCGAAGAATCGCCGAAAATGAACTTTGAAGGGGACTCCCCTTCAAACCGGATTTGCCACGCTTCGTCACAGTCGTTTATTCGCGCCTTATTTTCCTCCCTTTCACGAAAGAGGGAGAGGGATGGGATGTTAGACAGATAAGGGACGAAAGAAATAGAAAAGAAGGTGATAGAGAGCGGCCGGGAAAAGAGGGTTTTTCTATTTTGCGTGAGGGAAGAGGGAGGAGGGAGAGAGGGAGTAGCGAGAGATGGGAGAGGTAGAGATGAGGGAGAGAAGGGAGAGAGGACGTTGGGGAGAAAGAGGAGAGGGGGAAGGGAAAGAGTGAGAGAGGGAAGGAAAGTGAGAGGGGGAAAAGGAGAGAGGGGAAGGGAGAGGAAGGGAGGAGGGGGAGATGTGGACGGAAGGAGAAAGAGAGGGGGTTAAGAGCGCGAGCTGGAGGAAGGAGTGAGGGAGAATCAGAATCTCGGATCGGATCGTTCGGATATGTTTGCAGACGCACTTCGCCTGGGAAAGCACTCTTGTTGGTGTACGTGATGATATGGCGTACGAATAGATTGTGACGGAGATTGGCTGAGGCTTGTCGGAAGCAGTTGGCAAAAAGGATAGCGGGACGGAGTGAGGGGGAGAGGAAAGCGAAAAAAAGAGTTCCGTTCGAATGCAACTCGGAGCGATTCGCGGTTCTGCGTGATGGCGCTCCATTCTCCGTCGCGTCGGAGGAGTGGCCGAGGGAGGATTTAAAGGAAATCTTTACCTCGATAAGAAAATCGCAAAGGCCGGCGGAGGAGATGTGTAGGGGCAGATTCGTCGTGATTTTTTTCTCTCTCCTTTCCTCTCTTCTTTAGGCGTCGTAACCTCGTTCGAAATGTGGCTCAATCGTTAACTGCCCCTCTGCCCCCTCTTCGCCCCCAGCGCCTTCGTGACTGCATACCGTGCCGTACGTCACCTGGGCGTTTAAAAGTGTTCCATAAAGATGAGGATTATTTTTCGGAGGGATTAAAGTGGGAACTTTTTAAGGATAAGAAAGGAAAGAGAGAGAGACAGCGTATTTAGTTTAAATCTCGATATTATCGATAAAAAGACTGAAGTAGGGTTATATTTAAATTAGAATAAAAGTTAAATTCTGAATTTTTATAACTTAAAAAGTGGCGAATCATACATTTCCACGATTTCTACGATCGAAACTACAATTGACACGAATTTTTAATTTATTGACAATGACAACCGTGATAGCAGTAAGCGGTGTTGATTGCTTTCCGAGTTGCATTGTTAAAATAGTTCATATATCGTACGACGCACTTCCAAACATGCAAAAGCCAAACTGCCTATTCGATTTTTTAAATTACCCTTTATAAACATTTTTAATTTGGAGTTTGATTGGAGGTAATGTGGCCAAATTTAAAGACTATCAAATATTACTATAGCAACGGAACAAAACACGATGCTTTTGCTGATTACCTTCATTAATTTGAATGAACAGTCCAGTTTAACCTTATATATCATATTTATACTGCAATTAAAAAATACATTAATCTTTCGAAAATGCTTTTATCCAAGAAATTTCAATTTTTTATTAAAATTTAACAAAGACATCTCCATAGTTGCTACAATGAGAAGGATCTCATCCTCGAAAACTCATTAAGTAACACAGGTAAATGAGATAGACTCTGGAGAATACACAATTCGCTCTTTTCCCGTCATTGTTACATCGATTGCTTTCAAGGCTCTTATCCGATCAAAATGTTGCCGATCTACAAGAACCTTGGACCCAGGAAACCGTCTAGTTTCGTGAGATTAGAAAAATTCTTTTGAC
The DNA here is from genome assembly GCA_028673005.1 of Tanypteryx hageni. Lineage (NCBI taxonomy): Eukaryota > Metazoa > Arthropoda > Insecta > Odonata > Petaluridae > Tanypteryx > Tanypteryx hageni. Next base: position 236,524,703 of record CM054112.1, on the reverse strand, counting down.
GTAGGCCATGAGGTCACGTCATCAAGCTCAATTCTCAAAACTTAAAAGATCTCTCGAGCTACGGTCTCCAGAGTGTAAATCCGAAGTGACACCCTTAAGGAGGGAGAGAAAGAGAGGAGGCAAGAGCGCTACGGTAGGACGAGGGTAGGAGGGGGTACGAAGATGACGTAGGGAAGAAGGAGGGCCCGGATTGGATTGGGATGCTGGAGCAGAGCGAGAGAGAGAGAGAGCGAGGGATAAAGAGAGAGAGAGAAAGCAGAGAGGTACGTTACCGATGCCAGCGCCTCGGTGGATCGAAACGGTGGCCGAGGGAATCTGTCGGAGGAAGAGGCGGGTGACGTTGTAGCACACGGAGAGAAGGGAAGGGGGGATGGGCACGAAAGGTGTAGAGGGGCTGGAAGGAAGGTAGGGGTAGAGAGGGGGCGAGGGATGAGGGGGAGTGGGGGGTTAGAGGGCAGGACTGTTGAACGCACCGGGAGGACAGTCCCATCCGGGGAGGCGTTGCGATCCCCTCCGAACAACACCGGGCGACCTCAGCGCCATTGCCGCCAGTGGTAATAGATCGCCCTCGAGATTCCGCGCCCTCGCGAGATCCCAGGCCATGTCCGGCCAAGGAGGCGACGAGGAGTGAGCGGGGAGTGAGAAGGGGGTAAGGTCCCTGGCAGAAGGGTCAACCACCTCCGATCGCAATACCCGATCCCAATTCCCACCGACGGTTTGAGTGAATGTTCAACTGATTGTGCGAAAGAGAGAGAGAGAGAGTGAGGGTTCGTTTCGAAGAGTGAGATGTCTCAACTCGTGGTAGCAACGCGGCGACCCCTGACGATGCGGCCATCGGATGCCATCGGTCGGTCTAAATGCCTTGAGAGTGTGTATGTGTGTGTGTGCGTGCGTGTTTGTGCGGATTTGCGAGAGTGCTCGGACCGGAGGGATTCGAGGGCCGCCGTAAAATTCCTTTACGGTTGATTCATCATCCGACTTGATAAAGGATAAACGGCTGCGCTTTATTTGCTGCTAGAGCGAGTCCCCGCATGCCTACAATGGGTATAGCCCATTCCTTTCGACATGAGTACGTACATAATTAGGGTTATTCGCAAAGTAGGTGAAGAAATTTCTTCATATGCCATAAACTGAGAATGTGTTATGTTGAAACGATCATACCGACTGCTCAAGCGACGCTGGATGTCTACAAGAATGGCCAATTCGCAGAGAAATCCACACACGTAATTTTTTTCCGTAATTACTCTTGTTTAGGGAATTTCCTCACGCTTTAGATAAAGGATAACGGCGTCAGATTTTGAGATACGGACCTAAAAATTTCCGAAGAAAATAATTGCCGCAATGTATGACAATTGTTATAAATTTTAAACACGTTCATCTTTTCTTATGTGTGACGTAAACGAATAATATTTTTGTTTTAAAGATTATTGGCATTTATTACTGAAAAATTTGATGGAATGCTCGTTAAAGCTGTGTATTTCACGATTGATTGTTATCATTGATAAAGTCTCTTTATATTACTTGAATTGCGTCACAATTGAACTGCAATTCTTTAATAATATGTTGACGATCCTTCCTAACGAATCGATATGTCTTTGAACGAAAGCATTTACTATTTATTTGTAGATATTGAAGTTGTGTCCTTCCAGCTAATTTATAGATATTTTTGTATGGTTTTCATTCACTGTAAAATGGCAGGGGTACTTAAATAATTTAATCAAAAGAAAGAAACTACGGCATTTGTTACGAGCTTCATTTCATTTTATTTACTCTTTTGTACTTGTTAAATTCTCACAGGAGATTCCATAAAACCTATATAAACCAGTCTGTTGTGTTTCTATTACATCACTTGACAGAATGCGGTACCTATATTATTCTTCTCTGAATGTTAACGAAATGTTCACGTTATTGCATTTTATGTAGGGATCAGGATTTATTCAGATCGGTTATACGAGCATCATGTAAAGCTAAATCTGTGAAATTCAAAACAAAATCGAACGCCCTTTGAAATTTCTTTGTGAAGCACTAATCAATATCACTCGCCGGATACGCGCAATTCTTTTTAAGCAACAAAAAATTATAGATACATTTCAAACATTCATTATGAACAATCTCGTTACAAATCCTATGCTGAATGTACGAGTCAGTAAATGCAGTCCTTTTTCTTGCCACCGACGTACGTAAATATTTTTCCGCCGATTTTACCAGCAAGAGACCGCAGCGCACGAAGCATTCCTTCAACCATAAGTGGAAGCGGAAGGAGGGTGACAAAGTCGCGTGAATCAACTGCAGCCGAGTGACATGATCAGTTATGTAAGCGGAAAAAAATCGTCCCGAGACTAGAGGAAAAAACGCCATTTAAAATAGAAACGAAGGGACTAGTTTTCCAAAATCGCCCCATTTACATGTTTTGAGAGCCACTCATATATATATATATATATATATATATATATATATATATATATATTAGCCGGCTCCAATGAGATTGTGTGCATGCGTTTGTCCCCGTTATCGCGCAGCAGTTCTTTTGCACGGCTCTCGGGTGGCTGCTCTCACAGGTGGGTGGTCAGCGGGAGAATTGAGAGAGAGGAGATAAAAGGGGGAGCGGAGACTGCTGGTGTTGCCAGAAGAGGGAGATAGAGAGGGAAGAAGAAAGGCATACGACGGGTTTTTTTGAGGCTATGTGAATGATGGGGGCGGGAAAGCCTTATTTGCTATCACCAACGCAACGAGAGAACGTTCGGTGTCGGAGGACCGTGAGGGATCGAGCCCGGCTCCGTTCATTCACCGCGCGACGTTTCAAAATCTATTTCAAATTATCATAAAAAATTGACGAATTTCAAGTACAGAAGCGTTTTTCGTCAAATTCGCCGTGGTATAATCGTATACTAATATATTTGCTTTGAAATAAGAAAATTATTTTTTCTTATATTGTGACTGCCCTGCTTTTTAGATCCATTTTAAACATGCTCATATCGTTTTGCTATTCTATACTCACCCTACAAACGAAATTTCTTTGACATCCGTCAGCCAATACCTTCGAAATTCATAGTTACAGAAAAATTCTAACCTTGATATTGTGGTAGCCCTGTTAAGTTGAAATATTTTTGTTCTCTAGAACTACAGGAAAGATAAAACTCCAGCCAAAAACAAGTGGTATTAGCCCGATGCATTTCGCCCACTAAGTGGGCATTTTCAAGGGCGATGTTCCTTCGACAGTCGACCCTGGTCGACTGTCGAAGTGTTTTGAGCCATCTTTGAGCTCTAGAACTACGTGTAAAAGATATATTATTTAACTTTTTACTGTGGCAGCCCTGCTCTTTAGCTTTCCTTTCTACATTTTGATTTAATTATGGTATGTTGTACAAATCTTATATAAAAATTTAATTTAAATCCGTTCAGCCAATTCCTTCCAAATCCTTAATTACTAAATGAGTTTAATTTGTAATTGTGGCACTCCTATTTAGCTGATTCGGTTTAAATATGCTAATATTGTTATATATATATATGTGTGTGTGTGTGTGTTATAAGTATTAAATTTGGTTAAAATTGATGCGGAAATTTCAACATAAATGTGTGAAAAGAATGTTTTTTATTTCTTGTATTGTGGCAGCCCTGGTTTCTATATCTATACTCTCCTCTCAAAACGTTTGGAGACCCCTGGTTTAGAGGATCTAGCGAACACAAAATTGATCCGTGAAATTAGCAGGATTGCGTAGCACTACCAGGGAGGAAAATTCTTCAGATAATATATTCAATGGACATTATTCTTTAAACTCCTCAGTTGACGAAAGGATATTTAAGGGAACGATCATTATAATTGTATATAGGTATTCTTTTAAATTTTCATTCAATCGTATATAAACCCCATAACATTTTCGAGAAGCATCGGGATTGGAAAGAAACGAAAAAAACAGTATAATCGTAACACTTTGCCCTCGATCTTTTGAGGTGACGATCTGCCTCGATTTTAAGCGTCGCGTGCATTTCTTTTTCATTGGCATTCACACATTGAGAAGTTTTTACAGCGCTTTTTTTATCCGCTGCTCGGCTGAGTCGCCATAAAAGGATGAAAGGGATCGTGACGCAATGTGAGTGATGCACGTCATCGGTGATACCATAACGACCGCACACGCTCTCATCTGTGTGAATTGAGGTAGGAATGCAAAGAGGCTCACGGCGTGAGATATGCGTCTGTGTATTGAATTTTGAGGGATGGAAATGAGGAGGGAGATACAGAGACAGTGACGAAAAAAGTCAGTTCAACTGGCCTGAAATTTTGGTTTAGTTTTCCTTGTTTTGCAGGTAGTAAAATGGAGAGACGCAGATGGGAAATAACAGAAAATGGAGATGATAAAGAAAAAGCTGTTAACTTTACATAGATTGTGAGAGGCTTCTAGAAGATAAGGAAAGGTAAAACATGATCCGTAGTCCTGTTATTCACGCCCCGTGAGAGTGCCCTCACCCCTTTGGGTCTCTGCCCCTGCTCCTCAATGAGCATAGACCGTGATCTAAGCAGTGGACGAGAGCCTCTCCATCCACGAACACAGGCAAAAGTTGTCGAGTGAGAAGCTTTTCAGCGTCCGCCATTGAACAGAAAAGAGGAATGAGTGCTAAGAATTTCTACACAAGATATAGGAGTCGGTTCTAGGAGAGGGCGGGTGTGTGATAAAAAGGATGGGAAGAGAGAGATGAGAGTGGTATTTTGGGCGGAAAGGTTGCTAGTCGATTTTTTAGGCCAAAGAAAGAAAGGGAGCGGAGGATTTTAACGTGTGTTGTTTCCCATTGAAGCAGCTGTGGCGGCAGCGAGCATTTTGCGAAGAGTGTGGATGTCCTAACCAGCTGCTAAATTCGCAAAATGCAATATATTTAATGTTTAGTATAAAACTAGCATAAGAAGCACCGCAGTATATGCGAATAATACGGTAAATAATTAATGCCAATTTACGTTAAAATACATTTGTTTTTAATGCCACACGTAATATGCATCTATTGAAGAGTATTCGCAAAGATTTTATATATCCTATTTCCATGTATTATATTGAAATTTACTTACTATCTTCTTGACTATCCGGAGGGCACACTCACACACATTCATTCATATATATATATATCGTGCAATTTCCTTCTTATAGATCCAGATAGAATATTTCTTTCCAGAAGAAGGATTTAGTTTAGAGAATAGCATAAAAACATTACAGACCTGCAGGTCGCCGAACTTTCATCCTTGCCATTAAGCAACAGTTTAATGTAACAAGTATTTTTGTGAGTAAATATGCGTATTTGCGGCCCACCAATACTCAGATTTTTGTCTTCATTTATGAATGTGGCAGTCCCTCGCATTACATTGAGTTTATTTTGTCGAGCAACAACTCTCCTTGTTTTTAACGCACGCAAATACACATTAGCATCACGCTTTCGAGAGAATGAATTAACAGAACGTATATGTGCTCGCGTTAAAAGATACGTTCCATAAACTCAACCCACGGAAAGGCCTTTTGTGTTTAGTGGAATAAATCGTAAAAATGTAATAAGCTTGACTACTTTTCGTTTTCGTAACGCCTCTGTTTAATTGGACTTATATATATGGTGTTACCATCACGGTCATATAATCCTGGGAATTTTTACACATGGTAGTTTTTAAAAAACCTTAAATATACATGCATGAAGCTTTTTCGTGAGGCTGCTGTTTGAAAAACGCAACGTCATGAAGAAGTGCTTTTTAATGTCTTTGTTAAAAAGAAAGCAGAAAAACCCCCGCGGTGCGATCTAAATGGTTTTACTAGTTCAAAGTTTCCCTTGCAAACACCTCTGGTAGATCTATCGTATGATTGATTCCGCCCTCAGTTTTCCTCGCAATCAACGGCATACGTTAAAACGTCTAAATTTAATTCGCTGTTGAAAATTTCTTTCACAAAAGAATTTTTACAGAAAGATATAAAATATTACAGTAGAATATGATGTGTTGATCAAAAAAAGTGGTCGAAGAGGGAAATTTCCATGTGTATGTAAATGGCTAATCGGTTTTTACTCATAGTTTATAAAATTATTGAATCTTTTTTAACTTAAGGCTTACATTTACTTTGATCTCCTTCAACGCATCTTTAATTACAGGATATTCTAATCGCAAATTCATGGATGGCACACTGACATTCGTTTCAATCGGACGCCAATCACTGCGAAGACCTGAATGCCATTAAACCGAAGCGAAGGGGGAATCTGAGCGCTCTGTTCGTAAGAAACTACGTCTCTCTACCTTTCCTGTTCCAGCGGTGGAATAGGATATCTACATCCTCCCGTGATGAGAGAAATTCCTCTTGACAAAATCCTACGCAGCACTTAATCGCAGAATGACCACGTCACATTGCAGTGAAAGAGGAAAAACAAGAAGCACTTAGTGATTCACGAAGGAAACGCAGGGTAAAAGTTTGATATTGGAATGAAAGAAATGGGCCGGGATTCACAATTGCGCCGCACCTAAAATTAGGAAAGAAACGAAACCCAACGATAGTGTTTTGATGCAATAAAAGATAAGAATTTTAAATGGGCAGCGCAAGCAGAAACTTTCAAAAGGGTCATATTGCGATTCTTCTTCGTTCCCATTAAGAAATCTTCAATTCCGATTAATTCTAGTGTTAAGTCTTACGACAGGTCCTACCAATTCATTGATTGGTTTTGACTAGGGAACATACATACATGGTGTGGTGGTTTCCCGTTGCCTCCCACACCGAAGGGAGGAGGAAAACCCGGTGCCAGCATTTGCCTAGTCTTTGCGAAGGGCACCAAGGGAGCCACTGTTTACGTCCCTTCCGAAGGACGGAACGCTGAATTTGCGCGGTCTCCTCAAACCACACAAATAGGGGGCCGGACGACCCCGGAAAAAATCCTACTTGCGCAAGATTCTTGCCCGCTGCCCCTTTGAGCAGCAGGCGAGTAGCAGCCAGCATCCTATCCACTACATCACCGGCACCCCCTTAATTCCCATAAGGATTCGAAATTAAAACTTTTATAGGCAATATGACGACTTAAATCTCTTTAGTTTTTTTCTGACAACTTAACAAAAAGGAAAAGTTATTTAATAAGGTCTCGTCATTTTCTACTTTAATGAACAATTGTCAATTATTTGTCACTTCAGCAGAAAATACTCAGTCTTGAGGGCAAGTTTCCTCGACACCTCCGAACACAACACGTCCCTAGTAAAACTGAGCTAGCAATGCTGAAGTATCCCGCCAAATCATAAGACGTCACAATTTTTCTCCTTGCCATTGATGACGAAGTCCAGAGAGAAGGGGAAATATGTTCGTTCGCCCATTCTTTACTTTTAACCCGTAAAATGCAGGTCAATAGGTAGTATTGGAAGGAGTTTCTAGAGTAAAATCCCGTATTAACAATTTATTATGAGAGCTTATGAGACAATCTATTAAAACAAATTATTCTAGTTACGTAAATATCCCCAAGGATACCATTGAAGAATTGTTGCAATCAAATTGTTAGCGAAAATTATCCATTGTTGATAATTTTATAGTGGATGACATAATATATTTAGCAAATTAAAACACAATAATTATTAATACTTGACGTGGATGGAAGATGAGTGGCCTGTGTATTTTTACCATCGATTGAGAGCGGTGTTGTGCGGCCACCAATGCAATATTTAATTAAATGTCAACTGACAGAGCTGAACATACATTCAAGCCTACTTTTTCGGAACACATAAATACCCCGATGAGAAAACATCTATTTTTCTATTAGTGGTAAAACCTTTTGTCTATTATTTAATTTTCTCTCAGTGATTTATTTATTTAAATTATCTAAAGACATCATTCAGACCTTTTACATTGGACATAGTAATAAAATGGTAGAATTAAAAATAACTAATAGTTATAGAAATTAAATATACCAATTGACGTAGGCAATAACAAGTGGAACATAAAAAGGGAAGGAGAGAGGAATTAACCGCGAAAGATATATGTGTGAGGCACTCTACAAATCAATACAAATTACCTCGATAAGGAAAGAATTCGTCGAAGAAAACCAACAGACATTTAATCATGCTATGAGTGGGGTACCAGCTTACAATTAGACGAGGAAGTGAAGCGAGGGGAACCCCCTCGTTAGAGAATAGTCAGAGTGAGAAGTGCGTCACCAGAGGAGATTTGACTTAACACGTCTGCTAGAGAGCTTGGAGTCAAAAGAAGCAACTTATTCGTCAAATGGTAATTATCGGTCAAGCTGCTATTCTCAATTAAAAATGGTGAAAAGAATAAATATCCAGATAAACAAATATTTTAAAATGTAAGATTGCTTTATTCATTCGGTATCTTACTTTCATCCATAAAAATCAATAAAATGCTGGAGCACAGTTAAAGACTAAGTATTTGCAAAACGTGTTATTATTTTTCAAGGATTAGCTCAAACTTTCCCATAACTCAGCTGATGCCTTTGTGAAACTTATTCTGGCCTTTGGAAGTCATTATAAGTCAGAGTCGTCATTTTTTTAGCATGAATCCGCTCAGCCGTATTCATATAGCTAAAGTCGCTAAAATTTAATGCTTAAATTCTAATATAATGGATACAAATTCTCTAAGATTCGCAGAAATTATTTGATGGAAAAACTTAAACGGACACAAAGAAAAGTATAAAAAATGAAAGTGTGTTAGAAAATGATACCTTAATAAATAATTTCCGCAAATAAATCACTTTTTAATTTGATAGAAAATATAAATGAACGGATTAGAGATTGATTTGGCACAACCTACTCTCCAGTAACTGTAAAATCCTGGAGGAATTTCTAAGAAGATTAACTAGTCTATGATTTCAAATCATAGATTTACACTCTTTCGATTTGAATTCAACTATACTCAATTTATTGGCTGTATTTGAGTGTTTAACCTATATATATTTAGTGATCATAATGAGTTGTAAATTGTAAGTCAGTTTATAATTCGGAATCTATATTTATCTTTTTTTTAGTGTTTCCAGGATTTGGAAGTTTTTATTTTATGTTTTTGTTCCCATGCTCTCGTTTAAATTATTGATTGATTTTGCTTGCCAATAAGTATAACCTAGAAATTTTAAAGTAACAAAGTTGTGGCATATTGTATAAGGGCAGAATCGGCTCCAATACTTGCGGTCACGAATATAACAGTAAATGGCAAGCTCAAAATACCGAATCTCTGATAATAATAAAATAGAAAGAATTTTTATAAAATGAGCTAATGCTTGAATATTAAAGATAAAGACCACTTGCGTTCTTTCCCTAAAACTTATGATTTCGGCGTGGATCGCGTGGACATAATCGGGTCGTGTTATTTTCTTTCCATTTACCCCCTTTGAAACAGATTAAGAATTTTATATTTTTTAACTTGGATACATTAATCAATAAATAAATCAAAAATAGTAAACCTTGAAAATAAAATGCCCGATGTAATTCAAAATTCCGTTTCAATTGAAGACACTTTCACCAAAAAACTGTATGTATGTATGTGATTGTATGCAAAGATGTACAAGTGTATATATATTTAGAGGTATTTATGCAAGTATAAATACAGGCTAATTATAATTACAAATTTGAGTGAAAAATGATATATGTATCTTTATGGAGAGTTCATTCAGCTTCGTCCCATACAATTCTCTAAAATTGGTTTAGAATCTTCATAAAGGGTGCTTTCAGAAATTTTATTACAAATTCTGATGAACAGCCAAAAAGAGCAAACATTTCAAATGACTAAGAAAAATCACAAAAAAACAAACGAGAGAAGATGTTTAGAAAAGTTGGAGTCATTTAAAGAACGCAAGGCGATAATTGGGTTTTCTGAGTTGGGATTTACTAGTTTTTTTTTTAATTTTTTGGGAAAAATTAAGGCATACAATCTTTTTCATACGAGTACATAATAGTACCCGATTCTGGTATGATATCTTATGCGTTTGAGGATATTCCTCTTGCCATCTTTCTCTTTATCCACCTGGAAAGCGATTTGCTTCTTTTCTCTACAATGATATCTGGAAACGAAAATCGGGCATGATAACTCATAGTTCTTTTGACCTAACCGATTCCACATAACATTCCATTACCAACCAACGTAAACACTAGCAATTCTTTAAGAATAGGCACTTCAATATCAAAAATCGAATAGTAAGTACTTATCTAAGGTTTCTCCAATTGATTCTAATAAAGAACATTTTTAGAATCTACTTTCGGAGAAAAAAGACCTTTTTAAGGATGTACTCATACTTTCCGTGAAATACCACTGAAGGCGGCTGCATTGTAGCCGAAATGTTCATATGGTTTTACCCTTGTTATGACTCCGGCAGAGAATAATTGAGCTAGTCTTATGGCAGAAAATATTTAAGAATAAGCACTAAAAATTCCAAAATTGAAAAAAACACTTATCTCGGATATCTCCAATCATAACTGTGCTCTGGCTATTGGAGATACCTGAGATAAATACTCTTTACAATATTTTAAATTTAAAGTATTTATTCTGGATATTGTTATGGCTATTGGAGATACATAAGATAAGTACATACTTAATTTTTCAATTTTGGTAATAAAGTGCTTATTCTTGAATTTTTTCAGCCATAAGACGAACTCGATAGTTCCCCAGCGAACTAGAAATTGTTTATTTAATTTATTTATTTAACCTTCAATGTCACAAGTAGACTAAAGCCAGCTGACGATGACTGCTGTAATATCGAACCTACAAATATCTTTGAGTTATGCATTAATTATAATTCTATAATTACACATATTTTTATAATATATACATACAATAATAACTAATTTATCAATAAACAAATGCAATAATATTTAATATAGAACTTATTTAATTCAATTTTTAGCTATTTTTACGAAGTTAAAAGAGTTTTTTAGGTTCAAGATGTGCCTTCACGGCTACTGTAGCGGCAAAGATGCTCACGAGGTCCCCACCGTACTTCACCCCATCCAGCATTTCTTTACTCCCTTCGCAACTCCATATCTGATGAAGATTAACTAAACTCGCACCAAAATAATTTTATACCTTCCAGAAAGTCCTTAAAATCCATAAGCCATTCTTAATTAATTTAAAAAAATTCATTCGTAAACTCCATTCAATGCCATTGGCATTTTAATCTCTTTCAGTTAATAGCAAGTTGAAATTTCCGTTTAGCTAACAGCCATATTCTTTAATTTTATTCAAATTGTTTGTAAATTTTAATTTACAGCGGATAAATTTCATCTAGGGCTTTTTAATTCATTTATTTGCCATCTCAAAAACTTTTACAGATAATTATAACTAAAAAATTAGATCTTTAAATCGCCGCTCAATGTATTAATAAGTGTAATTGTGTGGAAAGTTTCCCACTTAAAAATTAACGCAGGGAAACAGCGAGTTATCACCTTGTTTTTTCTTTTATTTTATTATTTATTTATTTTATATAAAATATTTCTTAATTAAAAACTGATACGTAACTTTTTGGATGGAAGATAAATCAGAATTATATTCAATACCACAAACAAAAGAGCCATATCGGACGAAAAATTGCAAGAAAACAGTAGCTGTAACACAGAAAAAGGGATCTTTATTGCACCTTTAAAGCCCTAGGACACGATTTTAAATTTGCTTGTAACGACAAGTAAGTTCATTATATAATTTTATTTTTTGATTCATTTGCGAGATATTTTAAAATGAGTAAAATGGTCAATGTTAGATTATTACGCGATTTCCATCGGTTTGATACACGTTCTTCCCGTCGAATCCGAAGTACGTACAAATAGATCGCTCAGCATTTTCCACACGAAAATCCTTGCTGCCGTCGTTCTTTTTGCTTCCTCTCTCTCTGCCTCCGCTCTCCCTTTAACCTCTACCGACACTTCTTCTCTCCTTCAGTAATTCATCCTTCACCTCCAAATCCTCATTTTCTTTTGTCTGTCTAAATGATAATCCCATCGGTGGAAATAATCTTACTTCCCATGAAACTTGTCATTTCCTTACTCTCCCATCCATCCTGTCCTCCCACTTTCGCTTCTCATCCTATTTCTCCTTCATTTTTCTCCGCACTTTCTTTCCTCCTCTCCCTTTCATTCTTCCTCTCCGGCTTCTGCCTCGCGCCGTCTGATCTCTTTCATCGTCACATCCTGGGGCTTTCCTATGCAGTGCTGCGTTAGATTGAAGGGAAAGGGGGTTTGAGCCCCGGAGGCGATATGCAACCTTTTACACTAAGCTCTGCTGGACTCATTTGTTGCTCGAGGAAAACGGCCGAGAATCTGGATGGGAAGAGAGTAAAGGGCTATATTTGAGATGGGCACAAGCAACGCTTTCTTAAAAGAATAATGACAGCATTACTTTAAGAGTGAAAAGGTTCTCTTCCTCCCTTATCTAAATTATTTAGTCGCAGTTAGCCTATTTTTCTTTGTGTAAAATTTTCGTTTGTTAGGTTCACATTGGCTAGAGATAGCAACGTTGCTGCAGGACTTAAATCCACTCCAGCCCATGACCTGCATGCGTAGTTGCATTTTAATGAAGAAATTGTTTGATACGCAAAAAATTCTATACGGTTTATTTGCATTTTGTTTTTGTAGTGAACATTTGATTTATTTTATTTTAAGTTGCGAGAAAATTCTTTCGCATAGAAAAGCAACATAGCTTTGATAATAAAACAAAAATCACAGTAATTTCATCAAATGATTGAGATTTTGAGCGTTTTTGGAGAACTACTAAAATTTTATTTTGTAAGGTATTAATTATCTATTTCATCCTATTGATTTGCTATAGATTAATTCTAGCATATGACAAGTGAAAAGTTACATTTATAACAATCATCATACCACACGCAGCATTTCTTTTCATTCTCTTGCTGTCATCTCAATCATCTTTCTCTCTACTTCTCCACCCTCCTTTTTACATCCCTAAAAAGTGTTGATAGAAATAATCCCAAGAATGAAAGAATGATGTTCAATTTTTTCCAATTACTCAACTTTCTATGTATCCATGGTAGTTTCCAAAAGCTGATTAGATTTTCCAGTCTCTTTTTAAGGCCTTCACTGAGTTTTTATGAGTTACATCTTTGTTATAATTTGCGGGATTCAGGCTATTGAGTCTCATCTTTCACCTTTCTTCTTCTATCTATATTTTAATTGGAGAAAATCTCTCAAAGCTTCTCCACAAGTCCAGACTTGGAAGTCGCATTTGCATATATATGTTTTTAATATACATCATTCATGATAACAAACTATGAATAGTCTCTGTAGTTTTTTGTGTTTTCTTTACATATGAACAGCATTTTGTGAGAATCTGAAACATTTTCACTTTTAATTCGATTTAATATACTAAAATCTTTCTGAACTCACTAAGAGTTTTTCTGAGAGTTAATTATTAGACGTTTAATAAGAACATTTATCATTAATTTTTATAATAGTATTTAAAATTTATTAAAATTAATATTTGAGGTTAAATGCTCCCATTTCTCAGATTAAACTTGTATGTTTTTGAAAAGTATGTTATAAACTTGCTAAAGGAGTGTCATTTATTTTTTACTTCACGAAGTAGTAGATAAATTTTCAAAAAGAAACATTATAATCTCACTGTAAACATTGTAATCCCTCTGTCTGCAGAGAATACAGACCAAAGTAACCCATGGGCTTGCGATATCTTCACGTATTTTACAGTTAAAAGCATAATTTGTTACCATATCGACCTTTTTTTAACCCCGTGGTCCATTTCCTCATCTTCTAGCGATACAAGACAAAAATCTCTCATTAGCGTGAAAATTTCTTTTAAAAACTTGGAAAGATTTTTAGCAAGCACCACAGACCCTGAGAATAAGAGAGAGAGAAAGTACTTGGATACTCGGGCAACATTCGTTTAACAAGACGTTTCGAGTGCTATGACCAACGTATCCTCAGGCCCACCTCCTTAGATCTAGAAAACCTTCCGCCGCGAGATATATTCTGGAACTTTCAGAGTCGTCACAAAACTCATTACAGCTCTCTTGCTCTTCCGTTCAGCTCACGCTTCCACCAAGCATTCTTTCGCAACAAATTTTTCTCGCGCCCGAAAACAAAGAAACTCTGGAACACATCTCGTTAGTCCGCTCTATGGAATCGGCAACTTTCCTTTAAATTGTTAGGGAGAGACGTAATTACTTATCCTCAATCATTAGCACGTGACGCAGCAGTTAGCATGGACGTAATGGAAGAGTGTGTAACGTTTTCAAAGACGAAAGTTGCAATATACTACCCACTGCACCTACTTGTATATAATAGTTGTAAGAATTGCAACCAATAATCGGTGAATTACTTCTTAGAAGAAATGCATATTTGGTTCATTCGACGACTTTGAGATGTATCTATCTAACATTTTTCATTGCCACGCCATTTTATCCCGAATAAAAAATAACACAATCAAAATTTAAAATTTCTCAGATAAAATACGCTTTTAATGTGTTCTCTAATTTTTACTCCAATTGCTTGCTTCTTTTTTGTCCTTTAATTGTTAATTCTTTTTACTCATTGCGTTTTGGAGCGGCGTTTGTCTCCTGTGATCTCCTATATGGTACAGTTGTGGTGTCCCAATTCTACTATTTCGAGACGTGTAAGACATATCCACAGTGAGTAGTAATGTTAATCAAAAGACAGAAATCATATTTCCAACATTAGTCTTGTATCCCACCAAAAGGAATGAAAGAAATTGGAGATATGTCACTTAACTTCTGCTGTTCTAATAACTTTCTCTGATCTCTCTTGCATAATTCTAATCCCGCCTATTACTCTATATCTCCTCCTTTCTCTCTCTCTAAAACTTTGCAATTTCATTAAAACCTCTTCGTCGCCATTGTCGCCTCTATTATTTTTCCCTTTCATCATGAAATTCATTTTTCCTTCCTCCGTCTCCCTTTTTCTTTCTCTCCCCAAACCCTCGAGTCGACCTTTCCAATTAATTCTCCATCCCTTAGAACGAAAGCAATCACTTGGGAGATATCCGACCGGAGAAACCCTTCACCGGCTCCACCTTCCCTTAACGCCCTCTCCCTCTATCCCTCTTCTCCACTCTATTCCTATTCTCCCTTCTATCCCTCTTCCACACCTCTATCCTTTATCACTCCTCTATCCTTCTTCCCCCAAATATCCCTCTTCTATCCCTCTCCCCCCTCTGCCCCTCTTCTCCTCTCTAGCCCTCTTCCCCCCTCTATCCCTCTTCCCCCCTCTATCCCTCTTCCTCCCCCGCTCTATCCTTCTTCCCTCTTTCCCTCTTCCGCTCTCTGCTCACACGCTCATCTTTCTTCCCTGCCCTGTCACTCGCTGATCCATCTCCCTTCATCATTCAATCCCCTCTCATGTCAGAGCCTTCCAGTCTGCTTCGGTTCCTCCGTTCTTTGCTTTGATGAGGAGCGCTCTTTCGTAGTCGAGGCTAGTCGAAGAGGCTAGCCGAGGGTGAGAGAAGGAGAGAGAGAGAGAGAGAGAGAGAAAGGGAGAGGAGTGGATGGGATCCTGAAACGGACGCAAGAAGTGGGACGTGTTTTCTGGTGAGAAAGAGATGGTCGAGTTCCTTAACGTTTTTAAATGGAAAGGGGCGAGCGTGAGAGAGAGAGAAAGAGAGAAAGAGAGAGAGGGAGAGTTTGGAAGTGGAGATGGAGAGAAGGAATCCGCGAGGTAGGTGGGACTCTTTCATTTCCCCGCCGCTTCTGCCGTTTGGGCTGCCCAAGACAGAGCGCGGCCGGAATTAATCACGGGAAGGCGGATTGTACCACTTTCGTAAGATAGGGGGTGAAAGAAGGATGGAGAGAGAAAGGGGAGGATGGGGGAAGGTGTTTCGGTTGCCCAGAGGGCAGGAGGGGGCGTAATGGCGTTGGGTGTTTCCTACATCTCGCAGCCAATGGATAAGCGGAAGTGGACGGACCGTTTATTTTCAGGTGCGCTAAAAAGTAACTGATGATAGTGGCAGAAAGAGCAGTGCCAGAAATGTCTGTCCGCTTTCACTCGGACAAGGATTTAATGCGATGGAATGTGATTTTATATAGATATTGCAATTCCCACCCAAGGATAGATGCGCTGACATTTATCTTGGCAAATGAGAACTAGAATTTAATGAGCACTACGGACATAATTTACCACATTAGAAACATAATATAGAAGATTTTAGATTGAGGTCACATGATATTTCCTCAAGTTAGATCTGCAAACAGCTTTGTGAAATAAGCTGTCGGATTGAATACTCTTGTGTTATCGTGTCTCAATTCGCGAAGTGATCTTTATCCATCTATTTCTGGGTCAGCATTTTTTCTTCGCCGCTTTTGGCTAGAAAAGTGGAAGATAATCACAGTCTGCGCGTATGTAACCATAAACCACGTTCACAGATTGAAATAAATTTGTTTGCGGAAGTAGCAAAGAAAACCTTGAAGTCGAACATGGCAGAAAAATTAGGACTACTCAGATCGCCATCAATAGAAATATATTTCTGTTCCTGGTGAGCTTCTTCTTTTAGGGAGTTTAAAATTGACACATTTTCCTTAAACAATGAGTTGAGGTCAAAAAATGGTGAAATTAATCAAATCGAGGAAGTAGAAACAAGTAGAAAAGTTATAGTGGAGCTCGTTCATGAATTTAAATATACATTTACATTTATATATACATATATATATATGTATATACAACTTTCTATATTTTTACTAAAAATGTAACCCGAACATTGGAATATTCAGAAGTCTACAAACAACGTACAGGATGTTACAAGGAATCATTCCGGGAAATACTCTTAAGAGACCGTAATAAAATAGATGGGTATGTATTATAAATAACTTAAACAAAAGAAAAAAATCTGTCACATAGTTGAAAGGGTGATCTTCGAGTAAAGATATTGGAACTTGTTGTATTATAAAAACACCAGTATTGGAGGTAAGAAGCAATTAAATGGATTTCAAGAGACATAATAATATAAAAATGAAAGAAGAGTGGGACATGTGTCGTGATATTCATAGAATGACATAATGGACAGAAACAGGTGAGGGTTAAACTGGAATAACTTGGGGCAAGCCTTCATCCAGCAATGGATAAGAGATGATAGATCCTCACCTGCTTCTGTTCACCATCTACTCATATGAATATCATGACACCTCTTCCACCTACTATTATTTCTTATATGGCGCACATACACACACATGCATGTAAGTATATGTTTGTTTGTATATATATATATATATATATATATATATATATATATATATATATATATATATATATATATATATACATACACACACTCGCAGGTCTACCTCGCGATACGCTACTTCGCGAACTCTTTTTTTCGGTTTTACGCTCATTATACTGAATCCGCTCGCTTGATATGTACTACATACGCTCTTATAAAACCGGAAGAATGCAATGGACATAAATTCTTGCAAGGAAAAACAACTTTTTTTTAATTTCACTTTTTAAATATTGTTTAATTGTTCGATGCTTACCACATCATCTTCAGGGTTACATAAAAAATATTTAGTTCAAGTTCCGTATATATAGGGTGAAAAAATCATCAAAAAATACACGCAATTCACGTTTTAGTATAAAGATTCCAATTTTCTAGTAACTATCAACGATAAAATTGTCAAAATATGTAGTGAATTTTCATTCAGCATTCTTTTCAGAAAGGTTAATAATTGTTTGTTTTATTTTCTTTTCGCGGTAAATGAAATAATTTTTCTCGTATGTACAAATTTTCCGGGCATTCTGTGATTGTATGTATACAACTTGATTGTATGTTTACACACAAATTAATGTTAAAAAAATTCTCCGTAGATATCGTTTTCAGTTGGGCGATTGTAGCATGGGATCTGTTATTCATCGTTAATAAATTTTAACAAATCCACACAGTGTTTCATTATTTCACCGTATTTTTATTTGAAAACTATTTTGCGGATTATCCGTGTTTTTCAGTTATCCGTCTCGGCACCAGTCCCAATTGACAGAGATATTCGAGAATTTACTTTACATGTATTGTTGGAATAACCCGGTTTTTACTCATTTTTAGGAACTCACGGCGTTATTCTTATGTAAAAATGTTCCGCAATACGATGTTTTGCAATACGCTTAGTTTTAGGAACACTTCCCGATCGTATTGCGAGGCATACCTTTATACAGGAACAGGGTGATCGGTTTAAATGGAAACCATGACTTTAAACGCAAATTTTAAAATAACGGTAACGAATTTTGAGGAGCTGACTATAAATAGCTGCGGTTGTAGTGTGACTCATGGAGCGGGGGAACGCGCTATCAGTAGTCACGGCAACTCAGCGGTGCCACGTCAGTATCGCTTTGTTCTTCATTGGGTGCAAAATGCATCTCGCCCACGAACAGCGTGCGTTTTTGTACAATGAGTATACGGCGACAAAGTCTTTTAAAAGGGGAGTTCCCAGATGCACCAGTGCCTCAAAAATCAACCATTTGGGAATTTTTTTAATTTTTCATATAAACTGTTTCGCAACATGCTTAGTAGGATGGAGGCATGCCTGACGAATGATGAGGATCATTTCCAACAACTGTTATGATGCATGATTATTTTTATATTAATTATATATGTTTCAGCCAAAATAAACTACAAAAAACTAAAAAAAAACGAAACTTTTATTTTCAGGGTTTTCATTTAAACTTATCACCCTGTATAATCCAAATCGTATGTTTATCTGTGCCTTCCTCGGACCCAGCTAGGAAGTTACAGGCTGGCCGTGTCGTTCCTACCCACGTCACTCGACTCAAGATGGGTCGCCTGATAACCGGCGGACTTGTAGTTCAGTCCCACTGAAAACTCTTCTCTCCCTTCCATTACTTTTCCTTTCCTACTCTTTTTTGATGACTGGTAAGGCACTATTTTCTTTCCTGTTTGTATTTCTATTTACCTGCTCTCCAAAACTCAGATAAATTTTTATTTGCTAGTGTGCCGCCAAATCCCTGCTTTTGTGTGATATTTTAACTCCACTAAATAGTTAATCCCTCCACAAACTTGCCATACACCTTCTAGGTACGTGATATCAATAGAAACTAAGACTGACAAAGCCAAAAAGTCAGCAACACATTCGCAATCGCCTACCGGGACGGCTACTGGGTTTATCGTGAAACAATTCCATGCAACTAAAAGAGGTTAAGTCAGCTCAGGTTGTCTGCCCGCTAACTTCTCCCACACTATTTGACCAATCTCCACCAAACTTGGCATGGTAACTCCTACAGTCTCTAGAAGTAACATGAAGGGGTCAAAATTCCTAGCAGATTTCTCACAAAAGAGTAGGACTTTGAATTTTTCGTCTCTATTCATACACCGTATTTATCCGAATATAAGACGACCATCCCCAAATTGCTAGTTGTGAAAGGAAAAAATAGTTATCTGAGTATAAGACGACCTATTCGCAGAACTTTCAATTACTTACAGAAGAAAAAACTCAAGATATATTATATAAGCTACACCATATAACACACACACTACAAGGATAAATATGACAAAAATTAAAATAGTGTTATCCCAAGAAGTCCGTCATCCATCCGTCAGGTTAGTCCTCACTTTCTTTATCACTCTGGTCACATAGTATGCCATCTTCTAATCCATTCATTATATTCGAAATCACTGTCCGCAAACTGTTGACCTCTTTAACCACGCGAATATAAGATGATCCTTCAATTTTTAGATGCAAAAATAGGAAAAATATCTCGATTTATATTAAGATTAATACGGTAATTTATACATCTGTTGCTGAGTTTAACGTCTCTAAGTTCTCTCATACTCTTTAATTAATTTTAATTACTCAATGTCATTGTATTCACAGTGAATACTCCACACCAATTACTTTTACATAGTAATGCAAAATAAATTTGTTTGAAATATATACATAGTTATTATTGGTGAAAAATCCAAAAACCAAAATTTCGTTCATTAGTTGCTACCCATTTAATATTAAACACGATCCTCTTGCATCTCCCCTTCTATATGCTCAGCTTATTTTAATTTTATTTTGCCACAGCCTATCATAGCGTAAAATCGGTCAATTAACCTCGGACAAATTCACTCTGCGACCGGATTCGGTCCCATAAATTCCATCTCCACCGTGGTCAACGAACTCCTCTTTCCTCACACACCGAACTTCCACTTCCTCCTCCACCTTCCTCCCTCTTTCTCCTCACCCGGATATCAACCTTATCTCACCGATCCAATTCTCCTCTCTCCCCTTCTTTCCCACACTTCTATCTCCTCTCTTTTTTTCTATCTTCCACTTTCATCGAGCTCCCTCATTTCATTCTCTTCTTCACCGGCCAACTTTTCCTTCCCTACTCAGTCCTTCCCGTTTTCTCCTTCCGTCTTCTCTCTATCATCCTTCCACTCCTACTCTTCACTTCCTCTCCCTTTCCTGTCTGCACAATCCCACCCATAGAGTCCGCGTGCGTGCTACGAGAGAAGAAGACGAGAAGAGAACAGCCTCACTCCTTCAATCTCTCTCTCCCTCAAGAGTTTTCTCCTTCAGCGTCTGGGAGATAGAACCATGAGAGATGACGTTACAAATGTCCTTATTTCGCGTTCTGAGTTCCCGCCAACGACGAGAAAAAAGAAAGGATAGGGAGAGGGCGTGCGAATGAGTAAGAGGGAGAATGGGAAAGAAAAGAGGTGAAAAAATATGAACTTTCTTAGCAGGCAAACTCATCAACAGTCTCAATTCAAGGAAAGCGAGAGAGAGAGAAAGTGTGTGCGAGTGGGTGAATGGGAGAGACGGAGAGTGCATGAAAGAGGGAAAGTCACGTGGAGAGGAAAGAAGAAAAGAGAGATGGATGGTGGATAGTAGGCAGATGGCAGAGTGGAGAGACGAACGTTGCCAGGAGCGAGAAAGAGAGAGGGTAGGGAGAGGTTATTCATTTTCCGCACGGGGAGTGAGAAGAGGGGTGGACGGCGGCATAGCTGGCGCTGCCGACTGCTCAATGGCTCGGAACAAATGATAGGAGAGGTTTGTGCGTTCGGATGGTGGGACAATAGGCAGGCAGTGGTGGCGAATAGTTCGAGAATGAGACGGCGCGGGTGTGTGTGCAGGTGGCCAACGTGGAGAGGGAAAGAGAGGGAGGGAGCAAGAGATAGGGAGGGAGAGAGATAGGAAGATAAAGGGAACCATGAGTGAATTCGGGAGAGGGAGAAGAGGAAGATGATGAGAACACAAACTCAATTGTGCCAAGGAAAACAGTGACATGGGAAAAAATAGAATGAGGTGTTGGCAATGTGTGAGACGTTATCTGTCAACGGGGAGGGGTTGGTAATAATTCTAATAGTTAAGTAGGAGGGAGAAGGTATAATAACAGAGGAGAGTTGGATGCGACGGGTAGAGTTGATGAGCGAGAAGAAGTATTCAAGACATAGGAAAAGAGAGAGGGGAGGAATTCCTCAGGAAGATTAGGAGATGGAGGAAGGGAAAGTGGGTGCGGGTCGATTAAGGGCAGAAGGGGATGAGATTAAGGTGAGACAGGGCTAGAGAGAGAGAGTTGGAGTGCACGGCGAGAATGTGTGTAGCTGGCTGTTAAGGAGGCAGGGCAGGATGCTTTTCAGCACGTCGGGATCTAATAACTATGGCGTTAGTTAACTAATTTCTGAGCCGTGAAGCATCGTCGAGGTGATGATTGTGAAAAGATAGCCACGTTTCGAATAAGGCGACTAAACTCTCTTCTCCTCCTCTACTCTTTCCTAGCCATTTCTCTTAGCTCCCTTATTTACGGCACTTGATCAGGGCACTAGGCGAGAAACAGCCGTCCACTCTGCATTTTATGGGCCAAGAAAGTACCCTGACGGCATCGTTAGGACAATGGATACAACTCATGCGTTTCAAACGGCTCTTGCTTCCATTAACAAAAGCCGTATTTAAATATTTATGGCTGCATTTACAGCTGAAGTTTGGCTCTGACTGACCCTAATAGTTTTTTGTCCAATAAATATAAATTACAAATACAAATGCTTTTATATACGATACTAGTGAGTTCGCATATATATTTGGATGTATGTAAGTGCATTATGGCTGCTTATATGATTTTATTTTCAAATTACAAATTTTCGTCTGAGTGAAATAAGTATAACGATATAAAAGTAACAGTAAAGATGAAATAAAAATTTAAAAATATTTTTGAGTCTCAATAGTTTTCATTTTAAAAGATTACTATTTATTCTAGTCATCAAAACGCTATTATTTAACAAACTACTTAATTTTATTGACAGACTATCTCTAAAATGAACAGTATTATTTTTGCAATCCAAGTACGCTCGTGAAATGATGTTCTATGCAAAAGGAACCTGCTATAACGTAAGATACTCAAATGCGTTTCTTTCATCGGAGATGCAGTCACAACTGTCTAAAAACTAAAATTAAAATTATATTTAATGAAAATTTTCCATGTATAAAGGTCTTTCATCTGATCTTCTGTATTTTATATCGATAAATTTTTGACGAGAAAGTAAGCATCTCATAAAAAGGTCAATTACATTGAATCCATATAAATCTTCTGAATAAGCTACGAGTATTTCTTCCCCAAGTTACAGTATCTGGAGCAAATTGCGCATTTGCATTAAATTCCTCCAGTTTTCGACGTAGAAGTTACCCGTTATCCGGATTTTATTTGTTTGCCCTAAATTCGTCGAATGGTTGCGAACCATCTCCCTGTATTGCGAGCATCTCAAAATGGATCGCTTGGTAGAAACGGCACTTCAAATCCCTATCGATACACTGGCTGAGTGAAACGGCTCAATATCGATGGAGTGACGGCATAAAACCACCCATGGGCGTGAAATGGAGTATCTTCTCGCCGTGAAAAATAAGGGGAGGATCACCAGGAGGTGAAAGCGGCGTCGGAGAATATGTAGAGAGGAAGAGGGCAGGGAAAGAAGGAAGGGTTCTGTCCCATTTCGGACGAATAGGTGAGCAAGCAGCTGAGCTGGAAACGAAGAGGTCGTCTCGAAATATGTTCCAATACCTGCCATCTGTGCCTCACGAGAGAAATCACACACAGTAAACGGGTCGCGATCATATTGCGAAGGAGGAGAGTGGATGGCGCAAGGGTCGATACCATATCTTTTTTCCTCCTATTCGGCTGAAATTCAGGCGTTTCTCTCGAAGAGACGCGAAGCGTGCTTTTAACAGGTGGAAGTGTTCATTCACAACGGAGGAGTCGGGCTCCCCATAAATATGATCGTTATAATAGGATAAAGAAGGAAACATACTATGTTTGCGATGTCACTAATCAGAAATAAATGTTTAATTTGTTTAAAGTTACCAAAAAGTTGAACTTAGTAAAGTTTTTTGGGTTGTAACCATAAAATTCTCATCCTGATAACTTGATTTCATCATAAAAAATGGAATTCAAGTTAATCGTTTTTTATGCAATGTATTAAAATAAATGTCTACTTTAAAAAGGAGAAAAATTCTGAAATTGACCAGTAGTCGAGTTCGGTCAATTACAGAGTTTTTCTCCTACTCAAAGTTGACACTTATTAAATTTCATCATCTTGCCGACAAAAATAATATATCACGTTTACAGACTTCAAATTCTAACAGTTTTCTGATACAACAGTAAACGGTGATGAATTTAAGAACAACGAGATGACGGCAGAAACCGACACCACCTGGAACAGGCTGTAACCTTGATGTGCTACAACGGACGCTACCGGAAAAAGGGTCAATAATACATTTTCTATAAAATTAAACTCCCTAATAATAATTTTATTCCGGATACTTTAGAGCGCGAAACGTGGAAACTTCAATAAGTCGAGATGTTCTGCTAATTGGGCAAAAAAAGACGCTCTCCTCCGTAACGAAGCGGGAAAAATCGTTAACGCGATAACTCTCCCGCAGCAAATGACCGTGGGTGGCGGTCCAGAGGCACGGGAATACCTACATTCCCCGAAAACTCTCCTTCCCTCTCTCAGGCTCTACCCTCGCCCGCACCACGCCGCCCAGACGCATTCTCCTCCCATCTTTTAAATCGCTTCCTTCCACTCTAACCCTTCCCTCCTCCTATCAACCTTCGCATCCGCTTCCTCCGCATCTTCCTTGCTCCCTTCCTCACATCCTATTCCACTCGTTCTTTTTTGAAAACGGAAAATTCCTCTCTCTCTCTCGCGTCCGCGCATTTTTTTAATCTGCTCCGAACATTGGGACTGATGGTGGATTATTTGTGACATACCAATTGGCAGGAGGAGATCCAACGGACGCGAGCAAAAGGAAATGTGACTGTGTTTTAGGAGACTGACACGGGAGCGTTTATTGAGAGAGAGAGAGAATATGTAGAGAGGAAATAGTTATTATTAGGGAGGGAGGTAGAGAGGCCAGAAGAGAAGGAAGACGTGGAAAGAGAGGAACGAGGAAGGGGACGGGAGAATAGGGAAAGGTAAGAGAGGATGGGATGTCAGGGGTCGGCTGCTAAGACGAAAGAAGCACCCAGAGTTAAGAGAGGACGAGGAAGAGCGGTTAATAAAAATGAGGGGTTCGTGTGTCTGTGCGCGCGCACAGGAGGACGTGAGAGCTGAGGAACGAGAGGGCTGCGGAGGTCAGGGTCGAAGCGAGAGCGCGAGTGGATGAGAGACATTAAGGCGAGAATATTTTTTAGATTCGAGAGAAGGGGTTGGAAAGTGACTTTAGGCAAGACAGTGAAAGGGAGGGAGGTTTTAGGGAATGGGCTAATGGGATAAGGGAATTAAGGTTAGAGAGGAAACAGTTGGATAAAGAGAGAGAACCGGGCAATTATTTTAGGGCAGCGAAAACCAAAGTTTTACTGTCAATAAAATCCGTGCTGACTGGTAATAATGAAGATAAAAAAACACCAAATGCCAAATTCCCTCTTTAAGCTTCCGCATAAACGCCGATTTTGATTTAAATTCAAACATCTACTAATGAAATCATATATAAATGATGATACGTTTGAAAATGCTCCTCAATGAAAGTGCTTTGAAGATAATTGAAAAGAAAATCGATGGAGAAGAGGTAAAGATATATGACGGGAGATGGGTGGGGAGGGAGAGAAGAACATGGGGGGCGATAACAGAGGAGGATGAAATAGAGTTAGACTAACGAAGGGTGTTAATAGAGATAGAGAGGGAACGAGGAGAGAGAGGAAGGGAGGGGATAAGGGGCGGGAGGAGAGGGAGAATAGGGAGGAGAGGCGTATGTGGGAGGGATTTGTAGAAAATTTCAGGTCCACTGTTCGTGCGTTCCAAATGGTGACATTGGGACGCTTTCAGTCATCTCGGTAATCCATGTAGAGAGAGAGAAAACGAGAGCGAGAGAGATAGAAAGAGGGATAAAAGGGGTGGTGAGGGGTGAGGAGGAGATTGGAATTCCTCAATTGGTTTCAGTTGATGTTTGCTGTTGATTGAAATCAATAATCCACGTTTTTGTCTCAGGCGGACGGATACAAAAAGAGAAGGATACCAGCGAGAGAGAGAGAGATTTTTAATAATCTTTGCCCCTTTATGAAACAGCTAATGTTTTTCTGCAGAGTATTTGTTTTTTCTCGGCATTGTCCCAAACAGGTTTCGCGCGGAATAATTTCGCGATTATTTTCCGGTTCAAACTTTTCTCGAGTGAAGTATCGTCAAGGAAATTAGTATATTTTTCACAACCTTGAGTTACCGTGTCTCACAAATGAAAGTGAACATTCAATCAAAAACAAAGAATCAGTAAAAATCAACTCAAAACTGAGAAGTTTCTTTAATTTAAAGAAGATCGAAGAATAATTTTCAACGCAGTTATTAGTAATAGCGAGTCGTAACGATATAAAACGGTAAAAAAGAACGGAATGACATTCCCTCATGGTATAAACTTAATTTCTTCATAAAGGCAGGAGCGTCACAATTCCTATCTATGACTTCAAATGAAAAAATTTCCCATAACGCAGTCCCTGAAATATTCGACCGATGATCTTTTGCTTTCGGTATCAAAATTCCACGAACGTTTGGTTCGCCAATTCAAAGCAAGCGGTATGAATGGAAACGTGGAAATAAATTACGTTAATGAGCAGAAAAGTTCCTTCCTGGAAAACTAAACTGCATGCCTCCAATATTTCATACATACTATTGTGACTTAATGTTAAAATCTAGTCATATTTTTACCTTTTCAGCGGAATTCGTTTTTCGGTGACATGACTTATGATTGCCCCATCAACTGATTCCAGCCACTTTAAGAAACGTTTAATCGTCACAATTTCAGATTAAGTTTCAAAAACGAGAATATATAATTGCACTTATTAGCGTTGACCTAGTTACACATATTATGTTTTTTGTTTCCTATTTGGTAAACCATCATAAAGCATTATTTAATACAAAACTCTGCTCTTCATTTCATTAGGGTATGATTCCGTTTGAAAAATGATTCTCATGTTAATATTGATATTAAAAAATCCCCACAGATTATTGGCTTAGCTTTAGAATCCCGGGTACGACGATGTGATTTTCCATCTTCTTTTGTTTTACCAGCAAGCAATATGGGCACGAAAAAAAAATTCAACGAACAATTTATTCAAAAAGGTGACCACACCAAGAAAATTGACATATTTCATATTAT
Source organism: Tanypteryx hageni (assembly GCA_028673005.1). Taxonomy (NCBI): domain Eukaryota; kingdom Metazoa; phylum Arthropoda; class Insecta; order Odonata; family Petaluridae; genus Tanypteryx; species Tanypteryx hageni. The sequence goes on along the minus strand of CM054112.1, from coordinate 236,498,165 downwards.
TATACATTAACATTAACCGCGCGAAAACCGGTAAAAGATGATCGAAAATAGCATCGTCAACTGATACCCGGGATTCCAAAGCTGTTCGAAATTATTTTACAAAGTTTTCAATAAAGTCGGAATCCAAAATTATTCTTTGTCGACCAATAGTCTAAAAATATTTATGTAATCACTTAAGTTTGCGATTTATTTTAGAGATTGTCAGAATAACAGGTCAGGAAAGTGTACAATATATCACAAATAGGCGCGTTTAGTGCGATGAAGTATTTTAAACTATACGATATAATCCAGGGGTCGGCAACCTACGGCCCGCGGGCCACGTGCGGCCCTCGAGAACGCTTTATGCGGCCCGCAAAGCCGCAATGAAAAAGTGATCAGGAAAATTTCTCATGGGCAATTTTATATTTTTTGAGTAAAATTATGGTCTCATAGCCTTTTCTGGTGAAGTTTTAACGCTATTAAATTATGTGGACTTGATTTCGTTCGTATGAAATCACAGTATCTCTAGAAAACTGTTTGGTATAAGCTGAGAACGAACATGCGGACGGACGGACGGACAAACCGACGCTAATAGGCGCTTATGCTGGAAGCGAAACGCGCCTAAAAAGTAATGCAAAATCGCCACATAATAGCTGCGACGGGAACGATATAAATTCTGTCGATCACAAAACGACAAAGACCCTAATGAAAATAGGACTGCTTTCGCAAAAATCCATAGAAATACAAAGAATGGGATTTCTGAGCAAACAGAGGCTATGAAGTGTTCTTGGTCGCGCAACATTCACAGTTAAGGCATAGGAGGTTAACTCAACGCAACGTTTACAAAGGCCCAAAAGGGTATTTAGTTTGCGTTTACTGCTAATTTCCGTAAACTAATATTACGAGTTGGAAAGCGAGGGACGAAAGGGAAGGAAATTCGAAGCGGGAAGACTTTCAGGAGAATCGGGAAGGGATGAGAGAGAGGGAAAGAGAGAGAGAGAGGGAAAGAGAGAGAGAGAGGGAAAGAGAGAGAAAGAGTGGGAAAGCGAGAGAGAGAGAGGGAAAGAGAGAGAGAGGGAAAGGAGCACGTGAATAGGGAGTAAATTATAAAGGATTGAGGTACTTAGGGCGTGTTTGTGCGTGCGAGGGTAAATGGTGCGCGTTAGGGAAGAATGAAGAGATGGCTGGCAGGATGTGGCAGAAGGTATCGAAGGATACCCTCCCTCCACTCCGGAGTGAGGAGGCGGGCGGATGATGTTGGAGGGGAGGATGGCCCGGGCCTGTATCGATTGGGGAATGAATGCGGCCAGGTGCTTGGGGAGTAACGCCGACAGAGGCCGCATCGGTTAAAGGCCACATGCATATATACGCTCGGATTGAGAGAGAGGTAGGCATCCTTCGAACGCCGCCAGAGATCACGTATATGTGACTTTCCATCCGCGCGCGCGCACACACACACTCACACACTTCTACCAATCGATTGATTCGTCTATAAAACACTGATTGATTGCTTGTGGAATAAATGGGAGTGTGGACAAATGAAGATTCGAGCTGAGATTCGAATCCTGAGCCTTTGGAAAAGAAAATATTTCTCGATCGCTTAAACACCGCGAGGTTCTATTTCTTTTCCCCGCGTTCTTGGAACACTGGAAATCCTTCCTTAAAAAAGATATATTACTAGTTTCCGGATAAAGAATGCCAGCAATGTCTTATTTGGAGTATTTTATCGGTGGGATAATTGAACAGTCTTCATCTTAAATTCGGCCGAGGCAGCTCTACGCACATTTCATTTTTGAATCACTGTGTGAAATTCGTTTAGAATATTACTTATTTACAATCTCCATCCTATACGTAACACATCCGAATCTGTCCACATTTGCACATTGGTTGAATGATTTCGACGCTGTGTTTATTCCGACTGCCTCTCCTGTGGCCAAGTAGCGTGGTGGACATTCACACCCACAACCACACAAAACACATCGACGGCATTAGTCTGCCCATAAATGAAGCGAGCCAAGAGGTCACGGGGCTTAACCTCCCTTCCGGAGGATGAGAGAGTTGCAGCCGTGTGTTTGTGTGGGTCCGAGGCCAGGTTGCATGGCATCCACCGTGCAAACATAGTTGAGTTTTTAAACTTCCGCATCCTTTATCAATTAAAAATTGAACCGAGGCATCGACCAAATGTTCGAAAAATTTGGTGATAGTGCAGTGAAGTGATATTATGTACTACTTTGATGAGTTGGAACAATGGTATCTTTAAAATTTCTGGTGGTTTAATTAAAGGGAGAAAGATATTATTTTTTGTAATTAAAATTATCCAGTGGTTTACGAAATCTTACATTCAACAGCAGGAAAATACCTCTTTGTGTCAAATACATTTAAAAGCAGTATTCTAATCTGTTCCTCTCACTGATACGTAGAATAGTTTATAAACCTCCGTACCCGGATCTTGTTTAACTATCGATAAAAATATTTTTAAAATAATTACAACAATGAAAACAAAGAAGCACACCTTGCAGTTAAACATATTCGTAGAAACGAATTGAAATTCCATATATAACGACCTCTATTTTCAGAATCCTTGCGGAGGAAAAGTATTTAAAACGTTTGAAAATTGTCACTTTTCTTTCGCAATATCTAATAAGGAACTCTTAATTTCAAAATAAAGACAAAAGAACGAAAAATACAAAATACTCATTTAGGAAAACGAGCAGAATTTTGCAATTTACTACGAGACTGATGCCTTGGTAATGCACGAAGTATTGAATGTGAAAGGGATGTCGTCCGCCCATCCTTCACCCATCCGAGAATTTCTTTGCTTAAAGTGACCGCATATGCACTTTTAACTTCCATTTTTCTCTTCTGAAACGTCGTCCTTCTCTCCACCCCCTCCCCCTCCCTCCCTCCCCTTTCCACCAGAATCTTTTGCCTCCGTCCTCGAGGTCCTTGACACTCTCCTAACAGGAGTGGCCTCTTCATTTTTTTTAGGTTCCTCGAATGTGGCCAAGTAATTAAGCTCACGCGGCGGGATCTTTGTTTAAGCTTCTCCGCGCACGTTCAAAGCACAGGTCGAGCGGACTTGATGAGGTGGGAGACTTTTATACTGTCGGTAATTAGTGAATCATCGATTTTATCCCATGATGCGCGGCGATCACTTTTCACGGAAGGGAGGCATGTGCTTTTAAGGAGGATAACCTGTGCTATCCAATCATTTGGAGCTAAGTACTCCAAAGAGGCTTACGAGAGACAAAAAAGGAACTCCTTAGGCTAAAGGCCAATTTTTTATCGCGCGCGAGCATGTCTCTTTGAGCGAGACTCTTTCCTTCGCCTCCTCTGTTGATGTTGAGGTTACAAAACTTGCGGAGTAGTTCCCTTATAAAGTGCACGAGGATTTTTTTGTCACCACGATCGATTCTTGAAAGGTTTTTAGCATCGTTCGTTCTCACGTCGAAGGGGGTTAAAGTAAGTTAAATCATAATGTAGCGGGTTTTATCGAAAACGTTTTCAATTTCAGCTGTTATTGACGGTTTGATTTTCAAAGCGAGCATTTGTAAAATTTCGTTGATTATTTAATAATCCCAAATCTATCGTCGCAGTATTTTCAAAAATATGTCTCTATTTATCATTGTTATTGATTGAGATAATTATAAATAATAACGAATGTATCCTTTGTATGAAGTAAATTGGAATTTTCGCTTTGCGTGGCAGCCTCTCTCTATTTCACTCAAGGTCTCAGGAAAAGTGGGCGGCTCGCATGCGTGAGCGGGACGTGCGTGTGGGCGGAATGGAGGATTTTGATGAAGGGATAGATAGGAATCCTGAATTGACCGAGGAACAACCGCCGGACGGTGGCGGCCGAGCCGGGCGCGGATATAACGTCGGCGACTCATTCCTCCCCTTTTCGTCCCCTTCCTTTCTCTGCATCACTCCTATCTCCATCTTCTTCCTCCCTCCCCTTAATCTCCCTTATCTCTCCCTCACTCGGCGCCGCCTCGTTCAAACACGCCAGTCCCGATAGCCCACGGCGGACCGCAAAGGCCTCCTCCCACATTCCTCCCTCCCTCTATGCTTCCCACCAGCTCCTCCAGCCACCTATTCCACTACTCCTATACAACCCGCTCGTCCACACACAATCCTCTACATTGTTTGCAGATACTCGATTCTGCTTCAAAACCCCGCTGAACTGAACGCTCCTCAGGTGAGACCCACGCCATTGCTCTCTCTTCTTCCCGTTTCTCCCGGACAGTCTTTAAATCCTGATCCGTTTTTCCTCGCCTTCGGATTTCTCCTTCCCCATGTCTTTCCATCCCCATCAAACGTAATAACACACATATCGCAAAGTAAATAGTACACCCATTCTTGACTGTAGAGTTGAATATCAACATATTAGCTTCGGAAAAAGACATAAGTTTTATTTAAAATGCAACTTTATTATAGGGACTTTAAAATACTCTGAAGTCACGAAACCTTTATATATTTAAGTAATTTTTTTTGGGAACATAACCAACATATCGGGTTTCTTCCTGTCATTCTCTCACAGTACTACATCTAGCTTTCGCGGAACTAAGTTTCATATTTTAAAGAAAATATTACGTAAAATGTTTACGATAATTTGATACGATTACATTTCTACATAAAAAAGTTTACATATTTACGTTTACAAAACTGTATCGTGGCTTTAGAGAAACGAGATGCTGTCACTCATGCACCCTTTAAAGTTTAAAAGGTCGTAAAACGTAATCCCGACACTAATGTATCGTGTTTGGCAAATTAAAATGCTGTCACAGAGGAAACATGCTGGCTGACGAAAGATATATCTTTCTGTTCCTTTAAAAATGAATTTCAAAGGAGGCGAATCACTCATCTGTGTCTTAAGTTCATTCTTCTACACAAATTGCAAAATTCTCAGGTGCGAAAATTAAATACTTGCGTTTCAAAGCAGAGGTAAACTTGAAACAATATGACTTAGTAAACATTTATCTTTGCGAGCATTCATTTGCAGTTAAATTTTGGCGTCCACGAATTTGATAGTTTCATTTGGTAATAAAAAGTCTCCAGAACACGCAGCACCATAGCTTCGATGATTAATCTTTTTCTCTCGACGCCTGTATTATAGTCCAAATCCCAGAGCGTCGCTGTTCTTAAGCGCGACCCGCCGCCGCCGCTACATATACAAAAAATCAACGTATGTGCATGGCTGACGGGCTGAAAAAGGTTTCGGCCATATTGTAGCAGATTTCTCCTTAAGATAGCTGTGGGAAGAAGAGAGAGAGGATGATGGACGAAGAGAAAGGGACAAACAGGAGGTTGCAGAAGGAGAAAGGGAAGGGTCGGAGGCATGTGGCGGGGGAGGGAGGAGTGTGGGAGAGAAGGGTATGAGAAGGGGTTCGCGGAACGGGGATGAGGATCGGGTAGGGTTCGATAATACCAACACAGTCCAGGGTCTTTAAAAATTCACACGCACTCATCGCATCGCTGACGAAAATACAACGCAAACCTTTTCATCTTGCAACCTAGCGACACGAGATATAACTAACAAATTTATTCGGGAGAAGGGAGAAGAGAAAGGGGGAGGGGGTTTTTAAAAATAGCCGAAGGGACGGTACAGAAATAGAACAGGGAGCAAAGTTAAAGCGTCTCCTTTCCGTCGGTTTGCACCCGTCAACATGTAAATTTAGACGATGTTCTTTTTCGGAATAATTCTTTCAGGGCATCAAAATTTGGCTAATGAGCTGTGGAATATTATAATATCCAAGTTAATAATATTTTTTCCAATAATGGATCCAAAATTCATTTTAAAGACTCCAATGCCTTCTGCCTGAAGTAATCCGTTTTAACTCATGTTTTAAAACTTAACTGCTTTTTGTGTTCACATCATCCGTTTCCTTGGTCAGTTGTGTTTTTGCGCTATGCCATCGTTTTCATTAGCCGCTCCACTTTACAGGAGTTCCAGACCCAACCAGGAACGCATTAAGCTTGTTGGCTATAAATTGACCTCGGAGGGCTAAGTAACCCTGCGATGCTCTATACGGCATAGACCTGAGAGTTCCAGAAACTCGTAAGCCATTTCAAATTGCCAGCTTACCGAGAGAAATTGCTGTGTGTGTATGTGTGTGTATATATATATATATATATACATACATATCTGCACTGAAAAAAGATGTTTTATAGATCAACATACAATTTTTGCATATATTTATTTTGTCCTTTCTCCAGAATGCCAAAAAAAATTCTGATAACATTACAAATGGCATAATGTTCATAAAATGCGCTAAAAACTAAATGGTCTAAAATGATACTGCTTAAAATGTTCTTCTTTATAATAAAGCCGAGAATTATAAACATCATTACAACATGTAATTAATTATCCACAAAGTCACATTTTATAAGGACAGCCGAAAGAAAAAACTTTGGATTCTTAACTAACATGAATATTTCTCTTTGAAAGCATCGTCCAATGAAAAACACTAATCATATACGCAACTCTTATTAAATAAAGCTTGCGTCTACCTTTTTATACCATTTTGTTCCAAAATATTTCAGCTCAAGTCTGGCGAAGGCAGTTTTTAAAAATAAAGGTTACGTATGATGTCAGGTTTTCAAAACAACATTTTACCTGAAACTTGCTTTTTCCCATAAAAACAAATCCCTCTTCTTATTTCTTTTAAGAGATATTGTTCTGATGAAGACATCGATTATAAATCCTTCTTCTCGTGAAAAATATGCTTTTCTGAAATTAATTTGTGCCTTTGTCTTTATCTAAATAACTATCAGTTTTAAATAATTTTACATAATATTTTTACTGAAACAGTTGAGCGTGGTGGCGTGTTTGCTTTTGCTTTTTTTACCGAAACAGTGAGATATTTCAAAATTGCAAACAAACAGCCGACAATCGTGTTTTATTGCATAATGAGCATGCATATATTACCACGCTTCATTAAGAATGAAATATTACAGTATATATTATATTATAAATTACACGACACAATGCTAAAACAAATAACTATCGGATAAGCTTTTACTATCGTTTATTATACGCCAAGAGACTCTCAAATCTCTTAATCCGTGAGTCCTATGTGTTCTTTGAATGCATGCCATGTAAAGCAGCCTCGTGTAAAACACGAGTGTTGAAAGGGTAGAGAGGGAGTGAGGAAAATAGATGGAGTGGGTCGTCCTTTACTACTCGGCTGCCTTGGGAATAGCACTTTCTTATTAGCGGTTAGCACCACGAGAGAAGAGAGCTCGGCGCTATGACGCACTGAGGGTTGTTCCAACCTTCACGAACGCGCACACAAGAGATCGACTACTTTGGAGAGCGCATCGGGATTTAGAGAAAGTGAAGGAGATGGAGAGAAAGAGAAAAGAAGGGAGAAAGAGGAGGAAGAAGAGAGAGAAAAACGGCGGAAAATGGGGAAAGAGTGCGATAGAAGAAGGTTGACAGAAGAAAAGAAAGAAAGAGGAGTTGAGAGAGATAAAGATTTGTCGACTTTAAGAAGGGCAATCAGAAAATTGTTTTTATTTGGGAGAGAGAGAGAGAGAGAGAGAGAGAGAGAGAGAGAGAGAGAGATAGGTTAGGGTACAGGCGTGGCCCTAAATTTTTCGAATTGATTTTTTTATGCTCTTTGTACGCACTTGGGGGCACATGAAAACTTGCTTCTGATCCCATAATTTATGAGATCACAACTGTGCATCATATCCGATTTGCGCTGTGCCAACTTTTTCTCAATGGGTTCCTTTAAAATGTTGTAAAAATTGTTTCAAAAGTGTTCGCAGAAGAAACAAAAATTGCGATGGAAGGAAATTTCCTCTGATATCGACCAAGAAATTCGAAAGGACGAAAGTTTCTTGTAACGAATCATCTGTGAGGATAAATTATGGAATTCTCAGAGAGCAAAATTCATTCTTCAGAAGAAAATTCCTTTATCGCTATCACCAGAAGGCGCATTTCTCAAAATCAAATATGAAGACGGCATTGGTCCGTTTCGTTTTTAATATTGAAGGAATTATCACTCCGACTTTGTCGTAGAGGGTCGAAGAGTAAACAAGACAGAGCCTTCGACGCCTGAGAGAGTCAACTTGTACAAAGAGGCCAAATCTTTGGCCGGATCATTGCTGGAATCTTCACAGCTCAATAAGGGAATTCCTGGCAAAATATAAAATCTCTTAGATCACACCCCCTATTAGTCCGACTCCGCCCTACGCGACTTCTTATAGAGACGTGCCCGTGGTGTAGTGTCTAGGTCGCTGGCTGATACTCGCCTACTGCTCGAAAGGGCAGCGGGTACAAATCCTGCGGAAGTAGGATTTTTTTAAGGTCGCCCGGCTCTTTATTTGTGTGGTTTGAGGAGACCGCGCAAAGTCAGAGTTCCGTCCTTCGTAAGGAACGTTAAGCCGATGGCCCCCTTGGTGCTCTTCGTTTAGAGCAGGCTAAAAGCCAGCATCAGATTTCTTTCCTTCCTTGCTATCCAACTCTTCATTTCACTCCCTCTTAGATACCCATTGCGCGTAGGAAGAGGTGAATCAGCTAGGAACATACATTGGTAGACTTCTTATGGATACGCGAGTTTAAGAATTATTTGAAAGGACGACATTTTCAGCCAGAGGAACAAATCCTATATAAAAAACGTCGCGTCTAAGGAACATAACAAAACCAGACTTCTAAAAACATTTATAGTCTTTTCTAGAACGTATATGGCTCTGCAAGTAGGCTATTTCGATGGGCAATGTGCCAAGATCTTTACATTCCATACCTGTGAATTTATTTATCATCAGTTCGAAAACTTTTATTTCACAAGGATGAGAATGAAGGAACGAGAGGACTGAGACTGACACACGCGTCTTTGCGATCGAGGAGAGGTGAAAAAGGGAGCGCGAGTTTGGTCGCAGCATGACGTATCTGTCGATCGTGACGACATCGGGGACTCTATGAGATGTAGAGAGAGATAGAGAGAGGAAAAGAGAGGAGGAGGTCGCGCGGCGTGTCCTCTCCTTTCCGTGTTCGCTCCTCTTTCGTCATTCCTGCGGAGGAATCAGGCGAGAAGGCAGACAGCGTGAGATAAAGGGACAGCCGCGAGGGAGAGAAGCGAATGAAAGTGGCGAAGAGTCAGAGGCGCTGAGAGAAAGAGAGAGGGGAGTGGGGAGAGAAAGGCGGGGAAGAGAGGGTGGGAAAGGGAGGGGGAGAGAAAAAAAGAGTGAGAGTTGACTGAAAAGGAAACGAGGTTGAAAGGACGGAAAAAGTCGCGTCGAGTGAATTTCGAAACGGGTTTCGTAAAAATAGACAAACGCAGGAGAAAGGGGGAGAGAGGGGGAATGGGGAGAAAAGAGGGAGGAAAGGGAATGGGGAGGCGAGTGGAAGAAAGATAAGGTGAAGCAGAGAGGGGAGAGTCGCCGTGGCTTTTGGTCGTAAGTTTTAGTTTTGATTCGAGGAGAAATTCACGACATTCAAAACGCTGAGGAAAGTACGTTTCCATTTTTTTATTTTTCCGTGTTTTACCACGTTTATTAACACGCGAATATATACCCAGTTCTGATTCTTTCTCACTCTCTCTCTCTCTCTCTCTTTCCTCGCTCTTTTTAAGCACATTTTCGGAGAGATGGATATTTTCACATTCTGCAAAAAAGAGGAAAAATAAATGTACCGCGTTCAAACCTGAGTTTGAATATGCTTACGCCATTTATAACAATATCAAGCATGGAACGAAAAATATAATATATGGATCGTTTTATTGTTCAAAATCCTTTGGTTGAGATAAAAATTTCATTTTGGGGTTATTAGGGTTCGACGGCCGTCTCTGACAGTTATCCGCAAAGCGCGATTCAGACGAATTTGTTATATTTTGTTTTATTCGTTTTAGTTCCTGCGTTACATACTAACTTCCACTTCTTAAAAGTAAGAAAGCGAAGCAGAATGAACGCAATTGGCTTAAGTATTTAAAGGAGCAGCGGCTGTATGACCAGACGGTTTTCCTTGGCCATTTTTCTAGAGATATTTTAATTGCATACTTTTAAAGCAACTTTTATCTTCTTAGAAACCTTATGTAAGTAAGTGCCACGAATAATTTCAAAAATTAATATGGCTGTTATGTAAAGCATTAATGATTAAAAGTCGATTTTGATTGTTTTTAAGAATCCGCTAACACAACAATTGTTTTGTAATTCAACAGATAGATCAGCGGCTACAAGCGTTCAATAAAGGCAAAATTTGAGCTAATTTAAACAAAACTATCCTTCATTAAAAAATCTAAATTCAATTCACCAAAGAAACCGTGAAATTTCAAAGCGACTAGATGAAATCATTTGTGCGTCATTTATAATCCTAAAGAATAAAAAATCTGAGAATCACAGAAACGTTTTCCGCGTTCCTCACGAAAAAGTCTCTCGATCTACCTATCTAATTAAATTCTCCGCGGCGCATTAACCGTTTCAAAAAATCCCGCATTAGAGAACACAAGCTAGCCCCTTTCACGGAGGGACGGCCACTTCCAGTACTTTTGGACGGCATGCGTATGTGCGTGCCTTTGTTCTACTAGGGCAATAAAATGAGCAGAGAATCGGCGGCAGGAAAGAGGTTGAGAGAGAGAGGAAGAAGAAGAGGGGGGAGAGAAAGGAGAATAGAAACTGCGTTGCAGAAATAGGGGTGGGACGTGGAAAGAGGGAATTGATTGGCGAAGTGGAGTGGATCGTCAAGTGGGAGGGAGAAAGGGGGAGGGGCGGAGCGAGCAAGAGGATTGAGAGAGAGACGAGGAGGAGGAAGTAGGGGAGAAGTGGGTATGGTGGCGCAAAGGAGGAAATGGGTTCGGCGTGAGTCAGGAAGCTGAAGGAAGTGACGAGATTGACAGATACCGCGGAGAAGGATGCGACCATAAACCAATAAGCAGTGCCGACCTACCCCTCACCCCTTATCTTCTCTCTTTCCTGTTCTCTCTCTCTCTCTCGCGTCTCGACCCTCACATATTCCACTCGCCTCCAATACTCTCTCCTCAAAACTCAAACTTTGCTCAGCGGTTCCTTCCGCCCCATACAATAATCCATTCCATTCGATCTTTTTTCGATACTTACGTTCCAGTTCCCTTCCCTCAAATGCTATTACGTTTTTCGTAACCCTAACCGTATTTTTTGGATGGGTGGATAGAGGCGCCATCTACATCACCGCCACCGCAGCTGACCTCTCTCGGCGCGCAGTGAAAACTGTATGGCTTAACATACCTTATCTTTATTACTTTCCCCTTCCTAATGTTTTTCACCTTCGAAAATTTTTTCTGGGGGCAAATTTCACTCTACAAAGAATGTTTATGAGTTCTCAGTTTTTTGGCATTCTTTTGTCTTCATATTTTCAGCCTGGCAACTACGTTCGTAATAACAGTTAACTTAATATCAGGGAAAACGATATTATTTTTATCAACATTTTTTATCATTCCAATCCTCTATGCCCTTCAACCAAACGTGAAGGTTAAGCCAAACTTATTTTCCACCTGAATTTTTCTATCGCGGGATTCTTTGTTTCGATTTTTATCCACTTTTCCCTCCACGCGTTCTTCTCACGCGACACTCAAATAGCTGCAATTTTTAGGAAGAAATATTAAAGCATGCATACCGCTATATTAGTTTCTGTAAAAGCATTCTCTTAATATATTCATTTTTTTCTCTTCCATCGCGTTATATAATTCCTTTAAAAACATTCTTCTGTTATAATTTTTTAACCCCCAATATAGGTTGAAAACAATTTTATAGAAAAAAATAATATTCATGTGGATTTTTTCATGTCAAAAAAGCACACACTTTCCCCCAAAAATAAAGATAAAATTCCATATTTTCACCACAATATGCAAACATTTATTCAACCACCCATTTGCCTTATTAACGAAAACCTTTTCCTATTCACTTCTTGCAAAGTAATTTTCCTCTTTTAGTCTCCATGGGCACGCATCACTTTTAATCCTCTCATAAATCTTCGCCGAATACGGGAATAAAAATCACTTAACTGCAGCCATACTCTAAAAAAAATTAAACCGCTCTACCCGCTTTGGCACATGAGATCGTCAATATCTCTTGATGAAAAAGGGAACGGAGAGAGAGAGTGAGAGAGAGAGAGAGAGGAGAAAAAGCCTGAGGAAGGTATCCGATGGAGGTTGCTCCATTCGCGAGTGAGTGGTCAAAGCGAGAGGATGAGAATGAGCGGAAGTTACGTGAGAGGAAAGAGAGAGAGGGTGGATGAGGAGAGAGGGGAGGCGGCTTCCGAAGACTTTTTAAAACGGTAGAGACGCTTAGCAAAAGATTGGGAACACCTCGCGGGACACGAAGCGTAAAAAAAGGCCCCTGCCCTCCGTCCCGCTTCCGTCTCCGTTCCTCTCCTCCCTCCGCCCGCATCCTCACTCAGCTTTCAGCCGCGAAAAGAAAATACCGCTAGAAGAGCGGCCAATATACACATGCACAAACAAGGTCATCATGCTTGTCCAGATGCCTCCCCTACGATCGCAACCCTTTATGGTTCGATTTCGCAAACTCCCGAGGAAGCAATTGCCGTTCTCCTTTCTCCCGTACCCTCTTCCTCCCCTCTCTCCACGCTCATCGGTCCTCTGAATGTCTCATACAACACATCCCCCGATATAGAGCCTCGTCTTTTTAATCAAACCTGCTTTCATTTTGATGAAAGGGTTGGAGGATGGTCTCGGGGATTTTTCATCTACTCGTCGATTTACCACGAAATGTTTCCTAGAATCGCAACTTCTTTCAACGCGGTGTTTATCGGTAATAGATCTGTGGTTCGAACGGATCTCGTGTGGAAAACGGTTAGGATGATGATAAAACTGTTTCCTAAGTGACTAAATGAATCATGCAATTTCGTAAACTTAACTCCATCTTCAGTTTTATTTTCGTTTTGTTACTTCTGGCCGCAACTCAACAAGTAGCAGAGACGAATATAATGCATGGTCAAATTATGCAGATTTAATTTTTTTGACATTTTGAAGATTTTCATATTTTAGCGGCATGTTCTAACTTGTTACAGTTATTCCAACCAACTGTTTATGATAATTGAAATAATACGTAGGTTTAGAAAATACCACCTTAGGGTTCATGGAATTATCATATAATTTCATTTATTGAATCTCAAATGGAAACTGAAAATAAGTTTGTTTTTTAAACAACGCTCTCCTACTATAATTTAGAGTTGAAAATGAAAAAATATTTTACCGCCGAGTTCGGAGGAAGCCTGACTACCCGCGTCATAAGACTTCCCGCGGTATAATCGTGGGTTCAGTCTCTTTGATCCAAAACGGTGTGTAATATGCAACTGCTTATTTTTACGGTTTTTATCTATTATGATCACTTCAAAGAACAAAACGGAAACACCATAGCTGACGTAATTTGGTAGTCAGTGCTGTGATTTGTTTTCGAGTTCAGCGTAGAATGCACGTGGGTTAAGGAAAACCCGCGTTATATGCGAATTCACGGTATAGGCCACGGCGTTAAAGCACTGCACTGTATATATTAAAACAAGTTACAGTCACTTGCATTTATCTTCTAAATGAGTTAAACATTAGTTAATAAGTTCCAATAATAGGTTGCGCCTGATACATTAGATTAATTTTTCTGATAAAGTTTTGCTTGATATGCGGTCAAAATAAATTTTGCAGTAAATCTTTTTTTTCAAACAGTTACATTCGATTAAACATTCATCATGCCTATACAAGAGTAATAAATTGTAAAAAAATCAATTAACAATTTTTTATTCCTTGTAGCCACTGCTGCGTGTCAACACACTTGATGAAATTTAATATATAAATTTTTTCACACGTCTCGCCCGCTGAAACACGATCTGCTTCCCATTACAGAAATGGATTAATTTACGAAATGAATTCCGTCGGAAATTACAAACGCTTTCGTTTAAAGCGTGCCTTTTTTCAGTCGCGAAAATTACAAAGTCGACCGGATTTATAGTCCAAACGCATTCATCCGCCCGAATATAGCACTCCGGCTCTCCTCTACCATTATTCTCGAAATAAATCATTTAAGGCATTCCTTTTTTTCCACAAATCACCTGACCAAACACTTTTCCGCCATTCCTTTCGAGTGAGATTTCGCCACACGCTCATGTTTTACTCCTTTACATCTGCACCCTCTCTTTCACTCCCTCCATCTCAACATCTCTCTACCTGCGCCTCCCCTCCCACCTCCCTCCACACCCTTAATCTTCCTTCCTCTTCATTTCTCTCGGGTTTCTTCAGCAGCCCTTCCTCCATCTCTTTATCCCTGCCTCCCTCCTCCTTCACCAGTCATTCTCCTCGCAATCTTCTTTTCCACTTTATCCGCCACTCCTCCTCTGCCACTTCAAGCGTTCTTTCCGTCCTCCTCCAATACGGCGCCAAGCGGACCGCCATCGGATTCTGACGGTCGTTGTCTCTCACGGTATCGGACTTCCCTCTCCTCCCTCTAACCACCCTCCTCACGCCGTTTCACTTTTCCTCCCTTTACTCTTCTCCTTTCCCTCTCGCATTCTCCCGCGCCCCTCTCTCGATTCGTTTTTCATTATCATTTCGTTTTCCTTCCGCATTCCTTCTGTCCCTAAACTATCTCCGTTCATCTTTAATCTGATAACAGTCCCATTCTCGTTTCGGTCTCTATTTCCCTTCTTCCTTTCCAGTCAGTTCACCTCTCTCTCCTTCACCCACGCTGGCTCAATTTCATACCGGCCTCTTACCGCCAGGTGGCAGGGTGTCACGTAGTAAAAAATGACTCCTCCGTTTTGCATGTAAAGTGGATCTCGTAAAAAAGTCTTTCGGGATTTGACGTATAGAGCCAGAATTGCTCGAGAAACCCACAATATGCGTTTTCTGGGGAAATTCAATAACGACTCAGGTAGCAGTTTTCGTGGCCATTGCAGAGAGCGGGAGGCGTGGTGTTGGGCAGAGGTTTTTATCTGTGTGAGTTTGTGTAGGGACACGGTCGCATGTGACACCCGTGCAGACTCCATTTTTTATCCTTTTCTGTCGTGATACATTATCGATTCTAGGTCTTCGAAAAGGAATTACTAGAACCAACTTGGCCCACAGTGTGCAACGTTGGCTGATTTTGAGCGAGAAACACGCTCCGAAAAGATGTAATCTATTCTTCGGAGAGTTCAAATCATACGTAAAATTTCACATTTGCTTTAATGGTCGACGTTTTGATAGCATGTATAACAAATTTGTGTGGTCGGTGTAAGCTGTCGTCGCACAAATTTCGTTTTCTATCAGATAACGCAGTGTTCTGATGCACCGTGGTTCAATAGAGTGCGATTATGCTTTAACTATAATTTAATAAATTCATGCGGTCGTCAAAGGCTTCCGCGTGGCATTCATCCACCCTCAGAAGGCCATCTTGTCTCCATTGGAAAGAATTCGTCAGCTCAAAAGACTCAATTTAATCATAACATAAAAATCAAAATTGTTCTGAATGGCTTACAAGTCAGTACAAGGTATCAGGAAATTTTAACATTTTAATGATGCAATTTCGATTTGGATGAAAGTGCGCCATATTTTTGTTTTTCTTATTCTTTGACTGACAAAAACTCTCATTATATTTTAATAACATGGAATTCTCGTTCCAAAATTTCGAATCATGACGATGAATGGCGAGGAAGAAAAATATATTTACGAAATTATTAATAGGTTATTATGACGATCATTTTTTTCATTTTAAAAGTGCATAACCGACAAAATTGCGTCATTTGCATAATTTTACTCCGAGAAACTCCTGAGTGGAATCAAGATGGATCGTTTAAGAAGCGACTCATTGAAAAGCGTTAGTTCGTATAGTGAGCAATGAGTTAGAACAAAATTTTCTACTCCGAATTAATAGTGAATGGGGAAATGCCTCTAAAATAGAACGTTTATATAGAAACATCCTTTTCATCTGAAATTAAACATCTGCCTGTTGACCGGTAGTTTAGCAGTCATTATGAATTACCTTTATATTGATATTACTCATCATTTCTATAAAAATACGTTTCAAAAATTCTCATAAGGCATTTATCTATATACTATATGATATAAAGTATCGCAACGATACGTATTCAGAGGAAATGGATGAAATTTAAAATAATATCTTTTAAAGAAATTACTTGAAAATTTCACATTTTATAATATGCTTGACATAATTAGTATAATTAACATAAAAAGAATTGAAGCAAATTCTTATCGCTCGATTAAATTGAACATATTTCGGATCATTGAAGATAGTATTACTGACATATTTGTGAAATTAAAAAAAACGAACATTAATATAGCTATAGGTCTACGTTACGATTGAAGTATTAAAACTTCTTCGAAGGTTTCTCTTCATAACAGCAACACGGGCTCCCTGCAGGAACACGATTCTCTCTCCCCATGGCAATTGTATCTCAACCATCCAAATAAACAAGTTCCGCGAATTTCGAATCGTGTTTTCAGAACGTAACAAACGAAAACGCGCTGAATGCTCCTTTCCTCATGGAACATCCTCGCGAAAACTTATATTCTGGTAATTTTCTCTCGCCCGTTTCTAATTCGTCGGGACTGGATCTTCCTAATTATATAACATTCGCCACGTCCCATTCACGATCGAGAACAGGTGTCGCTTTGAAGTTTTCTTAATGCTCTTCTTCACGGCAGCCTCCGTTCCGCTCACATAGGTGAAGCGACGGGAATACTACTTTCGCCGATCTTATTCATCGCGCCGTCCCTCCCCCACTTCCATCTCTTTCTCTCTCTCTGTCTCTCTCTCTCTCTCTTTCCTTCTCTCTCCACCTTTTTCCGTCCATCTCGGCCTCACCACTCTACTTTCCACACTCCTTCCGCGTAGACCAATCCGGCCGCTCACAATTATATCTCGAATTGAAATATACCACTTCCGACCCCCTCTGGCGTAACATAAAGTATTTTTGACCTAACCATGCACTCGTGAGGATGTTTTTGGGCTAACTAATGTTGATTCGGCAATTAAATGCAATTCTAGAACTTGAAATACGGAGGTTCTTCGCGGAAACACGGAGTCCTGGTAATGAAAACGGTCGATTCGTGAAAGGTAATAAAGTCAAATCTGCCATCCTGGCTAACACAAAGAATTGAGCTGTTCGTTTATCAAGAGGTTTTATGCTCATTTTTACAAATTTCGTTCAATTTTTCTTAACGGAAACTTTAAAAATATACAAAGGTATTTTATTTTATTATATGTAAGGTAATGTAAAGAACTAATGGTATATACAAACAGTAATTTCTGTAGATAAATTCAACTCTTGGAAGTATTATGCTTCAGGTTTTGCTTCAAATTGTTATCAGAACTGAAGAATAAATTAAATGAATTGGCCATGCAAAAGTTTTCAATTTAGCGATGAGGGTATAGTTGATTTATATGTCGAAGGTATACCATTACATTAGAGATTGTAGGATTCTGACACGCACAATAGCTTATAAATATACATTAAACATTTTTATTTTAATGTTTCATTCGCTTCATCGCGAATGACACTGAACGAAGTCAAAAGCGATAAAATTCTATTTTCCTCGAATAAGAATTCCTCTCCACTAGATTAATTTTTCTTTTTTTTCTTCATCTGTATAACTTCTCCTAACTTTTCCAATAGATACTTTATGGACAACCGATAATAAAGAAAAATTTAGAATGGAATTCGGTCAAATATTAAGGAACTTTTACTGCGACGCGACACCGAAGATTTAGGTTCAAGGTAGCTCACAGAGTACGCAACTAATCTGCTCTTCCGCAGCCAACGACACATAAAAAACTCAGGATACCCGTAAAGAACGCGACGCAGTGACGTCGGCGACAATTAAAAGCGATATCAGAATGGCCCTATCATGGGCAGGTATCCCTTAATGTCAAAATTGGATCCACACCCCAATCCGCAGTAGAAAAGAAATTTCGCGAGCCTTCCCCTCGACTCTCTCTCTCCCCCTCCCCCTCGAGTGTGTTACCTCTAGATGGAGTGATGTGCGACGAGTGCGAGTGCCCCACTCCCCACCCCACATTTGCTTGCTGGCGAAGTGAACGATTCCGCGATACTCCCGCCGCTCTCCCACTCCTCCCTCTACTTCCCCTGCCGAGAGGGTGGGGTGGAAGGAGGAGTGGCCGACGTGTTTAAACCCCCGCCTCCCGCTCGCAGTGCCCCTAGACCTCAGCCGTCGCCGCCGCCGTCGAGATGGACCCTCGTCCCCTCCTCCGTCCTCGCCCCCCACCGCCGCCTCTAAGCGTCCTACGCGCCCGCGCCGCCGCGCCATGAGGTAGAGTCCGCCCATCGCCACGGCGAGGGGGAGGAGGAGGCGGAGGGCGGTTAATCGCACTCCGGTCGCCCCGAGCGCCGGTCGCTTTCGAGGGCCACGGTCGGCATAGGATGCGAACCGCCGCCGAGGTGGCGGACAAGGCCGTGTCCACGGAGGACCTCGAGGCCGCCCTAGCCTCTCCTCCCCCCGCGGCGCCTCCACCGCCTCCGACTTTTCCCGCCTCGCCACCCGCGGCGGACGCCGCCACCTCGTCCTCCGACCACCGAACGCAACCAGGCCGATGTTCCGGCACGCCCACGCCCGTCGCCGCGGAGCTCCTCCGGTTGGAGGCGGCCCTGACCGCTCTCGTGGCCTTCGCCGCGCCCCCAGACTCCTCCCCGCCCCCGGCCGCCCCCCGGAGCATAGCCAACGACAGGAACCGACGCCACAGCCACCAGCCGCGTCCCTTCAGACACCCGAAGAGACAAAGGAGTCACTCCCAGCACCACCACCTGCAACCTCCACCCCACATACACCACAACCACCACCCGAGGAAGTCGATCTCTGTCTCGTCGCCGCGGCCCCGTTCGGCAAGGTCAGAGAGCGTGGGGGCGGTCCCCGTGGCGTCGCTCCCAGCCGCAGCGTCGGCCAACGGGGAGTTTAGGCCTCCCTCCACGTGGAGCCTGACGAGCGTGGTTGTGTCTTCGGCGGCGGCGTCGTCGACGTCGCGGCGGTGTAGGAAGGAAAGCGCGGAGGGCGATGAGGAGGAGGACGAGGAACTGGAGGCGGCGTGTAGAGGAGAGGGCGTCGACGAGGAACAGGCGGTGCTGGAGGCGATGGAGAAGGGACAGAGGAGGAGGCGGAAGTCGAAGGTGAGGAAGAAGCCAGCGGGGAGGAAGAAGGGGACGTCGGCGGCGGCGGCCGCAGCGGCTGCGGCTGCCGCGGTGGCGTGCGCCCCATCTGCTTCCGCGGCCTCGACGGAGGGCCTACCTCCAAAGGCGAGGTGGGCGATCGTGGCGACGGCGTGCCTCTTGCTGCTCATGAGCGTCCTATTGGTGGGAATCACGCTTAGGATGGCTCCCGTCATCGACGAGATGGGTGAGTTGTGCGTGGGAGGCGTAGAGGGGATAGGGCGGGGGCGAGAGATGGGGCGGCAGGAGCGAATGTCCAGTTTTACTCAATACCTGTCACTAGTTACGTTTGAATATTATTATCCATCTGATCGAAATAAGACCGCATCTGTCGCTGTGATTAAAGAATCTTTTTGTCACGATATATCAATGGTAGAATATCAGCCCAGAAAGCAGAATACCCGGATTCGATTCTTGGTAATGACAGAATTTTTCTCCTGATGTCAAATTATCGCCATATTCCAATTAATATTGAACAATAAGAAAATCATTTTTATGCTTTACCTATAATAATTTGATTGATGATAAAATGATTACTATTACTTATTTAATTTCTAAGGGTTTTCCTTGAAACACATTCCAAACAAATGTCTACGCTACAAACTGTATGCATAAGTAATTCCAGAAAAAGATTTGGGGGCCTTTAGCTAGTAAGTAAGAAAGTAAAATTTAATAATGTATTTTATAGTGAAATATTTTCATCACACTTGCATATAAAAATTAGACTCTAATAAAATCGATTTTGTTGCTTTATAAACGTGGCTTAGAAAAAATTAATGTTAGCTTTCCGAAGTGTTGACCCGGCTTTTTCAATGTCATAGCTGATTTGTAAGGCTAGAAAAATTTAATATCGCCAATTTAAAATTCAATATTTTCTTATATATGCCCTAAATAAAGTCCACATATTATACCTAAATGAATTAATATTAACATAATTTGAAAACGCTTCAGTCACGCTCCCTCAAAGAGGCCTGCGACACGAATACGCAAACGTTATGAAAGCACAATTCTTTTTAAAAACTAGGATAAAATCATCTCATTAAACTTATAACTATGCAATGTATTTATTAACGGAATTTTTCATCGCCATTTTGCAATTTTTTGTTGACTGAAATAATGATGTCGAGATACGTTACAATGCTCTTAATTTATGATCAAATTAAATTGCACGTTAATTAAGATTTATAGGTTTCTTCTTCGACTATAACAAGAAAAACTTACTACCAGAGTCAGTGGCCTACTAAAACAATTTTATCTGGGTATTATTTTAAAAACCGCGTCGTTAAGAAGAGCTTCTGAGTGGTTTTCACAACCAGACATAACGAAAGGTTTCCTGAAAGACTGAACGAAGTAATTACTCCTAAGAGATTGAGTCAGCGAGTCACTTCAGTCTCTTTTAATAACAAAAATTCATTACTAGAATTCCAAATAAATTTGAAAATTTTTGTGATATTTTCGTAGCAGTTTACGGAGACAATGAATATTTGAAGGTTTTCTGAAATTAGCATATAAGTCATCTGATACGAATTTCAAGGAGTTTGTGAATTGAGGTAGTTTATGCAACCCATTAACTATGTATTGCTAGTAATTTTATGATTTCTTCGAAAAGTAAGATTAGGTATTTTTAAAATATCCTGGGCAATGATATGAACGGCGTTAAATCCAAGTCTTTATCTCAACTTTTATTCGTAAAACTTATGCTGGATTTACGATAAACCAATTCGTGAGACAGGAACGCTTTTCAAATAAATAATTGGTTTAATTTTTCAAAAACAAAAGATATAGTGAACAAACTACGGAATATAACCTATTGAAATTGATAAAAATAAACCATTTTGTCTGTAGCTCAATTAGTTTGTCATGAAATACGATATTTTATTTTGATTACTTCATCATTATATTTGGTGAGTTTCTTCTAAAGTTGAGAAATCCATAATGATATCAACTTACTTTTGCCAGATTTAGATATTTAATTCCTACCAATCATTCCGCAATGTTTAACTATAAGAAATATTATTCGAAATATCATCAATGCTTCGAGTAACCGCGAGTAAAATTTTTAGATGGATCTTTGTAAGCACGAGAACAAAGAGTGACACTATTGTGCGCCATACTATATGCCCATCTTAACGATTATTTTTTTAGAACTTTTCTAATCATTTGCAGCCACGATGTTAAAAATATTTTATGTATTCCCGCGAAGGCGATGTTGCTCCCTCGTATGAAAATTTGTATAGGCTGTCACTTAAACTACTGTCGCAAAAACAGCCTTCTTGATACGTTTGTTATTATTACCTAGTTTGCACGCAAAGACAGTGTTTATATGCCTACTTCATTTCTTCGCTCTTTTAAGCCCCAATTCGATAACACAGCCTCCTCGATAAAGCTCCAAGTATTTTTTTAAGTGACCAATAGTACTGATTTATGAATGCTATAATTTCTCATTTCATAATTAACTTGAATGCGGTCAAATTTCCGTGTTGCAACACCTTCGCTTATGCTCTCCTTATATTTTAGCCTATTTTTGATTTTCCAAAATTCTTTGATCGATGATTATTACATAACAAGTAAGAAACCCTTGCAAACTGAGAATCATGTTTTCTTAAAAATTATCAGGTTCAGGACCAATTTTCTCCCACGATTTTTATTTTCTTCAAACACCTCTTAAAAGTAAGCCCAACATGTCTTCATTGTTGCCACAAAACACCAATATGGAGGTAATAGCTGGAGTCACCCGGCTTTGCTCGAGAAAGAATTTTCTTTTAAGTAGCCAATGATTTTTATTTCTCGGGGCCCCGCGCTGTCAGTGCCCCAAAATTTCTCTAGTATGTTATTCGGAGAAGAGGTTCACGAGGAATTTTAACTGCCACCTAAAGAAACAATTGAAAAATTTTAGGCAGGCTTGTGCTCGTGGGTGTACCTCAATGGCGAATCCGTCATATAATCAAGGCAGACTGCTTTTCCAAGAATATTTGGCATAATCGAGCAATTTTATTAAAATAGAAATTACTCCGAGTGCACCACAAGCCATGAATTTTCGTTCCCCATTCCTTAATTACGCAAGCGATGTTTAAATTAACATATGATATTTTACCTATTTTATTGTAAAGTTTTACCATTAATATATTCACGCAGTTACGTCTTGCTTAATATCCACTCGAAAACGCCGCCTTCACGGCTTTGGTGACTCTCTCCTTCTTGCCCTTTCGGTATTTCGTATATTTAATTTTCTTTCGCTTAATTGTTGTTTCTACAACTTAGGAAATTGTTATTTTCAATTTCTCAATGTCATCTTCAGAAAATTCCTCACCACTATAAGAAACTCTTTCTGTTGGTGCGTGACTCGATGAAGGTCTTGAATTATTTTCACTCACGTCATCAGAACTCTGGTAAGAAAAAACAACTGGGATTGTGATTACAGTGTTCAAGAAGTACATAACTCTGACGAAATTGTTGACATTTTGTTACATGTGTGGAATAAATAATACAGAAATAATTAATGTCGAACTGATTATAATAACGCTACTGTATGTTATGCATCACCTGCCAGCAAAAAATGATGTCAAATTCTCAAAACGAAAACCGCTTGATTAATTTAGTTGCAAAATCTTAAAATTAAGAGACTTGGCATTCATTATAAAAAATTACTTTGTTGTCCTTTTGCTTAGCATGACTTTTCTCATTTCATAAAATTTTAATTTTACACATTGACGTTGGAAATATTTTGTTTCGCAAATTCGTTTATTGCAATGATTCCGAGGCACGAGACCCTTGCGACAAATAAAGACTTACTGTATTATAAAAATTATGCAAGTTATGGATGCTTAAATAAAATAGTGTATTTTGGGAAAAATCGTTTAAATGCTCGGTCCCACGTGGAGAGGTTGAATTTGAATACCCGGTTGTCAACGTTTTAAAGGTTTCCGGGCATAAAAACTCCGAAATTTTTCTGAGATAAATAAACTGTCGGTTAGCAGAAGAACGCCGGCATTCTTATTTATAAATTCTCTCCGACCTTTTATTCTTGTATTAGCTTTTCTTCTAATATATTGAATATGACCAGCGTTAGACAACAAACTTGTCTTATCCCTCTACCAATATTTACTCAGCTCTTATCAGATTTCATCCATCTGACCTTCACAATTTATTTGACTCTCTTATAGATTCCTAATCAGTATCCTGTCTTTTCATTCCACCCTTATAACCTTTATCCATAAATATTTTCATCAGCATTACCCAAATTAAATCTATCGAAGGCCTTCTGCCAGTCGAAAAAACATACGCAGCAATCTTGACTACTCTATTTTGCTTCCTGATATAATTCTCCTTACGTCGATAGCATCTCTGGTTCCTCTTCCCTTTTCTGAAACCGAACTGATCTCCCTCTAGTATTTCTTCGGCCTTTTTCTCCAGCATTTTATTAAGAATCCTCGTGATGATCTTTGAAATGTGTGGCAGTAGGCTTATCGTTCTGTAATCTTTACACAACATTGCCATCGGGTTCTTCTCTAGAGGGATTATTGTTACTTCTAGGAAATTCTGAGGTCACTCTCCCGAGTCGTAAATCTTATTTATTAATTTCATAATCACTATAAGTCCTTCCGATGCCATGACTTTAAGTACCTCTGCCGGTATCCCATCACTGCTCTTCAGCTCTTGAATCGCTTTTTCTACTACACTTTCCAAAATTCTTGATCCCAACATGCATTCATCAACCTCGTACTCTTCTTTCAGTTCTATAGGCGCTGATATTGTCTGCTTCTTGTATAATTCCTTAATGTATTCATCCCATACCTGTGCTACATCCTTTGGTTCTGTGACTAACTTTTCTTCTGCATTTTTACACGAGTAAAATTATTTTTCCAGCATAATAGTCAGTTATTCTCTTTTCACGAAATTGTAAATATTAGCCATTGCTACGTTTCTAAATATTTGACTATCGCAGAAAGAAAGCTTTTACATTTGTGTCGCTGTTTTTTTAATACTTCGTTAAATCAAATTTAAAGAAACAGGTATTATTGTGTTGGACTCAGAATTGAACAAAATTATGGCTACTCTTTGTATTTAACTACAAAGAGATTTTCATCGCCTGCCTCTTTAGCCTTAAGTAGATTTCTTTTATTATTTGTTATTTGAATTTTGGCGAGAAGGTAAAGAGTAGAGCCCGGAAGTTCAGGCACTATAAAATGTCAAAATAGGCAGGCAAAATGGCACAATAAAACAGGAAAATAGGCACTAAAAACGCATTTATTTTAACCCAAATATTACTATAATATGGGGTTTATATGGAGTAGGTATAATATTTCAATAAAATATGATTGCGATCGCTATTGATAGCGTCTTCAAATTATGAACTATTACATAAGACAACGAGATGTTTTAAAAAACTGGTTTCCAAAGAAAAAATTCTTATGAAATGGTCCTGTCTGTGTGTATGTGTGTGCGTCCCCTGCTAACAACTTTTGCATTAATGGACCGATTTTTATGAAACTTGGTATTATGTTCGTGCTGCCAAGACCCACTTCCGGGCTATATTTTATTTGCCAAAGATTGAAGTCCCGGGTTAGATTCCGGGAACGTATTTTTCCATATTTGTTTTACATAGGAAGTCTCAAATCCAACGTGCAGGGATGTTTTCTTTAATGCTTTAAAATATCCTAAAATTAAGATATCGGAGTGAAGTTTGCAATATTCTAAAAGGAAAATAATGTAAATTCAAATTCTTAACACCGAATTTTGATAATTGACCGTATTTTCTTGAATTTCCACTAAAACAGCGTTTTTTAGTTTTAAATCACATTTTATCGTTGTTGCCATGGAGACGATTATTACCGAACCGGCTTGAGCATAGACGAATAAACAAATATGTGTTATTACCACCTTTTATATTAACTTCGCTTTACACACACACACACACACACACACACACATATATATATATATATATATATATATATATATATATATATATATATATATATATATATATATATATAAAGAGAATTCTGTCTTCTTTCTGTGTTTGCACGTTTACACAGTTGCAGCATATTTTCATTTCCATTTTAAAATGATCTAGAATTGCGATATGAATACGGGACTTGCACCAAACGACGCCTAAAAGAACGGATATTCGTTTTCCAGCCATCAATTTTCGAATACGCGTCGAATCGTTCCATATATTTGTTATTAACACGAATATTTGGCTAAATTTTAGACGAAAAAATTTCGTCGTCAATGTGACGGCATTGTTACTGATCTAGCAAAATTACGTCTATATCTAAAAGCAATGACATGAACTTTGATATTGTATTTGAAATCAATTGTGAGAACTTTTCTTATATATTTTGAATGCATTTTAATCGAAAGGGAAGTAATGATGGCTTAATTTAAACGATAGGTTTGTTTACTGCAGTGCCATTTCAAGGGCGTGGAAGAAATGCGAACGAACATACGACCGCTAATATTTTAATTAGCTTTTTGTTTTGTTTACCTTGACGACAAAAGAACTTAGTAAGTAACTTTTTTAATTCACACGTTTTATCAATCATTATAAATGCAGCGGCCATGTGTCAAATATCTTGCTTAATTATCGAAAGAAATTAATCATAATCATTGTCAATATAGTAATTTATTTTAAAGTGCCCAATAAAATTTGCAAACGAAAAGATATTTTCAATGTACGCGTAAAGTATCTTCCTATTTGAAATTCTGAGTTGTCCATCATTACAATGCATTGGAGTCGTTTCTGACAAAGTTTTACGCTACGTATTTATTTGTTTTAAACTTTTCACATAAATTTTCAATCTGTTTTTTTCCTTCATGATTTAGTTTCATTGGAAACCTCTTTATGAAATGTCGAAAAATCGGAAAAAAATCGAATATGAACTTAAAATATGAGGAAGGAGAATGGAAGAGAATAAATGAGGAAGAATGGGAAGTGCCTTAAATTTAATATTTAATCCACGCATACCCGTCATATTGACGGGCTTTTATACTATAATATATATATCTTAATATATATATACTTTACAATAAAATAGGTAAAATATCAAATGTTAATTTAAACATCGTTTGCGTAATTAAGGAATGGGGAACAAAGGGGGGCTTATGGTGCACTCGGAGTAATTTCTATTTTAATAAAACTGCTCGATTATGCCAAATATTCTTGGAAAAGCAGTCTGCCTTGATGATATGACGGATTCGCCATTGAGATACACCCAGGAGCACAAGCCTGACTAAAATTTTTCAATGGTTTCTTTAGGTGGTAGTTAAAATTCCGTGTGAACCTCTTCTGCGAATAACACATTTGAAAAATTTTGGGGCACCGACAGCGTGGGAGATATATATATATATATATATATATATATATATATATATATATATATATATATGTATATATATACATATATATATATCCCACGCTGTCGGTGCCCCAAAATTTCTATATATATATATATATATATACATACCGTAATTTTCCGATTATAATACGCATTTTTTCTTCAAAATATTGTCAAAAACTTAGGGTGCGTATTATACATGGTAACAAACGCATATACTTTTTCTAGTGAGGAAATAATTTTATTTTCGGACATGACTTTCTAAATAAATTGTACCGACCAGATTTATACAAAATGCGACGTTGAGACATATTTTAATACATTGTGTCGATCTTTAATAAGTGAGTCAGAACGTAACGTGATATCTTCGTAAACTCTCTCGCACGTATATCACTTGGCGACAAAGCGAGAACTGTATCGATACTGCTAATATATACTGTGTATTACGTATGGTGATAAGACAATTTTCACATTTCATTCATAAAACATGGGTGCGTAATATAATCGGAAAATTATATATGTTTTGGACCTCGTCTAATCTGAAAAAGTCAAAGCTGCTTGCAGGGTTCTGAACCGTCTCACCTGAGATAATCATCGCGTAAACGCGTGATTTAGTCACCTCGGCCACCAGATCTACGCTTTGGCGCTACGATAAATGTTAATTTGAACTCGCGTGGGAAGATAGATATATAGTATTAGTGGCATTTTTAAAATTATGTTTCCGTTTTAGGTGTTTATTTTTATAATTTCATTATTTTGACAACAGTTATCACATTATTTGTATTATATAACCTCAGCTTTCCATTTAAGTATTTGTATTGTATAAGCGAATCTGAACAAGTTATAAGAGTCCATAATAGCAACGAGATTAAACAAACTATTGTCATTGTTCGTAGTGTAATAGAAGTCTCTTAATTTTAATGTGGATTTGTATTGATACGAGCATTCCTACGTTTTTGAAGGGATATTTCAGCTAATAATTGTAATTTTTTATGTATTGTAATTATTATTGATAGTAAGTTTTTATTTATCTTAAAAACTTTTTATATTTATTTATTTAAGATTATTCTGAAAACATTCCTCATGAAAAGGCCATTGAAAACCTTGTTGGTGATCAACAGTTTCACTTCTACTAATATCTAAAGCTGAATTACTCTGAACTAGCTGCATATTTTCGTTGATTTTAAGCAATATAAGTCAGTATTTTCATTAATGAAACAAAAGATAATATCAAACACCTCACTACTTATATACCAAACATTTTTACGTTTGCCACTGACAATGAGTTCTCTACTTCTGTATGCCATTCTTTTAACTGTAAAAAGATTAAAGGTTAAATTTAGAGCCCCCCCACATCACTCAACAGCTGGTAGACACTTTTGCAACTTTTTACGCCCATGCAAGCAGAACGGTTATCATAATTATAGAGTTTATTCATTTAAAGTATTAACTATATAAAAGTTGGTTATAAAAATTCATTTTCTATACATTCACTTGTTTTTTTATACTCGACTACCCTTCAGCAATGGATAGTCGTTCCATAAATATTAGCGTAAAAACAGTAACATTTATAAAAATTCGTTTATTTAAAAAATTGCATGCAAAATATAATGCCAGAAAGAGATTTTGATATTGCTTTTAGTATTTAAACCTGATAATGCTCTAATTAATTTGTTTTCCAATTATTCTCTACTATTGATAAAGTATGAATTACAAATTGTATTTATGGTATGAGAATTCCTTGGAATGACTAACACATACGTACTGAAACATTTCCTGTCAATATAAATAATCAATCCGGGACGTCAATTTCGGGAAACCATCCTAGTGGCGTCTGGCAACTTTGAGAAGTAGGCTGCGATGTATACCATATCGTGGCTGACAGACTTCTTTTCCAGGAGTTCTTTGACGGTACCTTTCGAGAAGGCGTCTTCTTAATCGAAAGTGTTGACAACTTCTTTTATCTTTTCAAGATTGGCATCCGGCCATAGAAGATTCAATGCTATGGTGAAAAGTTGAGCGATTGTTGAGCCATTTGTGTTTCCCAAAACTTCTGCGGTGAGTAAATAAATTTTTGATGGCTGACGTTTGCAACGAACCTTCCCACAGCGTCGGTAGTCTCGTCGATAGAGTTCCAAATTTTCTTGTCCCCAACATTATCTCCGATATTTTGGATAACACAGTTGTACGCTTTATCTAAATAGGTTTTCCTCAATGTTGACTCACTTGGAATCTCTTTGTTTGTATATTTTTCCAAAAACGCTTTCAAAGAACTGTTTTCTAATTTCCATAAAGGAATGCTACTAATGAGACTAAGACGGGTTTCATTGGCCTAACTCTTCAATCTACGCCACAGAGAACTTATCAGAATTGGCGTTACTGGGTACGAATTCCCACAGGCCGAAACACTCTTACTCGCTGTGGAAACGGAAAAAAATAAAGGTCGCAATTTTATTCCTAAGGAGGATAAAATCCCTTGGAAATACTACTCCATTACTATGTCCATCCCTCTCTTTTTACGGCACTTGCGTTCGTGGAAAAAACTGCGAAATACAAAACCGCGAAAGGTAAGTTAGACTTTCCTGAAGGAATAAGTAAGGTTGAATTTGAGCGCCGTCTTTGAGTCAATATACAAAAATTTAATCGAATTTTTATCAGTATAGGTTCCATTTATGCTTTCCTATAACTTCTGAATAGAACTAAAACCTTTTTTACTTTTTAATACTCGGAGACCGTTTAAAAACTGTGATAAAGCAGAATTTATGATCGTGCAATTCGCGGCAGTTCTCTAAAAAGAGAACCATGCAAGAACGAAAATATATTATGCAAAATATCTAAATTCTAGGTATGAGTGTACTTTCATATCGCACGTTTAGAAAATGACTCAAAACATCAGCCAATGCCTTTTTGACTCTTTTGGTGTCACTGAAATCTAATGAAAAATCATTCCTGTCATTTTTTGAGAAAAATGGCATGTAATAGGCGAGTTAAAATGAGCCGATCGAAAAAAAACATAGAAAACGTATCGAAAAAAGGGTTCATAATAACCGCTCCTCTCGCATTATCTTTTCGACTCGATTTTTCTCACTCTTTCTCCCACACAAACTATTCCCCCCCCTCTCTCTCTCTCTCTCTCTCCATCGTTATCTGTCTATGCCCCTTAGCGTCGTTCTATCTTTTCTTCCTCCACCACGAGAAACGTTATAGATTCCTTGAAAAGGATGTGAGAAGAACCAGTAACCTTCGTCAATAATAAAAGGGTTCGATATCGGAAGGATTGAAGGGAAGAGGGAGAGTAAGAGGGAATGTTTCCCCCCCGAAACGGATATCCCACAGGGAACCCTCTCCCCTAAAAGGGAGAAGTTCCTTCCTTCACTTGCCTCTCCGTCGCCTGCGTGTCGACGCCTCTCCTGTGGCCCCCTCACGCGCGCCGAAACCGAATGAGCGCAACGTTTCACCAGACCCATCTGACGCGTTGAAATCTGTGGAGAGGGATGATGCAAATACGACCTTCCTCTGCCTTTCTTCTCCTCTCGCCCTGGCTCTTCCTCGACTCCCACCCTTCCATTCCCTCCCCCTTCCTCTTTCTTTCAAGGTTAAAATCAAAGAAAGTGGTTCCACGAAAATTTCCCACGTTTCGCCGAAGAATTTTATGGAGTACATACTTGTGACCAATTAATTCGATTCGATCGCTCATGCAATGAAGATCGCGTAACTCGAAGGAACATATTGAGAATAGATTTCTCAGACACCCGTGAAATGTTTCTGTGATAGCATGCTAATTACAACCCTGGAGTCATGTGTATAAGACTCGTATTAATTTGTCCGTATGTATACTCAATAACAGAACGGCTTTTAAGGTGAACTGATTAAGAAATACAAAGAAGAGCAAAAAGGTTCACGGTACGATTCAAACCCACTACATGACATTGGGAGGCAGAGGCACTACCCACCCCACTACCAAAGCTGGAATTATACGTAATCAGCACTCGAACAGTTTACGTAGGCCATTATGTACAACAAACATTTATAAAAAGAAAATTTTAAGCGTAAGATTTACACTAAATGAAAATTTTAACAAAAATATGTATACCAACCAAATCGGATAAAATGGAGAAAACCGCGAAATGAACCGATTCTCAACTGAGGGTGCTATTATGTGAGGGAGAGAGAGAATTAAATTACTGTAAATACACGATTCAAGCCGTATATGAGCAATAAATTGTTAAAAGGGGAATATGAAACATTTAGGATCGCTTATTAACTCAAAGATTTGAAAGCGGGCGGGTGGATGGCGGTATTGCTGGGACCATGTGAAGGAATTGCCAAATTTCCGCAGAGCACGCTTCCGAAGGGAATTTGGGTCTTAATATGTTACAAAAATGTATCATTTAAGATTATGAAGTCTTGCTCCAATCATGAAAATTTGATTTATTCACGATGGAGTAATGGCCTTGTTTGCAAATGTAAATTAGATATTTTCCCCCTCTGTATTAAAAAATGTTTTCATACAAATATATCCCACATTACGTACTTGCAAAAATAACTTATGCAATAACGTAAGTTATTGTATATCTAAAAGTGGATGTTTGAATGTATCTTTTTGATCGTAAAACATTTTTTCTTAGTTATCATCATACATTACACAATAATTACTATAATGCAAGGCCAATAGGGTGAGAGAAAACATCTTTTAATCGGCTTAGTGAAATCCGGCGAACTTTTATTTCCGGAGAAAACTTTTAGAAAGAAGAATTGCAAACATGATCCACCACATAAACCCCTTGAGCAGAAAACGCCGTGACGCCTCAATTAAATTTAATGTATCTTGTTCACTGTCTTTATTCCCTAAACTTTTAGAGTAAAAGATGCTCTTTTTAATTTTTAAATGGTACATTTACCTTATCTACCCCAAACAGAAAAAAAAACAATTTATTCATTACTAGCGTAATTACCCATCAAATATGACGGTTATGCGTGGATTAAGTATTAAATTTAAGACACCTCCCATTCTTCCTCCTTTTCTCTCTTCCTCTCTCACATTCTCTCCCTCCATCTCCTTCTCTGAAAAAATAGATTTCCTAGTCTTAATCATGCCCTAATAAAGAACATTATCTATCTATCTCTTCCTTTCCTTTTTCTGTCTCCTTCCCCATATCTTCCCTCTCAATCCCTCTTTCCTCCCCTATGTCTCTCGTTCTTTCTTCCTCTCTCCTCTGTCTAGCATCAAAGCATTCAAAGTACGCGTTACTTACGCATATAGTGTTAGGATTGAGGCCACAATACAATCTCGAGGCTTAACAATCACACGGACGCCAAGGCAACATCGTTAAACGTGTAACTCAAGCGATTTCGAATCGTAGGCAAAATGTGACGATAAGAACAAAAAATCTGATGTGGCCATCACATGACTTTCTCCATATCTGTAATATTTCTAAAAATTCCAAATAGGTTACAGAATAATAAATATTTTAAGAAACTGCGAGAAAATTGTAGACTAAAAGGAACAGAAATAAACTCATACCATACCCTTCTGATATTTTATATAGCCATAAAACTTCAACGATTTAGAAAAGAAAAAGGAGCGTTACGAAGACGTAACTAAGCGTCAATTGTTAACAATAGTCGTCGGTAGGTGGCGTGGTGGTGGCAGCTAAAAATATAAGATATCTCTTAAACCATGCATTATATGGAAAAATGTTTCATTCAAAGGTTGTAGAAAATTAAATTTCCTACAACTTTTATCACAGTATATTTTTATATTTATCAAATATTAAAGCAAATACTTCAAAATAACGGATAAGTGACAAGACACCCACTTCCGGCTGACCGATTTTTTCCAAAAACTAATAAGTTCTTGTGACTTTTATAAAAACGTTAAATATAAAATGTCGCATTGACTTGATTAATAGTTTTTGAGTTACACACAGACATCATCGAGAAAATGGTCAAAACGTGTTCAGGGGACCTCAAAACGTGTATTTCCGTTGAAATCTCGAAGTCGATTTTTTTCATGAAAACAATACTTTCCCCTATACTACGTATATGGTGAAAGTAAAAACGTTATTTTTTTTAAAACAGTCTGTATCCGAAGATCGTCGAGTAATTCTTTCTAATTTTAATTTGCAAAAGAGTACAAATGGATTTTTACGTGTTTTCTTATGGGTGTTCAAAATTGGACATTGGGATCAAAAACACCCCTTAAATATAAGTTCTTCTGAAGTTTTGAATTTTTCTCAGAGGTTAGACACCTATCTTCCTTCCAAGTTTCAGCTCTGTAGCACTTTTAGAACTGCCTTAGGTTTAATATCCCATATTTTGAAGCGTTAAGTGATTGAGAATTTTTTAAAAACATATTGTAATTTTGTACTAACCTACCATAATTTTGGAATCGATAATAATTTCTTAGAAACATTTAAGCAATAACACTTGTTCCTTATAAAAATTCTCATTGCAATACGATTGCAAGTAATTTTCATTTTCTTAATAGAACCGAATGGCACCTGCTGATCTGTTTTTAAAGTTATTTCCCAAAAAATATTATTTCACCAATATAGGTCATTATGAGCCATTTGACGTTAATCAATGTGCGTTACATACTTCTATAGTATTCTTACATTATCATGTTTAAGACTCCATAATCATTATAAAGTTAAAGGCGATTTTTTCTTTACAGATCAAATAAAATAATAATTTAAAAACCAAATTATTTTAATTTTTGAAATGGAATTTAGAATATTTTCTGAGATTCTGTTGAAAATATCTATTCTACAACAGTATTTATGTTCATGATTCACTTTGGCCTAATACATAAAAAACCTCTTTAGAATGACACGGTGAACACTTTTTATCAAAGATTTTTGATTTTTTGAAACGAATTAAAATATGCCTCGGTGTTTTATTGTTGTAAATGGCAACTGTCAAAAGAAAAGAAAACCAGTTTTAAAAAATCAATGAGGCAATCATGAAAAAAAACTTCTTAACTCGTATTAATAATCGCTTTCTGACTTCGCGTGAGATTCGTATGCAAGAAACAAAATCAAATTTGCATAAGGTTGGACGACATGAAGAACAGAAAAAATTGTCGCAGAGGGAGTATTTATTTTTACATAGTTACACCAATTCAAGGTAATTTGTTATTATCATTATGTATTATATATTATGGATTAAATTTTTCATTTGAGAAAGATAGAGGTACCAACGGTATAAATAGCCAAAATGAATACGGAAAAATGTGAAGATTTTTATTTATTCTTTTAGGATATGAAAATGAATTAAAGGCCATGGAACTTACTCAAACCGAGTTATCGCTCACGCCTAGGATGGTCATTATGTTAATGGAGGAGTTCCGTAGTATCCAGTCACCCTTCCATTTCCTGGCATTGATCACGTGGATACTTGATAAAGTTCCTTAATGTATACCAAATGGAAGAGAAAATCATGCAAATTCGTGGGACATGATAAATTTTCAAATCATTGAAATTTCGAGATGCTGAAATTTCAATTACATATTTTTAGATAATAATTTATACAGTACAAGTCAAAATATTCGTGCATTTATACTAAACCTTTTTTTGGCAAGGCAATAATTAAGTTGAGCTATTTTCCGATAAAGTGGATGTCGAAAGATATTTACGAGATTTGTTTTTTCCCCGTCGACACGAAACTCTAAGCCACATGGATATAAAAAAGGAGGGGGAATAAAACTTTAATCGATTTCCAATTGATTTTATGTAAATATCTATCCCTTTTTTCAAAATATGGAATTTTAAGTATCACGTCTAACATTTGCCAATCATATACATGAACATTCAAGTACGTTAGTGCAATTTTGCATACTTAAGTAATGAATGCTGTAAAAGTTTTAAATAGCGTAAAATATGAAAAGTATTGTTATAAGCTTTGTAATATATGTTCTCCAAGTAGTTTAATATGGTGAAATACGGTAATAATGAATGATCGTTGATTATTTCTGAGAGATTCAAGTTTCCCGTCGTCATTGGAGAATTACTACGGTAGAATCTCTTTTTCTCTAAGTTATTCAATCGTATTTAAGAAAAAATCGGCTATAATGTTTCTCTTGCACTTTTACAATTGCAAAAGTTGCACGTCTTCTATTGCTGTTTCTAAAACAGTCGGATACGTGATGTTTTTATTTTATCAAAACTTCGACATAGCAGCTGAAAGTCCATGTCAATCCTTTTCATATCCTACCATTCTTTCAGTTTCACTAATTCGATCGTACCTATTTACCAGAAGAAAATAAGGACAGATTGCAAACTTCACTTTTAATATCAAAATGATTTCTATATATTCCGAAAACTTCGCTTACCAATGTTTCATTGCCGTATGTATCAGAGGATTATATGCATAATCTAAGATGTTTCAAGAAGTATTTTCAAAATTTAAATAATTTAAGTAATGAATTCTGATGAGAAACAACACTTTCGCAAGCAATCTCCCATTCATCCGACATACCACGGGCGCTCCTTGTTATTTCAAGATAAAAAATTGTTAATAAGCATTAGCAAATCATAAAAGTTTTTTTTAAATCATGAATATTCTACTAAAAAAGGATCAAAGGTCACTAAATTTGTGCGCAGAGAAATATGTTCTGTTATAGCATTTTATTTCTTTTATGATAATGAAAAAAAATCACAATTGCAAACTCGTTGGCTAAGAGACGTTTAACTGCAGCTTGAAGATAGCGTGAGTAAATTATCGAGAAGTCCCATCTTTGAAAACTTTCAACACACTGCGTATCTTTGTATTTACATATTTTCAATCCTCGTTGGAAAGGCCTCGTTAAGGAGATGAACGAGTTAATTTCGGTATAGGAACATTTTGCAAGCCAAACGAACGCGGAGATGGCCATTTGCATCAGCCATGAATATGCACGTCTACTCCAAAAGTCCCGCTGCACATATCGGCACCAACGAATGGGATTAGTCACCTATTTGACATTTTTATCCGAATAATTTAGCGCATGTAGGGCGTATGCGCAAAAAATAAGCGCTACGAATTTAACGGCCGGCCTAAGTGAACAAAAGAATGCATGTGCAATGTCGCATATTCATGCTCAATTATCGGCCACGCTCTCTGTAAACAGTTCATCGGCATAATGAAGTTCCTCAACTATAAATTATTCGCCAAAATTCTTATAAATATAAAATATTTTATAAATCCTCATGCAACGCTGTAATTTACTTCATGAAAATTGCCGCGCTGCTTTAAAACGCACTACAGGATGCGAATAACTTGTGGGGCTACAAAGTATTAGTGTTTTCAGACTTAATTATGTATAAACTTTATATAAGTGCATATATAAAAATTAATTTTATCATCGAATATAATTCTATTTTGCCAGATTTTGAGACAGTATCCTGCGCTGTCTTGGTGGGGAAAATACAGTTTTTGGATAGAGGTGGGAGGATACGATACATCTGTGGATATTCCTTGAGAGTCGTGAAATTGAAATGCTTTAAAATGTGTCAATTTTTTCTCTGGACTCATTTGCAGTACATAAAAATTAGCTGTTTCAAAAAAGTCAATATCAACGTAAAGTCAGCGATAAAGAGAAAAAGCTCTATAGGAATGCGCGTTACATTAGAGTTTATTATCAATTGAAGAATAAGGGCGTTCTCAAGGCTATTCGACTTTTCACCTGTCTCTCTCCTTCAGGTCGATTCTCCAAAATTCACAGCTACTTTGCCAGTCTTTATTTTGATCACTTACTCTTTCTTGAAATGCATACGATGACGTTAGACTTCATTCTTAGGTCGTTGCTCACTGAAATGTCATCTTTCCACTCAGCGATGTCACGAATCCGTTTCCTTTCTCATCGAGTCGTGTCTTTCGCTATTTCCCCGAGTAATTCCTAGCATGTATTCTCCATTGCTCTTTTCTCAACGGTCACTGCATTTCTTCATGGTCTACCTAATAAGTTGTTGAATTGGCCATAAAATAATAAAATTTAAAAAAAGATCGTAAACCAGTAAGAAAACAAATTTAAATAAAATTCAATTAGGGAACTAATTTTCATAAAAATCTTCATTAAAGAAGATTTAAATAATTGAAGGTGCAACCATAAATTAGTAAGAAGCAAATAACTATACTAAACACGTCGGTGGGAAAGGGATCAAGAATAAAAATCAAGTAATTAAAATGTTATAATAAAACTGCCTAGACTAGAAAAAGATGAAGGAGAGTTTAAGGCAGTAGTGGTCAAACTTTTTTGTGTGGTGCCAATCTCAAATAGGATAAATATCGGCGTGCCGCATGTAAATGTGACAAATAAACTGATGTGGGCAACACGTGACTTTCTCCATATTTATATGGCAAATTACGTGTTGTTAGCTCTGGGATCGTTGTCAATATTTACTTCCGGTTGACAATTAAGAAAAGAAAAAGGAGCGTTACTAAGACGTAACTAAGCGCCAATTGTTAACAATAGTCGTCGGTAGGTGGCGTGGTGGTGGCAGATAAAAATATAAGATATCTCTTAAACAATGCATTATATGGAAAAATTTATCAAACAAAATATGTAGAAAATAAAATTTCCTACAACTTTTATTCCAATACATTTTTACTTCTATCAAATATTAAAGCAAATATTTCAAAATAACGGATAAGTGAGAAGAGTAAACACCCACTTCCGGTTGACCGACTTTTAACAAAAACTAATCAGTTCTTGTGACTTTTATAAAAATGTTAAATATAAAATGTCGCGTTGACTTGATTAATAGTTTTTGAGTTAGAGAACCCACAAAAAAGCTATCACATACACGGACATCATCGAGAAAATGGTCAAAACGTGTATTTCCGTTGAAATCTCGAAGTCGATTTTTTTCATGAAAACAATACAAGGGAAAGTAAAAATTATTATAATTTCATGAAAATACAGTAATGATCGAAAACTTGAATAAAATTGGATCATTTCTCATAAAAAATGCATCATATTAATTGTAATACTATTTCCGTTTTATTAATACTAAAATATTTGAATTTACAGTTAATAAAATGTGCAATTTATTGATTGAATAATGTTGTTCCATTTTAATCAAACCTTTGATTTTTATTTGCAAATTTTTAGTTACTAATATTATAATATTTCTAAGGTTATTATCAGTAAGTCGAGTACTCTGTTTGTTTTTTGTGAGGTTCATGTCTGAAAAAGTTTGTAAATTATTGATATTCCCATATTATCTCGATATAACAGACTTAAGCTAAATTATCCCATTCTATAGAGTAGAATCGAGAAAGATCTGACGCATATAACATTAGTACTTTTCCGTTAAACGGAATGTTTTTTGAAGGCTGAGTTAAATTAGGTTGTGTTGGGTTAGCAGACCACAGTCATTCTTTGGTCGACCAGAATTCTGGATCACAGACAAACTACAGAGAAGGTCTTGTTTTCAGCATAAGAAGGTAGCAAGCACAGAATAAGTAGCTGTTGCGGCTTTCTGAACTCGTGGGAGAATTTATCTGGCGCTCAAAAGACTACAGGAACGATATCTAGTCGAGGAAACCTTGAGAACTATCTTTAAACATTGGAATTCTAAAAATAAAAAGTATTTTTGTAGTTTTGAATTGATTATATCCATAGGGAAAATAAAAATCGTGAAAAAATCGAAAAACCAATTAACCGTACTCATATTTTATACAGCAAACAATTAACAAGGCCTTTACAAATACACTGAAAATTTTTGTGTTATACCCACAACTCAGCACAAAACAAGAGATTAAGATGGACACTCAAATCCAATTCTTCAGAAATGTAATATATCATACTAACCAATAATAATATAATAATAACCTTTTTGTCTCGATTATGAACTAGCCTTTAATGAGCGCTTTAAAAGAAAAAATGGAAGATACCTATTTACCAAAAATATTTGCATAACGTAGGGTTTATTGGTGTGGGCGAAGGAGATGCAATAACTCACCTAAATCGTACATAAATAAGACAGAGAAAACATATTTACTCAAAATCAATAAAATAATTCATTTTAGCTTCGACCTTCATATCACATTTATCTCAATTCCAACAGAGCTGAAGAATACTATGGAGTAACTAGGTACGACAAGCAAAAATATTAGATTTGAGTATGAAATAAAATATTCGCTTAAAATCGAAGTTTAAAATTAACTATGACCAGAAAAAATAGGTTGCGACGATAATCCATTAGAATCACTAACTGGAGAAGAACGTATTCAAATTTTAAACGAGAAAGAACGCATTGTCAAATAACGCTGCTTAACCCGTGAGTCATATGAATGAGTTAATCCAATGTTTTAAGGAAAACGTCTTTGACTAGCGATATTTTCAGCTTTAAGCAGCGGAACATAAAATTAATTTTCCGGCGTCAGGCAAAAAGATTGGCTTAGCTTTAAGTCCACTGCACTTCTTTGCGTACCAGGCTCCATCTTACTCACTCGCGTTCACACATTTCTGCGCGAGTTTGCGTGCTTCCGTGAGCGTGTGCGAGAAGCCGTTCTCGAAAAGTGAGCTCTTTCGTAGCGTCGGCTGGAAATCGATGACGAGTTCTGCTGAGAGGGGAGTTGCGTGTGTGTGTTCATAAAAGGATATTTTGGAGCGGAGGAGAGTAAAAGTTTGGAGCGGTCGTTTTCGGAGTGTACATCACCACCCAAACGAGCAGAAGATATCCATTTTTCCATTTTGTTGCATTTCGTACGCGATTGAACGAGCCCTTCGACGATTTTTTTGTTCTTCCGTCCCAACTAACTCGTAGGAGTGGATATTGTCCAAGTTTGCCGAAGATTTTATTGGTGAATACAGTTTTTTTGTTCGTGGAGGCTTAGCTGATTCCGTAACAAGAAAAACATTAAAGAAAATATGCTCGCATAAAAAATTAAATGCCGATCGCGTCTTATGCTGAGAATTCAAGGCGTAAGACATCCTTAAAAAAACGTTCGACGAATTTCCATCAAGGGTGCTTTGTGACTGAACCATACATCAGGTTCTCAGAGCTGATTTGTATCTATAAGCAGAACCTTGCATGCATAAGAGACGGATTATTTTGCCGCCGTTAAGTGTTACAAACTCTGAGAAAGACTAAGCTTCTATTAAATGAATCATCTAAAACATCGTTGTCCAACAGGATTTCGAGGTTTACCAATCTTACGGCGAACAGATCACAATTTTCGCCACATAATCCAAATATAATAAAATCCCAAGTAAGTTCGTTCGTTCGTTCGTCCGTTAGTGCGTAACTGGAGGTAAAAATACATTAAAAGACGAATAACATGATCAAATATGTACATATAACAATGGAAATTGGCGAAAATGTTCTGCTCATAATTAAAAATGCTCTGACGAATACAAATTTACGAAAAACCTCCAGAGTTCGAGTCCATGGCTGGTGATACAGTCTCCATAGCATAACCGGTAGAAATCGATTTTTCGACCTCAGGCTTTTTTTCTTTTGCAAAATTAAATTAGAAGTAATTGACCTACAATCTTCGGATAAAAGCCATTTGAAAGGAAAATAAACAAAGATTCTTATTCTTATCGTCGGTTTTTACTTTCGGTTCGAAATCGCTCGAACTTTGCATTAAAATTTAAAATTTAATGAAAATATTGCGTTTTTTTGTGAAAGGTACCCATGGTGACAGAACAGATTGCTGAACTAGAGATCCTCATTATTGTATGCTTTCTTATATATGCATAAAATTGACAGAAAGCAGAAAGCATGAAAATTTAAGAGTTCACAACACATCCTATCATGGAAAATTAATTCCAGGCGAGGATCGCACATTCACAAAAAACGTTGTTTTAAAACAGCTGATACACACTAATCATTAAATCTTCAAAGGTTTTGCCAAAAATAAACAATACAAAACAATTAAAGAAGTTTTAGTTTGAGAAATTAAAAAAAGTTTTAAATTCACTGTTTTTCAGGAGAAAAATTTCACAAACTCAAATTTCAATTTTTAGATTTCTGTTATGATCCCGTCATTTTTGACGGGTCGCCGCTAGTTATACATATAGTTTCCCTGCTCTGTCATCGTAACGCTGACGTCATCAATGGAACGTTTTAACATGATTTTAACAAACATTCCGATTAGGTGGAATGTTGAAATTTCGCAAAAATGCTTGATTTAGATATAAAAATTAAATGATGAAATAAAATACGAATAAAGACCCGGGTTTGACTCCAGGGGGGATTTCCATTTCCCGTAAGATAACACGTAAAAACAACTTTTTAAAGTGCAGGCTTTTATTCTTTTGGAAATTAATTAATTAATTCTAATTTAAATTATGATTTAGGAAAATTAATGAAGTTTATTATTCTATTCACCTTTTTCCGCCTATCGTTCGAATTCTCTCATATTGAACATTTATATCACATATTTTGGGAAAATATCGGCTTTTAAACGAGATGTTGCCTTGCCGACCAAGTCATTGTTAAACTTCGAGAATCAATTGTTGTCACAACCCGCATACGTGTAATATATACAAGTGCACAGATTGCCTTAAATTAGCGTAGGACTTCTCGCGAAATTGCGTGATTCTAATGGGACTGGGATTTAGTTTGAATTCTTTTGCATACCTAAACGACTATATAGATGTAGAGTAAGAGAGTGGGGATGTGGGGAGGGAGATAGGAAAAAATGGATATAGAATGGAAGGTACATAGAAAGTAAGGGTGGTATAGAATTAGTCTATCTTTCCAGAGAAAGAGAAAGAAAGGAGAGGGAGGAAGATTTGGAGGGAGGAAGATTTGGAGGGAGGGAGGATGGGAGGGATTGATTGATTGATTGATTTGGTCCTTATTCAGGTCGAGATTGAGACTAGGAAGTCCCATCTTCCGCCTAAACCCTCGTCGTGAAACATATAGTAATACATAAAACATTAACAATGTAAATACAGGTAACAATAAAAATACAAGTATTTGAAAAGAAAAGATGTGATTTTGTGGGGAAAAATACGGACTGCTAAATAATGGAATCCATGTAAAAAAAACCCACTGCAGGAAAACACCCACACAAGAAGGGGGGTGTGAAAAACCTGCGAAACCTACTGAGATTCACTAAAGACATCAGATAAATCAGATTTAGAACAAGTTATAAGTATATTAAAATCATAAAGAGATAAAGAAAAATAAATTGTCACAACACGAATGGATCATTGATAAAATAAACATATAAAAATATCAAAATGGATAGATATTAACATTGGTGTGTCTGAACAAAATGGAAAGAAGAAAAAAATACAAATAAATCAGTAAAATACATACATTTACAATAAATATTGTATTGTCAAAATCAAGATATTAAAAAAAAATTAAAAAGCCAATTGAAGCATTAAGCGCGTTTAACTGTTCTTTTGCAAGGATAAGAGAGATTTATAGCAGTGTCGCTTGAATGAGGAGAGCGAGTGCGAATTTTTTATTGTTTGGGGAAGGTCGTTCCATAGTCTGCAAACAGTTACAATGAAGGACTTGTTGAAAATTACTGTTCTGTGATGAGGAATAAGGAGTTTATGGCTCCCTCTGGTATTACGGTTATGTACAGTTTCTATACTTCTAAATTCAGCGGCAAGATAATGCGGATT
This sequence comes from Tanypteryx hageni, assembly GCA_028673005.1. NCBI lineage: Eukaryota > Metazoa > Arthropoda > Insecta > Odonata > Petaluridae > Tanypteryx > Tanypteryx hageni. The sequence goes on along the minus strand of CM054112.1, from coordinate 236,456,125 downwards.
GTTGGAATTAAGTAATTGGTATAGCAAGGAAAGCAAATGTAGGCGTCTACGAGACTCCAAGTTTAGCCAGTTTAGTTTGACGAGTGACTCAGAAATGTGGTCTGATTTCTTCAGATTAAATATATATTTGATGCACGCGTTATGTATTCTCTGAATTTTTAACGAAAGCTCTTGAGATAAATCTTGATACGCTATATCAACATAGTTAAAATGCGGAATAACTAATGAAGTTACCAGATGCTTTTTTAGAGAAACCGGAGTACTGCTACTTAACTTCTTGAGTGAGTGAAAAGATGAGTTTACTGTTTTACACACATTTATAACATGTTGGGCACAAGAGAGGGTTTCATCTATAAGCAAACCAAGATTCTTTACCACTTTACAATAAGGTATAGTTGAATTTGCTATGTTGATCGGGATTCTTTGGGATTGATGAATAGCTGCTAATATCTTAGGGTAACCAATTAAGATTGCCTGTGATTTTTCTGGATTGATACTAAGAAAGTTTTTATTACTCCAGACCTGTAGCGTTTCTAAGTCTTTATTGATATTTTTAGGGTTTTTGCGAGATCGTTTGCGGTAGAACTTGTACATAATTGAAAGTCATCTGCATAAAGGTGATGATTGCAGTACTTAAGTGATACGGAGCAGTCATTTATGTATAAAGAAAATAGTAGGGGACCCAAAATTGAGCCCTGTGTGGCACCTCTTCCGTTTATAAGCCAATCAGATGAAAAATCAATGGAAATAACTTGTTGGGAACGATCGCTTAAATAAGATGATATCCAATTTATGGCCGAACGCGAGAAATTTATTGTTAGCAGTTTAGAAAGCAGAACATGTTTGTCTATCGAGTCGAAAGCTTTACTAAAGTCCAGTAGTACTAGGATTGTAAATTCCCTTTTATCCATAGCGTAGCGAATCTCATCGGTGATTTTTACAAGAGTAGTGGTGGTGCTGTGAGATTTACGAGAGCCAGATTGGAAGGGATCTAACAATTGATTTTCGTTAAGAAAGAGTCTGATTTTTTCATGCGCTAATTCTTCTAAGGCTTTTGATAAGATAGGTAAAAAGCTTATTGGGCGAAAATCGTTGATTTCAGTTGATTTCGATTTCTTTGGTAATGGACTTATCAAAGCTCGTTTATTTATTTATTTATTCAGTTTCAAAAACAGCACAGAGGCCCCATTACATTGAAACATATAACTGTAACAAATAATGTAACATTAAAATAAAAAACTATAATAAATACGAGACAATAATATTAACAGCAATTGAAATTATCATAACAAAACAGCGCAAGAAATGAGGGAAATGTAGGATTACGTAGTAGGTAGTTGATTACGGAAAGAAGTGGGTAAGAAAATGTCAAGATTCGGACGTGCAATGGAAATTTTTCTTGAGATAGGGAGCAATTAAATATATTAGTTATTATTGGTAGAATGATATGTATCAATTTCTTGATAAAGATAGTGAGAATGCCATCGGAGCCTTGAGCTTTAGATGTAGTTTTATTAAATGCATGGAGCAATTGTAATTGAGTGACAGGAATGAACTTAAACGGGTTAAAATTCTTATTTGATTTTTCCGCGAATGCGAATGGTTTTTTCAGGTGCGAAGTGGTCAAGCAATTGCATTAGTAAAGTGTTTAATGCTTCAACTTTTTTATCAATATCCTCTATAAATTCAATAGAATACCACGGAAGAGTAGAAGCATCGTTTATTAAATCAATATCATTTATCCCTTTTATATCTTGGTGACGCATGTTTGTTTGTTTGAATTTCGGCGAATTAAACGAAAATATATTTTCAATGTAAGCGTGAAGCATCTTCCTATTTGAAATGTTGAGTTGTCCATCAATACAATGCATTGGAGTTGTTTCTGACTTAAAGTTTTTACGCTACGTTTTTTATTTGTTTCAAACTTACATGAAACTTTTCACATAAATTTTCAATCGGTTTTTGTCCTTCATGATTTAGTTTCTTTATGAAATGTCGAAAAATCGGAAAAAATCATATATAAACTTAAAATATGAGGGAGGAAAATGGAAGAGAGAAAAGGAGGAAGAATGGGAAGTGCCTTAAATTTAATATTTAATCCACGCATACCCGTCATATTGACGGGCTTTTGTACTAGTATACTTAAAAATAAGTATATCATAATAGACATTGTTTCAATAAAAAGTTAAAATCCGGCAATCTTCTGACTTAAAGATTACCGGCTTTCTGATTCATCCAGTTTCTTTGGAATATATATATATATGCTGAGTATGTATAAACGAGGAGCGATCGGAAATTAACAGGGCTGAATTTTTGTCTAGATTCAGGCCAGATTCAGGTTCACTGCAAATCGTAACATGCAATGACGTCTCAGCTCACAAGGTGTCGTAAATATTCGTGTTAGTTTTTATACAATACTAATAGAGAGGGGTATAGCTTAGCAAACCTACCTATCATGGTTTTACAAATAGAACTACGATATGAAATGTTTTGTGTGCGTTGGCAAAGTAAGTACAGAAATTATTTTAAATATCAAAAACGAATTCAACTGGGATTGTTGACCTCGCCGTATTGTTTGAGTCGCATAAATGATTTTTGAAAGTGTTCAACCGTCCACATCATGATCCGGATCAAATGTTAATCAAATGATGAATTGATAAAAGCAACCGTTATATCAGCATATAAAATATATTTGGTATTGTGATCATTAGTTCTGGAGTGGTTCATAGTATTGTCCACGATGATTTAGGGTACAGGAAAATGATTCAAGTGGATACCGAAAACCATGAACGATGAGAGCGGCATTTTGCATTTACTCTAAGCTAAGGCCAACCTTGAGCTATTTTGATTGCGGCATAATTCCATTAAACCCAGCCTAAATTTTTGCGGGAATCTTTGCTGCCCGGCAGAGCGCAAGTTTTGACCTGCTGAGGATTCCCGGTGTGTATAGGATCCTTTGCAACCGATATATATCAGCCTGCGGTAGTTTTTCCCATAAGTATATAACACCAAAATGACCAACCCGTAATTTTGCCCCTGAAACGTATACTGCGAAATTTGTGGAAGATATAGTAAACCTAATTTTACGCCACACATCTGATACCAATTTGTTCCTAAACCCTAAATCACAAAACTTACAATTAATGACCCCCTAATTAATTGCCACCCAACTTACTCTTCACAGCCCCTGAAGCATATACCACCAAACTTACACAATGACATGTTTACCAAACTCGGCTGCCCCTAAAACATATACCACCAAACTTACATCAATTTTCCCCATGTCTGTATGCAACCCTAATTTACATTAATTGTCCCTGCATTATATCACAATGCATATACCGGACCCTAGAACACACCATCAAACCTACTCGTATGCCTCTATAATATGTGAGGTCCAAATAACACCTGTAAGACTTCTTTGAGATCCAATGTTTTTGGACAAAACTGTTACTTGTGGGCCGTCGTGGTTTCATCACTGCGATCCTAAGCTGAAGTCGGCACTGTCGCATTCCGGCCCCACCTACAGCGTGACGTAGTTTATGGGTGCCCCTAACTAACAGAAATATTCAAGCTCATATCGGCTGTCACCGAGGATTGCCGATAGTAACCGAAGAGGCTAGGACTCGAAGGGGCTTGGTTGCCTCCTCGAGCGACCCAAGGGGTTCGTGCCGAGGCCGAACCGCGTCCTCCCCTAAAAGTGTGAACGCGTTTGGGTTTTCTCCATAGAAATCCCACTGAAAATAGGATTTTTATATTCGGTCTAAAATGTCCCAACCGCGACCGTCCTGCCAGTGTGAACTAGCCTTAATAGGAACGCACATGGTGTCCTCAACCTCATAAGACGAGGGTGTGTCAAAGTAACGGAAAAGTCAAGCACCTTGTTTTCTTTGACAAAATAGATGTCATTTAAGAGCACTGCGAACCAAAAGACCAAGGAGTAAACAAACAGAACTATTTCAATATGCTGAGAGGCCCTCTATTAGCATATCTTAAGAGAAAACATCCCCTCCTTTTTGAATACGGTTAGATCTTGCGCCACGATAACGCACCTGCGCATCGATATCAAATTTTCCAAAAAGCCATCAAAGAATTGGGCTCATTTACTAATATAAAAGGCCATATATTTCTGTCTGTGCTTCTGTGTATAACGGTGATGACGTAAGTTATGACGTCACAAAAACTTTCACACTCTTAAAACGCGAATAACTTGGTCAAATATGCCGATATTAAATTGATATTTGACAGAGATAATTAACCTTTAAAATGCTATGACGAAGAAATACTTACGAAAAACGTCCAGGGTTTGACTCCAGGGGATGATTTACATTCCCCATAAGATAACACGAAAATATCGACTATTTGACGTGCAGGATTTTCTTCTTTTGGAAATTTAAATTTAAAACATTAACCTACGACCTTTGGATTTAAACCATTCTAACGGAAAAATTATAATGTTTCTTATTCTGTTCATCGTTTTTCTCTTACAGTTCGAAATCTTTCATTTTAAACGTTTAATTCACATATTTTAGGAAAATCCTGCCATTTTAACGGGATGTTGCCTTGCCAACCAATTACATTGTTAAATCCCCCTTGCTCTACCAAAATATTTTACAACTTATTCCACCCAAGTTGGGTAACTCAGTTATCCCACAATTCTTGTCAGAAAAAATTGTTTATTGGGAGAAATGTGTTAATATTAGCATATCTATATAAAATAAATAATGTAAATTAGATATTTGTAAATAAAATAATGAATATTTTATAATTACTTCACAATTGAAATAAAAGTTTTGCTACCTTGAACGTTGAACACGAGCAGAGGAGAACATAAAGCTGACTTGTATTTTCAACAGCTTTTACTGTAATATACAGTCATATAAGACCATTTCATCGTAGTTCAACACGCTCCTGCCATCATCAAAATACTTTGAAAAACTCTTTACCTATTTCAAACATAAAGTGAATTAGCTGATATAAACGCGTAATTTGAAAATAAATATTTGTAAAAATAATTAATATTTTATAATTACATCGCAGATGCGATAAAAAGTTCTTAGTTACCTTGAATGTTGAACACAACCAGACGAAAACGCGATACTGACTTGGATTTACAACGGCCTTTCAACGTAACACGCTAGCACATGAGAATTTTGTGTAGTTCAGTACACGGCTGGTCATCATCAAAATGCATTATTTTGTACTGTACACCGATAGACTAAATAAAATACACACATACGTAGCCAAATGTATAGCGGAACTGCAATCAAGTAAAAACGAAACAATGACAAACTCTACCAAGGGGGTAACTCAGTTATCCCGACTGTGTTTTCATTTCAAAATTGCTGTAAAAAAAGATATTAATATACACAATAATCAACATCAATGTTCTTTGACGGTAAAAAAAGAATAAATTGGGGGATATGAATGAAATCTCAAAAATAACCAACACGTCGTTGGGGTAGTTGAGTAGAGGAAGGGTTAAATCTCGAAATCCTATTGTTATTTCAACTCTTATAGGTTTAAGCGTGATTTGAAGACTTTTAATACGAGATGAAGGGAAAGACAAAAATATAGGTAAATGATTTTCATAGCAATCAGTGTAAACAACATTCGTTTTGTTATTTACAAGAAGGAATACCTAGAAAGCTGAAATACTATTCAACAAAACAACAACACACCTTGACGCTTTCCCTTGCGGGGTAAGCCATGCCATATGTCTGCTAATTACCAGCGCATCACCACATGCTTCCTCCACACACTTCTATCCTTGCACACTTCTTTTGTTGCACTTACACTCATACACTGAGTCACACATTTCCTTTTATTCCTCATACTTTTTACGTCCCTTTTTCTCAGTCTCACTAACCACATCCAACCAAGTCTTGCGCGGTCTGCCTCTCTCTTTCTCGCCATTCACTCTTCCTTCATATATTTGTTTGGTGATTCTACTCTCCTCCATTCTTTCTACATGCCCGAACCACCTCAGCAGACCTCTCTCATACAGATCTGTCACACTAGCTTTTATACCTCATTCGTTCATCACCCAATTATTCCTTACTTTGTCCCTCCTAGATTTTCCACAAACTCTTCTCATGTATCCCATCCCAACCGCATTCAAACTACTTTTATGCTCCTCCTGACACACCCATGTTTCACTGCCATACAGCAAGGTAGGCATTAAAACACTCTTGTATACAGACATTTTCGCTTCTTTTGACAACCATTCATTCTTTGCAATCGACCACACACTCCCTGCCACCTATCTACCAGCATTCACTCTCCTTTTAATTTCCCCATCTACTCTACCATTTCTACTAAACATTCTACCAAGGTATACAAATTCATCCACTACCTCAATCGTTCCACCATTTATGCTAAATTGACAGTCGTTCACCTCATTCTCCCGATCGAACACAACTACCTTGGTTTTGGCCACATTTATCCTTAAGTCCATTCTCACTGTCGTATCATGCAGGCTATCTAACATTCTCTGCAATTCTCCTGGGTTCTCTGCCATTAACACAGCATCATCAGCATACAAAAGTACACAAACATTCTCTCCACCAACCTTAACACCCACCATATCCATACATGCCTGTCTCACACATTTATCCAGGAACACATTAAATAACCAAAGGGACATGACACATCCTTGTCGTACACCTTGCTCAACTCTAAACCAATCACTCATCATGCCATTCACCCTTACACATGCCCTATTTCCAGTATACACTACCTTTATAGCATTCAGCAACCAACCATTCACTACATACTCGCTCAAAACATTCCACAATTCATTACGATTCACTCTGTCATATGCTTTCTCTAGATCTAGATTTCTTACATCCATGCACTTCTCAACCACTTGCTGTAGGGCAAATATTTGTTCGGTGCAACCCCTTCCAGGCATGAAGCCACATTGCACTCCCCACATTTTATCCATAGTTACCTTTTGTAATCTTTCAATCAAAACTTTCCCATACACCTTTCCAGGTATACTCAGCAAACTAATCGCTCTATAATTCTTACATTCAGTCCTATCTCCCTTACCCTTGGAACAATTTTTGAAACGAGAAAAAAGTCTGCTATGACCGGGAATTGAACCCGGGTCTTCCACTTGCCGGGCGGATATTCTACCCCTGAACTATCGTAGCAGAACATTTTCTCTCGTTTCTGAACACGGATGTTTTCCTTGGTGGGACGGGAACTAACCAAGTTAGTATCAAACTGCCCCGACAGATGTCCTCGAAGAGAAACGAGAGAAAATGTTCTGCTACGATAGTTCAGGGGTAGAATATCCGCCCGGCAAGTGGAAGACCCGGGTTCAATTCCCGGTCATAGCAGACTTTTTTCTCGTTTCAAAAATTGTTCCAACTTTCACAGCTTATGCCTGTCTGCATAGGATCTTCGGATCATATCATTCCATCAATTCCCTTATCCTTGTATAACGGTACAATTACACCATCCTTCCATTCAGCAGACACTCTCGAACTCCTTGCACACAGATTGCACAGATCCCACATCCAACACATAAGCAAATCACCTCCATACTTCAACATCTCTCCCGTTATGCTATCCACACCTGCAGCTTTTCCATTTTTCAAAATATTCACTGCTTTAACTACCTCGTTCTTACTAATCCCCTCATATTCATTAATATTCACTCCATCAGACTCACTCGGATTTTTAAACCCATTCACAACATTTCCATACAACTCTTCAAAATACTTTTTCCAACACTCCCTTACATCACTCTTATTCCACACCATATCACCATTCTTTCCTTGAATTCCGCTCACACCCTTACTCACTCCTTGCCTTGCTCTCTTCAGCCATTTCCAGAACAACTTCTTATTTCCCTCAAAATCATTCTGCATTTTCTCAGCTTCATTCTTCCGCAATTGTTCTTTACTCTCTTTCACAATATTTTTTGCAGCTCTCCTTTTCTCTTTATACATTTTATACAGTGCCTTTTGCTCATTTTCATTCTTAGCAGCAATCTTTCTCACATATGCCTCCTTTTTCTCATTCACAGCTACTTTAACTCTCTCATTCCACCATACATCACCTCTCATTCTTCCAACAACTGCAGTCCCACACACCTTAGTAGCACACTGCAAGATAATACCTTTCAATACTATTCAAAAAGATTAAAAATCTTAATTATGAGCTAAATTCAATATTAATGAAATAGAAAAGGTATGAAAATCTGAGGAACGTGCTGGATGTTTTAATAAACAAACCGAGCATGTAAAAATTGTATAGAGTGAAGGATTGGGGCTAGGTAGACGATTGGAGGACTTGAAGACGATTTGGGAAATAGGGAGAGAAAGCGAGGTTAAAAAGAATCACAAAATTTATACATTTTAATTTAATTAAACAAAGTTTTATGTGAAAATTAAAAAATATATAATTCACATTATTGTATGTTGCCTACCGTAATGTTTAACAAATAAATATTCTTTTTGTATGTAATATTTTGACCTACGTACACTATATCACGCTGAGAGAGATTGATACATTTTTTAGGAAAGAATGAGGAGAATGTGAGGGAGTAAGAGGGAGGATAGGAAGAAGTGAGGATGAAGAAGAGGAGTGAGAGAGGGATGGAGAATGGGAAGAAGAAAGAGAGCGAAAATAGGGAGAGAGGGAGAATAGGAGGGAGAAAGAGTAAGGGGAGAGGGAGGGAAGAGAATGGGAGGGAGGAAGAATGGAAAGTACCTTAGTTTTCATACGTAATCTGCACATACCCGTCATATATGACTGGCAATTACGCTAGTTAATTATATTTACCAAAATTAGTGCCTTGCAAAGTTTTCTTTTACCGAAAGTTATAAAAGAAACTGAGAGGTCACCGTTTTGAGTTCGATAATAAGTTAAACAATTTTTACGAGTATATTTTATAAACAATCAAACAATGGTTTCTAACTTCTTTGAACAATATAAAATTAGATAGGATAAAGGCGTTACGGTGGAAGAGAAGTAAATAAATTTTATAATATCACTGATATTTCTGGATCATTATCAGGAAATAAGAAAAGTATTTCTTTTTTCCGCTTATTGAATAAATAAACTTTCGAGTTATCAATACCACACTCATCGAACAGTTGCGAACAGAAATACTTTTCCCCATCTTTCGGAGTAATTCACGGAAATACTTAGCAGTAGAAAGGGAATGATACTTTTTCTTTGCAACATTATTCATGAGGCTATCTATTTGACCTTTCCGGTATTTTAAATATCCGTGTAATAAAAAAATGTAAAAAGTTTACAATTCGCCGTATAACGCGATGCAAGCCCAAACAGCCAAATCACAAAGAAAACTGAGTACAGTGGTTCGGAGCAGAACGGATTATTACAAAATCAAAGTGGTTAGGTATAAAACAACTCCAAAGCCGAATTCAAATAAATTTTTTTGCCACAACTGTTACAAACTTTTTAATGAAATGTTTTTAAATGCCCGGCTTTCGGATAATTCCTGTTTTTGACCTTTCTCTGTGACACCTGGCAATCCTTTTCCTTCTCTGATGTGTTGAATGTTGACGGAAACATTTCCAAAACGCAATTAAGAATGATCACCATTCATAGTCAGCCCATAGGTCAGCGATTATTCTTGGTTAAATCTGGTTCTCCAAGTACTCCAACTTTCCGTAATCTTGGTACCTCTCTTTCTTTACCAAGTCGTCTAACAGCTGAAAACTTTTCCTCTCTCTCTCTTTCCTTCTAGTTTTCCTTTTAAGACATCTTTAATCATGCTCTCTCTCTCTCTCTCCTCGGATCTAGTTCACCCTCCTCTTTCTTATTATCTGTATAATTGTTCGCTTTGCCCCTATTCGCCGTAGAATTTCTTCGTTTTTTCATTCTATCTATTCATTTCATCTTCAGCATTCATCACAATGACCATATCTTAAAGTCTTTCAAGTATATTATGTATATTTTTCTTAGCGTCCATTTTATGCAGCATAAATAGTAATACTCCACCATAGCTTTTTATCGACTTACTGTATATTTCCCGTTAGTAGGAGTTTTTTTCTTCTGAATGAGGTTTTGCTTTCCTTATTTCATCGGTACATTCTGTTTCTCTCGCTATGACGCTTCCGAAGCATTTATATTCTACAAATTGTTCTAATGGCGTCCCATCAATACTTAGGATTTAGTTTCCTTTTTCAGGGATGGGCGAACATCAAATTTTCAACTCGAGTCGAGTTTGAGTCGAACATTGTTGAAAAACCCGAGTTCCGAGTCGAGTTTTATGTTTAAATATATATTTTATTTTGTTAGGTAGAATAAAAGGGCTCGAAAGGGCTTTTTAACTCAATATTAATTATTATTAGTTTTTATTGATTCATGACAAAGAATACAGAACCTAGAATTGAAAAAATAAGCCAGATGGATCAAAAAGAAAAAATCAATCTATTTCCAACGATATAAAGAAGATCGCAGGTTTAGATTTTATTATTTATACTTTAAAAACATTGTTTTTATTTCAAAATTTTTGTATTTTGTTACTAATGAAATAAATAAAAGAAGTGATAAATTTTACAGGTTAATACATATTTCATCAAAGAGATCTTAACTAAAGGTTGAAGCGGAGGAAGAAGAAAACAAAAATTATACTCCATATTTTTACTATAAAAATTATTTTGATAACATATAGATAAAACGGTTGTATGATTTTATTTGGGAATGCATTAATATATACAGGATGGAATAGTAAACTCCATAAATGGAATACACAGCTTTATTGGAAATAAGTATAAAACGCTATCGACAGATTCTTGAAATGATTTACGGCAAATGTTGTCCTCTATCCGAATATTTTTTTAAATATACAACTTACAGATCATATAAGATATAGGAAAAGAAAAATATGATATTTAATTGTTTTAGCTATCGATGTAAACAAAATATTCGATATGTGAGAGAAAGGAGATCTACGGTTATGGAATTTGTTGTAAATTCTCAAAATATTTTTTGGTCGGGATTTTCTCGAATTTTTGTCACTGAAAATTTAACTCATAATTATGTGGTCTCGCGGACTTCTTTGTGGTAAATGAAGTCCTATATCCGAATATTTTTTTAATCTATACCTTATATTATAAATATTTGTGTGTGTGTGTATATGGACCAAAGGAAGAACTTGGTTTAGGTTTGCAGACCGTGGGGTCTATTAAACCCCATGGGGTCAACAAAATACTATTTCCATAAGAATACATGAGAAATGGTGTAGAAAAGCTTTAAAATGCCATGCAGCCCTTCAATGATGTGGATATAAATGTACTTAATATTACCTTATGATCACGGGAATTGACTTATTTTACGCACGAAAGACTGAATATTTTAATTCTGTTCATGTTTAGTCGTATTACATGTTAAATCGCTCGAAATTATCCTTTAAGCGCAACATTTATTAACATTTTCAAGGCGGCAACAAAGCTAAATTTCTTAATTGTTGTCCTCTTCAAAGAGAGATAGCCACGTAAAGATTAGTGCAAGAAAAATCCACGCCGTGGAGCGCCGTAGAGGAAGAATAGCCAACGCCAAGATAAAGGATACAAATGGATTTATGCCTAAATATAGTCTATGAATACTTTTAAAGTGTGCCAAATGATTTTTAAGGAATATTAGAACATTGTTATCTTTCACCATTAACATTGAAAGATTTATCGCAACATAAATCGATACATTTACTTACATTTGTTCGGTAACCAAGATGTTGTTTATTGTTTACGTTTTGGCTAATAGTATTGACATACTTCACATATATTAAAGGCTTCGGTGCATCTATCCATGTGAATATTAAGTAAGACGTTAATGCTTAATTATATTAATGGTAAAACTTTACAATAAAATACAAAATAGTAAATGTTAATGTAAACATCGCTTGCGTAATTAAGGAATAGGGAACGTTTGATAAACTTGGAGTATCCAACCTAAAGAAACGTCAGTAAATTTCTGAATTTATTGTATTAATTTTATTGTTATATGACAAAAAGTGATATATCAATAAAAATAATAAATAATAAAAATCGTTTGCTACTTAAAAGAAAACTCTTTCCCGAGCAATGCCGGGCGTTTCAGCTAGTAGATCATATAAGAGCTATGGAGAGAAATTTATGGATTTTTAATTGTTGTTTGCTGAGAGATCCGTCTTAGCAATCGATGTAAACAAAATATGCGATAATTTTCAAAACATCGCACGGTGTTGTTGTTATGGTTAGAGTTTTTATATCAACTTAAATTCATTTTTAATAAAAACTCATAACTCGCATTTGCGTAATGTACGTATGTAAATTATATCTAGTAAGTCCGGCAGAATCGGTATAATCGACGAAGACGATCCCAGGCTCGGAAAAAATAAATACTCCGTCCCTTGATAGAAAAAGGTTTTAAACCATTGATATAAATCAACCAATAATAAAGGATCAAATTCGAATGCAACTTCAATAGTTGTAACTTAATAAATCTTGTGAAATATTTTTTTAACGATCATGCAGGCATATTTTTTTAAGTACCATATTTTTTTGATAGTTCAAAATTTTCGAACTTTTTATTTCAGCCCTAACCGAGTCGAGTTTTATTTTAAAACTCGACTCGGTTCGAAATTTCGAACAGTTCGCACATCTCTACTTTTTCGATATTCGCAGGACCTTGGGTATTTCTAAATGTAATTCCCTCCCATATGTTTTACCTGTTATGTCTATTTTTCATTTTCTGGAGTTCCTTTTCCTTTCTTTTTAGAAGTACTTGATATTCAGCGTATTTTACTATTCTTATAATCCTTTCTCCAACCAGGAAATCGCCTGTGACCTCTAGCCTTTCACCGAATATATTGAATATGACCAGCGATAGACAACAACCTTGTCTTACCCCTCTACCAATATTCACTCAGCTGTTATCAGATTTCATCCATCTGACCTTCACAATTTATTTGACTTTCTTATAGATTCCTAATCAGTCTCCTGTCTTTTCATTCCACCCCTATAACCTTTTTCCATAAATATTTTCATCAGCATTACCCAATTAACTCTATCAAAGGTCTTTTGCCAGTCGACGAAACATACGCAGCAATATTGGCTGTAATTTCTGTATCAGTTTTTCTTCTTTCTTTTCTAAAGCCGAATCATTGCTGATCACTAACTTAACACAATAAATTTTGAATACCTGAAAATATATGGACAAACGGATTGAAGTTAATAATATAAGTTTATAATTGCTAATTTAGCATAACAAATTTTGTATATTTGAAAATATATTCATTCATTATAGTGTTCTGTCTTACGACAAGTCCTACCAATTCATTGATTGATTTTGACTAGGGAATATAAATACATGGTGTGGTGGTTTCCCGTTGTCTTCCACACCGGACATACACAGAAGGGAGGAGAAAAACCCGGTGCCGGCATTTGCCTACTCTTTGCGAAGAGCACCAAGGGGAGCAACTGTTTAACGTCCCTTGAAAATATATAGACAAACGAATTGAAGTTAAAGATAAAAGTTTATAACAATAACGAATGGCAGTAGTACATAATTCTACACTCCAAGGTTTCATCTCTGTATCGTTCACGCTTTCGTTACAATTTCAATTTAAGCAAGTGTATAATAGGCACAGACAGACAGACGCCAAAGTGAAAGTATAAGGGCGTTTAAAAAACGAGCTAAAAACATTCATCGGCTGCTCATTATGCAAAGGGAGGCTGATGACCTTATAGCGAGTGTTTCAATATATCTGTTTATTACTGCTTACAACTTTTTTCTTGTATATCTTGGACCTTTTTTTTACGCAAATGGAGGCAAAATATTATTCCAAACTTGATCTTAGAATATCATATATATATATATATATATATATATATATATATATATATATATATATAAAGATAAAAGTATATTAATAAAAACATTTTCGTAATTACCTACGTGCTGTTTAGTAGTCATGCAAAAATGATGTCTTTTGTTCTCCAATTTTATTGCTGCAAATTCATAATGACATGAGCCTGAATACTAGGGATAAATATACTCATTAATTTAGGATGCGTATTTTATAAACAGTACCTGTTTGGAATATCAGAAAGTAAAATAATCTACTGACACAATTTCTAATTTACGAATTTGGTGTTTTGTTTTCACCTTGGGCGCTCGTTTGCTATAGAGAAGTCATCTTGACGAAACTGCATGCTGACTTATTTTAAAGTTTAATTAATTTGAGTTTCCATTTACCATTAAGCAGAGAATGCCTTTGCGGTTAACTAAAATAGTAAAGTTCATTAAATCATTCTGAGTAAAAAATTATATAATGCTAAAACACTGGAGAGAGGTCACATTTTCGCCGCATTTTACATTTTCATTCGAACTAAGTTTTATTTCATTCAAAATGGAAGTGTTATTGAAAATTTAACCAAATCATTCTTCCATAATTTCCAAAAAATATATATATTTGAATGAAACCTGAGAGTTTCATCCGCACACCTTTTCTGGTATCTCTTTTTACGAGCAGATAATTGTTTGGATGAATAGCTGCTGAGGGCGATGACTCTGACGTTATTTATTTCCCTTTATCCGCAGAATTAACATAAATCTCGACTTCAGCAAGTGTACCGTGCGCTGCTTCCCCTAATATTTCCTTTTCGTTAATTTTTGCTCGCAAACAACGCGCACTTTGCGTCTCTGGAAAAGGATTCTCTAACACTAATAACTAAAGTACAGACTACGAACTGTGGCCATATCGGTCCAACAATTCCATTGCACCTCTTCATGTCCGTATACGCAGCTCAAAATGTACGCTCTTCGCCACGGTTTATGCCATCGAAAGGACGGTAACTAGGAAGTGATAGGATCTAATAATCCACCAAACGTTTATTAAGAACTCCACCCCCGCAGGTGACATAATGACTACCGAGACCGTTATCCACGAAAGGTGCAGGAGTGTTCCCCTTAATCAGTTTAATTGGCTGCGAGATTTTTTATCTCGCAAAGAATCGACAGGCGTAAAAGGAATGGACAGAACTGAAATTCCTCCGACGAAAAGTCACCTCACTCATAGTGGTTTCTTTTTTTTCGCTTTTGAAATAATAGTGAACTATGGAGGGAATTGAGGTGGAGAAACCGAAAAGGTTGAGTGGAGAGAAGGGCGGGTGTTAGCGGTATACGCGAATGAGCAAGCGGAATGGGAGGGAATTGGAAGAGGTCACAGAGCCAGTGAAACGTACCCACCGCCGCCGCCTCGCTCATAGTACAACTTTCCTGGCGGGCATTTGGGAGAAGATTAATGTTGATCCCTCTCTCTCTCTCTCTCTCCCACTCTTGCTCTCCGTTTCTCCATCTTTCTCTCCCTTTGGTGCTCTATCTTCTTCTCTCCTTCCTCTCTGCATCTGCTCGCTGCCTCTTCTCCATTCCTCCTTCCCCCAAAATCTCTCCCTCTCAATTATTCTCCATCTCTCCCGCTGTAACACTGCCTCTCCTTTCTCGTTCCCCCTCTATCTCTTCTTTTACTCCTCTTCTTCTCTCCCTATCTCTGCATCTCAGTTGTTCTTCATCCATCTCTATCTCTTGATGACTCTCTTATTCTCTGTCCCTCTACCTCTCCCATACTCTCCATCCATCTCTCCAACTTTGTCTTTCCCTTTCTCTCGTTATCCATCCCTCTCCTCTCTTTCTCTTCTCTCTCGACCGGATCGATTTCTGGAGGGAGGGGAGAGGGTTGGTTAGAGAAGGCAGGAGCTGCGGAAGCCGCCATTCTCACTGCTCTCGCTTTCTCACGCCAACTCCCTCTCGCGGCGAAAATGAGAAAGTACCCTGGAGAGAGAGAAGGAAGTGGAGAGGTAGTCGAATTGAGAGCGAGTAGTACAGAAAGGATAATAATGAGAGGAAGAAAGACGTAGGTTAATGAAGACGGAATGTTTTACTTTTGTGCGAACGTGATGTTAACACATGCAGACGATTAATGAGGTATTGCGTTCCCCGAGTACGTGTGCTTTAATATTTAACATAAATCGTATTCGTAATGAATGTGCTATATTAAAATGTATTGCGTCTGAAGCGGGGTTTTTAATGGCGTGGTTTTGTTTTGTTAAAGGAAAGAATTTCGTAATTACAACTGAAAATATTGATGAAATCTTTGGTCGAGTATTCCAATTAGTGAATGAGTAAAATCATTTGCAACTTTAAGAAGCATTCAGCAAACGTTTCCATTCCTTGATAGATGATAGAAATTCATTTTATTTATTACAAACCAAATTATAAAAATAGAACTAGCAAAACGAGAAGAACAAATAGAACGAATTATTTAAGAGGTATTTTTATATCATAAACGTTACTAAACTATTAGAATCAAGATTTGAATTTATGCTACGCTATACTGAATATAAAATGAATTTATGTATATTTTGGCCAAGTAAGCGAGTTAGGTTTCTCGGTCGAAACTTATTAAGGAGAATTCAGCAATGATATGTAACTAAAACGTTGCTAGGTTATTAAATTTTCAAACAAGAGAGCCCGCCAAATAACAAATGACTTAAGAATAAAACGTTAGTGAGAACTTGGTCAAAATCGGTGTAAAATGAATAAGAGAATAATAGAGACCCAGAGTGAGGGAAGAGTGGTAAAAGAGGAGGGGGTGATAGGAAAGGAGGGAGTGCGCGAGAGAGGAATGGAACCGTATGGAGAGTGGCAGGAAGTGACGCTCGCAATGGGAGATGAGTAGGGGAAGCAAGAAAGAGGGAACGGGGGAGAAAGGAAGTGAAAAAGAGAGAAGGGAAGGGGTGCGATAGAGGAGATGCGATGAGAGGCATGAAAAAATAATAACTGAGTCCTTCCTTTAAATTCGTTAGACTTGAGAGAATAATAACGAAATTTTACTTTATGAATTATGGTAATTTCAGCCCGTAATTTTATTGCATTGCAACAGAATCCGAGAATCATCATTTTTAAGTAATGTTGAATTGAATTTGAATTTTTTGCATGGTATCTTTATCAACATAAGTATGACCTGCATACTCGTATGAGCGAAGCTCCATCGTGTTATATTTTTTACACAATAAAGGATGTTAAGATATAACTATGGGGTATCAAAATGATATTTTTAGAGAAAAAAGGGTTTGAAAGAGAGTTAATTTTAAAATATGCTCCAATATTCATTTTCAAGGTCAAAAGTCACGCAGTTATCAATTTTTCAGGCGTGCCCTTTTCATTTGATTGTGATAGATTATATCTTGAAGAGTGGATTTAGCTTCTTTACAAGAAAAGGCTCAGTTAGTTCTAGATATATTCAAAATACACGAATAATGCTAAATGTGTATTTTAGATGTTCGCTGCAGCGAAAAACTTGGAATCTTTAGGTCAACTAGTGACAATTTTTCTTCTATTTGCCTAAAAATTGCAGCATCGTAAGAAACTTTCTTTAAAAGAAAGACCTACCTTAACGTGTTGCTACATGTTAAACCGCGCAAAGGCTGATGAATGTTTTTCAAAAAAGTTAACTTTAAAGATATTAAGGTAAATGTCTACCGGCACCATTTTTATCACTTTTAAAAATTCTTCAAACGGCCCTTTAATTGGTTCATATTAAGGTCATTAGGCTGATTGTACATCTAGAAACCTTTTGTCCGTTCAATATTAAAGGAAGTCAATATTTAATTTGGCGACCAACCACATATGCGTTTTGCTTTAATGCAACGTATCTAGTTGTCAGACTTCTTGATTCTTTGAGTCATTAGATTTAGACGCAAATAGTCATTTTCCTTGAGATTTCTTGAAGATATTGTCACATAAGTACCAAGATATGAAAAGGTGAAACAACAAAAACACGAATCGTAAAATCCTTTAAAAAACCATGACTAATAATATTTTCTGCAGTTTAAAGACTGGCATTTAATATGATAACGAAGAAAAAACTAAAACCCGCCCTGTAAGACATCAAGTCCTGTAGTTTTATTTGTGTTTTTGTAGGTCATTATGTAAAATTCATCGTATGTTATTCTTCCATCGGCTAATCTTCAAACACGTCATTCCATTTTCCACTCTATGTCCGTTTCTCTCACTCTCCTTCCAAATTTCTATCTAAAACATCTCTGGCGTGCCTGCCTCCCTCTCCATCAACAACCTGACCCATCCACTTCTGCTTTCTAGTCCAAAATCCATACCACTCTTCACTTGTACCCTCCCCATCTCTCACTCATTCTTCCCCATCTGCTTGATTTTCTCCATTATTTGCCAATCCTACATCACCAATGCTTCAGGCCACTTCATATTTTTTACCCGAAGGAGCCAGGAGTAAGAACTTTGGTCAGCAAAATTAAGTTGATGACGTCACTGAAAATAATTCCGGGAAGCGTCTGTCTCGAACACCCTAAATCTGTCCATACGTTTAATAGTTGTTACATTATTTGCCGTTTGGTAAAATTCTAAGAGTACAGAGTAAGTTATAAATGGCGAATAACTATTTCCCTGGAAGAAAAAAATATGCATTTGCAATAAGTAAAATTTCCGGTTACATTTGTACAGTTTTTCGTTCACCATTAAATAGAGTAAGCGCGAGAAAAGATTGCGGTTAGAGATATGATGGGATAAAAGTAAAATGTGGTGAAAAGCAAAATTTGACTGGGAAATGAGAATGGAAAAATATTTTTTTCAAACCTTTCGTTTCTTGGTGATTATACGCTTTGCTTAAAATCGCAGAATACTACATGCAAGTTAACAAGTAATAATTATCGATAAACTAAATAATTATTAACATACCTACAATACGAAAATTTAAATCCTTTTTCATTGTATTAATGATTCGGTCCGCATGATTTGACAAAGAACACAAAAAACAAGATTAAAAATAAATCATTATAAAAGATTTCAATAATTCCAAGTAAAGCCTCACCCACGAAGGAGTGCTCACTTGAGAACCCTAAAACTAGAAGCAAATATTTCCATCGTTCGCCCCTGGAGGCCATGAGAAGGGATTTACTAGGTGAGAAGGGGGGAGCGAGAATCGAGTGGCAAATGAGAGGTTGGAGAGAGGGAGGAAAGGATGGAACTGAAGCAGGAGGTATTGGGAGAGAGAGAATATTGGGAGAGAGAGAATATTGGGAGAGAGGGAGAGAATGGAGAAGAATAGCAGAGGCCCCTATATCGAGGAATCGTGGAGCGAGCGTGTGCAGGGAGAGAGAGAGAGAGAAAGAGCGAAAGATGAGAGAGAGAAAGAGAGAGAATTGCGGAGCGGGAAGATACGTCCGTTGTTGGAGAAAAATTGGCAATGGATGATTCTTAATTGTAACCGCACCCACTCACTCTCTCTGGAATGACGAAGAGAGTGAGAAATAGGTAAAACGAAGAAGGGTGAAGGAGAGAGGAATAGGAAACATCTGCAGAGAGAGAGAGAGAGAGAGAGGGTAGCGAGGTTTTGGAGGACGGAGGAAAAAAATGAAGGCGTAGGAGCGGAGAGCAACGCCGCTCATTTTGAATTAGTCAAGTAGGAGTTTGTATTATTAATGCTTTATGTGCAAGGTGGGTGCAGAGAAGGAGGGAGCCGCAAGGGGAGGAAAAGGGGGAGGGAGCAGGGTGGTTGTTCTGAGGGGGCGAGAGAGTTAGGCAGGAAGGGTGGTTTGGGAACGCATGGGGGAAAACGAGAATCATCGGTGAAAGCGTTCCATGAGATGCTGTGGTCGATGTAAGCGTGGTGGTGAACAAGGAAAAAATTTCCTCCCCCTGGCGTTCATTCGATCAAAGCTTTTTTAACTGTACGTCCTTGGCCCATATACCGATTGACTTTTTTAAAACAGTATGTTTAGTATGGTTCATTTAAAAAAATACCGGAAAAATAAGTGCACTGCTTTGTCATTCAATTGTTCTGCGTTGAAAGTTTGTTAACAAGGTCCTTCGGAGGATACATAAAAATACTGATTTCTATATACACCGAAATATAACCAGTAATGTATGTATATATATTTATGTAACTTCAATGAATACAAAATAGTGAACTCGTATGCAACCTTTCCGACACTGAAATTATGGGATGATATGTTTTTGCGCGCTACATTTTCTTAATATTCAGTCATTTTATTTCAGAGAGTAAAATATTTTTTCAGCTATGTAAAGCACATTTTTTGGATCGAGTAACGTGAATGCTTGCTGAATTTAATGAGAGGTGAGATTTAAATTGCTAGCCCAATTATTCGGTACTCTGTGTGTTAAGCAGCGAAGTTACTCGTACAAGTGTTTTGCGGACGTATCAAATGAATGGCCAAAAATTTCGTGCTTATTACATGACCTACTTTTTGTAAGAGCAAATGTCCGAGTCCTGATGAAATGAAGTAGCTGGTTGGAGAATAGGAATAGTAATTCAATTATTAAAAGACGCCCTTACTGAATTACGAGTTTCATTTACTTGGCTACCTTGCATAGCAAAACATTTCCAAGATATTGATTGGGACGCACATTTTTCGAAATTTTAATAAAAAGCAATGGCTGAATATTAAACCAAAACTAACATTTTTGGTCAAATCAAAAACCACTAATCGCAAAGCAATAGTTTCAATTTCCGCTTCTTTTCAGTAAAATGCAAAACATGGCGCGTAATCAGGAAATAAAGCTCAAGAAATAAATCTTTTTAAAAAGCAGATGAAAGAGACTGAGACAGTAAGGGACTAGTTTGTTGGGCCTTCCGGTTTCAGCAGCAGATGAATTAGATAAGAGGATAAATAAAAAGATCTGATGTGTCTATCTCATGACTTTCTTTATATAGAATAGTGGATATGTTTCGATAGAACTTACAAATATCTCTCGAGATCAGCGTCTACATTTAATTATCGGCAATTACACTCGTGAATGATTTTGAAGCACCAATCAAATTTTTGCAATGAAAAATATTTTGAATCACTTTTCACACTGAAAGTACAAAAACAGAATTGTTGCTATGGATAACAAACTAACGTACATCCAATTGCTAAGGTTAAATTATAGCGCAAAATATTCGCGATTAAACTTATCTTTGGCGGCGCTGGCGTTGCTCAACAATTACAAGAAAATTTGTTTACAAAATATGATGCCAGATGGTATTGGGATAATTTTGGCAGCGCTGGCGTTTCTATTCAACAATTTAAAAACTTGATCATAGCAACAGAAAACAAAGCTGCCACCTAGCGAAATTCACTGTACTGAACATAAATTCAGACGGTAAATCGAAGTACAGGCAGTTCTCGATTTACGCGGTTTTGATTTATGATAATTTAGATTTACACGGTTTATTAATTTTGGCATGTTTACCGTTTGTGCGGTCCAAAATTTTACATTTACGTGATTTGAAACGTGCGTTTGCGATGACAACAACCGTGAGCTCCCTCTACTTTTTTGTTTCGAAGTTCAGTTTAAACTTTGACCCTCTATAAAAGGACTTGTTATTATTATATTATATTTATAATGCTCATTATTAGCAATTTTCGAAGTAAACAAACGTGATAACTGGCAACTTAATTATTTTGTAGCTCAGTTTGTACTTCACCGCCAACGCCGCTATTTTCGATGATGAAACTTTAGTTTAAAATTTAAAGAAACGCCATCATTTTGAAATGTAAGGTTTTCATTTGTTATTATCTTTGTACATATTTTGAACGTAATTTAAGGAAATGTTATTTTGTTTTGTTAGGGTTTTATTTTTTAATACGAATTTTTAATGTAAATCTAGGAGTTGTTATCATCTTGTAAACGAAAGATTTTCTGCCGCGTATTTTGAACGCGATTACTAAAAGAAATATTATCACTTTCATTCTTAGTTTTCTGTGACGTATTTTGAAAAATTAAAAGAAAAATTATCACTTTCTTACGCTAGGTTTTAATTTTCTGTTACGCATTTCGAACGTAATTAATAAAATAAATGTTACCACTTTATAAGGCTAGTGTTTTTTTGCGGCTTGGAAATGTTTGTTTCAGAACCTAAGAAAAACTCTGCGCATCTCATACTCAAGTTCCATTTCAGTAGTTAATCCATTTAAGTTAAGGCATTTCCTTGGAATGAGCAAAAGAACATCGAAAATTGTATGCGAAAATGTGCTGGGGTTAACTGCACAATTCCCGAAAGATGTGTTATCACTTTGTAATGCTGGGTTTTTATTCGCTATTACGCGTTTTGAAAGAAATTAAAAGAACTTTTTTCACTTTATGATGCTAGGTTTTCATTTGCTGTTACCTTTTCTTTTATTTTCTGTTAAACTGCATTATTTATGATAAAAAAGAAATTTTTTAGGTTGACTCGGAACCGTACTCCTATTTTTACATTGCATCTTATGGGAAAATATGACTTGCACTTCGCGAATTTGCATTTGGGTCAGTTTTCCGGAACCAATTATTCGCGAAGTTCAAAAAGGTTGTGTATTATAATTTGAAATTTCTGTGATTTTGGGTAGGTTAATACAGGAACGTAAGTACTCCCCCTAACCTGGACATTTCAATTATTTTATATGGGAAAATTGTTCTCGTTTTACGCGAATTTGATTTACACGGCCGTTTTCAGGAACGCATTAACCGCGCAAATCGAGACCTACCTGTATTACATCTCGGAAACAATTCGTTCTGTGAAAAAAACGTTTCAAACAAAAGTTACATAAAATTATTTTTTCTAGAACTTTGATAAAGACAAGTTTTTATATTAATGACTTTTTATAGGAGATATGTGGCGAAATCGGAAAAATGAGAAGAGTAAACCTCCCCTTCCGACTGACCAATTTTAGCCTAAATCTAGTCGGACTTTTATTTTATAACAAGCGTCTCGAATATAAAGTGTACATCACACACAGACATAATCGAGAATACAGTAAAAACGTACCTTAAAACGTGTTATTTCCTTTAAAATATCAAATTTGATTTTTTTCACGAACACAATGCCCTCTCTACACTGCATATAGAGAAAGTAAAAATAGGAAGTGGAAGAGCGGGAGATGTCGAAGAGATAGCGTGGGGACAGACGAGACTGTAAAATCTGATAAACATACACACACACACACATATATATATATATATATATATATATATATATATATATATATATATATATATTATATATATACACAAACATATAAATTCATACGTACCCATACATAAGGTTTACAGGCACAATCTAACATTAAAGATTTCTTCGGCGATTTCTTTTCATGCTCCGAGGATTTCTTTTTTTATGGAGCTCAGTCGTGTGGCTCGAATAGAGAAGGAAGAGATGCGAATGGACGGCGTATAAGAGAGAAAGAGAGAGGGAAAGGAACGTGTGAGGGAAGGAGGGGAAAAAGAAAGGATGGGGAGGCCGCTTAAACGAGGCGGTCGGAGGGAGAATCGGTAGTTGTTGAAAAAAGACGGATAGCGCTGTTTGTAGGCGGAGAAAGAGGGCGAGAAAAGGGAGAAATGGGGAGGAGGAGAGAGAGGGAGGGAGAGAGAGAGGGAGGGAGGGAGAGGGAGGAGGGGGAGTTAGAAGGAGAAGGGTGAAGAGATAGATGGGGAAAGGGAAGGGGAGAATGAGAGAAGGGGAGAGAAAAAGGGAAACCTGAGAAAAATGAGAGTGACGGGAGAGCGTGGGAAATAATGGAAGAGGGAAAGGGAAGAGAGAGAGAGAGAAATAGAGGGAGACACCAAACCTGCCCGGGAACAAGGGTATCGATCTTTAACTCTAATAACAGAGGAGAGAAGGAAGGGATGGATCGGATGCTGAGAGGAGGAATGTGAAGGCAGCTGGAAAAAGGAAGAGGACAACAGCTGTGGGTTCGGGAACGCATTACCAAATGAGAGTGTGCGTGAGTGAGGTAGAGAGAAAGAGAGGACGGCATTTCCCGCATACCACTGCGGCAGAATGCGATTGGGCACAGCGGACAGAATAAAACACGGATTCTTTGAAAATTTAAGGCGAATTCCGAGCAATCGAAATCTTAAAACACCGTCGGTCCACCACATATGACAAAATAAACCGATTAATTTAACCTCGCTTTTCGGCAATTGTAGATTGATTTTGTCTCTTAAAACCTGCAGATTAATTACCATGTCAAAAAGAGTGAACGTTCCTCGTTATCTCACGAGGATAACTCTAAGCGCCTATGAAGTCGCTTCCTGAGATTCCATTCAACAAGTTTCTTTCTTTCTTAATGAATTATCTAGCTATGCAAGAATTTTTTATCTGATCGATTTAATTAGAAGAGTACGCCTAAAGAGCATAGAAAATCTCGGGGAAGGGATCAGTAAATGGCTCGGCTGCATATCTGGTAACCCGGCGAAAGCGACTGCCTCTCATATTTCATCTCGAGTCACGCCGCGGGCAGAGATCCAAGTGTCATGCGGGTCGATTGATCACCACCCTCATTGGAGGTACTTCATTCACTCATCGGCAAGCTCCTTTCCGCGCAAAGATAGTTCTACGAATTTACGAACGACGCTATTATGAGAATTTTCTTAACGGTAAAAAAGTGATTCAGGAAGCTGTTGTTATTACTGGCATAGTTACAGCCGCACACACAAAACGAATATTTATGTCGTGTTCTTTTATAATATATCGAAGCCAACCCGTTTAAATCATATCAAGGACAGCTTTAAGTCTACAAGTGTGAAACTCGGAGAATATAATCGCCGTTTCAGCAAAGCTTTCACTTAATAACTTTTAGGGTCTCACTGATGGAAAAATATTAAGTTTAACGTTTGTAGAATTTATAATTTTAGAATTGCTTCTTACTGTACATTAAAATTAAGCTTAAGTTAAATTCTGAATTTTATTGCTTAGAGAAGGTTGTATGTTATACACACGGTAAATTCATTCTACAAATGGTAAAGATACGCTAATGCGGAATAATGGAATGTAGTAATAATAAAAGCAATATGTACGATATAATAGATATAATATTTTATTTATTCGCATTCGCAGTATATAAAGTATTTTAATTATGAAAATATAGAAAAGAGGTTCTGATGGAAATACGTGTTTTAGGTCTCCCCCTGTCCATAAAAGAGGTTTTTCCATGCCGTCTGTCTATTCTGGGTTCTAAAGCCTAACCGTTAAACAAATGCGAATAAAATTTGGTATTTATGCAAGGGTACTATCATCCATAATATAACGTAAAAATATCCTTGTCGATTTTCACAAAATATAGATTTATTCAAAATTCTATTTAGCCTTTCTAGATCATTTTCCAAATAATTAATATTGAAAATTCTTTATGGGCAAACAAAATGAAATTTTATTTCGTCATATAAATAATTAAAGGGCATCACGTTGTAGTCGTTATTAATTAATACATACTGTTGACCAAAATCGCTTTTCCAATCGTATGGTCAAATATTTTTCATTCAAAATAAATTTAATTAGGATTAAAAAATAAATCTAACGTTCATAATGTATTCCGTTGAACAAAAATTGAAATCTCACGTAAAATTGTATTGCAATTCGAGAAATTTCAGTAATTTATTTGTTGATGAAGAGAAAAATTTTAAATAAACTTAATAATTAGTGAATATACATATCTGTATGGGATATGCAAACATATGTAGTAACAGAGTTATAATGTCATATCCCTTACGATGCATCTTATTTTTGTTAACCAGCCACTAAGAAAGATACTACGTATTTCGTTTTGATTTTATCGATATATTTTCATCGGCATAGAGGATTTGAATGATCGTCATTTTGGTTTCAATAGGGTCAATTTTAAAAAATGTGCATTTAGGAGGAATACGTTTATAATTTTCAACGGAAATAAACTAACAATAACAAAAATATCAGTAGAGTTCCTAAACGTTAAATGTGTCTTGATGGAGTGGAAATATGCGAGATTAGGAGGTAAAGAAGAGGAGGCTTAGAAAGGGAGGAAACGAAGGAGAGTAATCGATGGAGGGGACGAAGGACTAGTAAGACGTTTTGCATTTTGTCGATGCTGGTGGTAAGCAAACGTCTGGGGCGTGGTTTTGGGATTTGAGGCGTAACAGAGTCGGAGGCGATATCACCGCACGTCTCGTGACCGCAACAAACGGGAGGACGAATTCGGAGATTTTTTTCTTCAATAAAAGAGTTTGAGTCGAAAAGGCATAACTCTCTAAAAATAAACGAAATGGTATCCATCCCGAATTACGTAAACAGACGGGTTGCGATACCAAAGCACCTGGAATTCGAACAATTTATTATTTGAAAAATGAATTTTAAAATTAGGATATATTACATTTGTGTTTCAATTCATGCTTTCGTCCATAAAAATCTTAATATGGATCCATTTATTTTTCAGATCCAAAAAAAACTTTTAAAAAATTATTAAACCATATATTTAGACAGAATTTAATTGCTTTAAAAATCACATTTATTAGTGTTAGACTATTTCAAAATTTAGTTATATTTATGTATTTTACTTTAAATTTCTCTTGATTTGAGAATAGTAAATAATGTTACTAATCTGTTTTGAAATTCGTTTTTAGAGATTTTTCTACAAAAAATCTTCATTTACAGATTTGTGCCAATTGCACATTGTTTTACTAATTTGCTGAAGTTACTCAACAGGAGACTTCTAACAAATCTTAGAAATAGCAAGAATTAATCTGGTCAGTAAACGCTTACCTGCCTCAAATTTCATTGCACGCATTCAACTCCTTTACAAGATTTCTATTATACCAAATGAAATGGCGGAGGAATAAGATACAGATTTCAGATAATGTAGGATCTACGGGTATCATGGTAGACGACATCTAGATGTGAAATAAGTGAGACGTTTAAGTTTTAATGAGTTATTAAGACATGTGTCGTATGATCAAACATGAGTACTGAATATATTTCTTGAAATGTCACTACAAGGGGCGTTTGAAAAGTTCTAAGAATTTGCTCAAAAGAAAGAAAAACCTTTATTAATTATCAATATCGATCTGCAGCTATTCAATGTAATTGTCTCCAAGCACTTCTTTCAGCGATAGACCAGCTTTATAAGCTGTTACTGATGAATTCCTTTTGAGTATATTTTATCTACTCTTTTACAACAACTTTTACCACTTACAGGGAGCCAAAGCAAATTCCCCAGAGAGGTTTTTCATTTCTCCAAAGAGATGGAAGTCACTGGAGGCAAGGTCTGCGGGAAATTCCCACTTCAGGTTGGGGAGAGTAGCTGTGGTAACATGAACTGTATAAGGAATGATTGCTTTCTGAGACTTCACTGCTTCTTCCGTAGTTATAAAAGTATGCCTTAATGTTTAGAGTAAATCTCAAAACTGAATAGTAATAATTCGATAGTATTTTATCGGATAGAACAACAGCCTAACTAATACAAGGTCCTAGAGTATGAAGACAAAAGGACAAGCGATATTTGTTTACTAGCAATATTCCTATAACTTTTAAAACGTCCCTTGTATTAGGAGATGCACATTAACAGCAATGAATTTTCCGTGCACATAAAAATTATATTAAACCAAGAAGTGTTTCCTGGTTCGTATATCTCATCAAAAACAAAAATTTTCAACTTTTTTACCACCTCGATTTTTTCGTCAGATACGCACCTATGTAATTACTAGTTTAGTTTTACTCACTGGGTTACATAATACATACTTTAAACCAAACGAGAAATCGATAGGCAGCTGCCTTAAAAGCCGTCGCACTTGTATTGATCTTCAAGTATAGTTGAAAAAATCCAACCATTTGGGTAATAATAAACTAGTGGAAATATCTTCATAGCCCTATTAAATGTGTATTTTCAGTTACCAACGCCACTAAAATCCATTAAGAGCAGCGATAAGTGCCCCCTCATGAGAAATCATAAAATTTAAGTAGTCATAGTTTATGATTCTTTCCCCGAGCTCTTTACCACGGCTTGAAGGGTGTCAGTGAATATGTATTGCTATCGATCTTACCAGAAAATAATGTATTCCAACTTTTGAGGAGACGAATATGTGCCTATATTAATCCAGGGGCCTATACTTTTTAGAATCTCCGTAAATAACCTATCACGAAGGGGTTCACCCAATCAATACTATTCTGAAAAATTGCATTATGTATTCAGACTGCATCACGCTACACTTCAGACCTTGAGTTTTAAAAAACGGGAAAATATTTCCCTTGAAACCGTATCACCGAAAAATAATCAAGTTAAAAGAGTTACATATGATGAAGTTTTCATTTCAAAGCGCATCGATCATTCTGCGAATCGACGATGAAATCCGTTCAAGCACTTATCCGGAAAGCATTTGCAAGAATGTTCATTTACTTGAAGAAACTTCGAAAGTCAAAATCATTGTGGAAGACCAGTCTTAATTGATGTTTGTTGTGCAAGCAAAAATAAAATTGAGAGAACGCAAAGTGTAGTTTAAGATGGAAACCAAAGGGAAGCTTTATAAGAGTAAATCAAAGGTATAGAATGGCACAAAAATATTCTGCCAAAAGAAATCCTTCGATATATGTATATATGCAAGTAAAAATTAATATAAACATAAAATCTTTGTTGTCGAGTTGGTGGCGTGACCCCTTTTCAGATTCTGACGTAGTATAATCGAAACCCATTTTGGATCGTTGGCGTCCTTCTTCTTGCAAATATCATGTTTGTGCCACACTTTCGCATCGTCTAAGTCGAAACTGACACTGTCAGCTATACTTCGAATCTCACATGCAGGAAGGGTAAAGATTTTCCGTTCAACACTGAATCGTCAAAAATACATCATTAAACCGTGTTTAACCTCGATAATCTGTGGCCTGGGGAAGTCTGGTGGAATGTTGATTTATATGGGTTCCTGAGTATCTAACTTTTAGGCTGTGCAAAAAACATCTATTATCCGTGTGCGGATTAACCGGGAGATCTGAAGTGAGTTTATATTTTTCCGCTGAAACTCTTCTTGCTTACGAGTATTATATGGAAAATGAAGAGGACACGGACTTCATTGATTTATTAAGCACCCGCAGACATAAAAGACAAATCAAACAAATACTGTTTCGGCGAAAAAGGTAAAGAAAGTTAAGGATGTTTTTGTGAAAAAATGTAAGGCAAACTTATTTACATGTTTACGCGAAATGATGCAAAGTTTTTCCTTTTATTTTAGAACGATTTTTATAAACCAAGGATCATCTTTAATTCGCATCAATGTTAAATTACTCTATATATGAGTGAATGTTTTTCTATAATTGTATCTTCCTGTCTCATTTGTTTATGTTTACACATAGCAGTGATCATTTTATCAGAAAGAATAGTAAATGGCAAAAAATATTGTTCATTTATTGTGCCGTAATTACAATTTCTGGTTTAATTGTTTGCTTTTTATTTACTAAGTAAATTAATCATTCATTATTTTAGTTCTTTAATACATTAACCAGCTTACGCAACATAAAGTACCTATAATTGGCAATGATAAAGCGACTATTTTCTGGTGAAGCTTTTTGTATTGGCGAAGGTTAGGTTGACCTTCACTTAGAAGGATCATAATATTTTCGACGAACTCTAACACTGAAAACGTTTATTCAAGGCTTGCTTTATTTATTTATTTATATGTAGCTTTTCTAGACCATTTTAAGTTTATTTTATGCTGCAAATTTATTGTGCTTTTACAGAATCCCAATATGAAATTAAGTAATAATTTTCTTTATAAATATCGTCTTCATTCAGATGAATGCGGCATGTGGCATGTTTTACGTATTTTTGGCAGTATTTAGCAAATATGCGGATTATATGTGCCCTTCAGTTGAATCATTAGGAAAGTTTTAGAATGTTATTATGTGACGGACATATTTTTGGGACTAGATAATTTACCGCTCGCTTTTACTAAATATTTTGAAGAAATGTAGCGACGTGAAGTTGAAACTGCATCGCCTACGCCTATATTTTACCTAGCGTGGAGAAAATAGATAAAATAAGGAAAAATTGATGAGTTTTAAGTTAGTTTGTTACGGATAATTTGAAAGACTTCGGAAAATACAAATTTTATCTGAAAAATATTATCCTCACCTCACGTATTTATCAGGAAGTATTGATCATTATATAATTTCTAAAAATACTTTTGCTCTTAATAAGAGAATTCAGCTATACCCCAAATATTTTCGATATCTGCTAAAAATATACAGTTCATAAAACATATAAAAGTTATGCATAAAATATTTTCATTTTTAAGATAACTGATCAAGTAGGATTTCTATCAAATCTAACGCTAACGCGATATAACTTCCAAAAATAATAAATGTCAAAAATATGAAACGTTAGATCAATGATTGGGATAATAAAAATCTTTTGCATAAATTTGAAATCATTTTCCACGTTTGGAGATGAAAGACAATATGAGGAGATGCGAATGGCTCTAAGAATTCTGTTTTTTTCAGGAAGTGCCTCTCTGCGAAGAAAACTCTAGGAACAGCAGTGTTTACAAAAAACGACAGAAGAGCATTTCTCGAGCCCAAGTGGTACTTTGCTGAAGACCCAGCGTCTTTGAGATGGATGAAAGTCGAAATGCGAGGTAGCGATTTTGAAAATATGGACGTGACCGGAGACGAAAAACCAGCCAACCAGAAATCTTGGAGCAGAAGGGGTTGGGAGAGTGGGAGTATTTAAGAGTTGCTTAAGACGACGATAGGCTGAAGTGTAATCTAAGAGTTGTTAAAAGGGAAATTCTAATTTTGGATCTCACATGCGTAAGACTTTCCATAAGTAATAAGTTCCAACTTGCGATGAAAGACTAATGCGTCGTGGGTTTGCTTCCTGTTCACTAAATCAAATAAATAGTCATTTTCGATAAGTTTATTGATAATTTTGAGTTGGTTTATCACGCGTCGGATATTTTTGCCTCTCTGAAGAAAATACTATTGTTATTATATAGGTGTAAATAAAAAGTTTACATTATATCAAATTAATAACAGTGATGAAATTTGTGGATGAGAATAATAACAACATTTATCTACATCTACATAACACCCTACAAGTCACCTTTTTGGTGGATGGCAGGGGGTGCAGTGCACCAAGGGTCCATAATTTTACTACGTTATCTTTTCCTATTATGTTCTCTTATTGTCCTAGGGAAAAAACGATCCTCTATATCGCTCCGTTCTACAGTCGATCTCGCGAATTTTATTCTCGCTGTTCTGCCTTCTGAGATACGTCGGGCTTCTTATAAGCCCTACTACCTCATTCGCTAGTCCCTCCGACATAAATTTTTTCAGTAGTTTAAATCTAGCCTGCAGCCTACGTTCCTCTAACTATGTCCATTTCAGATTTTTTATTAATGATGTTACGCTTTGTTTACTATCGTAATTTCTCTTTACAAAATATAGCTGCCCTGCGCTGAACCTTTTCTATCTCGTTAGTGAGTCCCTTTTCGTAGGGATCCTACACAGCTGACGCATATTCGATCTGCGGTCGAACCAAGGATAAATAACATAATTCTTTCACTTTTTCGGAGCAATTTCGAACTGTTCTCCCTATAAAGGCCAGCTTTTTGTTAGCGGCACCTATCAATCGGCGAATTTGGGTGTCCCACGAGAGATCACGATGGATCGTGACTCCAAGATATTTAATCGAGTCTGAAACTGGAATCTCTATTCCGTCCAACGAATAATTAACATCCAACGAGATATTCTTGGTTCTCCAGAAATTGATGACGCAGCTTTTCTTTTGGTTGATCTCTAACTGACATTCCTGACACCCTGCAGAAATAGCTTCTAGATCATTTTGGAGATACTGATGGACTTCCAGATTGCTCATTTCTCTATAAATGACGGTGTCGTCCGCAAAAAGCCTAATTTTACTTCTGACTACTGAGCTAATATCGTTTATATAAATTAGAAATAATAACGGACCAATTACACTACACTGAGGAAGGCCAGAAACAACCTCCACTAAGTTCGAGGATTTCCCATCTATAACAACCTTCTGCTTCCTATGATTTAAAAATTCGCGGATCCAACTAACAATTTTGGAATTGACGTCTAAGGTTTCTAATTTCGTTATTACCTTCTTGTGAGGTACCTTATCAAAGGATTTCCTAAAATCTAAGAAGATGGCATCGACCTGCCTATTATTTTCTCCGCTTCTCAGAATACAATTAAAAAAAACCGAGCTGAGTATCATATGACCTACGTTTACTGAAGCCATGTTTACAACCATCTAACAATGAATTACTATCAAGAAATCGCATTATGTTGCTAACGAGTATATGCTCGATAATCTTGCACGATATAGAAGTTAAGGAAATCGGCCTGTAATTTTCTGGGTTCTCCTTGTCGCCGCCCTTATGAATTGGGGTAACGTGCGCTAACTTCCAGTCGTTATGGATCTCTCCGCAGGAAATGGATTTATTGAATATTATCCGAAGAAAATGAGCTATTTCTTCAGCAAATTCTTTTAAAACGCGAGCAGAAATTTCTTCGGGGCCAGTGGCTTTGTTAGGTCTGATGCAACGTAACTTCCATGCTATTCCCACCTCAGAAAATACTAAATCGTCCATCAGGTCCCTCCTTATAGCGGGTGCATAATGTACGCAATGGTCGCTGACGGCTGTAAATGCTTTTACAAAATGACCGTTTAACAGGTTGGCTTTCTCTTCGCTATCATGAATAACGGCACCCGCGTCATTACGCAGGGAAGGTATGGTAGGGCCTCTACCTATGACCTCTCTCATATAGGACCAAAACGCTTTAGGGTCCTCCTTCAAATAATTATTTAATACTTTATTCCGGAAGTTAGTAAAAGCCTCGCACATAGTATTTCTCGCTTTAGCGCGGGATTCCTTATACCTTTGAACTTTAGTTGCTCTATACTCATCGGATTATGTAGACGGCATATTTTTTATTTTTGCGTGGCTTATTCTCTTACGCCTAAGCGCACTCCTAACTTGCTTATTGTACCAACGTGGCTCTTTATTGTCGACCTTCAATTTAATTGGAATGTACTTATCTCTAGCATGATATCCTTGGATAATGTCCATGACGACTCAGCACCTGATCGTTCGGCCATATCACGGAAGTCAGGTAGTATTTTACGTAGGCGCGACCTGAGGCTTGAAGTCTGCCTTAGCGATTTTATAAAAAACTTTCTTTGAGGCATAGAGTGCCTATCGATTTTCAACTTACACTCTGCATATACGGCCAGATGATCACTTATTCCATCTTCAATGGTGACTTTGTTTACTCTTTCTGGGAGGTTAGTTGCTAATAAATCTAATATGTTTCCCGATCGCGTTGGCTTTATGACTAATTGAAGGTGAGAATGCTCGCATAATGTTTCCATTAATTCCTCACAGGATTCGCGTTCTTTACCTCTAGAATCGAAACAGGTTTTCCTAATCAATTGAGGGTAAGTTAAAGTCACCACCAACTACAATGATTCCATCTTGATTAATCAGTCTAAGTTGCTTCTCGAGATTTAAAATACAATCTACACCAGCGTTAGGTGGCCTGTAAAACGAGCGTAAGAACACCTTTTTGGAGCCTTCTTTACCTATACGGCACCAAACACTCGATATCCTCGTCATTTATCGTAATCTCACTGCTATCGTACTTATCGCTAACCGCTATGAAAACCCCGCTGTCCGATCAATTAGCGCGATCTTTTCTATAGACACGATAGTCTCTAGGAAATATCTCCTGACTCTGAATCTCATCCGTTAACCAACTTTCTGTGCCTATCACGACGTCGGCGTGCAGACTGTGAATAATATGCTATATATCATTCCGTGTTCCATTATGATTTATTGCTATATTCGAAATTTTACTGCAATGACGTAATATTTTCACTTTGACTTTCGGCCTTCGAAATTTGAGAATTCCATGCGTCATAGCTATTTTTAATTCCAAAATTGTGATAGTAAGTTACATTTATTCTGCCATTACCAACATCATTTAAGAGTAAAAATTTAATGAACTTCGTATACGCTTATCATATATCATCACGAATCTGTCGCTTATGTGGACAGATAGATGCGTGTGATGGGTTTAAGGATTTCACGATTAACCGATACCATGTTTGACCACGAGAATCCAATTTGCATATTCAGCATTCAGTTCTTTGTAGAATGATATTTCAAGTTAAAGAATCATCATACGGATTGAAAAATAGTAACTGGTAAAATTTTCCATTTTCGATATTTGAGTAAAGCAGCGTTATTCTGAAATTTTTATGTTAAATAAATATATTTCAGGAATTATTTCTGCAATAAAGCCATTAAATTCGATAGCTTCCTAAAATAATAAGAAGTAAAGTATCTTCACGCAACAGTATCATCTTTAAAATGTGAAATTCCACTTACGAAAAGGGATTAAGATTTAAAAATAATAGTACCTCAGTCGACAATGTATCTGAGTATATTTTCTCAACTGTAAGCTCAAATTTGTAATCGAAAACAAAAAATAGCGATATGAAAATAATGTTGCTTCGGGAAAGCAAACACCTACCTCATTTTGAAGATATTTTATGGTTATTTATCAAAAATTTCTACCTTACAGAGCCTCTCATCAAAATCCGGTGTTTACATTGCATCGTTCGTCGTCATTAAACACCTGCGGAGACAAGCTTCCGCCAAGAATTACAATCTTCATATCCACTTTCTTATCTGCCGTTTTAATCCTTCATCCGAGTACTCCTTCTCTCGTACCTCTTTTTCCTCTTCCTTCTTCATCTGTCATTCCCTTCGTCCTCGCCTTCTCTTCCCACCTCCTTCCCTCCCCTTTTCTTCACCCCGCATCTCCATTCCTCCCTTTCTCACTACTTCTCCCCATGTTTTTCTGATTTTTCCCTACCTCTCTTTTTCTGCCTCCCTTGCATTGACGAAGGGTCCCCTCTGAGCGAGCGTTATCTCGAAAAGCTGTCTCATCACCATGCCTCTCTCATTGGGTTAAGGGCGAGGGAATAAAGATGGAGAGCGGGTCTGTCGCTCTCCAAGTGACGTCATAGGGCAGGGAACGTAGGGTTATCTCTCTCTCTCCGCTGACCTCCCACTTCGAAATACTGAGGATATACTTCCTTTAATTTTCGAAAGCACCAACCGCATCTGCCAAGCTATTTAGTTTCCGCCATAAGGCTTATTTAACAATCTAGCAATTGAAATTCCTGCAAACAGAAATTCTATTGTGAAATATATTGTACTCCTTAATCTTGCACGATATAGTAATTTGGATAAAGTTACATTTAATTATAGATAACACACCAACGTGAAATTATATCAAGTAATATTAGGTTTATAGGTAAGAAATCATTACTTCCTAACTGCTTCCGTTTACTCATAACTGCTAAATGAACTCCTTGGTCCCCCCTTTAGTAGAAGTATGACAATATTTATTACCTGAGAGAAGATTTTTATTCGCTGAAATGTGTTAATATGAACACATATTATTTTCGATTAGCGTAATGGTAAACAAAGCAAAAAAAATTAATGTTATTTTTTTAACGACCTGATTCCCTCTTTCCTACGCGCTATAGGTATCTAAGAGGTAGTGCAAATAATAGCTGGTCAGATTCAAAAGTTTAGGAAGAAAGATGACTTCCGTTTTATGAGTTTTTTTATTTTTTATTTTTAACGACCTGCTGATTCCCTCTTGCCTACGCACTATGAGTATCTAAGAGGTAGTACAATGAATAGCTGGTCAGTTTCAAAAGTTTAGGAAGAAAGATGACTTCCTAATGTTGTATTTTAAAATTTATTATACTTCCGAGTTTATATATATATATATATATATATATATATATATATATATATATAACGAACTGCTGATTCCCTCTTGTCTACGCGCAATGGGTATTTAAGAGGTAGTGCAATGAATAGCTGGTCAGTTTCAAAAAGTTTGGGAAAAAAGGTATTACCTTTCCTTTATCCCTAAATTGTCTCTCTGAGGTTTTTTTACGACCTGCTGATTCCCTCTGGCATACGCGCCATGGGTATATGAGAGATAATGAATAGCTGGTCAGTTAAAAATTTTAAGAAGAAAGGTAACTTCCCAATTCGGTATATGATATCCCACAAATTTTATATGAATCCACGCAATGACTAGTAACCCGCCTCTGCAATTTTACTTATTAGGTTTAAAAAAGTAATGAAATTGCTCGAATATCGAGCAGCATTGTTACCATTTTTGAATTAACATTATTGCGAAAAATATTGAATTCACAATTTCTCTGACGTAGTCAGTGAAATTCTCTAAAATCTTTTCTGTCTATAACCACCATCTTCTAACAAATGTCACGCCATTAGGCTCTCCTGCCATCTACTGCTGCTTGACCTAAGTTGTAGAGAGAGCAAGGTGGTGATAGTTCGCAAGATACTGGCGCCGTGGAATCTATTTCTGTAATCCCTCCCCTTCCCAACGCCCCTTAATGTTTCCTTTTTTTAGGCTTCCTTCTTCCCACAGCACTCCCTACCGTGCCTTCGATTTCCTTTCCTTCCGTTTCCAGAGTACGAGAGAGGGGGAGGAGGAGGAACGAGAGAAAAGGGAGGAGGAAGGACGAGGACGTGCCACTTTTGGATTGAGAGAAAGAGAGAGAGAAAGAGAGAGAGGTGGAATGATTTCTCTCTATCCGATTGCAAAACGTTCAAAACACGTGGGTCTAGACGCCATATGCGTGAAAGGTCTTTGGCTCCCTCCGGCTAGAAAAATAGACAAAAGCTAGGCGCCAAAACTTCCACCTTACCCTCCACAACCTATCTTCTCCGATGCAAATGCCACAAAGACGACTATTGCCGTGGAGCAACCCTTTCCCTCTGCGTCCGCCTTTCTCCGCCGTCGTGGTTTTTTTATACTGGCGCTGAAGCCATGCTCCGCGGCAGTCTCGTAATTCGCGGGTCAGTGAATGAATACTCCGCTCAAGTATCACCATAACCGTTTTACGACCACGAGACTCGGTGCCTTTGACGTTAGTCATATTTTCAAGTGAATAAATGCGTTCGATAGGAAGTTTCACATGATAAATATCTCTTAAGAATAGGTTGTTAAAATTAAGATAGCCTCACTTTATATTATTCACGAATGAACATTTATCATATTTTTTAACGCCCATTTGTTTTGTGATCGCAAATAAATCTCTGATTTGTTAACGTGTTGTGTCTTGCTTCGCCTAAACTCAAACTATTTGGTTCATTTTTCTATCATATTTTATTTATTCGTAACACAAAATACATTTAAGCTCGACATGGTTTATTTGAAATATTCCTCTAATTTTAGTGAAACTTGTGAATAAGTTCAAATTCGCGAAAGTAATATTTTAATGATACATCTAACGCAGTACTTCAAAACTATATTATTCCATGGCCAAGCGGTTTTCTAAATAAATCGTAACTTGTGACAATTCAGTAAATTGCCATAGCGGTTTTCTTAAAATTACTTGAATATTAGGGACTTTTTATTTTCATGTATTAATAATGTATAATTATATGAGTTATATGATAAATTTAAACATACTAGTGATGAATGCATGCGTACAGTTTAGATATTTTTCGAAATGCAGATATTTATCATTGTTATTATACTCAATGATTTCTTAACCACTGCCGAAATGAATCACCATGAAATGAAAATTTTGCCTAGTGTAAAAAATTCAATACCAGTAAGACATTTTGATCATTTTAATCTTATCTGTTCATATATTTTATGGAATATGCGAAATAACTTTAAATCCTCGAGACTTTTAGCAGCGAGAATATGACGCGTTTAAAAATGTAGGTGTCGCTATTTTAGGCTCAAACTATTTCTATAATGTTTAGCAGATCGCGTTAGCTCTCCGAGCTACTATTTGCAAGAATAACTCGTCCTATTTCCGCCAACCCTTTCATCACCGTTTGTCCTTTGACTTGCTTCCCAAACAAACAGTTGAAATCCAAATGACTAACATTTCACTTTTCCCGCCACCGTTGAGCTAGTGATCTATTCCGATGATGCGAGTTTGATAGCCAAACACTCCTTAGTTCCCGATACGGAGAATCCCGCTCGACGATTCAAACCTAACAAATAACGCCAGTTGAAATCGAGCGTCAAGAGCAGAATCGAAGTCTTTGCTAACCTTAGAGATAAATATCATTATTTGGAGTATATTTCTTCTTTGCGCGTCAGCATTTTCTTCATAGATGATTTCCCAAACCAAGTATGATAACTTATTTTAGTTTTTATTAATCTATTCGGAAAGGTTCGCGCATCTTAAATTTGAATAAGTCCCGTAATGTAATAGTGCCAGGGACTGGGTGATGACAAACTCAGATTTTTTATTTCTAAATAAACTGCATTTTTCGTATGAACTCATTCAACTGGGCTTTAAAGTAAAACCAATGAACTAACGGACATAAGAAATTTTTACCATTGATTTCGGTGCTCTATTGATTGGTTCTGATTTACACCGCAGGAAACTGACCCTCATCTTCATCTCCAACTTAACTCACAAAGAACGTATCGAGATTACATTTTATCTGAGTATAAATATATCCATGGAAATCGGTGTTGCTGCTTTCTTCAGAAACAAAAATATATTCAATCCATCGTCACTGACATCATGTCGGCATCTTCGGCGAAATATTTCTTTTATCGTGGAAAATTCTTGCAGTGATGTTCGTAACAACCCTCAGATTTGAAACACCGTCAAGACATAGCGGCACTTATCCTTTCGTGACATCTAGTTTGATTCTAAATGCCAAGAAATATCAGCAACATGAAAGGATTTCCATTCTCCCTGACATTACCACGCATCTGTAAAAGATCTTTGGCTCGTCGAAATTCCGTCGCCAAGATGTCATTTTTGGAATGAGACCAACGTTCCCATCTCTAAAAAGAAAATCCCATCGAGCCCTTCCTCAGGAAACAGTCATCCTCTCTCCCAAAAGGTTAATTCGTTTCCTCCTGGTGCTTTCCGTCCCCATCTTCATTTTGCCCCCCCCCCGTCTTCCGATATACCAACACCCTCCCTCCTCTCCGACTCCAAGGCCCTCTGCGGACGCGTGGGTTGCCCCGCGGTGTGCAGATTCGCGGATCCGCCTCTCCACTCAGGGACGCCCGTGACGCACGAAGCCCGAGTTTTCCCTCACTCCCCTCTCCTCACTCCCTCATCCTCTTCTTTACGGAGCTTTCCTTACAAGCCGTTAAATATTTGTCGCTCCCGTGTTGCTTGGTGACAGAAAACTCTCCTCCCCCCAATCCCCACCTCGCCTGTATGACCTCCTCCTCCTCCTTTATGCTTGGAATCTCCTTTCCAGTGAGTCATTTTTGAAAAAAAATAACTTTTAGAATCGGCTTAACGTGTTTCCGTGGTTGGTTTGACACGGACCATTAATTTTTCTCTTATAGCCACGATCCCAACAATATTCGGCTAGAAATAAACATGAGATCAAGAGGTAGGCTTGTTCATTCGCTTTCTTTCCGTTATATGATTTACTGTCCTCGCTGTCCGACGCATTTCTATTACGTCACATTTGAAGGATTGGGCGTTCATCGAAGTCGCTTTTTCTTTGCTTTTCCAATCTTACAACGATCTCAACGTCGACCAGATTTACAATTATGTATAAATATCATTGTCTTACCAAGTATTATTAAAAGCCGATTGAATTTTTTGAGTTCATATGCACTATTATCGGAATACAATTATTTCTGCGGAAGTTATTGGGGCATTGATGCGATTGAATGCATTTAACTAAAGAGAAATTTCCGTTTTAATTTATACTTCTCCCAAGTGTAAATGTCACGATTTGAACTGATATCTCCTTTGCATAAAAAAATGGCGCGCTAACATACTCTCCGCTGCTTGAACTAGAGTTATAATGATGGAATAAATTTGCAGAATCATGACGAGAGAAATTATATGTTACAATATCAAAAATTCAAGAAGAGGCCAGTTTACAATATGGTTTTTTGACCAAAACTCCACCAGAGAAGCTATTAAAAAAGTATCCATTGAAACTCAAATATGAAAAGTCCTATAATTTAAGAATCTGATAAGCAATAACGATTTATTTTCTAAAAATAATTTGCACATTACCTGTCAGAAAAATAAGCTTAAAAAGTTAATGTCATCCAAAACCCGCAGCGCCGGTGTAATATTAGCCAACTCAAAATAACTTATAAATTTCACTTTACTATACCACGACTAGGACAAAAATGTTGGCAAAATCGTCGTCTTAGAGTGATAAGAAAAAGTAAAACGGATGGTACTGTTCAACATTTATATCTTACATGCTTAAGTCATAAATGGCATAAATGAATGTTCTTTTTCATTTCCTTCAAAATTTTGTAAGATTCTAAAGAGAACAAACATTTATGCATAGCTGGACTTAGTATTGGTTTAGCTAGAGTAATATCCAGTAACACGGTTGCGAAACCTCAGGTGTAAGTTTGTGCTCTATTTTTAGGCTGGTTTCCAAAGGAAACATAGCCTTATGAAATGGTCCTGTCTGTGTGTGTGTCCCCCACTAACAACTTTTGCGTCAATGGACCGATTTTCATGAAACTTAGTATGAGGCTCGTGCTGCCAGGGCCCATTTCCGGGCTATATTTGATTTGGCGAAGATTGAAGTCCCGAGTTCGATTCCAGGAACATTTTTCCATATTTGTTTTACACAGGAAGTCTCAAATCCCAAATCCATCCTGCAGAGATGTTTTCTTTAACACTTTAAAATATCTTAAAATTGTGATACCGGAGCAAGGTTTGTACCGTTCTAAGGAGAGAAGAATGTACATTTTAATTCTTATCATCAAATTTTGATAATTCATCGTATTTTCTTGAATTTCTACTAAAACAGCGATTTTGCGTTTTAAATCGCATTTTATAGGATTGTTGCTATGGAAACGATTATTACCGAACTCGGCTTGAACATAGACGGATGAACAAATGGGTTATTTTCTTTTCCGCTCGACTACCCTTCAGCAATGGACAGTTGATTCATACATATTAGCGTAAAAAAGAGTAACATTTATTAAATTCGTTTATTTAAAAAATGTACATGCAAAATATAATGTCAGAAAGAGATTTTGGCATTGCTTTTAATATTTTAAACCTTATAATACTCTATTAATTTGTTTTACATTTTTTTTCTCTCATTGATAAACTATGTATTACAAATGGTATTTATGGTATGAGAATTCTCTGGAATGACTAACATATACTGAAACTATTCCTTTCAATATAAGTAATCAATTCGGGACGTCAATTTTGGGAAACCAGCCTGCATTAGTCCTGGTTTGGACTTCTTGTATGTTTTCATTTTGCTCGAATTAAACTTAAGCAACCATTGAACTAATCGACTGTTTGAGAAATGCAATTTCAGTCAATACTACAACAATCTTGTTGATGTTACATTCAGAAAATGGAAAAACAAAACGATATTAACTCTAAAAAGCGAGTTTAAAATTAGACACCCTTACGTGAAATACGCACTTTTATGCTCCTTTCACTTTAAATGACGCTAAAGAGAGGGGAAAACTTTAAAAATCGAAGTTTATAGAGCATCTTAACACTACACCCAACGCTTTCGCTCGTAAAAGTAGGTCGTAAATTACTGCAGAGCAATAAAACAAACGCAGCCCTACATATCCTTCCTTCCCAGGTTCAGAAGGACACACCTGTGCGGGAGGGAGAGGAGGAGGACGTCGCGTTAGATGAGAAGGGGGCTGAAGGAGCGATTCCGGAGGGAAAGTAGAGATAGGAGAACACGGGAAGGATTTCTAGAGAGGGTCGCATAGATGTCAGCACCGTAGGGAAGGGTAGGAGAGAGAGAGAGAGAGTTAGCGAGTGGAGAGTTTTAAGTTTGATGAGCGTGGCCCTTGCTTAGGGAAAGACTGTTCCCTAAATAATCCCTCGTGCCTCCCTCTTAATCAGCCTTCTCGCCCGACGCCGACCGGATGTCCCTCCTCCTAAAATCGCCCCCACCCGCGTGGCCGTCCCTCCCCTATCACCCTCTCCTCTATCACCCTCTCCCCTCACCCCCGCACACCTTTAGCGCGCACACACGGCGACTGTGAGTCAGGAGTCTCATCCGCCCACGAATTCGGAACATACGCCTCGAGGGGCAGTGGACGCGGTGTCATTCCGTCCTTATCCTCAAGTAAAAATTAACGGAATCTTATTTTGCCTTCATTAATCAGGAGATTGTTACCCCTGGGGGATTCGAATCCGTTCGAAATATTAGAAAATGCGTCGCCTTGATTTGCGAGTCGATAAAAAAAATAATCAAAGCATTCGCCGCTACAGACAGAAATGTGTGACATTTTGAAAAATATATCGGCACATTCTTAAAATCAAATGCCTCCGAGTAATACAAACGAATTGAATCGAACAAAGATGCATTTCAAACCCACGAAGTTAGTTAGCCACGGCGCATTTCCTTTCATTGCCATTCCAAAATGAAATAGAAATTTTAAGATAATTCCTGATGAAAATAATGAAAAAATAGGGCACTTAAACAAGCGAAGAGATAACGGCGTGAAGACGTCGCAAATGCCTTCATTAGAGTAAAAAAGGTAGACAAACCTGGCACGTGTTAATTAACAAATTCATTGCCTCGACGAATTTCATGATAATTGGAAAACGATCAGACGCACATGAAAAACCCGTTAGTATTAGCTCACAGAACAGGAACACAAAGGAAGTATCGGAAATTTAGAAAAACGCCCCGAAGCAACCGAAGCAAGAGCGCTCCGTCCCCGGAGGACCACGCCCGTGTTCAGTCAAACGATTCGATGTTCAAGCAACGGCGATTTTCAGAAAAGGCGAAGCGTTCCGTCGGACACCTTTGATTTCGGAGTGAGTGAGAGATATGAGATGGGAGAGAGCGGTAGAATAATGGGGAAAGAGGAGAAGAGAGGGAAGGATGCGGAACGGAGGAGTCCAAAAATTACGGTCGAGGTGGAGTCGCCATGAATACTTTATTTTCACTCCAAACTTTCCTCGATTCCTTCCCCGCGAAGCCATCCCGTGTGTACGGTTACCGTCTTCTAAACTCTCAACTAAGTCCACAAAAGACTTTCTTTCCTGGGGGTTTCCAGGGGAACGCGAAGGCGGCCCCGTGCCCTTTTAAACTCCTACACTACTCCCAAGGGGCGCGCATAAATGCTTCCCCTTTACATGTACCCGCAAAGAGTGTACAGTTCCTTTTTGACGTTTGGTGCTGAAATTTCTCGATCGTTTTTTTCGCCTTTTCCTCGTCTCCGCTGCGGTACTCGCTAAGGAAGTAAGTTCGTCATTAAAATTGATGCGATACGTGATCTGAATCGGACCATCAATTTCACATAAATCTCTTCCATGATACCGAACGACCATTGAGTAAACATAACGTTGACGGGCGGTACAAAAAATATAACTTCCTGGGAAAGCATTGTTTTTTCATAAATCAATCGATGCTAAAAATCATTACCATGGAATTTTTGTTTTAAAAGAAAACAATAAAAACATGGAAGTAATCTTGAAGAATCCTCGAAGACTATCAAGACCAAATTTTAGTAATAAAATTGATGAGAGCGCAAGGAAATCTATCATTAATCTTTTTAGGACTAATAATCTTGGTAAATATGATTAACTCTGTAATAATTTTTAATGGATTTATCGAAAAACTTTTTCAGCGCAATCAACTATTTACAGTTATAGCATTGGGTACAGAGTACAGAGCTTCAGTCACATAAGTAATACTAGCTTCTTAAGAATTTTTAATACAAGGAAAAGAGACCCAGACATCATTCGATATTTAATTTGTGATGAAACATACCCAGTGGCGGAAGCGTGACGTTAATGTTTCAACTCAGCAGTACAAATAATTTTATGTACATTTTAAAATATACGAACTAAATCTGACATTTTTTAATGACAAAAGACAAAAATGAATCGAATTCGGCATTTACTCGTATCACAATTTCACGTTTAAGACTGCACCTTCACCGTAGGAGTTGGTAGACGAACCAATTATTTTCGCGTTAAAGAGACATAAATAACTTGGACCACCCTGTCCCCTTTCGACTTTCTCTCCGAAAATACAATGTCGGACGATGCGATTAAATATTGTTTCGAACAAGTCGGCACGGCTAAGTGTGCTTTCTCATAGTTTGCAAATCTTTCAAGTGAGTGCGGGTTAGATCCTTTCCGAATGCCAACCGTCTGCTAGACCTCGATAATAAATGGTCTGTTTTGTCCGCAATCGGTACGCATCCCATTCCGACCTATTTAAAGAAGACTCGCTCTTCGAATGTGGTTCAAATAGATCACAATAGACGCGAATTGATTATTTCTATCTTTTAATAGTTTGGCGAGGAATAAACTGGAGTTTTATTCTCCGTGACTTCTGCTGCGCTTTGGGTCTTTCGCCGAAGTATTTGTGGCCGTAGCCCCTTCAAACGACGGTTCGCAAACGTACACAACGAGCGAAGTAAATAATTGAAACTCTATGCGAGGTCTTACGACCTAATTATGGTGTCGATGACCGATTCGGAGTAGCCGTATCCTTCCAAGGTTCTTCCGAAACGCGCCGCTGCGTAAATAACCAACGGAATATATTACCCAGCGCTCGCGTTATGGATGTCTCTTCCTACTCTCAACCTTAAATCGCCCTCTCCTTTTTACGCCTTTGTGCATCGGCCAAGGTTTTTTTCCGCGGGCACGTCTGTAGGCAGTTTCCGACGTAGGGAGGAATTCTATGAAGAGAGGAGGAGGACGGAAGTGAAAAGGGGAGGGTCGAAGAAGAAACTTCAGCTGGAGGGAGAGGGAAAATAGATTTGGGAACGAGACGTGCAAATAGAGAAAGGAAAAAGGATGAGGCTGCGGTTAAAGGCAAGTTTTTCAAAGGATGTTTGAGAGAAAACAACTGACGAAAAGGGAAGGAGAACGAAGAGGTCGTTTTGCGTCGGTGAGTGGGATGATTGATGAATAGGACCGGAGA
This sequence comes from Tanypteryx hageni, assembly GCA_028673005.1. Taxonomy (NCBI): domain Eukaryota; kingdom Metazoa; phylum Arthropoda; class Insecta; order Odonata; family Petaluridae; genus Tanypteryx; species Tanypteryx hageni. The sequence goes on along the minus strand of CM054112.1, from coordinate 236,411,347 downwards.
AGAAGGGGAAAGAGTTTTCCCCAGCGGCGAACTTCTCGGGTAAGGGTGCAGAAGTGCATTATGGTGGCCAAAGACATGGAGCTAAGATTGTACGAAGGAATGCGAGAGGTAGAGCCGCGAGTTGGGTGGATGGGGGTTCGGCGATGTCGATTCGACTGCCATAATGAGATAGGATACGATGGATAACGGTCATACTCCAAAGAATCTATAGGAAACGCAGGGAAAAAAACAGGAGGGAACATACTTCTTGTCGTTCATTAGGTATAATTGGTTGACTCCCTCTTTCATGCCAACCGCGTGCGCCAGCTTGTCCGTGGCCGCTATGAATGACGAAATACTCTCTAAAATACACTTATTCCCCCAACTCGTTCGTCTTTTCCTCTCGTTCATTGACCGTCCTCTTGATACCCGATCTGGAACTCATCTGTTAAGCTTTAACTCTTTCGGCGGTGGGTCCGACCCTTTTCACATATCGGTTCACCTGTATCATCTGAATATTTCATTACATTTTATAGTACATCCAGTGATTACCGTCGTGTGTTAAGGTTGATTCCCATCACGTTTTATGTGATGGACGAAACCTTCTCCGTTCAAGGGAAACATTCTTCTCCGTATTCTTCTTGCTACATTCACGCTAAGAGTCGAGGAAAAGGACCGCCCTCCAATGAAAAACGAAAATGTTTTGACGTAAGGGCGACGGTCCGTGACGTTGACTTTTCGTGTAGTGTAAATCTGCCTTAAAGGTATAAATCTATTTACAACTGCTTTAACGAGCCTATATTACTTTTGTTTTGTCCCCACACGTTAAACTTTTTTAATCTCAAACCATCATATTTTTTGTAAATAAAACGCATCATTAATTTGAAACACTTGCTTTCCACGTCCATTAAAATACTTACATCATTTATGGTCATCGATTCGAGATAAGTAAATTTATCAAATTAAAAAACTTATAATTCAAGAGTGTGTCCCGGATACAAACTTACGCTTCGAATTAACTCTGTTATATATCTGAATCGGAAAATTTTTCATATTGTTGTATTAAAACAGAGCAACACGGATGTGGATAATAAAAATTTTCTTAAAAGTGATTTCGTAAATGCAAATATTACCTGTGCCTTTGGAAATGTAGTCGGGCTTTTTACCTTGATTATAAAAACAGCTTCCGGAATTAAACTTGCACTAGCTCTAGCGAGAAGCTTGATTATACATTTGACAGCCTTTCTCATAATTCTTCCGAAAAATTGCTCTTCCACGACCTTCATCTACACACCTCGCTATCTTTTTGTTCTCATGAGATTCTGTGGCACGCGTCCCACTCAAAATCGTCCTTTCGCCGCCTCGAATTACTCTCGAATCGCAACTAGTGCTTGCTCTCGTCCACGAATCGAGCTGCTTAAATAATGACGAAAAAATTTACTTTCCGCTATAGGTATACATTCTCACTCATAAATTTGAAACATGGAGAAAATGCCGGCTTGAACGTCATTTTGTTTCTTTCAGTTCAATGGTAAATTTTAGCGTTCGCATTTTCTTTTTTAATTTAAGTAGCGATATTAATGTTTGCGTAACTGAGATCACAACGGAACTCGCAATAGCCTTTCTCTTACCGATCTTTGCGGAACTGCGTCAATTAATGAATGACGTAGGGATATATTGTTTTTCATTTCCCGAACTGAAAACTCGACCAGGCATTATTACGAGGAGCTGATTCTAGTTAAGACCAGGACTCCTTATTGGCTGTGCTCAAAAGCACTATGCAGCCGTTTCAGGTAGGATAAAAACCCGCTTCCTGCAGCTTTAATGTGTTTCAAACAGCCTGTCTATTGCATATTAGTACGCGTCTTACCGTGTACGTAGGAGGTTTATTTTTAAATTGGGATAGCATAGCATCCGCTAGTGGAGTGAATAAAAAACATGCATGGAACTGTAATAGAGAGTTCTAGTTATGATGTTGGCCTTCATAGTAATATTCCGTCCTTGAGTACCCCGTAGAGACCGTAAAGTTGACGGATCATTTTGTCAGTGATAGTAAGTCTCCTCTTTACATCTTAGTCAAAGGAATCCTATTTTATTTTCAATGTTGTAATTCAGCTGGTAGGATCCCTCGGCCCTTTTTATAAGCTGAATCATTGAGTAATTGTTGACTTTTCTTTATAGTCAGTGGTGCTGAGAAACATAACCACATCGTCTTACAGGTCTCTGAAGATTTTATTGCTTAGCATATGATTTACTGTTCTCGTTTATCTAAGTTGTACGACAATCATTTTGCATTTATCATGGTGCAAGCAGCTCATATGCATATTTTTTGGCAGAGATTAAGTGTCGAGGCATTGACAAAATTCCGCATATCATTTCCTTTTCCTGGCAGATTTATAAGTCGGAGATATCACGCAATGTAAATCAATGGATGCTGTTGTTTAAAACCACTCCATAAAAAAACTTAAAAAGTTGTTAAGGAGCTGCGTTTGTATAGGCGATAACCTTATAAAAAAGGGCCTTTCATAAAATTTCAGGAATGCGATAAAGCTACGATAATTTGCTCACTCGCAAAATAAATCAATTACCCTCTATTAAAACGTGTTTGCTTCATCTCCAAAGCTCTTCTTAACGCTTATGTACGCTACGAATGAAGAGTTTTTATTTGGAAAAGAGCGCCTTGGATCTAATACGCTTCAGTAAGATGGCGCCAGCTGCCATAAAATTTTATAGAGCTCCGATTACATTACAAAAAGCTCGAATAAAAAGATGAACGAAATTCTATCAGTTACGTTGAGTAACTTTCTCATGATACATTTAGTTACATACGTATAAGAAGTAAAATAGCATAATTAATGGAAAGGTCCCTTTCCAAAAGAAGAAAAAAATGGTTCCTGGCTGAAAAAACACATGGAAATATCTCTATCTCAACAGCCAAATAAAAAATAAATTCACTTACTTCCTTCTTGTTTTCCGTTAGCATGGAAAAAGAATATAAAATTTCGCCAATATATATATATCGATGAAGATGAAATTTGGAGACTACGGTGTACAGAATGGAAATAAATAAAAACTCCTGAACCGTAAAATTGATTACGGTGTTACCTTTGTCTGCTTTTAGATGAAAACAATTTTTATTATTAAGAGACTTGTGTTGTGTTCTGGATGTTTATGTTGATTTTGGTTCGTTTTTTGGCAATGTTTTCTGTTATCTGCGATAACTCTGATGATATTTTTGCTGTCATTTAACGGTTCAGGAGTTTTTATTTATTTCCAATATATATCGAGGAAACGATTACGTAAAGAAGGTGATTTTTCAGCTACGGTGTAGCTGTGTACTTGACGTTAATTCAGCAATCTTAAATCGATTCCATTTAGATCAATTGTATACTTTTTGAAATTGAAGTTCCACGGAGGCTATCTACTTTTTTGTAGAAAATTGGATCTGGTTTAAGCTATCATTTTATGGCTACAGATTTATTTTTGATCGATTCGTAACGAAGCATAAGCTGACCAAGATAATTCATTCCTAGCTAGTTAATTTTTTAAACTCTGATATATTGAAGAATAAAGTATCGTTTCTTCCAAACATAAACTCGATTAATAATGAATTTTAACTTTTTAAGCGCGACTCTATGAACACTTAAATGTATAAATATCTTAAACGTAAACCACAAGAAATAATTATTATATCGGGGTTAAACCTCTATTTCAATTCTGTAATTAAATCTGATACTTTAATTTGGCCGTGCGAATTCCTATAAATTTGTCATTGACGGAAAAAAAATCTCTTACCTAGCAACATTCGAAATTGACAGCAACCTCTTGCTCGAAGTCTTTATCCTATAATGTAGAAAATCAGTATAATAATATGCATATAAATTTTAGCAACTGTCCAATAAATCTGCATATTAATGACTGTGCAAGGAGATGTCTGATATGATGACATAGGACAGGGACTTCGTGGGCCCCATGAGAGTCTCGTTAGCCGTGTACGCCTATCATGAACCCCGAAATATAATAGTAATCCTCTAATCCCATTTTCTATCTTCCACCAAATTACTAAATTGTCAAATTCAAGAAGCGATTCCAAGATCTCGGGACCTAGATTCCGCCGACTCTTTCTTCCTTTCACCACTTCTTTCTCTCTCCCCTCTTTTTCTCCCCTCGCCCCTATTCTTTTTCTCTCTCGACCCGTTATGTGTTGCTTCAGAAGCGCCGCTAACATAAATCACCCAATCATATTCTCGGTGGTCGGAAATCGGAGCGAGGTGATATTTCCACGCGGACGCAGCTGCCTTTCCGAAGCGCATTCGCCAATTTTACTTTTGGGCGACCGTCCGCGCCATTTACTAGAAAAGCAAACAGCGCAACCGCCTGCGCCTCACTGGGAAAAAAATCGGGAAGACGTCACGGAATAAATGAAAATCGAGACGCGTTATTTCTTCCGGAGTTTTCCTACAATCTCTCCTTCGCTCGCTCCGATCGTCTGCCCCTTCAGCCTCTCCTCTCCGACTGAGATTTAATTCCGGCTATCCCGTTTTATTGTGCGGCTGGCAGTTGGGTGGGTTCCTTAAGGTCCAAATGGCGCTGAGGAATGGATTTCGACGAGCGCTTCCTTTGAGACCTTTATCTAAAAATGAACCACTGTGAAAATTCACTAGTAAATGTTGAAAGCAACATTTCAACGGCACAATTGCCGTAGGTCTTTTTTTCGTATCGGTACCTTATAACGAGAAAACGAGCGGGGTTTTAAAGATAGGTGATAAGAAGACTAATTTTTTAGTAAAGAAAATTATTTTTTTCACGGAAACTTGAGAAATCATAAAAATATTCAGATGGCTATAAATCGTTATATGGGGATATTACGACCACTAAATTTCATAATCGGTTACTCATTGAAAGGTTCGTTGGACGAGGGAACTTCGAACGCGAGACTAGACATCGGCGTCATCTTGATTAAGATGCAATCCTTCCTTTCACTCAATAACTTTATTTGAATCAGGATGGAAAGAAACAGAACAGATCGATTCCCGAATAGAAATACGAGAGTCGAATACGCATTAAAAGCGATCCTTCGTTGCGAGAGGGTTTCAAACAAATTTCCGAGTAATAAAATAGGAGAGAAAGCGGGAAAAGAAGAACAAGGGGTGATATAAAAATGGAGGAAGACGGGAGAGTGGAAGGAGTGAGTGAGTGGAGGGAGAAGGGAAGTGGAGGATATAGGAGGGAGGAGTTTAGTGAAGAGAGGAAGTCAGTGGAGGGAGGAGGTGAGTGGAGGGAGGAGGTGAGTGGAGGGAGGAGGTGGGTGGAGGGAGGAGGTGAGTGGAGGGAGGAGGTGAGTGGAGGGAGGAGGTGAGTGGAGGGAGGAGGTGAGTGGGGGCAGAAGGTGAATGGAGAAAGTTTAGTGGACGGAAGAGGTGAGTGAAGGGAGGAAAAGATTGGAAGGAGAATAGTGCAGGGAGGAGGAAAGCAGAGGGAGGAGGAGAGAAAAGGAAAGAAGGGGAAAAAGAGAGAGAATGACCTGAGGGAGGAGTGAGAGAACGACTCGACCGCAGAGGGCGGCCTCTCTTTATTATTTCTGTTCGAAGAGCGGAGAAGCGGGGGATCGAGCGGAAAGAGGAGCAAAGGAAAGGAGGGAAGGAGAGAGAGGAAGGCTGAGGGAGACGAGCGCCCCTATGACGTCAGAAGGGGCCTCGAAGGTGCCTTCTCGCTTCAATCTTCCTCGAGAGACGGAGAAGGTGGCAAAGGAAAATAAAGAGAGATGAAAGAGTCGGAGAGAGTAAAGAGAGGGGAAAAAATGAGGGATGGGAAGCGGAAAGGAGAGACAGTGAAAGTGGCTGTGTGAGAAAAATGGATAAAAAAGGAGGAGGTACCTAGATGCACGATAGAGAGAGGGAGAGTCGAGAAAAGAAAACAAAAGAAAAAATTCTGATGTGGCCAACACATGACTTTTCCCATATGTAGTTGGTAATTTACGAGTTGGCGGCGCGCGAATCGCTGTTAATATTGAACTGAAATATCTCCTTAACAATTGGCTCTACAAAAGGTATTAAATACAAAATTTGTAGAGTATAAAATTATATATAGCTTATGTTATTAAATACGATTACGTTAATGAAGAATTACACGAGATATTTGACACAAACAGAAAAATGACAAGAATAAACATTCACTTTCGATCTACCGATTTTATCTAAAATCTAATCAGTTTTTTACTTTGTAATACAAATATTAAATATGAAATTTTATGCTGATCGGATTATTAGTTTTTGAGTTAGAGCGCCTACAAAACTTTTGTCACAGACACACCCACAGACATCCTCGAGAAAATAGTCAAAACTTGTTCAGGGGATCTTACAGCATGTATATCCGTTGAAATCATGAATTCGAATTTCTTCATGAAAACAATATTTTCTCTATACATCGTATGTGGAGAAAGTAATAAACATATAGATGAGAAAGAGAGAACGGGGAGAAAAATTGGTGATTAATATGGAAATTATTTAAAGAATGAAATGGTTAGATAAAGAAAGAGACGAAGAAGAAGAGGAAGGGTTGCAAAAGGGAGGAGGATGACGTAGGGAAGGAGAGAAAAAGAGGGAGGGAGGAAGAGAAGCCGGACCAGATATACCACGTGCTAGCTGCCAGATAGCGCGGGAGGAACTGAAAGTGGAGTGGGCTGAGAGAGGAGGGGGGTAGGAGTGGCTGAGGGGAGGGGATGGTACATTCGCGAGGAGGGGAGTGGCACACAAAATAGTAGTGGAAAAAAATCAAATGACGACTCTCCATACTTTACGCCTTTAATGATCACTCTCTTAAGATGCTGCCAAGAAATAAAATATACGCTCGAAACCGTGACTGAAATTTGAATTTGAAGGGAAAATTCAATGGTCATCGTATTCCCCATATTCCTTCCACTAATAACGCATACATTTTGTCTCGCTCATGACATTTTTATGAACCTCGCGGATCGTGTTTCGAATTATCTTTAATGCCGCGGGATTTCCCAAATAAGGTCACGCAGCGGACTAACTCAGTCCAAAAAGGTTTGGACATCCTCGCCGAATGCATCTTCCAGAAATGCCGCAAGTGAATCCGATCAAGGCGCGCTGCACGCAATCGGTTTAAAAGTCAACAATTTTACGAGAAAGTTTTTTCTTCTTAGTGTACACTAATCGGAAATGAAACGGTTGCAGCTTAATCCTAAACTTCCCAACCACACAATCCTTAACCCTGCCAATTTTATTTTGAGCACTCTCTCTCTCTCTCTCTCTGTTCCACCATATTCCTCACCGTTTTATGTACGAAGAACTTTGAACGCTGACTTCTCCGCTTGAACATCGAAATGCTCAACAGCAAATCTTTTATATATTTTGAGATGATCACGAGGTGGGTCCCGCATAGAAACTTAACCACAGGTATAAATAAAGAATTGGCAAATGCTTCCACAAATAAACATCCGAGGATTTAATCAAAGCTTTTTAACTATTAGACAACTTCGTTGGTCGCCGTTTTCTTTTTGTTGATCGAAGAGAAATATGACTTCTAAAATTGCATTGGGCAGCTGCGCGAGCAGGAAAAACGCGTCGAATACTGTGAATGACGGGATTATTACGCGGACGAGTGCTGTCGTCGGCGAGTAGTCAGTCAGTAAGAGGAAAGGAAGAGAGAGAGAGGACAAGACTTGCTTAAGGGCGGGAATGGAGTGTGATGGAGAGAGAGAGGTAAACGCGCTTACTAGGGTAGTGAGGGAAGAGGTGAGGAGAGAAAGAACTTCTCAGGATACATTGTTAGGGCGGGAAATAGATTTTTTTAACGGCCGAATGAAGGCGGGCGTTGTGAGGAGTGCAAGCAAAAAAGAGAGGTGTGGAGGTGAGTAGGGGAAGAGAGGAGGGGAGGGATGGAGTGGAGGGATGGAGTGGAGGGGTGGCGGAGTGGACGGCAGAGGCTCTGCGTAGAAGGGGAAGGTGTGGGAGGATAGCGGGCCATAAGAGAGGGAGAGGGGAAGGAGAGAGAGTAAACAAGACGGCAGGAGAGGAGGCAGCGTGAGGGAAAAGGGACGGGAAAATCTGAGAGGAGAACGAGGTGCAGGCTGGGGGAGGAGCGGGGGAGGAGCAGGATGTGAATAGGAGGGGGGAGGTGTGAATAGGGAGCGGCTTGTCTGTGCTCAGACACCCGTAACACGGTGCACGCGGTTGCTACCGGAGGGAAGTCCCTTCGCACGAAGGAGACGGTGGCGGCGGTCTTTCTCTGGATCGGCCGAGGGAGAAAAGCAGAGGATATAAAGATAAAAAAGTAGTCGAGAGTTCTGAAGAGAGAGAAAGAGAGCTGAGAATAACAAAGCGAGTGCATCCCAAGTGGTCCGGTACGGGTCGAGAAAAAACATTCATGTTCCGAGGGCCCTCGACATCTCAGGTACGAGAATGCCCTAGACTTCGCGAGAGCTTCGCCAACTGGAATAGGTGAGAACTCGAGGGAGGCGGGGGTGGTAGAATCAGAAGGGAAGAGGTCTTCCTTCGCCATTTCGAGAAGCGGGCAAGGTAGGAGGAGCTTCCGAGGGGTGACATGGAACCCAGTTGACTCCGTCGCTTTCTCCGAGAGGGAGGAAGGAAGCGGACCAGCGAGGAACATGGATCGTTCTCCGCCCTTCGGGGCCGCCGTCGACCTCGGCAACAGGGTCTCCTTCTACATCGACGAGTCCCTTCAGAGCGTGTACGGCCAATCGAACGACAGCCTCCCCCTGAATCGCGGGAGGCGCCGCCCCGGCTCCGGCGTTCTAAGGCGCCAGGTGTCGGCAGAGCCGAGCCGTAGGCATTCGGTTCGCGTGGGGGATCCCTCCTCGAACAGGCGTCTCAGGAGGCACGTGTCGGATGCGGCGGCCATGGAGAAGCCACCCCTGGCGAGGCACGGGTCGGTGAGCGGCGGTAGGCCCGGCAGGGGGAGGCGTCTTTCGAGGCACGAGTCGGACACGAAGAGGCCTTCGAAGAACAGATCGCTGGGCGGGAGGGGGAGCATAAGGGGATCGGCGTACCAAGTCTCTCCGCAAGCAATCGACATCCGGAGACAGAGTTCTCAGAGAGGGAGCCTCAAATCGCGCTCCGAGAGCGACGAAGTCAGGACGGTTCCCAAGGGAACCAGAAAGCCCTCGGAGGCTGCGGATCCCGAGGCGGCGGCCGAGGAAGAGAAGGCGATGGCGAAGGAGAGGAGGCACAGGATGGCCGTCACCATCATCCTGGCCACGTTCTTCTTCCTCGTGGTCTCCAGCGTTCTAGTGGTGGTAGTCACGCTGACGCAGACGACGTTCCACAACGCGCCGGCTCCCTCTAACAGGACTTTCGGTCAGCAGACGCAAAACACCCATTGGGGTAAGTCCCGAGAAGTTTGAGGGAACGATTGGGTTACCGCGCAACGCGGGAATTAGGATGAAGGAGAGAAGGCGAGAGCGAGAGAGTATGGAAATCGGCGCGATCGCTTGGAAGTCAATCATCAGCGCACGTTAACACGTTACGGAGAGGGAATTTTATCGCCTAAGGAAATAGATCGACTGATATCTTGGCAGGAATTCATAAACGTGTTGCACGTGGTGCGAAGAAGCAATTCATTCTTCGGGAAACATTTGTTTTCCTTGCCAGTCGTATATAAAACTGGGCAACTGCGTATGCTAAATTCTAATTTCGGCGTTCGTGAGATTATGAGCTATAGCTGTAATAATAATGAACGAAACATTCGATAGCTTTGAAAAATGTGTTGCCATACTTTTGCATCATTTAATTTTAAACGAGTTTCAAATCTTTAGATAAATTTCTTTTATGATTAGTTCGAAGACCGCACTTTAAATGAAAATTTAATTTTTATTGCACGCAACTATATAGCATAACTAACAGATTTAATTTACTATCATGAATTACTTGAAGAGGAGATATCCTTTCATAAGTTTTATTATCTGACATTATGTGCATTGTTTTTAAGGCATACTGATTGTAAGATAAAAGTTAGTATCATTGATATGCAATAAACGAACGTTGCCCATATTTTTATTCTGATGGAATGCTGTATTCGTGCGACTATATAATCTCCATTCGTATACCTAAACTCGCCAGCTGAAATTTGATTTAGAAGAAAATGTCTTTAGGTTGATATCTGCGGTTCAACTTTAGATTTATGTTCTTTTAAATAAGTCGGAAGCTAACAATAATAAAAGGCTACTTCTTTCCCTTTGTCCCTTGGTCCCTTTGTGACTCCCTCTGACACGCTATAAAAATGCGAATAACTCGATAATGGAACGAGATACATTTTTTTATATTTGGCAGGAATGATCGATTCACATATTGCAAGATGATGATGAAAATAAATCTTGAAATAAGTCCTAGGTTCGACTCCGAGGTAAACATTTATATTACCCATATGATAACACGTAAAAATCGACTTTTTGACTTGCAGGCTTTTATTCTTTTTGAGATCTAAATTAGAAAGAATTAACCTATGATCTTCGGATCTAGCTCATTTTAAATAAAAACTATGAAGTCTTATATTCTGTTCATCTTTTCTCGCCTACAGTTCGAAATTTCTCATATTAAACATTTAATTCACATATTTTGGGGAAATCTTGGCATTTAATTGGGATGTTGCCTTGCCAACCAATTACATTATTAAACCTCGAAATCCTATTGTTATTTCAATCCTTACGGGTGAAAGCGTGCTTTGAATGCTCTTACAATCAGTACGACAGAGAGGAGAGAGAAATTATTTTCATAGCAACCAATGTAAACAACATTCGTTACGTTATTTACGAGAAGGAATACATTTGAATGTAGAACATTAATCAATCGCATATTCAAATTAGGTACTTAGGAGTTCAAGACTTGAAACAACGAACGCCTAAAAGAACGAAAGTTTGTTTTCTTGCCATCCAAAGAAAGTCAAGTATATTTATTTGTTCATGTTTTATTTTCACAAAAAAATTTCCCGTTGAATTTCAACGGCCATCTCCCTAGTATATCATAGATACTCATCATGAAAGCTGCATTCTTATGAAGCGGTTGATTTCTCGAGGAAACGAGGCCACGCTTGTATCGGCTTTTTCGCTTTATCCGATGGCGAAACATCAAACAGCCATCAAAGATGCACCAACTCACCACCATAGGGCGCACTTTCCGCGGGGAAAAGCAGAAGGGCGCGGCGCTAAAACGCGGGCGACGAAGCCGCCGCCGCAAGGGCGATGATCTGTCACTCATTCCTTTTAACCGAGATACCTAGTACCGCAAAACCGCTTGATTATTTTTGTTTCCTATCGATTAAAATTGAAAGAGACTCGGAACTCGCTCTTTGGGAACACAAACAAGATCCGCTCGACTTGGTTTCGTGACGCACGATGCCCGGATATCGCTGACAGCTGACGGGAACAATGCGTCTCTTTTGGCAGCCCTCCCACGCGTTCCCCTCTCTTGCTCTACACTTTTACTCAGAAATTATTGAACACTAACGCTACCTTTTTCTTCTAAAACTGGAGCAAGACCGAAGCGCAAATAAACTGCAGGTTAGGAGGGAAGATATTTGTTCCAAGCTTATGTTTTCTTCATCGTTTTGATTTCATTTATTATATCAAATGGCGCCACGCGTGTGCCTTTGGGCCAATCTTCTATTAACTCCGGTTTTAGAGGCATTCCTCACACCAAATGCCTCATACCGGAAAATCTACGTGTTACTCCTAAATGTTTCTAAAAATATTTTTATGCAAACTAGAACATTAATCTAAGTTCTGCAAAAAATATATATTCTATTAATGGAAACAGACAGGTAACACATTACTTGGAAATGGCATATTATGATTTTAATTCAAAACAGTTATGTTTTTAGTTTTTTGTCTTTAATAACCATTATCTATTACAAAGGATAAGTCCTTACGTAGGCTTTGAATAGTAGAAGGTTCATTTAGAGGCTAGCAAATCTATAAGAATATAGTCATTAAAAATTAAAATTTGTTAAATATTTTCAGTGGTGAAACTCTATCACAATATGGATTCGATTGTTTTTGGTGTTGTTGCGCTAATAATCACAAAATATTGTTTATAAACTCAAAAGAAGCGTTTTTTGGACATTAAACTTTTGCTCTATCATGAATTTACATTTTTAAATGAATTAATGATCTTCCTTTGTAAATTACGTTGAAATTAGAATAAAGATAAATTTTGTAGTTATAAAACAGTTGAATTAACCAGATACGCGTTTGAACTATGAATATTCATCGTTTTATGAACACGGAGTTATAATGATCATCAGCGAATTGAGAAATCCTAGTAGTAGCGCATTCTTAGGAAAATATTTCAAGGTATTTATCTAAAACAAATGCAGTCTAAGAGCAAATTCGGAAGTATCTTGAAGATAGTTTTTCTTATTTATTAGGAAATTTAGCGTTTCCAAATAAAATTAAAACCAACTAACAAAGATTTATTTATCCTAAAAGAAAAATAAATAATTTATCGTGAAATATTACCAATGGTCAAGATTAGTCCTTTAATGATTCACTTAATTTTTTCAGAAGAAATAAAATATAATAAGAAATAATTTGACAATTTAAAAAAATCTTATTATGCTTTCTAATTTTTGCTTAAAATTTGTCAGGGTTGTGACGTGATGCATTTGACATACTAATATCACTAAGATTGTATACTGTATCTGACCCATGGTTTTCGGTTGAAATTTCATGAAAGATACTGTTCGATATTTTGGTATTTGTTATTTTCAAATTTCTAATAAATCTAAATCCAGCATTGAGTCTCATTGATCCGGTCGTTTCAAAGTTCCATATTTTTTTAACTGTTGCGTAAAACCCCAGTAAATCGTATGTTATAATGCAAACACGTATGTCTTTGTTACACAATTTTATACCAGATTATAAAAATAATATATTCCTTTCTATTTCCTTAATTATATAATGCTATAAAAATGTATTGTAAATTAGTATTCCACGATTTTCGGCAAATGATTCCTTTTTAATAGGTGCATCCAAAATCACTTTCCTCAAATCGTCAATGATACGAATCTTAAACGGTTGCAAAAAAAAGCGAAAAAGACATCGATCGTATATTTGGTTATATAGCATAATTGATATTAAAGCTGATAAGAGAGGCACCGCACGCATGTTTGTTTGTATGAGGAAGCACGAGGAATCCAAGCAGTGATGGGCTACTCCATTTTGTCGATTTGCATACCGAACTAGAAAGAGAGAAGACCGTTTATCGTAGAAAAACTAGCCAAGTCTCGTACTCGCACCTAAAAAAACGTTAAAATTGTATAACTACAACTAAATTATACGGGCCGTTTTATCTTGATACAATTAATATTGCTGGAATCCATTTTATAACATGAGTATTTAAAAAGGAGAAATTATACCAAACGACTGGCATGATTGCTCTATCTTGGAGTTTGGTTTAAAATTCGAGAAAACTGGAATTGTGGAGAAAATGCGAACAATCTCGGTGGGAAAGCCAGAGGACAACATCGAACTTGAAGAGGGATAAAGCGAATCCTATAGTAACTGAATTGGAAAACAAAAGATGAGTGATGAATTAGCGGAATAGCTTCATATGACTATAATGAAATCTGTCACGAATGTTTAGACTAATGTAGTTCCTCTCTAGTCGAAAAAATATTCCGAATCGAGTATTCGACCAACTAAGAGATATTGATGAATAGTAAAACAGAAATGCAGCAAAATCTTTGTTCAGTCTAAAATTTTAGATTTTCTTAAAAGAAAACAAAGTGAAACTTAGTGTGCTTTATTGTTATCTATCATCATCGTCATGGGCAGTCCCTCCGTAGACAGGTCCGTGATTATTCTTGGCTTCCACGTACTCCAATTTTCCGCAGTCTTCTTCGCTATAATAATCCAAGAGGTTGATTAGCCAGAAATACAGTTTTCCTTCTAAAACACGTCTTTAATCATGCTCTCTCTCTCTCCTAAGGCAATGTCCGATTCAGTTCGCCTTCCTCTTTCTAATCTAATCATTCGCTTTTCTCCTACCCTTCTTAGCACTTCATCGTTTCCCATACTATGTATCTGTCCATTTTATCTACAACATTCTTCTCCGTGCGCACATTTTGAAGCTTTCCAAGTATTTTATATTTCCCTTAGCGTCTATGTATCTGCCTCATACAACGCTATATTCCATGCATAGCATTTTATCAACTTCTTGCAGATATCCTCCTTTATATTTCTCCTTAGCAGGAATTTCTTTATTCTGAAAGCGGCTTTTTCTTTCGTTATTCTAGTCCTTATTTCATTGGTACACTTTCCTTCTCTCGTTATGAGGTTTAGAAGGTACATATTTATAGTATGAAACTTGTTCTAATAACTTTCCACAAATACTTATGTTCACGTTTTCTTTTTGACCCGATATTTGCATGAGCTTGACTTTTTCTGTATTTATTTCTATTCCGTATTTTCTACTTGTATATTATCTATGATAAGTGAAAAATTAAAACCTCGAGTTAAGATGGGCATTTCAAATTTTATTATAATATTACAATTGTCACAAATCAGAAATAGTTCTAAGCTTTAATTCCTAATTGTTCCAGGATGATGATCCTTGTAACTAATTATTTTTTCCTTGTATTAGCTTTTCAATTTGTGTTTCATATTTAAAGTGAACTCTGACAACAAATGAATTTCCTATCACTTCGTTGAGCATGCGCGGCGGAGATAAACATTCGTGGCCGTGAGATGATCTTAGCAACTAGTAGCCAGAAAACGATTAAACGAGCAAATTGCTAGTATCTCCCACGTATTCGCCTTCTTCGGTGGTACTTCGCCTATCTTAAAAATCATTACTTTCAACTACCACTGAGTACGGATACTTTGGAGCTGCCAAGTGCTTATTGTTTACTTACTCTGTCGTTTCATCCAATGTAATCCGAACATATATTCAATTCTTTGTGCATGGAGAATTCGAGAATTCATTTTTCGAAATTTGTTAATGTATTCATTATATTACCTTTTTATAAGCTTTGATTTTTGTTCTAAGCTGTAGAATGTTCTTATATTCCTTTATTTGGGTAGCTTTTTCCTTAAAATAATATTTCGCATTTCATGCTTCTCCTACATGCTACACCTTTGCATTTTCAGAAGTAAAACGAATCGGAAAATATCTTGTGTTTATCTTTTTCTTAAACGTGAACTCGAGTGTTGGTGTCGATAAGGTTTTGATGTATGTACACTTCCACTACTTCACTGCATTTCCGCAAAGATGGGAATAGCCGAGAAGGCCCGCTATAGGTCACCTTGGATCAAGGAAGAAGAAATTGCGTTCTACTGAAAATCGCGAAAGACAGAATAGAATATTTGAATCAAAAAATCTCATGAAATATTGATGATGAAAAAATCCAATGAATCCCATATTTGCGAGAGGTGAAAGTAATTAAGGACCGAATTTTTCGAGATAATCCGAAAAAACCTAGCGATTAATTTACATATAACGAATTCAGTTAATTGGAAAGTAAGCTTGTCTTTAAATGGGGTCATAGTTCCGAAAAGTATTAAAATTCCGGAAAAGCTTATTTCAACAGGTTTTTATGGAAAATGTCTCCTGGTTATAGCAAGTTGTTTCATATAGTTTCAAGTTGATATTATGTAAGATTAGTTTTTACTTCAGTTTAAGATATCTCCAAGCAATGTAGTTGAAATTAATATCAACTGGAAAATATCACACATTATGTAAGATTTTTACTTAATTATTTAGAAAAACGTGGCTTATTTAATTGATCTCATGTTAGAAATAATGGGAGGAAAATTATGTTTTATATATAGTAATAAAATTATGCATTTTATTATTAATATGCCAAGAAATTCTTTCTTTAATTTAAAAGTTATATTTAGCTCAAACCTCAAAAAAGCTTCAATGAAAAAATGGAATTAAAAAATTTTTATATGACAATATAATATCGCCGCAAGTAAAATAAAAGTAATTGCCTAAATTTGAGATACCTGAGACAATTATTTTTTTAAATGCTTGTTCTTGAAATTTTTTCAGCCATAAGACGAGCTCGACAGCTTCCTGTTGAATAAATTTTAAGTTATTCTCATCCGCGTCAACGAACTAAGTTTTAAATACGAAATACGCAAGGAGCGCGACTCGCAAATTGGAACAAGTCGTGACAGTGAGCAACGAGTGCCTTTCGGCGCAAAGCCTGCGAGGAGCTCACGTTTCATCCAGATTCGTTAACTTGTGATTGAGCAACTCTTCACCACTGCCCTCTTCCTCTTTTCATTTCCTCGCCCACGCTCTCAACCCCCCTCTTTCTCGCTCTTAATGAAATGCTTACATAAAATGAAACCGGACATTACAACTCGCACTGTGAAGAATTTATAGCACTGCCACCAGCATAGAGTATTAAACATTGTGCAACACGGTAAGAAACCCAAATATTCTCTCTTAAAATCCCAGCTCGTCTCAGAAACTGCCTCTGATGACGAAATCATCGAGATTCTTATAAATATTACTCTGTTACTTCACTTTCATGCAAAGTATGGTTGCAAAATCTGATAAAAGGAATGTGCGAAAACCACAATGCACGCTTTTATCCTAGGGATATTGGCACTGTAAATAATTCGAAGCCTTTTAAACTGCGGTCAGCAATTTGTGCAACCAGCGATTATCGATCCCGGCAGATAATTTAGCATATCCATGGATTACACAGCCCAACACACATTTTGGTGCCTGCTATTTTTTAACTGTTTCTAGGTAATTTTTGGGTGTAGAATCCAAAACAACTGTCAGATTTAGTCCATCAGATCTAGTATTTGAGGTACGCTATATTGACATCTTTTAGAAAAAAATCATCTTTTTTTAACTCATGTACATTTCAGGTTATAAGTATTAGTATTTGCGACAAAGGCTCATTAAAAAACAAAGAATACAAAGTAAGGCATTTAATTAACAAAGTAGATAAATATACATTTATGGCTTATCACTTAAATTTTCTCTTATACGATTTTCTAGCATGGAGTTTAGTAGGACAGTCTCGCTGCAGACTCCAACAGTAGTCAGCCATCATGTGGGTATCCCATCTTCCTTGATATCATTCTTCCATCGTCTTAATGTCCTTATGAAATCTTTCCCCCTGTTTTTCACTGTAATCACCTAGATTTTGTGGGAATCGATCTAAGTGGTTGTGGAGGTAGTGAAGTTTTATGCTCATGTTGCAACCGAGAATATTAAATTTAGAAAGCATATTTTCCACTAATTCTGTGTAATTCTCTGCTTTATCATTGCCAAGAAAATGTTGTACTACTCTAACAAATGAGCACCAAGCATTAGATTCAATCTTGTTCATTGCTGCGGTAAATTGTGGATCTTTTATAAGCTATCTTATCTGAGGGCCATCTAATATGCCTGCTTTCAGTTTTTCCATGCTAATCCCAGGAAATTTACGTATTAAGTACCCAAAGCAAAGTCCATCTCGATTTAACGCCTTCAAAAATTGCTTCATAAGTCCCAACTTGATATGCAAAGGTGGAAATATGATTTTCTCTCTCGCAACCAAAGGTTCGTTGATTACGTTTTCTTTTCCTGGAACCATGACGTTTCTTAGAGGCCAATTTTTGTTAACCCAGTGCTGATTCTTAGCTCTGCTGTCCCAAAGACATAAAAAACAAGGATATTTTGTGTATCCACTTTGTGTATCCAAGGAGGAAGTTTACCATTTTTAGATCGACACAAATAACCCACTGATGTTCTTCATACTTAATTTTTTTCAGGACTAGTGATATTGTCTCGTATTCAAGGTGGTAGAATGACCAATGGGTATTGCGCCATATTTGTTACGGTTGTTCAAAAGAACACATTTTAAACTACGTTTTGAGCTATAAATAAAAAGACGCCATTAGTCTGGTGTGTATTCTGATAAACCCATTGCTTCTAAGAATCTTCTTATATCATTACAGAATACTAGGTTATTTTCCTGAGAGAAAAAGGGCAGTAGATCCATTTCTCTTTTACGATAAAATGTAATATTAATTCCCGGATTAAGCAGATTCTTTTCTTTTAATCTGGAGGCAAGTAATTCTGAAGACTCCTTGGAGAGGTTCAGGTCTCTAGTGAGATCGTTCAGTTCTTGTTGATTGAAACTTTGAGGCTTGTCTGAATCTGCTTCAAAATCACGATAGCTATCGTTGCCTGATCGCACATATTCACCTTCATCAGACATTGATGGTTCGGTTTCGTCTTCCGAGAGTCTAGGCTGACTGCTGAATGATGGAATGGGGATTTCGTCGGAATGCGGTTCCCTCCAAACCATTGGTACTCCAAACTTTAGGAACTTTCTCTTTCCAATTTTCCACTGTCGCAAATGTTCAACGCACATTTTACACACCAAATGTGGAGCCCAAGCTTTATCCTGGTCTCCCAAGTGGACGCCGAAATAAGCAAGATAACACCGTTTCACAAAGTCAGAAATAGGTTTTCTGCTTTCTTTCATAGTGTATTTGCCACATACGTAACAAAAAACGTCGGGGTGATTCACACAGTCATTTGAAAAGTAAAATTCTCCGGTAAAAAATACGCTGTAGAGTAATTTCTATTTGGAGGTAATGAACGCAGTAACATATAATAATGAGTATTTTAAATATTGCAGTCAATGAAACAATGGTTCGCAGCATGACAAATGCCGTCGTGCAAGAATGGTCATCTATTAATATATATAATTGTTATATCATTTAAATATTGTTGATAATATTAGTCTTGCCTTGGCGGACAGCAATCGGAAGAGAAAGTAATGAATTTTGTGAATTTCCTTGAATATTTTGCATACGTTAACGTGAAAAGTACACGAAAGTTAACTGTGGAGTAATTAATAAAGAATTTAAAATTCCCATTATTATGTTTCTGCGTTCATTGCCTCCAAATAAAAATTATACAGCGAAGTTATACTTTACAAACAACGCTTGGATAATTTGAAAAAATAAAACTAAAACACTTGGGATCGAACCCAGTCCCACGCCGTAGGAGTTCGACAATGAAGCCTATTAAACGTTCCAGGAAATTTCGTCCAAAGTCATTTCGTCCAAGGGAATTACGTTTAAAGACATTTCGTCCAAAGGCAATTCGTCCAATGGATATTTCGCCCAAAGACAATTCGTCCAATGGATATTTCGTCCAAAGGAAATTCGTCCAATGGATATTTCGTCCAAAGACAATTCGTTCAATGGCTATTTCGTCCAAAGACATTTCGTCCAATAGATACGTATTTCGTCCAATGGACATCCGTCTGTTGAAGATCTTGCGACATACATCGAGACAACATATATCAGAGGCCGATCAGCCAGAGGAAGAAGAAAGGAAATCCCATTAAGATTTGCACCTTCTTTATGGAATGTCTACGAGCAAGTTATTAACGGAGCACAAAGAACAACGAATGCCGTCGAAGGCGGGCATTCCCGTTTTCAAAAGATGATTGTGTCTCACCATTCCTCCATTTGGAAGTTTCTTAAGCGCATTCAAAAAGATCAAAGAGACAATGTAATCATAATTATGTAATTCGCGGGCGGCCATTCCAATTTCAGGTACCCAATAAAAAAGAATTATATTATAATAAATCACAGACAAATTAAAAACATTGTTGAAAATTATAACAATTATAAAAGTAACAATGAAGTTGATTTATATTTACGTGCAATTTCCTTCAAAATATTATTCTTTTCTAATGAAGGCAGTGATGGCCAGGAAGATAGGATTATTGACGATTGAATTTTTAAAAAATAAATTCAATGTTTTACATTAATTTGTTTTATACCTTTATGTATTACTGTATTTCAATAACTTTTGGGAAGATGGAATTATTAACAGATGTATATAGCTTGCTTTTGTTTCTTTTTTAAATATTATTTTGTCATTTTCTTTTTGTCTTGCAGCTCATATTTCTTTATAATGTATTACCCCATGTCAATGATCGCCAGGAAGGTGAGATTATCACCAACTGAATAAAGTTTGTTTGTGTTACTTTATATACATTCAATGTTTTATGTTAATTTGTTTAATACCTAGCAACTCACCAGACAGTACTTTCCATTTTAATTTACGCTCACATAAAATCTATGTTTAATTCGGAATCAATAGACACCCATATCGTCTATATCAGATGAAGTTTTCTTGTACCCCCCCCCCCCCCAATTCCTCCCCTTTCCCTGCAGTGCTTTTTGTTTCAATTTAAGCTCTTATGAAATCTATATGTATTTCCGAAACAATAGAGTCATATGGACAATATCAAATGAAGTTTTCTTGTCCCACCCCGTTACCCCATCCCTATTTTTCTGAACACCATTTACATTTATGAATATTTAAAAGAGTTATTTGCCAAAAATCAAAACATGACTAGAATAAACATCCACTGTCGGTTGAGCGATTGTTGCCAAAACCTAATCAGCTCTTCATTATGTAGTATTATTTCTAAATGTAAAGTTTGGTATTGATACGAGTGTAAGTTTTTGAGTTAGAGCGCCCACAAAATCCTATCACATACAGATCGACAGACATCATCGAGAAAATAGTCGAAACTTGTTCAAGGAACCTTAAAACATGTATTTCCGTTGAAATCTCGCATTCGATTTTTTCCATTAAAACAATACTTTCTCTATACTTTGTATATGGAGAAAGTAAAAATACGTGAATATTCGCGAGCAAATAAAATTTGTATCGAGTAGTTAAGTTTAACCGTTTTGGGTTAGAAGTATATAAGGAGACCGTTTAAAAACCACGTCGACTTGTAAACCACGAAGTCGTGATTATTTTATAAATTTGCTAGAAATATATGCTTCGTTAAGGTTGTGGGTAACATGTTTGGAGAACAAGATTCGAAAATAAGGTGTCAAGAATGGCATCATATATTAATGCAGTTAAAAACATATTTTCCTGTGAAAGATAAATTATTCGCAGCAATATTTCCACACATGCGTCTTCCCTCAGTTAATCACTATTTCAACATAATATAGGATACATCATGTGTTTCCCATTTTCAGTTTGCACAATTGCGCAGTAATCAGCAGAAGAGATATTACATTTTGAATCTAGAGGTTAAGCAATTTTCACTAGAAATTCCCTGCCATTTGTTTCGGCTAAAAGTTAGCACCAGTGCTTTTTTCTGTCGGAACGCCGTTCCGGAACCTTCAATGCAAAAAATACTAATTTGCATAACTTGCAACAAAGGAAATGAAGTTATTTGCAATGCAATGACGTTTTACCCATATTGTGCAATTACACGTATTCCTCCGCTGACGATTTACATCCAGTTCCTATTTTTTCCCTCACACACCTCTTTCGCGTTCCGGCACCTTTTGTGTTGGAACAAAAGCACTGGTTAGCACCAAAGAGAAATTGATAGAAATGGTGCCACAATTTCATTAATCTCGTAACCAATCTAACAATATTTTATATGAAAACGCACATGAAAATTAGTAAAAGTTGGGATTTTTATTTTCCTACATAAATCAATTAATTTTTGCATCTACTTTGTCTGTAAATGCTATTCGCAAAATTTCGGTGCATAAAATTTTTTCAAACGATTAGTTAATTTTCAGAAACCCATGCACTTAAAACATTACAATTATATTTCACTTTTAAAAACAAAGAACTCAATCTAAAGCCAAATACAACATACATTTTCAAATTACTACAATTTGAACGTTCGAAACTCCTAAAAGTTTATGGGCAATAACAGATTGATTGAGTACTATGAAGATACAAAGAATAAAAGCAAATTGTTCGTGTTGTGCCGTGTTGTATTATATTGTAAATGGTTAACAAATACTGCAATAGCTAGAATTAAATTTGATGGTAGTATTAAATATCCTTTGAAATGACAACAGCATTCTTCATTGATTGTCGCATCAGACATGTTTTAAACTTATATAGCTTTCAATTCTTTCAATGGCACTTTTAAGTTACAGTTAACGGAATTGTAAGAGGGACAGACGAAAATGGAAAAGAATACACGAAATCAGAACTCGTACTAAACAAATTTTCGTTAGGTTTGGCTATATGATTGCGATTAAAAGACCAGGTAGGAACGAATTGCCTAGATTTTTTAGTAGTTATGCGGCTTAAGTCAGTACATTATTTTATAGTCACTTTATGACCAGGTGATAATACTGCGGACGTAAGTTAAAATGGTATCCAAACATTTAAAAACATTCAAATTTCTTTCATTCCTTCGTTTCACACTTTAAAATAACTTCGACTAAAACATTTTTGCTTAAATAATGCAAATCTTTATATATTATATATCTTTTTATCCTGAGCAATCTAAATCACAAAATGTCATCTTAGTACGTTTAAAATATCCCTACGTTACCGAGTAGTCCAAATGCGACTGCCGTCCACACTATGATTTAGAGTGAAAATATTAAGAGAGAGATTTTCAGCAAAAAATCGGTGAGGACTGGTGTATTAGAGATAAATTATTCGATTAAAACTTTTTATTTGCCTTTGATTTTCTCCGTATCCTATGATAATTTAAATTTCAGTCACCTGTAGGACGATTAAAAATTACAGTTATCCCATATTTATATTTCTCTAAGGCTTTATCGCTTCAAAAACTATTCCTTAGAATGTGCGATAAAGTGCACACCCTGTTTTCTTTTAAATAAAAAAAATTAATACTATTTTAGGTTAAATTAATCTCGAAAGCCTACGCAAATATTTCTTTGGTTCATCTAAAGTAAAGCAGCGCATAAATTTCAATTATAACCCAAGCCTCTCAGACATCTGCTTCCCTCATTTACGACAAAAATGAGTGCGGAGTAGCCTTAACCTTTTTAACGCTAGGGGTTCCAATCCGCAATCCCTCGTGTCTTCTAAAAGCAAACGTTTGCTTCTCGGTTGTCAGGTCGGATAGATGTTTTAAGCAATATAATTGCCTTTTGGACAGAGCCAAGTGCGAGTTTCGGAAAGGTAAACGCTGCAAAAGAGAGATAGAGGAGTGGGATGAGTATAAGAGAGAGAGAGAGAAAGAGAGAAAAGAGAGGGAAAGTAGAGCATTAAATACAAGATAGGAAGGGAGAAAAGGAGAGGGCATGCGTGTTTGATGAAAGAGTAAGGTGGGAGGGAGGTCTGCAGATAGAACAAGTACGAAAGAAGAAAGATGGAGTGAGGAGAGGGAGGAGAAGAGAGGAGAGGGGGATTGGGGAGGAGAGGGAGGAGGAGAGACGAGAGGGGGGGGTTGGGGAGGAGAGGGAGGGAGCGATAAGGGATGAGACGTACGGACAGACGACTGGGGAGGCTGTGGCGCGGGAACGTGGTGAAGGGGACGCCGGTGGGAGGGAGGAGATAGAGGGCAGCACGTGGCGGATATGACGTCAACGGAAGAGTTGATCTGAGTGGGTTTGGGGAAAGGTGAAAGGCGCTCTTGCTTTGATTCCTTCCACGCACCCTACTAGACGATGGTGTCTATGCGGCAGACGGTTACAAAGCGAGCAACGCAAACTGTACTCAGGTATGGGTGTTTTGTATTGTAAATAGCTAGGAATAATGCGATTACTCATATTTTAGTATTAAAAGCTAAACTACCTTTCCTATCTAAAACATTTTACGCGCGATAATAGCAACAACTGCGTGGGTAGTTCAAAACTTCACGATACGTCTTTGTAACTGAAAAACCACCAATGCAAAATACGTTTAAAACAGAAAATATTCGAGAAGTGCGTTTTCATATGCACACATAAAAGATTGCAAGAAATAACGACATTTATGGAACGTATGGCAGAGTATCATCTTCATTGTGTATCAACGAATCAGCATTAAAAATAAACTTCTGCTTTTGCAAACAACCTATGCCCGAAATTTCTGCCGCATAACGTAAACAAAAATGAAGTTTCTGTGGGCTGGATAAGCTTAATTTCTGCAAAATCAAAGACGTAATTGTTTCCTTTAATCTTCAAACGTTTGCGAATTTTATCTCTTGAGTCCAGAGAATTCAAACGTAGTATCCCCGTCCCTCACTACGCACCGTGACAGACGTTTCCACAAGGGTCGATTGCGAGGAACGGCTCTCCTCTTGCGAGGAGACGCGCGTGACTAATTTCACTTTGCTCATTGACGCCATCTCTCCAGAGAGGGAGAGAGAGAGGAGAGGGCGCGTGCCAACTGGGTCACTCGCACTTCACCTCGTCTACTTCGAGAATAAAAACCAACAAACGAAGGAAAAAACTGCACTCTTACTGCGCTTGACTCAATTAAAAAAAGAACGCTTGGAATTAAAGGCCCTCGGAGGAGCATGAACCAAATGAAGGGCCGGTTGAAGGGATGGAGATCAAGCGGATGTTTATTATTGCTAAGGACGGGGAAACGACAAACTCGAATCGTTAAAATAAATTCGACCTTTTCGGTGCGAACGCCAGTACAAATTGCCACCTGGCAATGAAAACACGTCTAGTTTAAAGGAGGCGTAAAATATTCCTGCGCGTACTGTGACAGAAAAAAATAACTGCGGTTATGAGTGATTCTTTATCCATTAGCTATTTTTCCATTCGCTTTTGCTCGAAAAATGCTGGGAAATTCTAAGGGAAAGAATTTTTTTAAATGTTTCGGCAAATCGGCTGAAAATACGAAAAATCGACTCAGCAAATGTAAGATAGAGAAAGAGTGGCATAAAATGCACTCAATTTTTAAACACTGATGTTTTTATTTACAAAAAAAACTTAATACTCTCATAGCCACCGCTCCACATATTACAAATCATTTTTCTACATAAAATTACATGTGTTGGCTAGGGTTTGATTTTATTTTAATTAAGATACAATTTTGATAAACTGATAGTTTCTTTTTGTTGTGCTATACGATATTGAGAACCATTCATTTAGGAGCAATATATGTGTCATTTCACCAATGCCTCCATTAGATAAACTAAATCACCGAGTAATGAAAAAAAAACAAATAGATGTGGGAGATCTTTCGTTCGTTTTTTACTCATTCAGATGCTTTGCATTGCACCAGATGATTTTTAGGAAAACGTAGAGCACTTTACAAAACTAAAGTTGGCATCTTAGAACAGTGGTGCCCAAACTACGACCCGCGGGCCAAATGCGGCCAGCGAAGTGTTTTTGGGCGGCCCGCGTAGCTATGGCGAAAAAGCAATTCGAAAAAATTAACTCACAAATTCATACATATATTTTAATTTTTATAATAAAACTTCAAATGTTAGCCATGAAAACCTTATTTTGACTTGATTTTCACTTATATGGGACCTCAGAATATATAGAAAACTTCCAATTTAAACTGTAATGTGGCCCGTCGAAGAATCGGCAACTTCCCGCCAAGGGATTCGCAGCCATTGATGTGGCCCGCCATTAGAAAAGTTTGGGCACCACTGCCCTAGACGATGGAAAAATGATTTGTGTGTTTAGGGTCACGGGATCGAATCTCGCCGAGTCCATAATGTTATGTGTTCGTCTTTGTTATCGTTATCGTGTCCATTGTGAAAATCGGTAGATTGCTGTTCATGATCTAGCTAAAAATAAATAAATCTAAAATCTCCAAACGGATCATAAAACACATGCAAGTAGACTAACATATCACCAAATAAGTTTTGGCATTAAACTCACCAAGACGTATGAATTACAGCCAAAAAATGCATCACCACACTTTTTTTTAGCCTTTTGAAGTTTGATTGAAGATACTTGAGACCGAAAATTCGACCTGTCAACCTACGAGATATAGGAAATGGATAATACCATAATTTGACACAAGGCCTTGATTAACGACATTCTTTCGCCGTTCTCTAGAGTGACATCCCCATAAAGCAATGCGCCCAACGGCGGGGAGGGAATGGCGTTGGGATAAGAATGATTGAGGGGTAAAGTGGGGGAAGTACAGGCCGCCGAGAGGGAGAGGAGGAGAGAGTTGCTCTCGCCGAGTCGAGAATGTGTTGAGTCGGAGGCAAAAATAGGATTTCGACTCCGTGCGCGAACCGACCCAACTCATCCCCCCCTCCCCTTCGCCCTCTCTCACTATCCCATCTCTCCCACCTACCCACCCTCTAAGCCCTTCCTTACCTCTCTATCCATCTCTCTCGCTCATTCCTGGCTCCTCCATTGCTAGCTTCCCTCTGCACCGTCCACGCTCCAGAAGAATATAAATGTGTCCCTTTTCTGCCGACCCCAGAAATAATCATGCACTTCTCCGGACCAAGGTGCGCACCAAAGGAGCGTCCCGATGATCCGCCCAGACGTCGTATTAAGTTTCCGTTAATGCAGAGAATCCAGGAAGAGTCTGAGGGGGCCTTCTGAGGATATAAGAGAGATCCGAAAGTCTAACTTTGGGAGACAAAACCAATATAAAGCCCACAAAAAAACAGTTCTAGAGTTTTGCACTGCATCCATTAGGTGGCTAGAACCAACATATCGGATAATTTTTAGAAATGAAAAAGATAATTTTAACTATCCAACTTAGAATGAACTATGGCATTGAAGGAGAGAATGAATCTTGTGCGCGCCTGTATAAATTGTTGTTCTTATTTTGTGCCTTATTTTTTCTTGAAATAAAAAGTTAAAAAAGTTAAAAAGAGGAATAAGATATAAGAAGAGAAAATGCAGATAAAGGAGTCAAGGTTCAGGCTCATAATTTTACTAGATGTTTTTGTGTTTTAACTTTTAATGTTCATTTATTGCGTTTTATGCATTTTTGTTTTTCGTGCCGTTGTTTGATTTCAAATTAAAATATCAGAAATAATTTATATTTATTTGTAACCATTTTTATTGAAAACTAATTTCATTTATATAAAATAGAATAAATTGAGAACAACTTTGCTTTAATAATGCAAGCGACGGTGTTGCCTTTGGAGGTTAAAAAGTGAACAGAGAAGTGCAAACTTCCCAAAGAGGTAGAAGGCAATAGCTCAAAAGATTTCAGGATAAAGTCAACGAAAAAATCCAAAAAAGATGAGCCAGGTTTGACTCAACTTCCGTTTCCACTATATATATATATATATATATATATATATATATATATATCTTGTTGCATAACTACAGTATCCTCGTTTTGTTTGTTCCTTTCCTCGTCCGTTATCTATTGGTTTTCTGGTGTGCTTTGTGACCTTATTGGTTTTTCTCCAAGTTTTTGTTTTTGTCTCTTTTGTTTGTTTTTATTTGCATACTGGTTTTTTCCTTTTCTGTTCTTCGCTGTCTCACATTCGATTCAAGCGAAGAAAGTGTTTGATTCTTTCTGTCGTAATTCTCAGCTGTGATTTTTGTTTCTTTCTTTCGTTTTTTAATTTGTTTCATTTTGTTCGTTTTTCTCATTTTCTTGTGCTTTCCATGCAAGAAAATTGCTTGGAAAGTTGTGTTCTCTCTGACGTTGGTCACAGTTGTGGATAGATTGTTTCCCTCTATCGTGATTTCATTTTTTCGAGTCTTTTATTTTCTTGTGTAGTTTGCATGAGACAATTGCTTCGAAAGTGTTATAATCTCCCTGTCGTTGGTCACATTTATGGAATTGTTTGTATCAGTCATTATTTGATTCTTTCGATACTTTTCATGTTATTGTACGTTCCCCATAAGACAATTGCTTGGAAAGTATTCTGTTTTTTGCCGTTATTCACTATTGTGATATTTGTTTCATTCATTCTTTATTTGATTTGTTATCTTTGTGCTATTGACGCAAGTCAATTGCTTGGCAAATATTATTTTTTCTCCTTTTATTCGTATTTGTTATTTTTGTTCCTATCTTTCGTAATTTAATTTTTCCTTCATTTTTTATTATAATTTATTTTTCAAACATGAAAGTTGCTTGTAATATATTATTTTTCTTCCGCTCTTATTCACAGTTGTGATTTTTCTGTCTTTCGTTATATGAAATTTTTTCATTCCATTTTTTAAATTTTCTTGACTAATCCAGAGTGACCCTGGCACTTGTGCAAGGTATTTTGATATGTACTATCGAAATTTAAAGAATACTTCGGGTATTTCTGGCGGATTGGATTTTTACTATCTCCATACGTAGTATAGGGAAAAGTATTGTATTCATGAAAAAATCGACTTCTAGATTTCAACGGAAATACTCGTTTTGAGGTCCCCTGAACACGTTTTGACCATTTTCTCGATGATGTGTGTGTGCGTTAGTGTGTGTGTATGTGATAGCTTTTTGTGGGTGGTCTAACTCAAAATCAGATCAACACGAAATTTTATATTTAACATTTTTATGAAAGTCGCAAGAACTGATTAGTTTTTGGTAAACAACGGTTTACCGGAAGTGGGTGTTTACTCTTGTCACTTATCCGTTATTTTGAAATATTTGCTTTAATAATTGATAAATGTAACAATGTATTGGAATAAAAGCTGCAGGAGATTTAATTTTCTACAACCTTTTTTTGAAACATTGTTCCATTGTTTAAGAGATATCTTATATTTTTAGCTGCTACCACCACGCCACCTACCGACGACTATTGTTAACAATTGACGCTTAGGTACGTCTTAGTAAGTCCTTTTTCTTTTCTTAATTGTTGGAGTTTTGTGGCTATATCCAATATTAGAAGGCTATGGTTTGAGTTTATTTCAGTTCTTTGTAAAGTCTAAAATTTTCTCGCAGTTTCTTAAAATATTTATTATTATCTAACCTATTTGGAATTTTTAGAAATATTACAGATATGGAGAAAGTCATGTGGTGGCCACATCAGATTTTTATTATAGAAATGAAATTTAGCAACGTTGGCCATCCCATATACATAAACGTTTATATTGAAGGATGCTCCGTTGCTTGACCCTTCCAATGACTCATATGAAATGGATGTCTGTGTTTCATCGGCAGCATTTTATCCTGTTCAACAATAACAGAAGATCCTATTACTTTCTTTATAAACATATCGGTGTGGCTGTGGCGGAGTGGTTAGAACGTTGGTCTTCCACGAAGCTGTTCCAGGTTCGAATCCGACAGAGGCCAGGATTTTTAGCCTACTTTCGAGAATGGAAATAGGCTTATAGTTTTGTCGTTGTATCTGTCTGTCCCAGGGCATCGAACTGGACCGAACCGAAAATGTTGGGAAGCCAACTTCGAGAAAGGGGCCGAGCCCGAGGTATTACTGGGAGGCCGTAAGCTGTGTTCAAAATTTCAAAAGGTCCCAATGTAATTCGTGCATTTATCCGCATTAATTGTAAGACCGCCCGAAGGAGAAGCGGAGATAGGCCTTGAGATAGAGCCAGGGCATCGAACCGGAACAGAACTGAAAACCGAAACCGAACAAAACGTTATTTTAGCCGGAGTGAAACCGAACCCGAACCGAAAAAAAAATTTTTTGTTGAACCCGAACCGAAACCGAAAACCGTTATTTATTTATTTCCATTTTTTCGGTTCGCATATTTAATATGAGCCTTTTTGAAAGCCTCACTTTCCAACACCGAACAGGGCAAAGGTTAATGGTTTTCTTGATAATACATGCTCCTCAACTTTGGAGGAATGCATCTTTGTGATAATATCTTTCGGTTCAATGGTGGAATTTTCCATGGACATCTCAATACATAGAGAGAGGGTCAAGGATACGTTTTCCAGAACTCTGTTAAACGAGACTAGTGGAAAGGAACTCGGTGTTACTTTGAAGACCAGCTAATCGTCTTGGTACCCTCCCCCTGAGCCTACCCCGTAGATTGTTCCGGATAAAATTGTTTCACGATTCTTAACTTGGATTTTGCTTGAAGTTGGAGGTTATTGTCCCTATAAAATTTCATCCCTTCTCCATATGCATTGAATCCTTATATTCTGGTAGTCTTTCTCTAAAACTTATCCAGGAAGGATCGCTCTGCAGTCGTGCTTTTGAGATATTCTTATTTCCTTTGTTACAGGTTAGTAAATTTCAATTTATATAGTGCATCTTAAACAACATGTGCACACATATTAGCATTCATTGCTTAAAACTGAAGATGGAGTAAGGATTAATATGAATTTGCTATTTTTAGTGCAAAAATGCACATTAGAGACTCCGCTTGAAGAAAGACAGTTCACGACGCGCTGAATATGTAAGTCTAATTTTCTTTCTGTGTGTGTGTTTGATTTCAAGAGGATATTTACTAAAGTGATATAAATTCGGTTTCGTCTCCATTTCCCATGAAAAAACGTAAAATCTATGTCCTGACATGAAGACTTTTTTGTTATTATTTTAAAATATCTAAGATATTTTAGCCATAGTTGTTATGGGAGTACCAGCAACACAAGTCAGTGTAGAGGGAGCGTTTTCAGGGTTAAAATATATCTTAATCTTAATCTTAATAGTCTCAGTGATAATTTATTGGAGGGCATTTTATTAATTAGATCGAATTTTGTTTGCTTGCTGTAAATGTTAGTGTGTAGGGGAAGTCCGTGTAATTTGGACGACCTACCTTTGAATGCATATAAGCATGGTGAGCAGAAAAGATTTTTTTGTGACGAGTAATATAACATACAGCTGACTTTGACGCGAGTATTTTGTATTTATCTAT
The DNA here is from genome assembly GCA_028673005.1 of Tanypteryx hageni. Lineage (NCBI taxonomy): Eukaryota > Metazoa > Arthropoda > Insecta > Odonata > Petaluridae > Tanypteryx > Tanypteryx hageni. The sequence continues at coordinate 236,380,917 of CM054112.1, read as the reverse complement.
AAATCAATATTTTTTAAAAATTGTTGAAAGAAAATTTTACATCCGTGTAATTTGGAACAAAGCCGTGTAATTTGGATCAAGATGCAGTGTAATTTGGACCTGTTCAATAAAGCACATATAACATCTTTTCTGTTATTATTGGCTATAAATTTCAAAACTAACATTAAAACATATTGTTCAAACAATAGTCTCCATCAATAAATTCGGCACAGTTTTCATGTAACCATTTTTTATACTTATCTCACTGAATTCAGTCTTCATCGTGCGTTTCCCCACAAACAAGATAGCAAGTCTCTCCAATATCCAATGACATTTGTTTCTTTTGAGTCATAATTTGTGTTGTTGCAAATAACTATTTTCTTTTCGGTTTAGCTCCCGAAGAACTATCTATGTTATTAAGAGATTTCCTGTGTGGTCTTCCAGTTAACAGCACACAAGATGCAGACCCTCGCTTCCTTAGCTTTCACCTCGTATCCTCTGCGGAGCTTGAAGGAAGTGGACTGATTTTTCCACAGGAATATAATCATTATTACTTGGAGTTTTCAGTTTGTTATGCTCAGCAATCTCGAAGGCGAGTTATTCTGGTCAACCTGAAAAAATTTAAATCTTCCTCTTTCCATTTCCCATAGATTCCTTTTGATTCCCTCGCTTCCCTTGTTGTCATTGGAAAATTACTTCATTCGTAATACTGTGTAATTCTGATCACTGGATCAAATTACACACTCTTAGGTGGTCCAAATTACACAACAACGTACAACGGCAGACATGATGAAATACCATAAAAGGATTTTAAAACTCACGTACAAGGCTCTCACATAATTTACCTTGATAAATCGTAAATATTGTGGCTTAAGTTTTACTTAAAAGTGTGGAAAATATTATCCAAAACACGCTTTTTCATCACACGGCAAAATTATATAGAAAATTATCAAAATGTATTGTACTTCCTGCCACAACCACATGCACCAGAATGACAAAATTTGAAGGGAAAACGTTTCCATCAGAGGCGCTGTTAAGACCGCCTGAAGTGTGTTGCTATCTATCATAGTATTCTAGAACTGCATCAGGTCCAAATTACACACTGATTCAAAATACACCGACATCCCCTACATATTTGTCATCTCAAGAAAATTTATGTAATTACATATTGTATGATATTTGTAATGTTAACATCTAAATTATTGTATTAAAAATAGTTAAGTAGCTCTTCTTTGAACAACAATATAAATTACATTCTACATTCAAATGTGAATAAATGTTATTGTTCCTGATCAATTACGTGCATGAGTACTTTTGGAGGAAATTTATTTTGTTGAGGGTATCTGCTTATATTGGAATCTGGAATATTGGAATTGTAAAAACAAAAAGATTTTGACTTTTGAAATAATAAGAACGGTTTTACAACAAATTAAAGACTAAGAAATTAATAACATATTTAATAGCTTTTATATGCGCTAAAAAGGAATCAAATAAATTTTAAATTTCTATGGAGCAATATTAGGCAGAGTTGTATAAAAGGAGCCGTTTACAAATTGAATAACGAAAAATGTAAGAAGGGAATCCATACAGTGTTTTAGTGTTCGTTACATGGTTGGAGGGATAGCTTGCACGATTTTACGTTCGGATATCTATTTTTGTCTTCTTCACTTTCAATAGTGAAGGCGTATTTGGTTTAAATAAAAAATAACATTAATTAATAAAGATTATTCTGGAATCCTCTTGAAGTTTCCCCCAAAAATTAAGTCGGAGCGAAAAAAACCGGTTCGAACCGGTTCAATGGTGGTAGCTGGAGCGAAACCGGAACCGAACCGAATTTTTTTGTTTTATGCGAACCGGAGCGAAAAAAATTCCGGTTCGATACCCTGGTCTTTCCGTCTGTCTGTCTGTCCGTCCCCCTATTAACTTTTGAACAAATAGACCGATTTTCATGAAACTTTGTGGAAATCTCTTGCTACATGGGCCGAGCTCCCGAGGATACTTTTTGTACTTTTGTACAATGTATAATGTATATCTAAAGAACACAGGAAAAAAATTGTATATTGTTTTTATATACCGTGTTAGTCCGAATATAGTCCCTCCCTGAATATAGTCCCCCTCCGTATTTCTGAAGCCTCAGTTTTGGAAAAAAGTTTGAACCTCACTTTTTAGCCTACTTTCCAGAATAGAAATAGGCTTATAGTTTTGTCGTTGTGTCTGTCTGTCTGTCCGTCCCCCCTATTAAATTTTGAACCAATAGACCAATTTCATGAAACTTGGTGGAAATCTCTTGCTACATGGGCCGAACTCCCGAGGATAGTTTTTGTTGCGAAGATTGATGTCCCGGATTCGATTCCAGGAATTATCCTTCCCATTTGATTTACATGGGAAATCTGAGATCCATCGTGCAAGGTAATTTTCTCTTAAATATCTTAAAAGTGTAATATCGTAGCGAGTTTTATTCTATTATCTGAGGAAACGAATGAAGATTGTAATATTTATCGTAGAATTTTGCTTATCGATTGTATTTCATTGAATTTCGCGTAAATACTGGCCATCTTGCAGTTTTTATCACTCATTACGAGGGTGTTGCCATAGCAACAACTAATGTTGGACTCAGATTCGGTATATTCTAATACGTACACGCGTCATTTTTGCAGCACAAATACGCGTGAACAATTTAATATTCCGTTCGAATGTATTTGTAGAATTTCATAACGCTAAGTTATAAATTTGGGAACACAAACAGTTACATATCTGCTTTGACTTTAAAGCTATTAAAGCCAATATAAATATTAAATAAATGATTAAATGGAAAGTAGGCGTCATAAGTTTTGTTTGGATCATCTTGTTTAAAACCTGGGATCGTCCCGTTCCCAACTTGTGTGACTTGAGGAGACTGCGCAAATCAGCACTCCGTCTTTCGGAAGGCACGTTAAGCAGTTGCCTTGGTGCTCTTCGTAAAGAGTACGCTAATGCCGGAACCGGGTTTCCCTCCTCCCCTGTGTATGTGTTCAGTGTGGAAGGAGCATAAAAAATGATAAAAAATCTGATGTGGCCACCACATGACTTTCTCCATATCTGTAATATTTCTAAAAATTCCAAATAGGTTACATAATAATAAATATTTTAAGAAACTGCGAGAAAATTGTAGACTAAAAGGAACAGAAATAAACTCCAACCATAGCCTTCTGATATTTTATATAGCCATAAAGCTTCAACGATTTAGAAAAGAAAAAGGAGCGTTACTAAGACGTACCTAAGCGTCAATTGTTAATAATAGTAGTAGTTAGGTGGCGTGGTGGTGGCAGCTAAAAATATAAAATATCTCTTAAACAATGCATTATATGGAAAAATGTTTCAAACAAAGGTTGTAGAAAATTAAATTACCTACAAATTTACTTCAATACATTTTTACATTTATCTAATATTAAAGCACATATTTCAAAATAACGGATAAGTGAGAAGAGTAAACACCCACTTCCGGTTGACCGATGTTTACCAAAAACTAAGAAGTTCTTCTAACTTTTATAAAAATGTTAAATATTAAATTTCACGTGGATCTGATTAATAGTTTTTGAGTTAGACCACCCACAAAAAATCTATCACATACACACAGACATCATCGAGAAAATGGTCAAAACGTGTTCAGGGGCCCTCAAAACGTCTATTTCCGTTGAAATCTTCAAGTAGATTTTTTTTCATGAATGCAATACTTTCCCCTATACTACGTATATGGAGAAAGTAATAAAAATGACACTTCGGAATTCCGTTTTTTGCGTTCTTTGCACGAAGTGAACGCAGATAGGGGAGGTCGTTTCCGTCCGTCCGTCCGCATGTTAAAACTCGAAAACCGCTTGACGTATTATGATGAAATTTGGTATTGGGGAGTTTTGCTAAAATATATCGACCGATTTCAATTTTGGTCAAAATCAGACAACAATGATGACCACTTTACAGTAAGACCTACAATGTTCCCTTCTTTCAACTCGGGAACCGCTGGAGGTATTTTGATGAAATTTAGTATTGAGGAGTTTTGCTAAAATTGGTCAACCGATTCCAATTTTGGTTCAAATCGGACAACAATTATCACCACTTTACATGAAGACCTACATGTAGTTAACAATGTTCCTTTGTTTCAACTTGGGCACCGCTGGACGTATTTTGATGAATTTAGTATTGGGGAATTTTGCTAAAATTGATCAACCGATTCCAATTTTGGTCAAAATCGGACAAAAATTACGACCACTTTATGTGAAGACCTAAATGTAATTTACAATGTTTCTTTGTTTCAACTCGGAAACCGCTGGACGTATTTTGATGAAATTTGGTATTGGGGAGTTTTGCTAAAATTAATTTATCGATTCCAATTTTGGGTGAATCGGACAACAATTACGACCACTTTACATGACCTACAAATAGTTGATAATGTTCCTTTTTCAACTCGGGAACCGCTTGACATATTTTAATATAATTTCGTAATAGTAAGTTTTACTAAAATTGGTCGAACGATTCCAATTCTAGTTCAAATCGGGCAAAAATTACGACCACTTTACATGAAGACCTAAAAGTAATTGACAATGTTCATTTGTTTCAACTCGGGAACCGCTTGACATATTGAGATGAAATTTGATATTGCTGAATAAAAATAGTACGTTTCAGCTTTCTTTTGCTTAGGGTTTCGTTGCAATTTCAATTTAAGCAAGTGCACAGGCAGTCAGGCAGACGACAAAGTGAAACCATAGGCGCATTAAAAAAAATGCTCTAACAATGATCGAGGAATGAGTACTGTTTTTAAAAAATTTTTAAAGAAAATTTGAAGTGGAAACAACTTCTTAAGGGATGCTATTCGTAATATTAGCAATACTTTCTACAGTTACAGAGAGTTATCAGTTCAAGAAGCTTGCTATAATATTTTACAAACTCCTCTTTCAGGAAGCAGTGTATAGACGATGTTAAACTGCTCCTCCAGATGTGCAAGTGAGAAATTGAAAATCTTTGCGAGAATTTCAAAATGTGAACCCTTAATCTTCAGATATTCGGGCGGAAAGAGCATTATGTATAGCGACCTGCTGACATGGAAAACATTCTAGCGAGCTCGGTGCTATGTATGAATTCACAAAAAAAGATCTACGGTGTGGCAATTGAAGAAGAGGAAACCGCTGTGTATACTGCCCATGGATGGTTATGGGTTTATAAGTAAGAGGAGTAACCCGAAGGTGATATTATTTCGTCGCTATAATTCGCAATCGGACCCTGATAACTACTATCGTGAAATGATGATGCTGTACTTATCCGGGCAAAATGTAGTGAAAGAAATTTTGGATAGAGATTACTAAATTTTTCTAACACAAGGAAGAGGTTCTCCGTGTTAGAAAACTATTTAACTACTTTGATGAAAATACACTAGATACAGCCATGCAAGACGCGGTAAATGATTTGCCTATTCGAGACATCGAAAATGATGATATGAGAGCACCGATGTTTGATTTTGATGAATTTAATCTTAATTATCATGACATTTTAGTCAATGCGCTGGATGACGCCGGGAAATATGAGTACGGACCATATGCGGAGAGTTTCCTGTCTCCTGGAAAATTACTAAATCCAAAGTTCGAACAACTTCCCACAAGGCTGGACGCCAAACAACGTGACTGTAATGCATATATCAAATACATCAGTTCTTACAAATGGTGTTACTGATAAAATCATGAAGATTAAGTGAGAAGAAGAGAAACACTTTTTCTCATTGAGATTGATACTGGAGTGCATGCAGAAACACCAGACAGAACAAAACCTTTGAGATTATCGATCAATTTGGAAGATGATATCTGTTGGACGCAAATTGCGAAACCAAAAAAGGAATTTTATTCGGCGTTTGGGATACCTGGATTACTGGACACCTGTTGTTGTAACTATCAAAGTAATGCTAAAGTAATTTTTTATATTCCCGTCAGAAGCTCTGACGGTGCATAAGAGCCATGGGTAAACCTAAAAATCAGTTGGTATCTATTTGAAGGAAAGAATGACATGGTCTCTTTTATGTTGCATGCTCTCGAACTATAAACATTGATGGTCTCTTTATGATCGGAACTTATAAACCACCATCACAACCTAGAGAAAGTGATCCAATAATAGAGAGCCGGTGTTGTAGTGGCTAGAATGTTGGCCTCCACCGTACGATCTGCTAAGAAGCGACACCCGGTTCGAGAGAGAGAATTTTTTCCGAGGACGCTCCGGCCCCCTATTTGTGTGCGATGGTACTAAGGTGACGAGGAAGAGCCAATGAGTAAACTAACCCAATCCGAGGAGCACGGCCAAATCGACACTCCGTCCTTCGGAAGGGATGTTAAGCAGTTGCCCCCCCCCCCCTGGTGTTCTTCGTAAGCGCAGGCTAATGCTGGCACCGGGATTCCCCTCCTCCCTTCCCCTCTGGTTATTCACTGCACTTCCTCTGAGATACCCATTAAGTGCGTAGGCAAGAGGCGAATCAGCTGGACACAGACGAGAAACGATCCAGCAATTATGGAAACGCCTTCAAGAGCAGAATATCAAAATATTCAAGTTGCTTCAAGAAAATCATGAAATCGTCCAAATAATCGATAAAAAAATTCAAATTCTCCAGTAACACTTTCCTACATTACTATCAGAAGCTTTGATAGTACAAATAAGCCGGGACAAACATGTAAATCAGTTGTTATTCATTTCTAATTGTTTCAACTACTGATATTTCAACCATGAATACATTATGATTCAGAATATTAAAATATTAAAACCAAAATACAGAGAAAATTATCCTGTAAAGGTTTATTAATAGAGATTAATTTACCTATTTCAAATACTTTATTGGGCCATATAACGACTGTGTATCGCAGCGCCTTATTATACTGGAATATTAAACTAAATATCCTAACGTAACTGCCTCTTAGGATTCTCACGTCATACCCTTAATTACAAACGACTAGAAGATAAATCGGTAAATCAGAAATTCAGTATTACCTTGGTATCACTTCTGATACATCGCTTTGAAGTTTTTAAACGTAATACTAGGCAATTAATATGCTTTTTTTAGCAAGAAGACAATTTTTAAAGAACACCTCTGCCTTGTATGTTTTCACGCATGCCAATGCATTCGTACTACATGAAAACAGCTATAAACTTTTAGATCACTCGTTTTTATTACTGGAGTCTTCGTCAACTGCACCATGAATCTCTTGGTGCAGTTAACTACCGGAAAGTGTTTCGCGATTAAATACCTAAAATTATAAGTTACTTTCGATTTAGGAAAAAATTCCTAAGACATGCGCAGTTGTTTTTGTTTCGTAACAAACACTCATCTAGTTAATTTTCTTTCTCGCAATATCATGAAAAGCACTTAAAACCATTGCTTATAGTAAACGAAAGTATTGGTAGATGCGCTTTATTTATTTTGTTCAATTTTTTACGATTCCCATTGTTCCTGAATACTTGTGTTGCCACAACGTTCACTTCAAAGTTACCTTTCTTCTTTTGGTGAATAACATTACGACCCTCTATCAACATTGGAGTGAATCAAAATGCTGCATGCGCAATATTTTAAGAAATTTAGATCAATTTTCAATGGCTCACAGACATACTCTTATATAGAATCCCAGATCTGTCATTCCGGAACGCTCGAATGTAACGCAGCTCTTAAAGAGCGGGAGGATCGAGAACTATTTACGACAAAATGTGTACGATATCTTTTATTATCGATTGTTAACTTAACGACAGTGAAGAAAGTATGCAGATACACATACTAATTATAAGGGATTTATAGACACAATTTGTATTTATTGGCGCATTTATGATAAGGTAGGTAGATTGTATAACAGCAAATATTGCGTGAAATTTGTGGGAATCGTAGTATTGTAATAACGAAATTGCTCCAAGCGACAGCAATTTGCCATTCATTCTCAAGCGACGACAATTTCCCGTCATTCCAGCTTTTGCCGTTACAATCAACAAAGTTCAAGATCAAACTCACGATCATGTTAGTATCTATTTGGCAGAGCCCGTTTTGTCACATGGACAGCTGTACGTTGCATTGTCAAGATCAAAAAACCGAAACAACATCAGTCTTATGGAAAATTCTGCACAAGGTCGACTGCTTGGCACTGATGAATGGTTTACAAAGAACGTTGTTTTGCAAGAAGTCTTCCAAAATTAATGAATAAAAATTAGATTTAAGTTTGCTCACAAACAAATTTTTTTTAAATGTACAATCATCGCTGCTTTTCAGGAATACTGCAACATAACCCGTCCTAGGACGGGTTATCGGCTTAATACTTAATTCACGCATACCCGTCATAAATGACGGGCAATTTCGCTAGTATATTAATAAAATGCCACTCTAACGAACCAAAAACATATGAACTCAAAATGATGATCCAATACAGTCAAGAGAAAATTTCGCCCAAAGCATATGTAGAGTTCGAATTGTTGAAAAACACCACTAGAATTTTCGTGGTGCTAACAATCTCTCGCTCTCCATGTTATCTTTTCTCCCAAGCCCTCGAGAACCAATGGCTTCATTCCAGTTTCAGAAACGAGATAAAAAGTTTGTCATGATTTTCAATTGAATGAAAAGATTGAAATTTGGAACTTTTAATGTTTTAATCGTGTAAATCAAGTATAATTATTTTTGTAAATCATGATAAAAAATAACCAATACGCTTATATAAGAATTGGAAATGTAAATAACAATCACATAGTAAATGGCCAAAACAATTTCAACGATGAAAGAGTTAAACGATAAAATAATGTCAAGCAAAAAGATGACAACAAAAACAAGGTTAGCGCTAGAAACTAGATTTACGATAACAAAAACAACGAATAGCTAATTTTTGTCCGATCGATATTCGACCACGTGTTCTTCTGCTCATTTTTCGCCTAATTGGCGTTCGCTCAAAATTTTTTCGTATAAATGTCACACACCACCGTTGCAGAGCAACAGCATGTCATTAAGGAGACTGAAATCTTATCTTACGTACAATGAATTCTTAATACAGCGGCCAACTTTCCATTTTAAGTTGCAAATCTTCACTTTGATAGGGATGTGTTTGGAGGTTTATTCGTAATATATTAATTTAAAGTTTATATTTACCTCCGCGATGGTGGAAATTACAACTACTTTGTTTGAAAAATATAATATTTTATTTGAATAAATGATTGGTCTTCCTTATCTAACCTATAAAGCATTATTCGTTAGAAAAAATTTTAAGTATAACAAATTGATTTATGTATCCCCTAGAACTGCGCCCTGATACGATTTTTCTGTAGATCAAATAATGATTTCAAAACTAATTTTGAAAACTCGAGGTTCTTCTGCTTGATAATATGACGCATGAATCTCATGGAAGTATTTACTCCCAAAAAATGCCGAGTTACCAAAATTCAAGAAAAACTACAAGACTTATTTTTGTATTAACGTTCAACGTTTTCGTTTTATATAAACCAACTGTCAAGGATTGAATAAAAGATAAACACACACGTCAAAACGCTGCAAAACAATCAAAAATCACATTTTACCGTTCTTTGGAGTTTCCAATCGTGTTTCCTCTCCAGTTTCTTTCAGTAAATAACTCCTGCCAACCTCAACTTATTCTTCCGACCGTCATTTTGACGCCCTCCCATATTTTAGGAGCCAAATCCAACCTTTTGTCACATACAACCACGACAGCACCATTCCGCATGCAAACAACAACGCTGACTTTTCTCTCAAGTGAGGATCGCCGCGATCGGAGAACTTCAAACCCCCTTCTCTAGCAATCCCGGAATTCTACATTTCTCCCACCTTTTAACCCCGAATCCCCCCCTCTCCTCCCCCTCTTACTTTCCCGCCCGCCCCCTCATCTCTCCACATCGTGGATTCCAGCTCCCTCCCCAACTCCCATAGAAGGCGAGAGAGGTGAACATCGCGGGAAGCACAGTTCCGTTCCCAATGCGACCGTTGAGAACGACAACGGAGCGACACGAGGGCCAGAGGTCTCAGGGGATAAAACATGGCGTCACGTGTTGTTTGGACCAGACGATGAGATTAATGCTGCGCCCGCGTGTTCCATCGATCTTCGCGTTTTACATTTGTTTCTTCTCTGTCACGGCGATGTCCGGGCAATTAACGGCGCTCCATTTAATCATGTCGACAACAGGAGTGATCGGTACTCCTACCGCCGTCTACGAGTCGATAGCTAACCCGAGTGCACCGCGGAAAATATCCAACAACGTTATGCGATTAAGACATCGGCCATCCTCGCCTTCATTAGCGATGCCAGCGTCAAAGGTCGAACGCAACGACAAACGAGCCCTTCCGAGAAATGATTCTTATTCCACAATCCCATCTGTACATGTCTCCTATCGGGATCGCTAATTTTAGAATAAACTGCCTCATCAAACTGCATATCTCACTAAATAGTTTTTTCATAAATTCTAGCGAAAACCGACAAGTCAACGCTCTTGTCCTGAAATTGGGTATGTGCTTCCAGGACCTCGAGGTCGGAAAGAAAATTTGCGGCGTTGTCTTTCGTTTTGGTCCGGACTGGAACTTTTATTAAATTCGATGAAAAGTTACGTCTAAAATGAATCTATTGGAAAAGATTTATTTTAAAATCTCAAAGTGGACCATTAAGTTGAGAGAATCGAAATAAATTTAGAATATTTACTCGGAGAAAAAAATATCCGAATGACAAATTGTAAACATTGATCTGCTCCACTCGTTTCTGCGGGTCGGCATTCCTGAATAAGAATACTACAGATGCTAAATTCAGCCAGAGACGGCCCATAACGTAGGCAACGTGGTCAAAAGACACGAACGGCCGGATGTGAGGGTGACCACCTTGCTGCGAACAAATGGGAACTAAAGTTTGTTTGTTTGTTTGAGTGCCCAGTCAATTCGCCTCTCTTAAAGCACAAATGGGTATCTCAGAGGCAGTGCAATGAATAACCGGGGAGGGAGGAGTGAAACCCGGTGCCGGCATTTGCCTGCTCTTACGAAGAACACCAGGGGGGCCAACGGCTTAACGTCCCTTCCGAAGGACGGAACAGCTGAATTTGCGCGGTCTAACTAAAGTTTATATTAAAATGTATAGTGCTATTATCGAAAGGGAACTTAAGTTCCCATGAGTTTCGGACTCTCGTATATATGTTTGTAAACCTAGTCTCGCTATGATTTCAAGTACCTCGCCACTTCTAGATTGTCGGGTTCTTTTCGTGTATGAGTCATACTCAGAGCATAATTTTATCGAAAGAATAAACAAATGCGTTGTGTGAATCCCATTTCTCTTTTCTCCTCGCGCACTCAAATGATCTTTTATTGTCAAGAAAAAATAGTTCTTTCGTTGACTTGAGTGAGGCAAGCAGTAATGTCTTCGAACTGGGATTAGCATTTTGGATATTTTGCATAATAAGGGCGAGTAAGTATTTTTAATGGAGTATTTTATCATACAGACTTTATTTTCATGCAGTCCGTTAAATATTTAAAATGGTGTTAATGGTCGCGTATTTTTTCCAAACAAGTTAATATTATTATTTATTACTAGCTGATGTACCCGGCTTCGCTCGGGATATTAAAGCGGCACAGTATTTATTTTGTTGAAGGTTAAAATAACATAATTAAAAAGAACTCCGAGAACGAAATAAAACACAGATACCGGAGGCTGTCTAAAAATAATCTAAAATAGTAATATATCATCATACTTTGCCCTTCGTTTATAATACTTCTTTGTAAACAATATTTGTTGTTTTTCCCCAGGTGCTAGGATGGTTAGGTTACGTGGGCTAAAATATAAAATAAAAATCTAACCTGGATTTATTCCTCAACTTTGGCACAAATGTAACACTCAAAAGGACTGGTGCACTCTGGGGGTTACCACTTTAAAAATAAACTGTTGTGGGCAACACATGACTTTCTCCATATTTATATGGCAAATTACATGTTGTTAGCTCTGGGATCGTTATCAATATTTACTTCCGGTTGACGATTAAGAAAAGAAAAAGGAACGCTACTAAGACGTAACTAAGCGTCAATTGTTAACAATAGTCTTCGGTAGGTGGCGTGGTGGTGGCAGCTAAAAATATAAGACATCTCCTAAACAATGCATTATATGGGAAAATGTTTCAAACAACGGTTATCGAAAATAAAATTTCCTACAACTTTTATTCTTATACAGTTTTACATTTATCAAATATTAAAGCAAATATTTCAAAATAACGGATAAGTGAGAAGAGTAAACACCCACTTCCGGTTGACCGATGTTCACCAAAAACTAAGAAGTTCTTCTAACTTTTATAAAAATGTTAAATATAAAATTTTGCGTTGACCTGATTAATAGTTTTTGAGTTAGAGCACCCACAAAAATCTATCACAGACAGACACACAGACATCATCGAGAAAATGGTCCAAACGTGTTCAGGGGACCTCAAAACGTGTATTTCTGTTGAAATCTCGAGTTCCATTTTTTTCATGAAAACAATACTTTCTCTATACTTCGTATATGGAGAAAGTAAAAATCTGATGTGGCCCCCCCATGACTTTCTCCATATCTGTAATATTTCTAAAAATAATAAATATTTTAAGAAACAAAATTTTAGACTTGACAAAGAACAGAAATAAACTCAAACCTTAGCCTACTGATATTGGATATAGCCACAAAGCTCCAACAATTAAGAAAAGAAAAAGGAGCGTTACTAAGACATACCTTAGCGTCATTTGTTAACAATAATTGTCGGTAGGTGGCAGCTAAAATATAAGATATCTATTAAACAATGCATTATATGGAAAAATGTTTCAAACAAAGGTTGTAGGAAATGAAATTTCCTACAACGTGTATTGCGATACATTTTTACATTTATCAAATATAGCACATATTTCAAAATAACGGATGTGACAAGAGTAAACACCCACTTCCGGTAAGAGCGATGTTTACCAAAAACTAATCAGTTCTTGTGACTTTCATAAAAATGTTAAATATAAAATTTCGTGTTGACCTGATTAATAGTTTTTGATTTAAAGCACCCACAAAAAGCTATCACATACACACACACATACGGCCATCATCGAGAAAATGGTCAAAACCTGTTCAGGGGACCTCAAAACGTGTATTTCCGTTGAAATCTCGAAGTCGATTTTATTTCATGAATACAATACTTCCCCTCGACTACGTATATGGAGAAAGTAAAAATCCAAAATTTTCTGACTGCAATACACACGGGTGAACCATACAATTAAACTTATCTGCAATGGGGGACTGTCAAATATCGGAAATTATCGAAAATTTTATGAAGTTGTATTGTATGGCTATTGTTATAGGCAAATATAAAGTTTTTTCGTTAAATTTCTAATAGATATTTATAAAAAAGCAATGTAAAACGGACGAGTTAATGCCGAACCCGATCACATCCGATTGGTAGCCGAAGTTTGCCCAGTGTTTAGTGACGTCAGCGAATGTCACAAGCATGTTATAAGTACTGCTTCTTCCTGCATTTATTTCGCTTTGTGTTTTGCAAAATGGCATATGAACGGTTTTGTGTATCTGATAATTTGCCCAACGTTGATTCGTACATGTTTTTGAGGTACATTGGAAGTCGTAGGAAGCAATATTCAGATGTTGAAATGCGTGGAGTGAAGGCGGGCAGGTTTGTATTACATTTAATTGATAAAACAAGTTCGATGTAGCACTTTTATTTTCAGTTATAGTAATATTAGGTACTATTATTTCGACTGAAACGCAGAAGATATGTAAAAGATAGATTGACGTCTTAAAATAGCTTACCCATATTAAATGAATAAAACAACTCTAGTTTTAACTAATATTATAGAATATTTATTTATGTATTGTTTCCCATGCTGTCCTAGTATCTAGTAAGTAAAATATAAAAGGTAATGGACGAGGCCGAGACTTCGTGGAATTCCACAATAAAATAACATAAACAATGCTAGATAGTATTTTTTATTTATATTCAACTTTTGCTAATTTCCACAAAATATATTAAGTAAAACACGACCGGTTTCGGTGAATAATCACCATCATCTGCCTTTACAGAAACATCAGGTCAAATATTGACAAATATACAAAATTAATTTCAATAAACTTTGTTTCCGTGTGTCTTGTCTATAGGAAATGTGGTGAAGTTTGTTGTTTTAAGTGTCTATCTGCTCATAACAAGATGGAAAAGTATACCCCTTAAATTGAATACATAGAGATTTAAAAGGCGTTATTTAGGGTAAATACGTATAAAACGGCATCGAAATATTGGGCGATACTTGAGTTTTTATCTCCGAAACTATAAGTCGTAATTATGCGGTCTCGCGGACTTTTTTTGTGGAAAATGATATCCTCGATCCGAATAGTTTATTTTTAATATATACCTCACAGATCATATAAGAGCATGGGTGAGAAAAATATAGATTTTCAATTGTTGTTTGCCGAAAAAACTGTCTCGATGTACAAAATATATGCGATGTTTCGCTTGGGATTTTCTCGAATTTTTATCTTCGAAACTATAATTCGTAATTATGTAATTCTGTAGGAAATGAAGTCCTCTATTCGAATATGCGTTTTAATCTATACCTTACAGATCATATAATAGCTAGTAAGAGAAAAATATGGTTTTTAATTGTTGCTTGACGGATGCCATTTAACGAGATACGGGTATAAGTTTATTAAAGTAATTGTGTAAAGTGGAAGTTCTAATTGACGGATTCAGTCTAAAATCACAATTGGGCGATACATTTTTATAACGATCACTCGTACTTAATTTAATTAAAATCCGTCAAGCGGTTTAGGAGATTAAGGTTACGACAGACGGGCTGACGGATGAGAGGTGCCCATAAGGCGTTCCGCTACTACCCCTTCGCTGGTAAAGAACGCCTAATAATAAGTACCAAAAAGAAAAAAACGGGAGGGGCGGACTGTCGTGACGTTAGAAACCTGCAAGAAGATGCGCGAAGATGCTCGATCGCGAATAGGCGAATCCGAGAATGAGCGAATACGTGCATCCATGAAAACTTTCACACACCCAGAACAGGAGAAGAAAATCGTAAGCACCCTCCTGGAATTCACCGTAAATGTCACATTTCGTTCGTTTTCAGGTTAAAGGACGAAATAGTCACTTTCCTGAAAATGGTCTAGGGTTGGCTTATGGATCTACATACATAGTTTGTAAATTTTTATATCAAATTGCTCATGTTATAATGATAATCTCTTCTCTATCTATATAAAACTCAACCTGTCTGGCTGGCTGGGAGTCTTTCGTTTCCTTCAAATATTTCTCGCTTAATATCTTCGGATCTACTAAGCATAACGAGCTGAAATTTTCACCCTAGAAAAATCAAACATCCCGGAAAAGTCCCGGATTCGACTCCGGGAGACAATTATATTTTCCCATAAGTTTACACGAGATTTTCGATTTTCAAGGGTTTTCTCATTCATCAAAATACGTAAATATCGACCAATTTTCTGCATTTTTGCTTTATTCCACGGCTAAATCTATAAAATATTTTATTTTTGCAATTTTTAGATGCTATACGGAGAAATTTGTCAGAAATACTCATTTCTTTTCGAAATTATATCACTTTTTCGTACTCTTTCCGGGTGTTGCCAAGGCGCCCCGCATTGTTGCCTCCGATTGAATTAGCGTCTATTAAACCTTCAAATAGACGAAAGAATTTCGTTATTCGATTCGCGCTTTTTATGAAGCATCGAAAATTATTGTTGTAGCAACGTCAAACGTAATAGATTGCAACTTAATTAATGGGGGACTGTCAAAATATTTAATTGTTTTTTTTTTATTCTTTGTAATTGACTTAATTACTCCCTGTGAATTTTTTTGTTAAATCGTCTTCATTATGCAAAAAAAATATTTAAAATAACTCTTTTAAATATCCCGCGAAAACGGCATCCTTGTTGGAGAGAGAGTAGTAAGGGGTACGTGACGTCATCGCATGCCTTACGACGCTTACGGCCGTACTGAAAGCACGCGGTTTTGAACTTCTTCCTGTTGCTTTTCCTGATATCGTATATCACGCATTGTGTTCCATAGCTTAATTAATTATTCATTTATGGTACTGTGTGACTCAGATTTATTCGAGTCCAAAAACTTATTCGCGATTTTGGCTATTCCCAAGTCATTTGTATTAGGGGCGGTCAAAATCATTCTTGCCCATACTCGAGAAAAGTCTCGGGCCGGCCCTGAATGCAGCAGATAAGTCTTTGTCACTTACACCTTTATAGTGTTGGGAATTGCAACTCATCCACGTATTTTAAATGAAATCAGAGGAGAACTTTCGGTTCCACAATTCTTAATTTTGGTATTATATAATCGATTCAAACACCTATGGAAATATTGTCTGTAAATCTGATAAAAAGAAATATCATGTTAGTGGGGATCAGACGCTTAAAATATAACTGCTATGACCATCAAAATTATTTTGATTTTTCTAAATGCGAAAGTTGAAACATGGGAAAATTTCCCTACAAAGGTCTCTGATAACATAGCTGTTTATAGTCATTTGCCTTGATTTTGGTGAAGCAGGGGAATGTGTGGTCGGGCGATGTACGGTGAAGATGAAAATGCCCCTTATCCGCCTTGGCATCTGTAAAGGTCAACCTCGAAATCTGAAAACCCAATCCAGGAGTTTTTTGTAATCTTTATTCCTAATCACGACAAATGTAATCTACTTATAATAATAGCCTACACGGACATTTCGTATGTGACGCTCTGACCATTATGTCAACTCGAGAACAGGCATCTTTTAAACATGTCATCGTCTATCATAAGATCATGGGTTCGTTTTAAAGAACGTTTATTTTTTCCCATTTGATCTTGAAGAGAACTGTAACATATTAATAATTTGCCTTTTAAAATTATTTATAGGCATGGTACAAATTACAATTTAGCGATGGATCAAATTAAATACTAAAATTCTAATGAACAAATAATAATGTTGTGATCGCTATTTTATTTTACCGAATGACAAAGTAAATCAATTAATACGCTAAAATAGTACTATGCAAATGAGCTAGGTTTCTAGGGTTTGTTTTTTTCATTGCTAAAACAACAGGGTTAGAAGACACAATAGGCTATTATTATGTGTTATTATTATATTAGGCTTAGGTATACTATCGTACTCCCCAAAGCTTCGAGGGTATTGGTTCAATGTTCTTCCGCAAGATGTCACCGGGTTGGGTTAAATGGTTAGGAGTTGGATTCGTTCCATTTTCCTCCCCCGGATTGGGTAAAGTAGTTGGGGGTTGAGTTCGTTCCATTTCCCTTATTTAGCTACGGGTTGAGTAAAGTAGTTGGAGGTTGAGTTCGTTCCACATGTTTTGTTAACAGCTTCCGTACGCTGCTACGCTTACAAGCAAAACAAAAGAATATCGAAAAGTCTAGAGCGTTCAGGAAGTTTGGGGAGTACAATAGTGAGCCTGTTCCGATAATGGGGTGCCAGAAATTACCTGTACTATGCATGTCATATCGAACAAAAAATTATAGCTGCAAAGATCGATCCGATTTATAATAAGTTCGTGTGACTCTAGCTTAAATGTCAGTGAAGATGAAGAGGTCTACACAGATAAAATATATTCCTCGATTTGTGAGAGCCCTCCTGGAAACTTGCCGCATAAAACCAACGATGTAAGGCTTAGAAACCATTAAGGGTTATCGTAAAATAATGATTTCTCAGAAGCAATGCGAAGAAAACTTCAAAAGTTGATACAACTTATAGCATTTCAATTTCATGCCGTCGCTAGTTGTATAGGAAAACTTGAATTTTGATTTTCTTGAAAAAGCCTTAACATTTTACTGCCATTATCTAAATCTAATACATTAGTAAGAATTTTAAAATAGTGATTGAAAATTGTATCTGAACCAGAACGTTCTAAGATCTTTTGGTTGTGCAAACATAATCAGTGAATCTCAAATCTACTAAACATTATCAACTTCATTTAAAAAGTTATTTATTTTTCAGTGACTTTTTTAAAATAAACGATCTGCGGATCTCCACTGAGGAAGACTATTATGTATTCAGAATTCATATAAGATTTTACAACCGTGTTACGTAATTTCCGGTAATATTAATTATCCACTGATAGTATGAAAGATTGTTCAATGTTTTGATTCAATCCATTAAAGATACAGCTATCTCATTTGCGATCACGTAGAATTCGAAAAAATTAGGAAACCTAAAATTAACCTCGTTCCGCTCGTTCAGAAACAACATGTATTTTATATGACTGACTTGATGAATTTTGATTTAATTTTCTAAAATGTTACCCCGACGCAGTTCATAGAATTATTTTAGAACTAAAGCATACAAATTTGTTGAATTATTCTTGGAATATTACTCAAACAAGAGCGTTGGAGTTGATACAGACAATTTTAATAAGATTAAATTAGATATTTTACTTAATTACTAAGCATCTTTAATCGTAGTTGTTATTTAAATACAGGTACCTACAGAAGTAAATGGCGTCCTGAGCGAGCTAAGACTTCGGCGCTCGAATAAACTTTATTTTAAAAAGCATTCCTATAACTTGTTCCTTGGCATGTTTCAGCGATTGGTCTGTATTCTTCTTTCTATACAGTAAAATCGTGATTAGTAAGTTATTATGTAATTCAGTTTTAAAGTCGAAGAATTCCTACCAGACCATGCTTGATAACACTTAGCGCATGAACAACCACAAAAATTGTCATCCCGTTTCAGTGCATAAAAATACGCAAACGCCACGCATTTTCTTTAAGAGAACCAACTATCGGTGAAGCGACAATGATTACCGTGTTTTTTTGCTGTGATGCACATCTGGTTTTCCCTACTATAACATTCTTATGATAAAAATAAATATGTATTAGTTATAAAGTGTAAAATTGAGCACCAATAAACGCAAAATTTTAAACGGTATCAACCCTCGAATTAATTTTACGATATTATACAAAACATCCCAAGCGTAACTGTAAGGAATTAAAAATTTTATAAGATCAATATCTATTACTGAAATGTAAACAACAATTTTGTAGCGATATTCTTGATAGGTCCAAAGGATATTCTAAGAATTTACTTCTTTATGCGGATTAATTTTTAAAATATAATTTGTTGCAAAAAAGATTATAATTCTAATAATATCTTTGCCATATTTTTTAAAACAATGGAGAGAAATATTCTATCGTCGTTGCTCATAAAATCCTAGCGCCTCTGCTTCATAAAAATTTATCAGAATTTATTTACGGATTTAAATGATAAAAGAACTCTACAGAGATGAAACGGTATGATACCACAGCTCAATATTCCACAGCACTCTTTCACTTGCCATAGTCTTCTCTCTCTCTCTCTTCTTCCCTATCAAAATTCCTTTTAATGTTTCTCATTTGAAAGCATTAACCGTTCCTCGGTTCTTGGAACAAAAGACTCTGGACCATTCTAAGTGCTCACTTTTGTGCTTTAGGACAAAGCAGTTAACTCGGGAAGCTCTTTAAGAAGTCACTCGAAAGGTTGTGGAGATGACTGCCAACTTACAATAACACTGCGCTCTCGAATGGATTCTCATTCTGCATTGTGAAGGGTAGAAGCAAACAAGGAGGGGTGGCGCTCCTGGCCTCGAACCCATTTCGCTTGGCTCGAACGCAGGATCTGACTTATCTCAGCACGACGGCAGGAACGAATGAAAAGACCTTCGAGGTCTTTAAAATGGTGTATTAATCTGCGATACTCGAAGACGAACTGGCTGAGGAAAGGGGTGCCGGTGGTGTAGTGGCTCGCTTCTACTCGCCTGCTGCTCGAAAGGGCAGCGGGTACGACTCTTGCGAAAGTAGGATTTTTTCTAAGGTCGCCCGGCCCCCTGTTTGTGTGGTTTGAGGATACCGCGCAAAGTCAGCGTTGCGTCCTTCGGAAGATACGTTAAGTCGTTGGCCCCCTTGGTGCTCTTCGTTAAGAGTAGGCTAATGCCGGGTTTCCCTCCTCCATTGTGATCGTGTTCGGTGCGGAAGGAGTTATGGCCATAATACTCCAAGAGATTGATTAGCCAAAAATACACACACAATGACTGAGAAAATAATATTTACAATGAGATCGAACGATTTTTGCGAATAATTTTAGCGCTAGAAATTTATTTTTTATTCCAACAAATACAATAGAAACTCATTCTGTGTCCAATTGAATCATTTTGATTGTTTTAATTGAAGATTTCCTTTTTAAACAAAACAATGACATCTTATTGTATACAATTGTGACAGCTCGTAACTAGAGTTTTTATAAACTACGATATAAATATGCACGATTTGAGCTCATTACATCCATAAGAAATTTTAAAATTATACCAACGAATAACATACATTAAAATATAACACGAATAAAACGCTTTTTGAGTTTATAAGAAACTATTAAAAGAAAAATTAGTGCAATGCGCAATGCAATATTAATTTTAATTAAAAAATGGCAATGAAAAATCGCACAATAACTTCTTTGAACAAAAACTATTCATTTTGTTTCTCTTTTTTAATTTTACAACGAGTGCTCCAGAATAAATTGGAAATTGTTTAATCTGTACAGTAGTTATTAATCTTCTAATGCAATTATCGATTGAATATTAGCATAGTTCTTCCTATCTTCGTTATGCACGTTTTCTAACAAATCTTATAATAACTTATTTGAATTCGCAGAGAATTAATTTTAATTGTATTATCTCTTACACTTTAATATATTTAATTCTTTGATGAAATCGTCACATCGTCAGCTGAAATTCCTTCAATAGGATAGGTATAGGATAATCATATGTTGAATGAAATGAAAAATACATTAGCAGTGGAAAGATTAGTACGAAAAACGAAAAATAACACAATTAGTTTCAACAAACGATGATAACAGCCGTTCGTTGAAACGGTAGTATATCATTTCGTTAAGCGAAAATAGTATCAAGTTATGATATCCTACTACCGTGTATTTCTTTGTATTCAACGTGCAATTATTTCTGTTGCGGAGTTGTACAAAGTGGATTTTTTCAAGATAGAAATTAATTATTAACTTCCATTTGGAAATTTTCGGGTTTTTTCGTACAAGACTCATTTTAAAAAATTGTTTCTACCTCTCCATAGACTGATGATTTTGAAATTGTTGAAGTATAGAAAAAATACATGTATACGAGTATATTGAAAATAGTCAGGAAAGTGTACAGCATATCACTAATAGGCGCGTTTCGTGCGATGGAGTATTTGAAACTATACGATATAATTTGACCGAATACACTATAAAACAGCAAAACATCACCACCCGATTGTATCTGTCTATTAAAAATTTCTCCTCCCCCTTTAGTTGGTGCATCAATAAACATATTACGTAATTTTAATGACTAAATACTGCAAAGTGATATATCACAAATGATGCCAGGGAAATATTCCATTTTTATTTACCGATTTATTTTCTAATCAGTTTTAATCAACCAAACAATCGAAATTTATTTAAAAACATACCTCACTTAAGTTCAGAAGTTGTAATATTTACGTTTATGTTCCTTTCTTCGCCGCTTCGCTTTCAAAATCTGTCATGCACTCGTAAGGAATTAAGTGTATTTTGTAATTATCATCATCATCATCATGCTGCTGTCCAGACAGGTTTTGCTGATTCGCTGTCTCCATCTCTCTCTCTCCCTAGAAGCCTCTATTATATCTCTATAAGTACTATATTCCTACTTTATATTCTCTAATATTCCTATTCTTTTTCTCCCTCTTCCTCTTCTTCCACTAATATTTTCTTCTAAGATCGTCCTTTGTAAACACTGTCTTCTCAATATGTCCCCTATCCAATTTGCTTTTCTTTTCCTGATTGTTTTATTAGCATCCTTTCTTATCCCACCATTTCTAATACTTCTTCGTTTCTCTTCCTCTCTGTCAATTTCACTTTCATCATCCTCCTCCATACCCACATCTCAAAACTTTCTAAATATTTTTCCTCCTTTCTCCTTACCGTCCACGTCCCTGCACCATAAAAAGCTATGCTCCATATATAGCATTTTAGTAATTTCTTCCTTGTTTCTAAATTTATTTTCATGCATGTGAGAAGCTCCTTCTTCTTGTTAAATACTGCTTTTGGCATTGCAATCCTACTTCTGATGTCCTGTTTACTACTTCCATCCTGCGCTAAGATAATGCCAAGATATTTGAAACTTCTTACATGTTCCAATTTTTGGCCATTTACCATTATATTTAATTCTTTATGTTCCTTTGAAACCACCATGACTTTCGTTTTTTCTGCATTGATCTTCATTCCATATTGTTGGCCAACCTCCACTAGTCTGTCTGTCATCCTCTGAAGCTCTTTCTCGTCTTCGGCTATTAAGCCCTGATCATCTGCATATTTAATGGTGGTAATACTTTCACCTCCTATCTTAAATCCTTTCTCTTCCATCAATGCTTCTTCTGTTATTGTTTCTGCATAAATATTAAATATCGCTGGTTAAATAGGACATCCCTGCCTCACTCCCCTCCCTATTGAAGTACTTTCTGTTTCTTCTCCTTCAACCCTGACTCTAATCTCTTGATCAAAGTAAAGGTTTATAGCATCTCTAGTCCCTCTTCCTCTTCTGAAACCAAACTGATTATCTTTCAGCTCCTTTTCTATTTTACCTTCAATTCTTTTGGTTATTATTCTGGTTAGAACTTTAGCTGTATGAGAAATTAAACTAATAGTTTTGTTATCCTTACAACTTTTTGCATTGTTCCTTTTCTCCAGTGGTACCATAACAACATCAAAAAAATCTTCAGGCCATATGCCAGTATCGTATACTTGGTTAAAGAATTTTGTGAGTTGCTTAACTGCTTTCGACCCCAAAACCTTAAGAATGTCCGCAGGTATATCATCACTCCCAACAGCCTTCCTTCTTTTCATGTCATCAATTGCTCTTTTAACTTCAGACTCGAGAATACTTGGTCCTAGCTGATCTTCTTCCACATCCTCTTTTTCATTTAATTCAATATTTCTTGGCTTTCCTTCTTTGTCATACAGCACCTCAATGTATTCTTTCCAGAAATTCTTTACATTGTCTGGCTCCGAGACTATTTTACCACTTTTGTTCATGATTCCTTTATGTCCTATCTCTCTTGCCTTTTTCTTGAATAGTTCCCTTGCTTTGCTATACATGAGGTCTGTTCTACAAATTCTTTCACACTCGACATTCTCCTCGCATTTCTCATTTATCTACCCTTCTCTGGCTTTATCTGTATCCTTTCTTAAAGCATTATTTAACTCCTTGTACTTTCTTTGCCCTTCTTCAGTGATTATGTTCTTCCACTTTCTCCTCTCTTCCATTTTTTGCAGCATGGCTGCCGTGACCAAGGATGTTTTGTTTCTTTCACCCGTTATCTTTCCTACCTTCTTTTCCATTACATCTTTAATGTTGCTATGGATGTATCTCCACTCCTCATCTACATTGTTCCTATTTTCTTAAGCTCTCTCCTCCAACCTTTCCTCCAGCGCAGTCATGATAGCCTCCTTGTTCTTAAGGAGTTCCTGTAAGTTCCATTTCTTGTTAACTCTTATGTTTCTCTTAACAGTCTTCAGTCTACATTGTGTTTTTGTCACCAAAAGGTTGTGGTCGAAATCGACATCTTCCCCTGGTAGTGTTCTCACATTTTTAATGCTATTTCTAAATCTTTCATTGACTAGTATGTAATCTATCTGGTATCATCTCTGGTCTCCTGGGCTTCTCCATGTGTAAAGTCTCTGCTGGTGATGCTTAAACCATGTATTAGTTACAATCAATCTATTTCTATGGCAGAATTCCACAAGTTTCATTTTTCTTCCCTAGTCCATATTTTCCCACTATTTTATCTTCCTGTCCCTCTCCGGCTATACTGTTCCAGTCTCCCATTACTATGGTGGTGATCCTTCCTTTTCCCTCCTCCCCCAATATCTCCGTAATCTGTTCATACATTTCATCTACTTCGGCCTCACCAGCAATAGTTGTTGGCATATACACTTGAATTATAAGCATTTCCACTGGCTCCATCTGAAGTTTTACGGCTATTAATCTATCATTAACTGTCACTACCTTGCTAATTCTTTCAGCTATCTCTTTTCTCATTACAATCCCCACTCCCCTTTCCTTTTTCTCTCCTCCCGAGTAAATAATCTTAAATTCGTCTGAATTTATCTCGCCTTCTCCTTCCCACCGAACTTCACTAAAACTATACCGACATTATTCCTTCTCATTTCCCTTTTTAAGTTCACTAGTTAACTCCCTGAATTCATAGTCCTAACATTCCATGTGCCTATTCTTAATTTCTCACTACTTGCTATCTTCTTATTAATGTTACATTTCCTCTGTGCATCCCCTAGGGTAGTCCCCACCCGGAGATCCGATTGGGGGGCTATTTTACCTCCGGAATATTTTACCCCAGAGAGATCCATAGAGGTATTCGCAGCTTTTCAGCCTATCATGGGAAATATAATGAGGTAGTTTCCCCTTGCTTTCCTCATTGCAGTTTCACAAGAGTGATTACCCATCTGTAGCTGTTCAGATCCACATTATCACCACCTACAGAGGTGCTGTGCAAGCTGCTGCCCTTGCCCTGCTTCTTAGTCTGACTCTTTCCCTCAGACCTTTCTGGCTTGGATGGTCCTACCAGGAGAATTATCTCCCGCCGGCATAGCTCTTTGGTTCATTAGAGTACACAAACCCTCCCACCACTGTAAGGTTATGCAGTCCTTAGGGAGGGTTTTGTAATTATAGTAGATCTTATTTACTTCAGTAACCAGTAAGATTATTTACGTTGATAACAATTAGCAAATTACGACTTTCTTGTTCAATTTTCTTGATAACAGCTACTCCTACGTAAAAATGTAGAGGAAAGAAACACTCCACGTTACTAGTTCTACAAGTTTATTTGAAAACTATGATAATTTGACCAAAACGAGATGTAACGGAAAGTTCATTTTTTGTCACCATTAAAGTGGTACCCCTGATTGACTTACTTGATTTATTTTTGTGATTTTCTTATTGTCTTTGACTGCAAGTCTTTACTATCAAATTTCATAAAAATCCGTTCGGTAGAAGCCGAGAACGAACATCGGACGGACGGGCTGACGGACGGACGGACAAACCTACGCTAATAGGCGCTTATGCTGAAAGCGAAACGCGCCTAAAATGAATTCCAAATCGATCACACTAACTAGACATTAATCGAGTATGAAATAAGGAAATCGATTTAACTCAACATAAATTAAATTGTGCGTTAACTTATAAGCAAAAACAATGCTTAAGTATTTATTTATAAGGACTCATTCATTAATATTCTATCGATAATTTGCATGTTCAACGCAGAATTTAAAGGATGGACGAAAACAAGAAGAGGTCGATTAGCCAATTAATACCACTTACGGGAGATTTCAGCTGAGGATGGGAGGAAGAGAGAGAAAAAATAACAGTATGGCAGACCATGAAATGGAAAAGAGGAAAGCAATAGGGACGTGGCGGAAAGGAGAAAGAGAGAACGACAGGATGGCGAAGGGCACTTGAGAAAAAGAGGGATTCGGATGAGATGCGGGATAAGGAGGAGTGTGAGCGAGGATTAACCGGCTCACCTGCTCGAGAGTGGTACTTCTCGAGATGAAACTGTGGAAGGGTAGGCACGGAGCAGAAGATTCTCGTTCGAAGAGAGAGGACGTGATACCCGAGAGGTGAATGGCGAACTAAAAAGAAATACGCAGTGGTCGAGTGAAAGTCGTCTAATTTTACATCATAGACTTTAGGTAGAGTTAAGTAAATTCCATGTCTATCATTATCAGAGAGCACTGCTAAGCAGTATGTTATCTCTTCAGTTTTATAGTTCCGTCGCCGCACGAGCCAACCCATCGGATGACACTGGAAACTAATTAAGAAAATTCTAACCACCGTGACTTCGAATCGCGGTTGAATGGGCTCGATGAATAAATAGACCTAAATGCGAATTGGCAAAAATTGAGAAGACACCGTACGCTCCGCTTAAGTATTAAATAAAAAACATAATGGCATGGATAAATTGAGAAAGATTTTCCAATCGTTTGTATAAGTTACTTAGCAGTGAGAATTTTATACTTTGAAACTTTATGGATGCGATTATGAAAAGACGAATACAGTTACACTTCTTAGAAAACAACTTACCGAATGGGAAAGACAATCGACCCACTATGTTTGATTTATGTAATCGAAAATGTGTATGTAACATTGCTTGCTTTGAATCTGAACTGATGTTGGGGAGCATTCGTTTATTAATGACGACACTTTCTTAAAAAGGCAAAACTCGACATTTTGGTCATATTTTTCTGCCAAGGAAATTACAAAGCCTACTCCAGTCATAAGTTAAACCCATTTATATTGTCTAACGGTTGCCGTGAATCATAAAAATCGAACTTTTGCTTTCCCAAAACATTTACTTAAGTTCAATAATAATGTTATTTACATGCATCAAAATTCTGCATTTACACAATAAATAATTTTACCAATGTTAAATATACAGAAGAAATTTTGTTTGTCATCATTAACGACATCTAAGGCGCCCAAATAAAGTTATGTAAGGACAAAAATAAAGTCAGTTTTTTATTTACAACTAGGATATTTTTTAAAAAGATCTTTATACCGAAATGATTTTTTCGATTCTGTTTAGGTTAATAAATTTCGGTTCCTCTACCATATTTGGCAATCTCAGAATATTTCAATGGCCGTGCTTGTTAAGAAACGCCGACTCAAATATTGCTTTTAATTAGACGAGAACAAAATATTGTTACAATGCAATATACGAGTGATATTTTATGAAGCATTAAAGTTATTGTGTTATATTGAATCGCTTACTTTCGACTGAAAATATTTAAAAAACCGTTCCAATTTTTGTCTTAACTAAATTCCTAATTTTGAAAAAAAAACGGTAATATTGGTGTCCAATAAATTAAATTTGACCCATTTGCATTGTATGAAATAAGTAGATATCGTCGATTGCAGAAAACGCATTCCAATAGGAAAAGATAAGTATATTTATGAGATTACCTATACATAAAGAAGATTTTGAAATGAAGTAGGTACTTATGAGAAAATAAAGTGGAAACCCGAAATGACACTGAAATAAGAGCAATTCCTGATCGTGAGCGGCATATATTTATCTCTCTAGTGTGATAAGAGGAGTCCCAAGAAAGGTGACAGCCAGGATTTTCAGTTAACTGAGGTTGGCCCTAATTACTACGAAAGTATGATTATACCTTAACTCTAGCGCAGGGGTCGGCAACCTATGGCACGCGTGCCTAAAGGTGGCACGCGGAGAGTTTTTACATGACACGATATTTCGGAGGATAATTTTTAAAAATATGAATTTTCAAATTGATGCTACTTTAATTTCAATTGTGATCCGTATTGTAGTTATACTGCATTGCCTTCAGACTGTTTTATTATATAAGAAACACTTTTCTAAAGGGTTTCGGATCAAATGAATTTTATGGTGGCACACGCGGACTGCCGCAAATTATGAATATTAGTAGAGTGCCACCCTAGAGAAAAAACGTTGCCGGCGCCTGCTCTAGCGCCAGGTGTCTAAGTAGCAGCATCGCTTAGACCTCCCATTACAAGGGACACTCGCGGACGATAAAGGATTGGATTGGAAATGGAGCATCTTTGAAATAATAATTTTAACAGAAATTTACTTCTCAAACTTACGATCGCAATGATATCCAAAATAGAGAGGATTAACCGCGGAAGCCATGGAAACCCCATGCAGAGCCTCGGGGTTCTGCAGAATACAGTTTAGGAATCAGTTATCGCTTATAATGAAAGCCAAAGTACGCAGGCTGATTAACGAGGAACGCTCTCAAAGAGTCAACCTAGGAAACTAAACTTCAGTAGATATTGATAAACATTTAGATTCAGAGTCTTATCGATGCCGAAATTATTCTATCAAAATGTTATCGGATGTATCCAAGATTTCCTAGCGATTCTGGGAAACTTTGTTTCTCAATATACAATAAAAAGAAAAAATAGTCCAAGCGAAATTGAAAAATAAGTACAGTAGGTGCCGCTTAATGTTATCGGTGGTTATTGTTATCAGCCGCTTATTACAATCAAATGTGTAATTCTAAAACCAAATGCAGTTCAAGACATGAATTTCCTCCGCTTAATGTGATCAGAACCGCCATTTATTATTATCAAAATTTTATTTTATGCACTTATGGGATATCATTATAGTAAAAAAACTCAAAGCTGGAGTACATAATTGCGACGACGTCATAATATCCCGCTTACATTGTGGCTCTTCCCCGGCTAAGTGATAGACCGGGTCGTTCGAATTATTGAGAAACGTGTTCCCACAAAGTCGAACATATTCCACTTTAGCAATTGAAGCGTGTGCCTAAGTGTAGTCAGAGAGAAGCTGGTGTTTCGCAGCCTCTCTTATGTAAAATCTTGAAAAAATAGATAACTCTATGAATCAAGTGCAGTGGCGGCTCGTGTATAGGCACTGCGGAACTGCAGCACCCCCTATTTCCACTTGATATTATCGATAACATTTAATATAATGAGTCCTTTTTTCTTTAATTCTTTCTTTATTTTTGTAGTACAATATATATTCCTTAAGCTTAATGTCAGTACTTCAGTAGCCATCCCCCAGTTTATGAAAAAGATACAAAAATCTTTGTATGGAACTGTGCGCTTCACAGTGCCAGCGACGTGGTGTTTGACTGTTGTGCGCATGCGCACATAGAAGGGGGGTGGGGAGGAAGGCGGGACTGCC
The DNA here is from genome assembly GCA_028673005.1 of Tanypteryx hageni. Taxonomy (NCBI): domain Eukaryota; kingdom Metazoa; phylum Arthropoda; class Insecta; order Odonata; family Petaluridae; genus Tanypteryx; species Tanypteryx hageni. The sequence goes on along the minus strand of CM054112.1, from coordinate 236,352,192 downwards.
AGGTAGAGAGAGCACTGTTGCTCTCGCAGTGCCGGCTCTGGCGTGATGGTGGAAGGAAGTTTTTTTTTACTCAGCGTGTGTTGTGCTTAAAAACCGTGTACCATATTCTTGAATGTGATAAAGTGTAGAAGAGTATAGAATTAGATTATTATTCTGCTTCCAGCTATTCTATATGATTCATTTTTTTTCGGTTCCTTTATTTAACAGAAAACTTTAACCATGGCCTTGCATCCCCAAGAAATAAGTTCTGTGACTGTAAGTGAACTTCAACAGCTTAAGTTTTCACAGCTATCTCTCCATGAGAAAGTTACAGTTAAGAAAAGAGGTCATTCAACACCTGATATTCTAATATCTCAGCCAGGCAAAAGCAACAACAAGAAATATATTCGTAGCTTTAATTCTGAATGGTACCAACGGAAAAGTTGGCTTTGCGGCTTTGAAGTAAAAAATGCACTGTTTTGCTTCCCGTGTTTGCTGTTTGGAGGTGATGTACCGTGGACAAAAGATGGTTTTAGAAATATAAACAAAATGAAAGAAAAAACTGAAAAGCATGAGAAGTCAAAGAAGCACGTTGATAATGTTGTTTCACTGTCACTTTTAGGAACCGTAAGTATTAAGGAGAAACTTAGTGAGGCATACAGACTTTCAATCAATGAGCATAATATAAAAGTTAAAAAGAACCATGAAATTTTGTCCAAAATAATAGACTGCATTTACTTTTGTGGAAACTTTGAAACTCCCTTACGTGGACATGATGAAAAAGACGATTCAGTAAGTAAGTAACAAAGGTGAAATACTCCTTTAGCCAAAACAACTAGAGGGCTACAAAACCCAATGCATTTCGCCCACAAGGTGGGCATCGTCATGGGTAAAACCTGTTTCAACAGTGACTGGGAGCCAACTGCTCCCAATCACTATGAATTAAGTGTGACTGTAAATGAAAACCTGTACAGAAAAAGACGTGGTAAAAGTGAATTTGTGGAAGAAGCGCTCTTGAGATGGTTCACAAATGCAAGATTGAAGAACGCTCCTATCAGTCGAAGTATTTTATGTGAAAAGTCAAAGGAGCTTACGAACTCTGTGATGACGACGACTCAGTCGGTGGAAGGAGAGGCACAACATAGTGTATAAAAGACTGCATGGAGAAAAATTGGACTGATACAAGGTCAGCAGAAAAATGGGTAGAAAATACCTTACCAAGTTTATTGGGAGAATTCAATCCTGATGCTATTTTTAACACCGATGAAACGTGTTTATTTTAAAGCAATGCTCGAGCATACTTTGTTATTCGAAAATGGTCCTTCAACTCCAGGGAAGAAGCAGAAAGAAAGAGCTACTGTGCTTCTTACTTGCAACATGACAGGTACACTCAAAAAACGATTGTTTGTTATTGGGAAAAGTAAATGCCCACGAGTCTTCAGAGGGGTAAAAAATCTCTCTGTTGACTACAAAAACAGCGCTAACGCGTGGATGAATTCACAAATATTTATTGACTTTTTAAAAGAATGGGACAGTGAACACTCGCAAATCAAACAAAAAATAGCACTTAACGTTGGATAATTGCACAGCACATCCCAATTTAGAGTTAAAAATATTCAACTTGTACTTTTTCCCGCAAACACAACTGAAATAGTTTAGCCCTTGGATCAAGGAATTGTTAAAGCTTTTAAAACACTATACAGAAGTGCAATGCAACGTACTCATAAAATAATTTCAGAAATTGATGCCAGGAATGAAGCCCAGGCTAAAGACAGCTAAAAAACTAAACTTATTAGATGCAGTGCACATGATGGCTAGTTCCTGGGACTTAATTTTCGAGAAAACAATCAAAAACTTTCCATAAAGCTGGATTTATTGAATCAAAGGTTGAGTAAAATATCGATGAATGTGATGAATGTAGAAGTGTCATCAATAGACTGTGGGTTGGTTAACTCGCAAGATTTTGAAGCTTGGGTGGAAATTGATGCAAACCTTCTGTAAGAGACATAGTTGATGATATTAAATCAAACACACCTGCAGTTAATTATGAGGATAGTTGTGATAGCGAAGACACTGAAGTTTGTCAAATTATTCCAAGTACAGTAGAAATTAGAAAATCCCTTCAAATATTGCAAAGTGCATTAGAACTCAAGGGGAGTACTAGTGATTATTATAAAATATTTTACAACTTATTGTTAGAGCAACGCATTGAAAATCTAGTTATAAAGGATTTAAAGCAACAAAAACTGGACAGTTATTTTTCAAAATAAATGACTTTTTAACTTTCTTGTATTTTCTGTATTTTTTCTGAACAGCAAAAGTAAATTTCAATGATGCTTTTCAAGTGTGGTCTGTCTGCCCAATATAAGCCAGGTTCATGAGAATATAAAAAATCAGGGCTTTTTATATGTATTAGTGTAAAATTATAAACTAACAAAACAATTGCATTAATAACATTTGCTAATTATTATTTTTAAGTGATCACATTAAGCAGAACCTACTTTAATATGTACCTACGTAACCATAGTGTAAAATTATAAATAAATAATATTCAATTATATGAATAACTTGCTTATTATGAACAGATCTAATTTTTTAAACCATTGTTTATTGTTATCAGCTGCTAAATGTTATCAATTTCCCTGTGCCCAAAGTGATCACATTAAGCAACACCTACTGTATGTATAAGTTGGTATATGCTTCCAAGATCATTTCTTTGCTAATGGAGCAGGAAAAATTTGTGTTAAAATCTAGAGGAAACGTAAATTAGCATTGGCAATAGAAATCAAGTACAGATAAAAATAAGTATATGAGGTGATATACATAGAGAAATGGACTAGGTATGTTTGCTACTAATGAAGAAATGTGTACAATGATATCTGCTACTATATGTTATTAATGGAGCATATACATATTACCAGGAACGTAACATCCATGTGTGCAGGCAGAAAAAATAAATAACTTACTGTAAATGCTACGGTTATGATGCATTGGAATAAGTAATTTCGAGGAGCCTCAAGGATTCACTGAGTTTAGTTAGGAAACCAGTTTTGCTGAGAAGGTACTGGGAAGTTAATAAAAGGAGGATGGGGTTAGAATGTGCATTTTCCTCTGATCTTCCAATTTGTGCCAATCTATTCGCTTGAAGGCATCACTCATGTGAGAACTTTTCTTTGAGTTAAAAATAAATCCTAAAAGATTTGTGAGCCCATTATAGTTCATTAAAATAAGTCCTGATTGGCATCAAAATAGAGTATCCCAATAGCCAAAATGAGAAAGGACCTATATTTTTCTATGTAAAAATCTCTGGACCAAATAAATCTATTCTATTCTATTGAATTGGATTAAATGGAAAATGAGCAAAATTTCATGAATTTGCTGTCAAAAGGACTTCTGCTAAAGAATATTTAACATACTTTCAAGTTCACACAAGCGCACACACAAACCTACACACACAGTTGAAGTTGCATATATTATAATTTATAAAAAGACCACTAAATTCCAATAAAAGTGTTGATTTAACTAACCAAAAGCAAAATCTAAATTGCTACATTGTTGAAGAGGTGTTATCAAAGAAGGAGAGACAGACAGACAAACAACTTTATTAATGGCGAAATTGAGACTATATATGCCCTTCTTACATTTAACCCTTTTCTCTTGTAAAACATAAAACACTTATTAGATGCATATGTGGTTAGTAGAATATCAAAAGAGAGTATGACAGAGAGGTAACTTAGTGAATTGAAAAATATATAAACCATTCATTTCATTTTAATTCATCAAATAATACCAACTTGATAAAACTTATTTCTACTGCCTGGATGAAAATAGCAATGGACTGTACACTAAGATATCAAAAGGTTTTGGCAAGGCAGCAAATTGTCATGCCAACTATAATTTAACATTGTTAGTGATTTTGATATGAAGTATGATACTAACGGTTACTTCTCATAAAGAATCATAGCCTTAATAGTATATCATAGTAAATATCAATCCATTTCATGAATTCACTAACCTCATGAGAATAATAAAGGCATTAATTTAGTCTGCAAGTTCAACTTCAGAAACAAAATGAAAAAGAAAAGATAATTTATATGTTGACACAGTTTGTTTTTCAGTGGTTTCTTGTGGTCTCATTAGACTGAATTAATCCTGTTCAGATCTTAATTAAATCAACTTAGCAGAAAATAAAGATTACCTTTTAGTCATATATATGCCAAGTACAAAGTTCTAGCCTAAATTGATGCTGCTTTAAAATTTAATATGCTCCTTATTGATTTTTGTTTTACCTTTTTAAAAATAGTTTTAGAACTCAAATGAGACAATCTGAATGTCCCTCAGATGATAGAATTTGCATTAAGTACAACATTAATTTCATCTGCATGACCTCTTAAATTTGTTGCTAGCTGTTTTGCATTAAAATTTTCTAATTAATCGTTAACTGAAAATTCACATTAAATTGCATTGATTTGGTCAATTAAAAGGCAGGCAGAAATACATATCTTAAATATTAATTTAACACGTTCAACCCAGCATATGATTTTGATAAAAATCCTTAAAAGGCAGCATGGGCATGACAGATATACTGTATCAGACGGCTATATAATAATGTAATATTTTGTTTTTTAAGACATTTCATCAACTTATTTGATGTGTTTAAATATCTCCACATCATTTTACACATAATTTAGCATGTTCCCATGGGTGAATCATGCTGCCTGATACTGCGTTTCTTTCTCACACATGGGAATGCTATGCAACGTCATGTTGTTGCATGCAAAATGTATTGTGATGTAAAATATAACGGGTAACCCACCACACCACGTTGAGAATGTCTGAGACTAATTTGAACTGTTTTCAAGTAGATAGAAATCCATTTACCCCACCACACACCACTCCACGCTATCACACGTCACCCCACATGAAGGAAAATTGTTTGTTCAGACATTTGCTACATGCGTGGAGTGCGGTTTCGACATGCAGGCTTTTATTCTTTTCAAGAAAAATTAATAAAGTCACTTATTCTATTCACCCTTTTCCACCTACAGGTCGAAATCTCTCATATCAAATGTCTAAATCACATATTTAGGGGAAATATTGCCATTTTAATGATAACTGCCTTGAAGACGATGTAATTCTCAAAATTTATCTCATATTGTTGTACCAAGGCTAAATGCCTTCCTCTCTTTCCCTCCACTACCTACTTTTCCATGTACAGGCTTTTATTCTTTTGGAAATTAAAATTAGAAAAACTGACCTCTGATCATCTTATTCTGTCTATCTACAATATTATTTCATTCATCCTTTTCCGCCAACAGTTCGAAATTGCACATATTAATAAATCACATATATTGGGGTAATAATTTCATTTTAATGAGAACTGCTTTGATGACAATGTAATTGTCAAAACTTGTGCTCATATTGTTGTCCCAAGGTTAAATGCCTTCCCCTCTTCCCCTCTCCTGCCTCATTGTTTAATAATTTTTTAAATATGGTACATGAATGGCATGCCACTGCTACTTTTTTCTATAATTTTTACTTTCTCCATATACGAAGTACAGAAAAAGTATTGTTTTCATGAAAAAAATCTAATTCAAGATTTCAACGGAAATGCATGTTTGATCCCTGTAACACATTTTGGCTATTTTCTTGGTGATGTCTGTGACTGGAATTTTGTGGGTGCTTAACTCAAAAACTATTAATCAGGACAATGCGAAATTTTACATTTCACATTTTTGTTAGTTGAGTAAGTTTTTGGTAAAAACGGTCAACTAGAAGTGGGTGTTTACTCTTGTCACATCAGTTTTTATGAAATATTTGATGAATGTAAAAAAGTATAGGAATAAATATTGTAGAAAATGTATTTTTCTATAGCATTTGTTCAGAACATTTTCCCATATAATGCATTGTTTAAGATATTTTAAAAACTAATGTTTTAGCTGCCACCACCACACCACCTACCGGTGACTATTGTAAACACTTTACACTTATTTTTAGTTACATCTAACAATTAGTAATGCTCCATTTTATTTTCTTAATTGTTGGAGCTTCCTGGCTATGTCCAATATCAGAAGGCTATGGTTTGAGTTTATTTCTCTACTTGGTCAAGTCTATAAATTTTTCTTACAGTTCCTTAAAATATTTATTATCCTTGAACCTATTTGGAATTTTTAGAAATATTACAAGTATGAAGAAAGTCATGTGATGGCCACATCAGATTTTTAGTCATAGCTATTAATACCAACTTTCCATATCTGTGGCATTTGATCAAATCAAATTAACACTACTATTTCTGAAGTGACAATCGGAGAGTTTGATAAGATTACATGCAATAAATTTTTTGATGTTAATGAACTTATTGAACAAAAATGTATAGTATAAAATTAATTAAACATCTAGATCTAGCCCTGTATAGAATGCTAAAAATGCCAAGCCTTTTTTATCTAAAATGCTGTTGTTAAATAAGCTTCATTCATCATAATTTTATCTCTGCTAAGGCATTTAATTCTTAATATCAAAAATGTACTGAGAATGAAAACTGTTAATCACAAATTTATCTATATTGCATTTAAATTTTACAAACTATTTGAAATAATTTTTAGGCCTTGGAAAGATTTAATCTGATAATTTCATATGAACTGAAATTTGTTTGAATTTCTAAATTATTTTATGAATGGACACAAGTTAAAGAGCAAAATCACAATTTTCATTAGTTAGAATTACATTAGATTAAAGAACACTTTACATGCCCTCTCAGATCAGTCAGCTAGTGAAAGGCAAAGGAGGGATTAGATTGTTTGTCATTGTTTGTGAAATTCTCATGCAATCTCATGATCTGAGAAGACTTGTGATGCATCCAATTTCAATAAATATCTTGTAGATAAGTGATTCCTAAAAGTTGTGTAGGCACGACACCCTCTCAAAGATAAGCAGGATTTTGCAGCACCCTCATCTTGAAATAAGATTTTATATTTATAAGTACATACAATCTTAGGATGCATCCATTTGATGGTACTAAATCATTATCAATTGATTAGGATGTAAAATTTTGCCATGGTAATTTACCATTATTTCCAAATTGGTGATTTATTTAGTTGACAAAGTTTTCCATGACAACCCTAAAAATTTGCTGCTGCATCCCAATGCATGGTGAAACCCAGTTTGGGAAACACTGGTCTAGACTCAATGGAATGAAATCACTGCCTGATGATTCACAAATTCCTTTCAATGACTTCAATACCATCAGTCAACAATATGTACTTCTGCCTCCACTTCACCATGTTGCTTCTCTTCCACAAATATACATTTATTTAAATATTGAGAAAAAATAGAAACACTCTAGGAACAGTGACAATGCAAAGATAAAGGAAAAAATCTTTACCAGACAAATGCACCTCTTGGTAAGGACATCTAGTTGGAAAAAGACCTGGGTCCAACTCCAGAGGGGCAATTTCCATTTCCTGTAAGATAACATGAAAAAAACAACTTTTAAAATGAAGGCCTTTATTCTTTTGGAAATTAAAATTAGAAAGAATTGATGTACGATCTTCAAATTTGAACTATGTTTTAGGAACATTAATGAAGTTTCTTATTCTATTCATCTTTTTCTGCCTACCATTCGAAATCTCTCATATTAAACATTTAAATCACATATTTTGGGAAGATATCGTCTTTTAAATGGGTTGTTGCCTTGCCAACCACATCATTGTTAAACTTCGAGAATCAATTATTGTCTCAACCTGCATACATATAATATATACAAGTGCATAGATTGCCTTAAATCATCATAGAATTTTTTGTGAAATTACATAATCTTAATGGGACTGGGATTTAGTTTGGATTCTTTTGCTTATCTAAACGACTATATAGATGTAGAGTAAGAGAGAGAGGGATGTGAAGGGATAAGAAGAAAGGGATATAGAATGGCAGGTACATAGAGAGTGAGGGAGGTATGGAATTAGAAAAGGAGAGGAGGAAAGAAATAAAGAGGGAGACAGAGAAAAAGAGGGAGCGCTATGGATTGGGACAGGAGGGAATGAGAGATGGGGGAGGTGGGAAAAAAGAGAAGCAGAGAGAGGGAGGGAGAGAAAGATAGGGAAGGAAAGAGAGAGGAAGGGAGGGAGACAGGGAGGGAGAGAGGAATGGCAAAAGGGAGGGAGGGAATATTATTATACACCCATCATATGACAGGCAATACACTAGTTAGATACGACAATCAATATATCTAACTTTAATTTGTGCATCTGTAAGTTGATATTTAAATGTGTGTAGTTGAAAATGATTAGGAATATAATAAGCATTATTTTCATACAAAGATGATAAGTGTGAGATCAAAAAAAATATAATGTTACACATCTGAGTTTGTACTGGTATATGTATCCTTTATATAATTTGAAACAAAAATTAATTCACTCATAAATTTATCAGAAATGTCAGTTATGTTTTAATCCTGACTCTTTTTTAATATCACATACGAACTCTACATAAAGATATTGGACCACATTAAATAGCTACATGAAAAATTTAGGATGCTGTGATAATTTGTCACAATACTTACATCAGAATATAAAATATTGAATTTTGGATATTTATTTTATTTTTCAGTTCGAAAGGAAAATGAGCAGATGATGAATTCCCTCAACAGAGCAAGCAACAATATAGTGGCGACAGAGGACAACATCGGTGGCACAGAGATGAATGTTGGTGTTAGTGACAGTGCTGCTGCTGCTGTAGTGACCATCAATGCCTCAGTAATGGGAACAGAAGAAAGGTTTGGGACCTCTCCATCATCATCAACAAAAGGCACTCCCTGAGAAAGGCTCTCGGCAGTGGTGCCAATTTAACTAGGACAAAAATTAGGTGAAAGTGTAAGTAGAAGTGGTGTGGGCTGATGCCCTTTCAAAAGTAATTCCAATTGGAAGAGATGATTTTTCCACGTAAGGTCAAACAATGGCCCTCCACTATCTCAAGCAATGATGTACACTTATGGTCCAGTCATACCAAAGCTTCCCAAAGATGGTCCTTGGGAAGTTTGTTTAGTTTCCCTAAAACAAAAACAGGGAATGGAATAATGGTGCTTGATATTTTTTTCTATTTCACAGAAGTTGTTTACTGTGGGAATTTACACAGCCCAAGCACTAAACAGATGAAGTTTTCTGATAGACTTGTTTAAGTGATTCTTTTTGTAATAAATGGTAACTGATGCTTGGCACCACAGAAGCACATAGCAGCCAATATGCACACAAGATTTTAAGTGTTTTAAAATTTGAGGCATATAACCAAAGAAGTGGTGTAAATTACTGGAGCATGTTTATTAAGTCATGAGCAATTCATGATAATGCAAAAGCGAGAGTGTGACATGAGTGAAATGCATATGTCACTATTTTAAAGTGGATTTATCAGTGAAAAAAATAATAATTTTTTGTAGACTGACTGCTGTAATTAATTTGTGCCTCCCATCAGTGTTGCCCAATACCTGTTAAAAGCTTTGAAAAACAAAATCCAGAAAGGGCAGTTTATAAATTCATATTTTAGAGAAAACTGATAAAAATGGGTAGCACCTTAATGGTAATTCTATAGCACAGTAATACATTATTTTAGTTATCATGCATAAATTGGAAAGAAGATTGAAAATAAAATAGTTTTTTATCTTTTTTTCCAACAATAAAATGTGCAATATTGAGGATCACTTTACCAATGCAAATTCAATAAACCCTTGAGCTTAAAAATAATAAATAATAAATTCTACAATGAATTAATGGTTACACTCAAAAGTGAAACCTCAAAACTATAACAGGGAAAACGTTAGTGTACAATAAAAATTGAATGTTTATGTTTTGTTGATGTGTGTGATATAAGTGAAACTGGATTGCTGCCAAATTATTAAATATGCCCAAAAGCTGTACCTCCATGAAATATCTTGATTTGTACAGTCTTCCTTTTGTCTATGAGGGTTTATGTTGGTAATAAACATCCAATTCCATGCTACGCTTGTCAGTGAATTCATTCATCTTTTCCTCCTCCCATAATGAGCTGATAAATTAATTTCCTGCCAGAAAACAACAGTTAATTAGTATTTTAAAAGAAGGACTAAGTCATGCCTTGTTAAGTGCATTTTTGTTAAACCCAATTTAAAAATTGCAAAATTGACATCTTGGGATATAAATTTTTATTTTTTGAATAAACTAAAAACTGAAATAAAAATAAATACTGTGCTGTACTGTACTGTAAAATTAAAATAATGTGGAGCACGTTCATTTTTGCAGATTTTTTTTACTATTGTGCTGTCCAATCACCATACAAGTTTTGGCATAATCAGTTCAATTGTAATGTGCCATAGTTATTTTGCATCATTTCTAATGCAATATAAATATTCAATACTAATAAGGGAAAAATAATTTAAATAACTTATGGCAAAAAAATATAAAATTGAGTGAATGCAATAAAAGTGTAGAAAAATATCCTGATTTAGCAAGGAAAAACATAAATCTTGAGTAAACCTTAAAGTGGCATGGTTTATTGAAAAAGGTAAACATCAGTACAATATTGCATCTAATTTTAAGTTTACAACTCATACAATTCTGTTAAAAAAAGACAAAAAATGTTCTATTGAACCAGCCATTACAGTAACTGTGAAGAAAATCACATGCTCATGCATTATTTGTTTGAAAAAATGGAGAAAGTGTTAGTGTTGAGGATTAATTCTAAAAGTTCTGATGAACACATGCCCCTTACTCTAGCAGGCATTTACAATAAAACCCATTCTCCATTTCAATGTCTATAAGAGGGTGGCGATTCTTCTGAAACATTTAATGCTAGCTCCAGCTGGTTTCAAAATTTTAAACTCTATCCAAATATTCATAGCATTCATTTATCTGGCTAATCAGCAAGTATTTTAAAATTGCACGTGTAATTTTTATTAGCAATAATAATTAATATTAAGTAAATATGAATCAGCTATCATTAGTTTCAATAATATTCATGTGTATTTATACACTTTTTGTTTATTTAATTTAAAAATAAGGAAACCATGCATTATCATGAATCAATCCCTATTAAGTACTACATTATACTGTTTGTTTAGGGAAAAGACCTTTTGGAACACATCCCTTGCACTAAACAAGATATGACTGTATTTAACTATGAAAATATATACGAAATCAACATTTTTTTAAAATATTTATTTTGTAAAAATAAACACAGAAAATGCTATTATTAAATATTATATTATTATTTAGTATTTTTATTAGTATTTTTCCATGGAGTCTTAAGCAACAAAATCTTATACAAATTTGGGAACCTAGAGTAATACAAATTTTAGTTAACTTCATGGTGATTACATCCAAGCCATAATTAAAACTTTTTCATAGAAAACATATTTTGATTGTACTTATAAAGAATTTTTGGTACTGTTTGCATAACTGGGGCGAAGGTAAACCAGGCAATGCTAGCACTGGTAATGCCAAGAAAGCAACAAGAAATGGAACTACCAGGAGGAAAGCAAAAAAGCAGAAGTCAAACGTAAATGTAAGAAGCATTTCAAGGTATGTAATGAAACAACATAGACAACAAGAAATATCACAGAAGATTAAGGCTACCCAACCCAACCCAAGGGGAAGCCACAGTGAATATGGGAATAAACCATTACCACCTAACCAAACTTACCCAACCCGGGGCATTGTGGAGGTTGTTATACCATAGAAGAGAAACACTTAAAGGAAAATATAACCAATCAACTAATTACCCAACCCAGGGACCAAGTTGTAGTATGCTTTGGGCCGAGTAGTAGTATGCCACAGGCTGAGCACACATATGCCGTGCCGCATACTAGTTCCATTTCTCATTGCTTTCTCATCACCAGTGCTAGGGGTTGCCTTGTTTACATTTCACCGCCTCAGTTATGCGAACAGAATCGAATTTTTTTCATTTAGTCCAGAGAACATGATAAACCAGACAACATATTTATTCTAACAAAATAATAACAAAAATTTATCTTAAACCAACCATCATGTTGAAAATTACTTTTAAAATGTTTCATCTTATGGATGTGTTATGGATGGTACAATAACAATAAAATATTATAAAAGTCAAATGGCAAAAGGAAAAAGTTGTTTTTGCTAAAAATATGCTTCTTGATGAGAACTTTAAACAAATGTGCAGTTTTCACAGATATGTTTCAATTAGTTTACTACACCCAGCCCTCACTTCTACACCCAACCCTCACTTTGCACAGTACATGCCTTCCTACAAAAGACTGAGTGAAGCAAAATCACGCAAAGTGGGATAGTTTTTCCCATAGAAACATATGAGGTTACATTCGAACAAGTCCTGAACTCAATATGCAACTATATCTTATAACCACAAAGCTGAACTGAAATATTTTATGAATTTTAATGCTTTCTGAACCATGCTAAAGTCAAAATGTTGGCCATGCAATACCTCAGCTGTTCCCAACCATTTTCACTTCGCGAACCGCTTGGATTAACCTTTTATCTTTGTGAACCCCTTGAGTTGTAACAATTTAGGTGGTGAACCTCTTATAATGGGAAGTAAATTTTGTAAAAACATCTTTTAGGACATGTTGAATTCATGAAAAATAAAAAGTTTATATAGCACATAGTTGTAAACATTTATAATAAAATCAGAATTTCTTATATTGCCATCAGTTTCTAGTTAGTACCTTGTAAAATTCAAATATAATTCTTGAAGCATAAGAAAATTTTGAATTTTTAACCATGTAACTAATTTAAAAGAAATTAAAATTTTGGTAAGAATTGTAGAACCAAGAAAGTGAAAAGGACACCATTACCAAACTTTTCACGAGAACCTCTCAGATTTATTTCACAAATAATGAACCACTGGTTGGGAAACACTGCAGTTCATTATAGTCCTCTAAAAAGAAAATCATGCTAAACCAAAAATTCATAAGGCAAAACTCAAGGGGTCAGTGAATATCTTTCTTTATATAATTTAGAAGAACAAAGATAGGTCAATGACATCAACTGCATTCATTTTGTTATGAAAGCAAAACAAAGAGAGGAACAACAGCTGGTTTCTGTGACTTTTAATGTCAAATTATCCAAATGACAAAAGTAAAAATCTTATGCTGCATTAAATTATCACTTAGACACTTACTGTTTGTAAAATATTTGAATGAAAAAATTTTGATCAAATTTGTTTTTCATAAAGGTATTTAAAACTTTTGATGGTTTGGCAAATTTACAATAATTTAGTGTCATTTATTTCAATTTTTTACAACTTTAAATCATGTGTATAGTTTCATCAAACAAACTTCAATGAATCAGTAGATAAAATTATTTTCTGCAGTATTAGTTGCTACAGACAGAAAATAGAATTTAATTAAAACATGTAATTTCAGACATTCTAGGTCATAGAGTTCAGTAAGTATTGATATTTCACTTATATTTTAATGAATATTTATTTATTGAAGAGGAATAATAGAAAAACTAGGAGAGCCTCAAGATGTTTTTCCACCCCTTTGTATCACTAAATTACTTTTCTTTTTATCAACATTTTGTGAAGGGTTTAAAAAAATCTGTGCATTTGTCTTCCTTGATATAGAGACAATAAAGTATGGGTTAGATATTGGAAGACAACATACCTGTCTATATATATTAATTTTTATTTCTAGTTGATAATGATGATAATTGATTTAGACTCAGAAAATTGCTTCTGTACCAAGTTAAGATAACAAAAAATATCGTTACTACGTCAGAACTGGGACAGAAAGCAGTAGCAAATGAGAATACATTTTCTCAAAATAAATTGAAAATTCTCATAAAATACAGTGAAACCTCTATATAGCTAGAATTTATAAAATTCATAACAATACTCATTTTAACAAGCACTTGTAATATCCAAAAATTGTTGAAATAATTTTGAAATGAGTCTCCTAACTTCTGTGTACATAAATCACTATGCTGTTCTAAGTTTTAAAAGAAAATTAAACCTCGTACGTGCATGTAGGTGTATAGGTTTTGAATCAAAAAATTTTTCATTTTAATTTTGTAACCATACCAAATGAACACATATAAGCTACCTTACTCATAATAAAAATAAGCTTCATCATAACATACCCAGATGGGAGTCAGGCTACTTGTAGTTACGGTTATCCCATGTATATGACATTTATTGGTTTCACAGTTCCCAACATGTTTTAGACTCAAATGTCAGAACTGAAAATAAGCTTCAGTACTTATTTTCCACAAATATGTACATACACAAAACAACATGTTCACTTGCTTCAGTTTATTTTTCATCATATAATGTTTCGTAAGTTATAACATTACTAATCAAACAAGGCAAACAATGGGTATTGTATTTTGATTAATAGCATTAATAACTATTAATAATGTACTCTATACCTACACAAGAAAAACACTACAGTTCTGTATAAAATTTCAGGATAACAAAATCGGGGCAGGTTAGGATACACTCGGTATAGTAAAGATGCTGCAAAATCAGCACTAATTTTATTTTCTCCATATATGTGATGTTTAGAAATTGACAGTAAGAGTGTTTTTGCTCACTATAATAAAGTTCTCGTTATACTTGTTCTATAGAGGTTACTCTGTATATCTTCATATGAACCCAGATAATACATCAAATTATTTTAAATCTATATTTATAATGCATTTTCTTTGCTATGAATGTTAATTTCTTTATTAATTATGGTTACACTATAATTTAAAGTCTTTACTTTTGTGTGTGCTCTTGGTTATATCTTTATTTATAAAGGTAATAACATACTTAAAAGTTGAAAATTATATAGAGCATAGCAAATACCGTATATTCTCGTGTATAGGTTGAGTTTTTAAGACCAAACTTCAGCGAAAAACTAGAGTCGTTTTATACATAATAGCCATGACAGTATTGCTCAGGCAATTTCAAACTTTTATGAAGAAAATATTGCTGTACACAAAAGAAACAACTACTACCATTAGAATTAGTTCAAAGAAAGCATTTGTACATGTATAAATCTTAAAATCCATTAAAATCTGCATCACC
Organism: Tanypteryx hageni; assembly: GCA_028673005.1. Classification (NCBI taxonomy): domain Eukaryota; kingdom Metazoa; phylum Arthropoda; class Insecta; order Odonata; family Petaluridae; genus Tanypteryx; species Tanypteryx hageni. The sequence goes on along the minus strand of CM054112.1, from coordinate 236,337,186 downwards.
AGATCTATCAGATCTAAATAGCTTTTCCCAATCTTTTTCTTGAATATCAACATCTTAAGGATCATCAAGATGTTCTTTGTTAGAAGCCAACTCTTCATCATACATATAATTCCACAAAATATCGTCTTCTGTCCTGTCTAGTCGAATGGTTTTCCACATTTCTTAAATGATTTAAGTAAACATAAATTAAATGCAAAGATTATTGCAAATATAAATGTATAGAATAAATTCAATCGATAGAAAATAGATATTATTTTGAATATTTGACGATGTTTTGACTACACCACCTTTTTGAACTTCGTGTGCTTAGGGTTCGCAAATTTGCACTTCGCAACAAAATGTTTTATGACCATTCAATACTTCTGTTTCGCGCCGATTATTTGCATTTCATGTCATGCGTTTGCGGTGACAACAACCGTGAACTCCCTCTACTTTTTTGTTTCGAAATTCCGTTTAAATATAAAATGACTTATTATATTTTATTTATAATGCTTATTATTTGCAGTTTTCGAAGTAAATAAACTTGATAATTCTCAACTTCATTATTTTGTAGCTCAGTTTGAACTTCACCGCCAATACCACTATTTTAGATGATGAAACATGAGTTTAAAAATTAAAGAAACGCCATCATTTTGGAATGTAAGGTTTTCATTCGCTATTATCTTTGTACATATTTTGAACGTAATTTAAGGAAATTTTATTTTGTTTTCTTAGGGTTTTATTTTTTCGTACGAATTTTTAATGTAAATCTAAGAATTGCTATCATTTTGTAAACGTCAGATTTTCTGCCGCGTATTTTGAATGCGGATACTAAAAGAAATGTTACTTTAATGCTTCGTTTTTTGTGATGTAGGTATTTTGAACAAATAAAAGAAATTTTATCAATTTCTTACGCTAGGTTTTGATTTTCTTTTACGCATTTCGAACGTAATTAATAAAATAAATGTTACCACTTTATAAGGCTAGTGTTTTTTTGCGGCTTGGAAATGTTTGTTTCAGAACCTAAAAAAATACTCTGCGCATCTCATACTCAACTTCCATTTCAGTAGTTAATCCATTTAAGTTAAGGCATTTCCTTGTAATGAACAAAATAACATCGAAAATCACATGCGAAAATGTGCCAGGGTTTAACTGCATAATTTCCGAAATATGTTATCGCTTTGTAATGCTGGGTTTTAAATTGCTATTTTGAAAGTAATTAAAAGAATTTATTTCACTTTATGATACTAGGTTTCCATTTGCTGTTAGGTTTTCTTTTATTTTATGTTAAACTGAATTATTTATGATGAAAAGTGACTTTTTTAGGTTGACTCGGAACCGCACTTCTATTTTTACATTGCGTCCTATGAAAAAATAGGACTTACCCTTTGCGAATTTGCATTTCGCGTCAATTTTCCAGAACCAATTCGCGAAGTTCAAAAAGGTGGTGTATTATTTTGACTTTGATTTTTGGGAAAAATTTTCGTATTTTATGATATATTGTTACAAATAATTAATATAAAAGCTAATTATATTGATTTACTTATTATAAATATATTGAATTATATTGTATTTTTAAATCAAATGCATCAATAGACACTAGGTCAGAGGTGGGCAAACTTTATACCAGGCAGGCCGCATTAACAGTTGCAGCTTCATATGTGGACCACAATCACAAATGAAAATGCTTCGGCAGGCCATGTTAGGGTTCACATTGGAAGTTATTTGAGATAATGCAAGGGATCCTGTTAGCGAAAATCAATAATAAATAATATTTTATCCCCATAACATCACTGGAAAGGTTTTCCAGCCATAATTTTAATCTACAAATATGAAATTATCTGTATTTTATATTATGGTTCACTTTCATAATGGCATTGTGGGCCACATGTGGCCCGTGGGCCATAGTTTGCCCACCCCTGCACTAGACTAACCAAAGGAATGTTATTCTAGTACATCTCAAATCTAAGGTCAGCTTATACACGAGATATACAAAACACCAAAATTTTTATGAAAAAGGTCAGGAGTTGACCTATACATGAGAATGACATATACACAAGTATATATGGTATATAACACAAAGCTAAGTCAATATAGTCATTGAAATGAAATAAGAAAATTTATGCATAAATATTTTAACAGAAAAAACTTATTGCATTTAGTACCTTTATTTTTCCAATAATTCAATAATTAAAGTTCTCTGGTTTAGGTTTCTACACTCCTTTGAATTGACAAAATTTGCAAATTTTCAACTAACCATCATAAAACAAAATTTTGCTTACAATTCATTTTCCCGATTCTCAGGGAAGTAGCTAGGGGTGGATCTGGGGTGACTCTGGCCCCCTTATAAGTCCTCAGTCCTCCCTGGTTCCCCTACCAAATGTCACATTTAAAAATATTTATCAAAAAAGTATTTTGTTTTTGTTCTTAATAAAAAAATTATCTTTCATTTGTATGACAAGTGTGATAAAAATTAGTTAAAACACTTGTATTCATATTATTATTATTTTTTAATTTGGTGTCCTCCAAATATTTTTGACAATCATACTGGACCCCACAGATGGAAGTCTAGTTATGTCCCTCCTGAATAATGGTTAATTACCGTATTAATCCAAATATTGGCTGCATCCCAAATACGACATCTCTTTGAAAGAGAAAAATATATCTCTACCTATGGTACTAAGATTGCGATTATAGGCCACATCCAGGTTTTACACAATCCAGATGAACCAATACACTATATAATGTTATATAGAGCAAAAGTAAAATATAAACTTAGTTTTTCTTTCAAGAGGAGTCATTCTGTATTAATTGAATGGGAATCACTAATTACTTAACATTAAGCTATGAGTAGAACAGCAGTTTTACTATCTGCAAAATACAGCTCATATACAAAATCTTATGAAAAACTTTCAATGATATAGCGTGGAGTTGGAAAAACCATGTTTCTAAATAAATTTCACAGTTGTAATACAACTATAAGTGGATACTTTTTGTGTGTCAGGTTGTTGTGATTCTTTTAAACAACTGTTCTGCATGTAATTTATAATGACTCATAATGTTATTATCTCTACTGTTTGGAATAACTGAGTAAATTGGCCTTTTCTAAAATGCAAATTATAATTATGTTACAAATGCAGTGAGCAAGTTATTTGAAATTTAACATATGTGTTAGTGCTCAAAATTTATATTTTCATGAAAAATGTGTCACAGAAAAATTCAGCATATAATTTTTTTAGAGTTATTGTTATGATTTTTCAAAACTATTAGTGTATATTGACCAATATATTACTTATAGGTATAATATTCATAATTTTTACAGCATTAATAGACAAAAATTTATATTACAATTTCTTCAATCATTGATAGATGAAATGCATATCAATGAAGAAAGCAATAAAGTTTGTTGAGTTTTACAACAGTGTAAATAAAGATTTTATCTCTGATTGAAAACTTAGAAAGTGGTTATACAATGTTTATGGCTCATGTTTTGTTACAATAAAAATCAATCAGTCTCATTTCTTTATTTACATCTTCCCATGACTTGTATAAACAGGTAAAAATATAATCCTCACTATAATAATGCAAATAATCAAAACATAAATGTACAATTTATTGAGAAAAGGAAGGGAATACATATTGATATCCAAGTTGTTGGCATAATGATTTTCTTTTATAAAAAGTTCTGGGCACAAAGAGATTCAAAGAAATTTACAATGACAATAAAGTTTGGGCAGATGAAATAAATAGGGTATTTAGCCATGCAACTAATTTTAGAGAATTGATCAGTTTCAATAATTCTCAGATGAAAGAATTAAATATATTTTTTCTTAAATACCTTGACACTAAAACCGCCGGCAACCTATACCCCCCTAGAACGGCCCCAGTGGTCAAAATGACTGCTCATACAAAAAGCATTAGAAGATGCAACATAATATTCTCAAATTAACACATCACTTTCATTGAATTAAGAATTATATAGTTACAAAAAAAACTTAGTTTTGTCATTTTTTATAACTTCTTAGGTTCCGAGCACTCCAGACAAAAAGTTTGTTACAATCTTTGTGGTGCATTTTCCACAAACTACCTTGTTACATAACATGCCAACTTGCGCTGATTTGTTCCCATTACCACTATATATTTGACATTAGCATCTTTTACTACCAATTTGGTTACTAGAATTTCCATCATCTCTCACATCATCCTCACACTGAGTAGCTGCAGCTGCTGGAAGGTTGGATCTCTTAGTTTCATGTAATTCTCCCTGAGCTCTTTCACCACCTAAAGGATGAAATCCCTTCTTTTGACTCTTTTCCCTGTTGTTTCTCTGCCAGATCTAGTATATTATAGAAAACATGCACTAGCCAATAACAGGATGCTGCTTTCATTGTGTAGAGGCATGCCATTTTGTCTAACACATCAACCCCACATTTCGTAGTTATAAAACTGCACTGTTTCTGGAGGTTTCTTCTCATTATGCCCAATTTCTACAGATGGATGCAATGTGCTCATGATGATGACGTTTTTATTTATTCTACCCTGATAAACTATTAGTGTACAGTCATCGCTGCTCTTGAGAGCACTTGTGCTGTAAATCTCAGTACATGAACTCTTTACTAAAGCTGGACCTTCCCTTCTAGCTCGGTTTACTGTGCCCACAATACTTGTATTTCTCTCTCATAGTTTTTTGGATGACTTTAGAGAAGTGAAAACATTATCTGTTGTTGTTACAATCCTATAATTGTCCAAAAACGGCTCTAGCAGGAGAAGCACCACATTTTCAGAAAGAGTTTGATCACCAGGTCATGATTCATCTTTTCCGAGATATAAAAAACGATTTAGGTGGTATTTTGATTTGACATCTACTGCAAGCCAGAATTTAATACCAAATTTGTCTGATTTGTTTGCCATGTACTGGGTGAAGCATCACCTAGTTTTTAATAATAAAATAATTCTTGTTATAATTACACACTCCTGCCATGACATGTTCACTGCTCAAAGCTCAGCAACTGATTCGTATAACAATGACTCATAACAATGACACATAGAGTGATAACAAGTCGAAATTTGAGATAGGTCTTGGCATCACTCCCCCTCCTCTCTAATTAAAATAGCTCTATTGGATACAATGTTTCACAAAAGGTGATTTTTTTGTATGATTGCATGTACATAAAACCATCCACTTTATTTCTGTTACAAAATATTAGTCATCAAAGATAATACATCAAAATCTTATAAATTCAAAAACCATTTTAACCAATTTTTATGCATTCTTTTCATGAAGTGAACACATATAGGGGAGGTTGTTTCTGTCCGTCCGTCCATTTACATGTTAAAACTCGGAAACTGCTGGACATATTATGATGAAATTTGGTATTAGGGAGGTTTGTTAAAATTGGTAAACAGATTTCAATTTCGGTCAAAATCGGACACCAATGATGACCACATTACATGAAGACCTACAATGTTCCTTTGTTTCAACTTGGGAACTGCTGGAGGTATTTTGATGAAATTTGGTATTGGGGAGTTTTGCTAAAATTGGTCAACCGACTCCAATTTTGGTTAAAATCAGATAACAATTACAACCACTTTACATGACCTACATATAGTTGACTATGTTCCTTGGTTTCAACTCAGGAACCACTGGAAGTATTTTGATGAAATTTAGTATTGGGGAGTTTTGCTAAAATTGATCAACTGATTCCAATTCTGGTTATAATCAGATAACAATTGCGATCACTTTAAATGAAGACCCACAAGTAGGTGACAATGTTCCTTAGTTTCAACATTGGAACCGCTTGACATATTGTGATGAAATTTGGTATTGGGGAGTTTTGTTAAAATTAATTGTCCGATTCCAATTTTGGTTAAAATCGGACAATAATTACGACTACTTTACATGAAGACCTACATGTATTTTACAACGTACCTTGCTTGCTTCTCGTTAAATTCTCATCTGAGCGAAAAATATTGAGAACATTGCAAAATCTCAAAGAATGCATTTGGAAACTCTGTGTACTCTGACATGGAGTACACCTTCCCAATCTTGTTATTACTGGTCAAATTGACTGCTCTGGCCATTCTAGGTATTATATGATATATGTCTGGTGTTAATGTCATAAGAGTCTAAAAGTTATTGTGTACAGGTAAAGGACATTTATTTAGGAAAAGTCATAAAATTGCAGGTCATTTGGTGCACATGCACAAACGTGGTAACATAAGAAAAACTGCTAGTGGTCAAATTGACCACTTTAGCCAATCGTGTTAAGAAAAATTGTCACTTGGATTTCATTCTGGATTGAATATAAAATTGATCTTTACATATCCAGTAATTTACATGAAAGTGAAGATTACAACCATTGGAATGAAGAACCAGCCTGATAGCAAGTGGCAGGACTAGCATGCTAGGGTATGCAGAGTATGCTGTGCATAGGAACCCTCGAAAAGGAGGCCTAAAAATGGGATTTGCCCTCTCCCCTTATACTGGTAAATAACTATAGTGAAAGCTTTATTATCCGACATGGATGGGGATTTGAGGGTGCCGGATAATCAAATTTTCTGGTTATCTGGGCTGCCTATCTACCTAGGATTCACCAACTGATAACAATAGTAAACTAAAATTTTGGATATGTACTAATGTAAACCATATTGAAACCAACATATACACTGTACCGAGTATAGGACAATCAAAACAAGTAAAATGTAAACATTTTATTAAAAAGATACTGTAATTAGCCCTTTCACTCCCAAGGTGCAGATCTGGTGGCATCGCTGGAAAACACTATTTATTTGGCCAAAATGTAACAAATGCCAGCACAAGTACATAATCTCCTGTTTTTAATGAAGATGTAGTTAATTGTTTCAGCAATAGATATCCCTTAATGTCGATCTTCTTTTATTTATTTTCTTACGTTGTAAATATGCCAGTTATTAAAGTTTTCCAGATAACAAAGCTTTTACTGTATCGTATATATTACAAAAATTTCTCCCCAGTTGTAATGCTGTCATTTACACTGCAGATTCGGATATACCATGAGTTTTCCTTCCTTCCCAGTTCTTTGAAAGAAAGTCCTTTCATATTTTTGAAGTACTAAAAAAAAAATAATTACTGACTATTTAAATGATTGATTAAATAAATTTCTTGGAATGACTTTATATTTTTTATTTTGTTTGTGCCTATAAAGAAATTCCTAAAATAAAAAAGTTGTGTATTGGACAATACGATCAAGTCCTTGGTTATATCATAGTTATCTTATTATGCAGTTTGCAGCTCCTACCATGAAACCTGGGTTATAACTGGAGAGCGGTGTGCCTCTATTTGACAAAGCAAAATTAAATGTTACTTTCATTAAAAAATGATTGTGCCATACTAATGTTAATATATAAATCTGAAATTCTGTTTGTTTGTTTGTTTGTCTGCTATACACACCTTTAAAGATATCATCACAAACTTTGCATAGATATATAATTTTACCCTGTGAGTAACATAGACTATGTGGAAATTTTAAAAATATTGGAGGGGAGGTTATAAGCACACTGTGCATTACACTACTATAGATGTTAGTGCCATTGGACAGAAGCCGCGTGAATTACGTTAGCACCATCTGACAAAGCTGCATAAACTAGGTACATTAATGCCATCAAACAGTAGCTGGCGGTTGCTTTAAATATTCCTGGACAACACTGGGTACTCCAGCTAGTGAACACATAAAATGCACTTTAAAAGTTTAAAAAATTATAGCATACAAAAGAGAGTACAAAATAGTAAGCTTTGCTAGTCTTCAATGGTCTAATGCACAGATTCGGAAAGTGCACTCCCAAGCTTATACATATATTTTAATTGCATTTTTTTAAATCTCTTTCATGCCCAATCACATCAAGAAATTCTTTGTTTAGCAAGATTGTTTATTAATGAAACTGCAATGCAGCAGAAGTTAAAGTAAGAGTTAATGTAAAACAATAGCACAAAATGAAATTCATGACCATTATGAAAACATCATTGAAAACTAATAACAAGTAGTTCTGGAAAGAACTAATCCACCTACTTTCCTTTCAATACAATTTTAATATATAAGAAGTAGGGGTGTACACAGGTTTCCCGTGGTGCAGAAGTGCTTTTCGTCAAATTTGTCATAGTATAATTGTATATTAATGTATTTTCTTTGAAATTAGAAAATTATTATTCTTTATATTGTGATAGCCCTGCTTTTTTGATCCATACTAAACATATTCATCTCGTTTTCCCATTCTATACTCGCTCTACAAACAAAATTTAATTAAAATCTGTTCAGCCAATTCATTCCAAATCCTTAATTACTGAAAGAGTTTAATTTGGATTGTGGCACCTCTGTTTGGCTGATTCGGTTTAATTATCTAATATGGTTTTGTATATATGTGTATATTATAAGTATTAACTTGGGTTAAAATTGATGCATACTGTGGCAGCTCTGCTTTCAATATCTACACTAAACATCTTGATTTTGTTATTTTATGTTACACGCCTTCTTCATACAAAACAACCATTGAAATCAGTTGGGCAAATTCCTTCCAAATTCATTATTACAGAAAAGTTTAACTTTGCAATTGTGGCACCCCTGCTGAGTTGATCAGGTGCAAATATGTCATTTTGGTCATTAATATATGTGCATATCCTATGTACCAAATTTAGTTAAAATCAGTTCATTCATGAAGAAGATGCTAAGGGGGACACACAGACACCAGGGTGATCTCATAAGACTATTTTTCATTTTTTGGAAAGTAGGCTACAAATGATAAATCCCTGCTCTAACTCCCTCAGTGCAATTCCCATGAAGTAATTTAGTCTGAATGTCAGCCCGCATATTCCACATGTAATTTGAAATGAAAATCCAGCCATCTCAGAGACTGAACCTCATATTTTGTGACAACTTATTTATTGTGGCTTAATCTGAACCAGAGTCTAGTGCTCAACTTGTGGACAAGGATTTCAACAAATGGTTTCGGTTGGCTAAATAGATAATAGTGATGGTGATTCCAATCTGGACCAAAATTATATCATTAAAGGTAATGGCAACACAGTCGATTAAGAAATTTATGACAAGGTTGATGATTGCTTTGTAACTCTAGATGGATATTTTTATGGGATTATATTTCTGCATCTCATTTAAAAGGCTAATGTTCTTAAAGCAGCGGTTCTTAACCTGTCGGGCATCCCCATATGAGGATTCAAGGAGGGATGCAAAGCATTTTGGATCAAATAAGTTTTGCCTCAAATTTCCATCTATAAAGATCGGTAATTTCTCACACTTGGAATTAAAAATTAAAACCCCTGCACCATAAAATGATCCAGATGACCAATCATAGGTCAATGAATAAAAGAAAAAGGTAAAAGATTTTCAAATTAATACTTACAAGTTTGCTGGTGCACCGAGACTTGTTTGTCGAAAGGTTTAAAGAGATGAAAAAGGGGGGTACACACACGCACAAACATCCATGCACAATCACTCGGGGACTCTGGAGATTTAACTATATATGTATTTCGGGGGCTATACTCCCATCTTCAGTAGTTAAGGTCGTATGAGTTGTTTTAGTTTCGTCCTCTGTATTATTACCTTCCGGGGATAGGGGAGAGGAGGGGAGGGGGGTGGGAGAATTCTTAACCGTCAGTGTAAAGGGGGGATTATGGGATAGGCTCACAGTCATGGTTCATTACTGTGTTTTGGAATTTGTTTATGAAAATGCTTTCATAAGCATCAAGTTTCCAGTTGGTTGGTGTTGTTTTTAAAAGGGCCATGTTTTCAATTTTAATTGGGTGATTATTTTCTTGAATATGCATAGTGACGCTAGACCTATTGGGCCTATTGTATCTGTAGTGTGCCAAATGTTCTTTAAATCTAGTTTTGAGCTTATGTTTTATCTGACCTATATAGATTTTCTCGCAGTCTGTACATGCGATTTTGTAAATACCCGATTTTTGTAAGGTCGGTATTGTGTCATTCGGGTTGTGAAGTAAATTAGAGAGTTTATTTTCATTAACAAATATTGCTTTTAGGTTTTGTTTCAAGAAGATTTTTGATAGGCCATTGCTAATGCTTGGGACAAAAGGGATTTTTACGTATTTTGTCCTTTTGGGGGACGAGTTAGTGAGGGTGGTGTGTACATTTAAAAAGAGACTGAGTTTATGTTTGTGTTTGTGTAAAATGTTTTCTATAATCTGAGGGTCATACCCATTGATTTTTGCACAGTTTTTTATATGATTTAATTCTGTCCAGAAATCAGTTTTGGAAAGAGGAACTTTTAGGAGTCTACGTACCATTGAGTGGAAAGGTGCTAGTTTATGGGAAATATGATGTTTGGAATGAGATGGAATGTATGTGTCTGTGTGTGTGGGTTTGCGGTAAATCCCGAACTTCATTTTGTTGTTTACTCTTTTTACAAGCAGATCCAGAAATGGTAATGTGTTTTCTTTTCCTAATTCATGTGTAAATTTTATGGAGGAGTATTGATTGTTAAGTTGCTGAACAAAATGTGTTAGATTATGTTTGGAGCTGTCAAAAATTCCAAAAATGTCATCTACGTATGTAAGGCACAAATGTGGGAAGTAGTCAAAGGTGTTTTTGCATTGTTTTTCAAGGTTGACCATAAATAGGTTGGCTAAGAATGGTGAAAGAGAGTTTCCCATAGTTGTACCATGGTTTTGTTGATTAAACTTATTGTTGACTTGAAAGAAGTTTTGGTTCACACATAAATGTGTTATTCATACTAGTTTGTCTACTGTTTTTGATGGTAGATTTTGATAAGTAAGCCATTCTTGGAGGAAGTGTAATGTTTCATCAATGGGGACATTGGGAAAGAGGGAAGAAACATCAAAAGAAACTAAAATCTCACTGTCTAAAAGTGTAATGTCTTTAAATTCGTTGATAAAATGGGAACTGTTTTCAATATTTGAATCTTGTTTAAGAGGAAATTGTTTGAATTGGTCATTAAGCCAATGTGAAATTTTGTATGTCGAGCTGTTGATGGAGGAAACAATGGGTCTAAGGGGAATGTCTTCTTTATGGATTTTAGGCAGGCAATATATCCTGGGGACCCTGGGGTTTGAGGTATAAAGTTGGAGGCTGAATCGTTTCGTGATGAAAGTAGAGCATGTTTTGACAATTTTGGTAGTTTCTGAGATCATTTTGTTAATAGGATTTTTGGGTGTCATAGTGTATGGCCCCTCTTTTAGCGATTGTTCTACTTTTTCATGATATTGATCTTTTTGCATAATGACTAAAGTGTTACCTTTATCTGCCTTTAGATAAAAGCAATTTTTATTATTAAGATACTTAATTGTACAGTGTTTGGAATGTTTATGTTGGTTTTTATTCATTTTTGGCCATGTTTTCCATTATCTGTGATAATGCAGTGGCTCTAATGATATTTTTACTATCATTTGGTAAGGTTTTAATAGAAGACTCAGTATCTGCCACGATGTCCATGGGCGTTTTTTTATACAAGAGGGTGTATTTAAGTTCTTTCCTGAGCAGGGAAAGTTCTTTGTTGTTAAAGGTTATGTTTATAAGATTAATTACATTGTCTTGTTTTTGTTTGGAATGATAGGTAGTATTATTCTGATTGGTTTTTAAAAGGCAGTAGTATTTTTTCCAAAGTATGTTGGTTTTATTTTGGACCTTCTGTTGTATCACGGATTGGATTTTTTCAAGATGATCATCCCATATGGGAATTTCAAAACCGGATAAATTTTTAGTTATTTTTAGGTGCAAATCATATGCTTCCAATGCAAGGGAAGATTGTTTTCTGTAGAAGTTTTTGATTTCCAAGTCGATCCATTTTCGTTTGGCAAAGAGAATAGCTTTTAAAGCGATAGGGTTGGTAGTTTTAGGGAAAATATTAGTAAAATTTGGGAAGATGTTAATTTTCGGCAATCCTTGAGAAATTTTATATCTGCACCTATAGTGTGAATATGAGTTTTGATTTTGTGAAAACGGTTTAACTCCTTAGGCCAGAAAGCCATACTTATGTTAAAAAATGGAAATTTGGAGACTACGGCTAGATGACATGGAATTAAAAATTAAAACTACTGCACCATAAAATGATCCAGATGACCAATAATACATCAATGGATAAAATAAAAAGATAAAAGATTTTCAAACTAATACTTACAAGTTTGCTGGACAAGGGTGGTCCACAGAGACTTGTTGTCAAAAGTTTTAAAAAGATGAAAAAAGGGGATACACACGCACACACACATCCACACACAATCACTCGGGGACTCTAGAGATTTAACTATATATGTATTTCGGGGGCTATGCTCCCATCTTCAGTAGTTAAGGTCGTATGAGTTGTTTTAGTTTTATCCTCTGTATTTGTACCTTCCGGGGATAGGGGAGAGGAGGGGAGGGGGGTGGGAGAATTCTTAACCATCATCAAGAGACAAAGTTATGATGCTAATTATAAATTAAGAGTGTGTCAGTAGTATGCTAAAGAACATTGTAATAGAGCAGTTGAACGTGAATTTGGGCCCAGTGAATATCTTATAAGAAAATGGAGAAAGGCTGAAGAAACGATAAAAAATATGGGAAAGACCAAAAAGATGAACCGTGGTAGTAAAGCAAACCATCCTGAAATGGAAGAATGCTTGCTGAAATGGATAAGAGATACAAGAAGGAACTGCTTGGGTGTTAGCATATCAGCTGTTCATGAGCAAGCTTTGAGATTATCCAAAGAATTAACCATTCAAGACTTCAAAGCATCTATGCATTGGTGTCGTCATTTCTACAAAAGACACTATTTATCAATCCGCTGATTAAGTCAACGATGCGTCAACATTTGCCCGAAGACCATGAGGATAAATTAATTGAATACCAGTCCTACATAATACAATTAAGAAAGAAATTAAATTTTCCACTTAATCAAATAGGCAACGCCGACCAAACACCATTAACATTTGATATGCCATCTGATACAACGGTAAATGAGAGAGGTAAAAGTACCATCATGATGAGAGAAACAAGAAATGAAAAAAATCGTTTCACTGTCATGCTTGCCTGTATGGCTGATGGGATGAAACTGCCTCAATATGTAGTTTATAAAAGAAAAACAATGCCGAAATGCAAATTTCTCCGTGGCATCATAGTCCGAGTGCAACAGCAAGGTTGGTTTGATGAAAACATTACCAGTGACTGGATGGAGACTGTTTAGAAAAGAAGGTCTGGTGGAATGCGTTAAAGATTCCTCTTGGTCTCAGATGCATTCGGATGCCGCATGTCCCAAAGTAAAAAAGAAACTCCTTGAAATTAAGACAAATTTGGTGATTATCCCAGGGAGAATGACATCTATCCTGCAGCTGCTAACAAGGTGTTTAAATTAGCACTGAAGAAGAAGTGGGCCGATTGGATGGTGAATGGCACACACATTCACCAAAGGTGGACTCATTCGTAAAGTAGATATAAAAACAATCTGTCAGTGGATCGTGGAAGCATGGAGTAACCTCCCCTCAGAAACGATAATTAAGGGATTCAAAAAATGTTGCATAAGTAATGCTTTAGATGGAAGTGAAGATGACATATTATGGGAAGATGATGACAACAATGGCACTATGACCGCAAAATTAGAGTCAGACAAATCTGAAGCTTCAGAAAGAAATGAAGTTCACGACGAGTTCCATATTACCAATGAAGACTCTGATGACGGCGAATTTCTAGGATTTTAGAGAAACTGTTTGAAAAGTTTGATTTGTTTTCTTGATTGAAGACTTTTTTCAATGAGCAGATGCTTGATTTTTAAATTTTAGTTATCAGGTATTTCATTTTAACTGAAGACTCCGTACAGAAAGAACAAAATATGTTTAGTATCCATGTATGAGTATGAGTGGCTAATGAAGCCAAAATGTTTTGTATTTACAATTACTGTTTGAAATTTATGGAATAAAGAGATCTGAAGATCCTACGCAGACAGGCATAAGCTGTAAAGTTGGGAATAATTTTTAAATGAGAAAAAAGTCTGCTATGACCGGGAATCAAACCCGGATCTTCCACTTGCCAGGTGGATATTCTACCACTGAACTATCATAGCAGATCAATTTTCTCATTTCTGAATGCGTATGTTTTCTTGGTTGGGACGGAACTAGCCAAGCTAGTATCAAACTGCCCCAACGGATGTCCTCGAAGAGATTCATCAAAGAAAACTCCTCCCTCTCAAATGGTGAGATTGCCAATTTTCAAAATTATTCCCAATTATTGTTTGTAAAAGTGAAATATTTTTTTCATATTAAAAAGTTTTATTTTGATTAAAACACTTTGATGGTTAATAAATATTAGTTTGCAGCTGTTTATTTTTCATTTTTCATCAAACATTTCATAGAGAGAAAAACATGAAATTTTATGTACTCGTGGATAAAATGCACCCTACTTTTTAGCACCTACTTTTTAGTTTTGAAAATTTGGAAAAAAAGTGCATCCTATACACGGGTCTTTACACCTATTTTTCCTGAAACCATGTTGTTGATTATTAAGAACTGAGTTTTTTCTAAAATTCATCTTCCTATCCAAAAGTCCTATAGCAAAACATCCCTCAATTGAACAATGACACAAAATTTACTTCCTCAAAAACATAGGCAAAAAATTTAGTGAACCCATATACATACCTATCACAATTAAGTATCTAATTTTCGATTTCCACTCTTAGATAAACATTCAATCACTTTGTTTACATCAACTTCAATTTCAGAATGTGCAGAATCTTTCTTGGCTCATTTGGTTTCTTGAATATGGTTTTAAATGTCGCAATGAAGAAAATCTTCTCTTGGCAGACTCAACACCTATTGGCAATGTCAGAAGAATTTTTAATAGTTGGTTCACTAAAAATATGTCCTGATCACAAAATTAAAGAGCTACTTCAATGGGTAAAGGAATTTCCATAGATTCTGCTGATCTAACCTATTTTTCTCTCCAGAACTGAACTTTTGCTTATAGTTGGAATTCAGGTGCAGGTTTATAATCAACTAGAACAGTGGCGCCAACCTACAGCCCATGAAGAGTTTTTGTGCAGCCCACAAAGCTATGATTTAAAAGTAACCTGAAAAATGTAATGAACAAATTCATGCATTTTAACCAAAATTTTGACAATAAAATTTTTAATATTGAAATATTAACTATAAAAACCTTATTTAGAATTTATTTTCACATATATTGCACATCAAGATATATTAGTCACTTCCGATTTAAACTCGAATCTGGCCCACCAAAGATTTGACAACTTTCAATGCAGCCCACCGATGCAGCTTGACATGTAAAAAAGTTGGGCACCATTGGCCTGGGAGATCACCATAGTATTTGCAGATTTCCTTAATCTTCAATGAGTTGGTATTTAAATTCAATAAGTTTTTTGGCAACAGACAATTGAGTTCGCATGAATTAAATGTTTCATTAGAAAACCTAGTTTCCAAATCATTTATCACTGCATCTAACATTGGAATATATATGTACTATCTTTGATAGTATTCTTTGTGCATCAGACATGGAATGTTTAATCTGTACATTTGCTTTTTCCCATACAGGGAAGCTCTATCTTTACATCTAACCTCGACAAAAGCTCCAAAGCTTTGGAGAAGATGATGGAAAATTCATCATTACAGTTGATGCATTGGTTTTTTAAAATTGAGTGGAGATCATTAAGAAGAGTAGAAGCAACAGTTAAGTCAACAGATTTCTTCTGGAATAATTGCCTTAATGGTAAACACAAGTAAAATACTGACAGTTGGTAGTGCAATGCTACTACAAATACCACATCCCGCATAACTGCCAGCAAGATTTTAGCCTTAGAAGAAGTTGTGGTTTCACTCCAGTTTGATATGTATTTAAATGCCTGAATGATTTTCTCTGTCAAGTCAATAAACTGTATCAAAGAATCACTTCTTTCTACCCAATGAGTTTCACACATATCCTTCGGATGTGAATTGACAATGTTTATTAGTACATGGATTCACTTTGAAGAAGTATTAAAGAAAGAAGAAACTTCCTTGATGATACATATACTTTTAACAGATGACATCATTAACAGGGACAAATTCAATGCATTGTTAAAACAAGGGCTTCTAGCACTGTATTTTGCTTCCTTTCTAATCTCAGCAATTTGTTCTGAAATCAACATCAAGCTCCTGTCTGTACCAATCCCAACACAATGAAGATCTAAATTCAACTCTCATTTTCTTAAAGATTAGCGATTTGAAGTACGATGAAATCACTGCCACGCTACGAATGCAATTTTCACCGAAGCGATCAGTCATTGCCGAAAGACACCGATTCAACGAGTGGGTTCAAAGGAACGGGGAGTCAGTGCTAAATTTCGCGGCAGGGCTCCGGAAGGGCTCCAGGTTTTGCAAATACGGTGCTTTTTTAGATCAGGCTTTACGCGATCAGTTTGTTTTGGGGTTGCAAGACAAATCTACAGTAAAAGCATTGTATCTCGAGTCCGAGACACTCTCTTTCGAAAAGGGGTGGAATTAGCGGTCGCGAGAGAGAGGGCAAGCGAAAACGTGGAAGCGTGCGGAAAGGCTCAAGACCACGTTTCGGCAGCAGTCGGGGGAAATTGCAGCGTACATCGCATGGGAAGAGACGCCAACAGCCGCAGCCACGTGGGAAGATCGCCAGAGTTCCACGAGGCAGAAGAGGAAGAACCGGAAGTGCACAGAATAAGGGCGCGAGGAAGCGGGAGAGACGGCCGACAGAATCCGGAGGCATCGAGAGGGAACGATGCCGGAGAAAGATGCTATTGCTGTGGACGCGAGGGACATAGAAGTAGCAGATGCAGATTCCGGTCCTATAGATGCGATATATGCCATCAACTTGGACACCTGAAGGCAATGTGTAAAAGGAGAGTAAATGGTAAGAGAGAAGGTAAGAGCATTTTTCACCAAGTTGCTTCCACTTATGTGAACGATGAGACGGAAATTGAGGTAGGAGATGCAATCAGGGAGTTTGGGGAGAAAGATGTGCCGTTGTTTAACATGAGGGAATCTGGAATCGAAGATGTAGGGCCATGGTTTGCCGAAGTTAAAGTAGAAAACAGAGATGTTCGAATGGAAGTCGACACAGGTTCTGCCATTTCAGCCATTTCAGAAGCATTGTACGAGGAAGTATTTAGTAATATTCCCCTGAGAACTACAAATGTGAGGTTGAGATCCTATGCAAATACGATTATTCATCCAAAAGGCGTCGCAAGGGTAAGGGTTTTGTTTGCAGGGAAAAGTGCAATGTTACCCTTATTTGTAGTAAGTAATGGAGGACCACCACTTCTTGGGAGAGATTGGCTAAAAACCCTGAAAATGAGCATACCCATTCACAAGGTGGAAGTTTTAACAGAAAACAAATTGGAACGTCTTTGGGGGAAGTTTAAGAACTTGTGGGATGGTGGGTTGGGCTCATTCAATAAAGGGCAAGTGGGATTGAGTTTGAAGGAAAGTGCCAAACCAGTTTTCTGCCGTCATAGAGCGTTAGCTTTTGCCTTGAAAAGTAAAGTAGACAACGAAATAGATAGGTTGATCAAATTGAAAATCCTGTACCCTGTTGAATTCAGTGAGTGGGCCACACCAGTTGTTCCTGTTGCCAAAAATGATGGCAGTGTGAGGATTTGTGGTGATTTTAAAATTACAATAAACCCACAACTCGAAGTAGAGTTGAAGAAATTTTTGTAAAATTACAAGGGGGGGAAAGTTTTCAACAGTTGATCTGTCTCAGGCATATCAACAATTAATTTTAAAAGAAGATTCTCAGAAATATTGCACTATCAACACCCATAGAGGGCTTTTTAGGTATAGGAGACTCCCATTTGGAATAGCGTCTGCACCTGCGATTTTTCAAAGGGCAATGGACCAGGTTCTTCAAGGGTTAAAGGGAGTGGCATGTTTTCAGGACGATATAATAATCACAGGCAGAGATGACAAGGAGCACATAGAGAATCTGGAAAGACTGTTGAAGAGATTAGATGGGTGTGGATTCAAGGTAAATAGATCGAAGTGTAATTTGCTGTTGAAATCTGTTGAATTTTTGGGACACACAATTGATAAGGAAGGCCTACATGCATCCACATCCAAGGTTGAAGCAATCAAGAATTCCCCAATCCCTCAGGGTGTTTCCCAATTAAGAGCCTTTCTTGGCTTAGTTGAATACTATTCAAAATTTCTGCCAGGGTTAGCCTCAATGTTACATCCCCTTCATAAACTCCTTCAAAAGGATGCAGAGTGGTGTTGGACCCAGGAGTGCAGTGCAGCAATTAAGGCAGTCAAGGAGGCAGTCACATCCACCAAGGTACTAGCTCACTATACCCCATCCCTTCATGTTATTTTGAAGTGTGATGCTTCTCCGCATGGGCTAGGGGCTGTGATTCTCCATAAATTTCCAAATGGTGAAGAGAGACCAATAGCTTTTGCCTCCAGGTCCCTCAGTAAGACGGAGAGAAATTATTCCCAGATAGACAGGGAGGCATTAGGAATAATTTTTGGGGTGAAGAGGTTCAGCCATTATCTTTATGGGAGGAAATTTATATTGAGAACCGATCACAAGCCTTTGATATTTATATTTGGGGAGAAGAAAGGCATCCCCCAAATGGCAGCTAATAGATTGCAGAGATGGGCCATCATTTTGCAGTCTTATAATTGCAGTATTGAGCATGTGAAGGCTGCCGAGAACAGAGTAGCAGATGGGTTATCGAGACTGCCACTTAATACTGTTGAACCAGAGGAAGTGGAGTTTTCTTATATTGAAATGGGCGAGAGAGAATTTCTACCAATTACTGCTACAAAAATTAGTCAAGAGTCAAAGAGGGACAAAATTCTGAGTCATATAATTGATTTTTGTTTGTTTTGCTGGTCATCTCATACAGATGAAGAGTTTAAGCCTTTTTGAATTCGAAGCCATGAACTTACAGTAGAGCAAGGATGCCTGATGTGGGGAAATAGAGTAGTAATACCCAACAGCTTGAGGCCACATATTTTAGAAGAGCTCCACTCTAGTCACATGGGCATAGTGAAGATGAAGTCTTTAGCCAGGTCTTATGTTTGGTGGCCAAAGCTAGATGAGTGCATTAAATCTATTACAAAGTCATGCATTCCATGTTTAATGCACAAGCCGGCACCAAATAAGAGTACCATAAAATCGTGGGAGTGGGCAGAGAAGCCTTGCCAGAAATTTCATATAGATTTAACTGGCCCATTTGAGGGAAAAACCTTTCTTGTGATAATAGACAGCCACTCAAAATGGCCTGAGGTTAAGGAGTTGAGGAATGGGACATCTGAAGAGATAATTTCTCATCTGAGGTCTTTGTTTGCAATATTTGGACTTCCCAAAACAGACAACGGATCTCCATTTATCTCTGCAGAGTTCAGACACTTTTGTAGAATGAATGGTATTGAGAAAATTCATTCTGCTCCTTACCACCCAGCAACAAATGGGGCTGCGGAAAATTTGGTGAAATTGTTCAAATACAAAGTTAAGTCTCTCTTACACACTAAGATTCCTTTGCACGTTGCCTTACCCAGGTTTCTTTTCAGTGCCAGGATCACGCCCCATGTAGCTACAAGGGAGGCTCCAAGCAAGCTGCTACTGGGAAGAATTCCCAGATCACGGCTATCATTTGTAAAACCAAATTTACAGGATTCGGTGAACAAGGGAACTTCAGGGAAGCAGAAGGAGGGAACGTCCGTGAGGACCTTCAGTGTGGGAGACCGGGTGATGGCGAGACAATACAGGGGAAGATCCAGGTGGGCAATAGGAACCATCATAGCAGTCCAAGGGTCTCGGAATTTCATGGTAGAGACTGATGGCAGGTTGGTGTGGCACAGACATTTGGACCAACTTCGAGAGTTCTGGGAAAGTAAGAGAAACAGCAGTGAAGTGCAAACAAGGATTCCAGCGAAGGACAGCACAACACCCATGGTTGCAGAGGACAACATAGGCTCCTGGAAACCCCTAATCTCCTCATGTACTGACACGGAACAAGGACTGGAGAGAGTAGGCAGTCCTGAGGAACAAGTGACTGCCGAAACAGTTAATTCAGCTGTTGAGGCAGATAAAAGTGATATATCTGTGCGTAGATACCCACTAAGAAATCGGAAACAAAGAGTTATTAGAGACATGTAAACAATGGACTATATATATAACATATATATGTTTTTATGTAAATTGTTTAATTTTTTGTTTTTTTTTGTGGTGTTTTTTTGTGAAAGGGGAGGAGTGTAATGTTGTAGCTACAACTTGCGCTTGAGCATCTTTCATTGGTGCCAAGTGCGTGCATAGCCTTTACTTGTTTCAGGGCAACAAACAAAGCTACAGCGGAGGCTAGTCAGTCTGACGCCGGAGCTGGAGATTAAGGCGTGTGTTTGAATAAATACATCACAATACTCATCTATATGAACAAAGGAAGTATCCATGATATTAATAACTATTGGCCAATTACTCTTCTGAACCAATTTGCAAAAATTTTTGAGAATGTCTTTTACACCCGTCTAATAAGTTACATAGAAACCTACATGATCCTCTTCAATTCCCAACATGGTTTCAGACAAAACAGATGTACTACATCTGCTATATATAGTGCTGTTGATTACCTACATAAATCTCTTAATCACCATCAAGAGACTGATTATTTTTAGACTTTTCAAAAACTTTTGATCATGTGAATCATAAGCTTCTGCTTGGTGAACTCAGTAGGATTGGTATAAGAGGTATAACTGGATTCATTCTTACCTAGATGATAGGTCATATAGAGTAGTCATCAATGATGGTGGCACAAATCATTCTTCAGCCAGCAAAGTAGTGACTCTAGGTGTTCCTCAGGGATCTATTCTAGGGCCTGTCTTGTTCCTGATTTGTATTAATGACCTGCCTGAATATCTCAGTTTAGTTGATGTGTCCAAAACAATACTGTATGCTGACAACACAAACATTTTACTATCTTCCCCATCTCAAAGCAGTCTAATCACCAGTAGTAAATCTGTTTTACAGGAGATGACTAAGTGGTGTGACAATAACTGCATTAATCTTAATGTAGACAAATTTCATATGATCTACTTTTCATCTAACTTGCAATGTGAAAGCCTACTATGTAGATGTAGCAATTAAACCATTAAACAGGTCAACCAGACTAAATTCCTGGGACTTTATATTGATAAAAACTTTAGCTGGGAAACTCACATCATAGCAGGTAAACTTAGCTCACTTTGTTTCATGTTAAGTTATTTAAAACAATCTGTAAATGGAAATGTACTTTTCATCAGGCCCTCCAAGAGACTCGGAGAGACCTAGGCTCCTTCCAGATTTTGAAGCCCCTCACCATATTAAAATTTTTAAAAATTCCCATAAGGAAGCATTTTAGCATTACATAACCCACTTTGGTGATCAGGGTTTTCTGAATGGTTACAGCAGGTTACATTGGAGGCATGGGGTTCAAGGTTGCACTATATAGCACTTCCATAAAATATTCTGATCCCTTGAAGAAAAGATATAATCCGAAAAAATGTTTTGCTTACGCTTCTACCCAGCTAATAATGCAGACCACATAGACATGACATTCTAGAGAAAATAAAAAAGTGAGTGCAAAATGAAAAATTCTGTGTATTACATAATCAAGAGGTGAGAGGAGGATCTAATTGAAGGTTAAGCAAGATGATATGTGTTATCAAAAACTAGGGAAGTTGAGTTACATAATACTTGAACGTCCTGCAAGAACAAAGTAAGAACATCATATTTTATATTTCTTTTTTGCATGTCCTATTCAACATTCATAGTTGATATTTCGATGGATAAAAACGTAAATATATAAGCTAATAAATTATTTGAATAATTTTTTATTCAAGAAATGCTTTCCTAGCTTTTGTTTCTGGAAATTTATTAATTATTGATGAAAAATCTAAGTTACGTACAATGCCATAGTTTATGTTAAGCACTGCGAACTTAACCAATCGCTCTTGTCCCATTGTTGAATGGTGGTAATTCTTAATCTGTTTTAGCATGCTGAAAGTCCATTCACACAAAGCCACTGATGTAGGCAAACTAAGAAAAATATGCAATGCAATTATGATATTAGGAAACACCTCAGAGAGTCCAAGTTTGAGTATTTCTTGGAGCAATTCATTTGGCTTACAATCCAACTTAATAGAAAATATTCACTTGAGGAATATGATTTGTTCACCGAAAACCTTTGAGATTTCTTTTTTGTGCTTTTGCTGAAACTTCCGCTGCAGAATGCAGATCCTCATTACTTAGTCTGTTGAATTGCCAAAGAAATCCAAAGAAGGCACAAATTAGCCGCAGTGACTCAAATTGACATTTATCCCCTTAAATGCATTGGGCAACTAAAGTCGACATCATTTTTTTTACCTTTAAGTGCGTAAGTCGACTTTAGTCCATGTGCGATAAAAATCGTTTCAGTTGTAGGATCTAATTGAAAATAGTCGCAACGTCTTAAGACAACCCTCCTTTGCACTTATTTGCAGAAATTTGGTTGAAAATTCATTAAATACAAATACTGTTCACCATAATTTGTCAGGTTGATTTTCTCCAGGAAAATTGCGCGTATCTGTCTTGTGGACTTATTGTTATATAATAAAAAGAATAATGTAAACTGTATTATGTAATATAAAATATATAAGGTATATTATATAAGATATGATTTAAAATCTAGAATTTACTGTATAATTTTCTTTTATAAAACTGAATGAATTTGTTCATAAGGTTCACAAGTGTAATGCCAAAAGTTGCCTACGTTCCAAGGGGCAAAATTCTTAAAAATTTGTATAAATTTCACAAAATTTTTTATTATTAATTTAAAATACCTTTTTATGATTTACTACCTATATTATTTTCTAATCTGTCAATAAAAGGTTAAAAAGAATCTTTGTTATGTTTTTTTTTTAAGTTACAACATTCCTGGTAACCCAAATAGCATTTTTTTCATAAGCCATATGCTAAGGTAACAGAAACAGAGGTAGCCTGTCGCTAGGAAATGCATTTCACGCAGCAAGCATCCGTGACACCAATCTACATTCTGTCCGATAGCAGCAGTTAGTTGCTGGTACCGTTATGTAATTTTAACAAAAATGGGTAAATGTTAGAAACTATTAAATGCAAATAATAAGATAAACATGCTCAATTTTGTATATAAGCCATAAATTTGTATTTGGGGTAGATTTTCATCCATAATCAGAGTTCATTACTGCTGATTTTAGCTCAAGTCTAACGTAAAAAATATTTACACGAAATTAACAATTTTCTACCAAAAAAGTTAACATTTAGCCACAAAAAATTTATTTCCTCCATTTCACTGCCATATATGAATGCCTCAAACCCATTTACATAAGAAGTAACAAAAAAAATCCAATTATAACATTTTATTTTTTAATGGAGTTTTAACATACTTCAGGGAATAAAATTTTTTTATCTTTATGCAGCTAAAGGGTTAAGACCCGATTGAATAGAGTCAATAATGACAAAGAAGGGATTGATATTATAGTGCTGCTCAGCATTAAATTTAGAAGGTAACTTGTTGAAAATAGAATTTGGAGACTAGGGTGTACAGAATGGAATAAAAATAAAAATTCCTGAACCGTAAAATAATCCAGATGAGTGCACACACGTCAATAAGAAAAGAAAATGGAAAGAAATTAAAATGATACAAATTTGCAGGACAATGCCCTACAGGGACCTGTTGTCAAAAACTAGCCTGAAGGAAAGGAAAAGCACACATACAATCACTCAGAAAACTCGGAAAAAACCCGCTAAGTATGTACTTCTATTATTTTAATTTTTTTCCATTTTCTCTTCTTATTGACATGTGTGTGGTCATCTGGACTATTTTACAGTTCAGGAGTTTTAATTTTAATTCCAAGGTAACTTGTAATTGGTGGAGAAATCAGGTGGAATGACAATATTCTGCTGCTGATTTGGAATCCGTCAGTATCACATTCCATAGCTCATGAATTTGTTGAATGTCATTGATAAGACACTCAATATTTATATATATAATATTATATATATATATATATATATATATATATATATATATATATATATATATATATATATAATATTATCCCTCTCAATACCAAGTGTAGCATTGCATGCCTCAATTCTTAAATTAGTTTGATGAATCAATGTAAGTAGTTTCATCCACAAAGTTGACAGAATAAATTCAAATTTGGATACATATTTCTGAATAGACTGAAGCTCAGTTTGAGCCTGTGCTGTTAGATTGAGACCTTCGAGCTCATTTATAGCCTTTCTCACTGAATTCATACCCTGCTGAATTGGTTTAACACCATCAATCCTTGCAGACCACCTCGTTTTAGAAATACCATGCAGTGTAACAGGAAGATGTTGCTTCAGAACTTCACACCTTTGTCGACTGCTTCTGAAGAAATTGTACATTTGCTGAACAGTTCCCAAGTATGCAATTGCCTCATTGCATGATTCAGCACAGTCAACGCCTATTAGATTTAATGTGTGGTTTCCACAGCTGAGGAAAATACAGTTTAAATAATGCTCAGTCAGAACTGCTTGTCAGCCATATTTGATACATTTTCATAGGTTTGGCCAATTCATGCCTTAAAATTTAAACTTAAACCTTCTTGGAGAGGATATTATATGGCAGAGAGCTGATTAACAACAAGTGGCACATTTATTGAAGCCTATTTCCTCACCCACCATACTCCTCCTATGCTTCATGAAGGAAGATGGTAGATAAACAACAAAGCATGTTTCCCATCATAAATGGAGAGAACAACCACAAGGAAAATCGGAGGTAGTTAGGATAGCATGCCTTTGTTTTGAAGCAATGCCCTAGGGGTGGGTTTTTGTGGGTGGCAACTATGACTGAGGAAAAAGAGAGAATATATGAGTGCGGGGATGTCCCAGATCTTCACAGAAGATGACTACCTGATGTCATATGTAACTAATCACCACGTTGCTTCGATGGAAGCAGAATCCAGTGTTCTCAGTGATGAAACTGTCACACAAGACAATGTTCCTCTTCACATACCTGACAGCAAAGCCCAGACCCCTACAGAATCAACATTTGCAGGAATATCTTTAACTCCTGAAGAAATTCGTCCATACCCCAAAGCTGGACCACATAAAGAAGGACAGAGAGGAAGAAAGAAAGAACAAACCAGAATTTTAACTAATACTACAGAAAAAATGGCAGCTGAAAAGGAGGCAGCTGAATGAATAAGGAAAAGAAGTGTCCAAACTAGCAAGGTTTTTCGAAGTGCAGTAAAGAAGGAGAAAACTGATGAAGAGTCAGAATCCTCATGTGAGAATATGGCTATACCACTTGAAGAAGACGATGATGACATTTCATTTAGTGATAAGGAGTTGCAAGAAATTAACTGGACCAAAGAAAATGTTAATATTGAAAAAGATGATTCTGTGCTAGTTAGATTTTGTACAAAAAAATCAGTTTCATATTATGTAGGAAAAATTCAGAGCATTGAACATAATACTGAATTCAAGGTACAGTTCCTGCGTAAAAAGGTGAGACGTTGGAAGTTTTTCTTTCCAGAACAGAAAGACACTAGCTTTGTTGAAAAACATGATATTATGTTACAGTTGCCTGCTCCAGTTACGTTAGGTGGCACAGAATGAGTAAAATCTCTCTTTTCATTTGAAGTTAATTTGTCAGCATACAATTTGCAATATGTGTGTTTACAATTCAAATTCCTTGATTTCTGAACCTATTCAATGTTTACTTCCTGACTTAACATTGTAAGATAGAGCATGAATAAATATATGAGCAGTTGTTCCTTTTAATTTGTTTTGTGAAAATTTTATGGCATAAAAAAGACAAATATTCTTTGTATAACAAACTTCAACAATAAAAAACTATTTTGCCTTGCTGTTCTTTTGTTAATAGCAATTTAAACTGTAAAATTGGCCTTCTTTCATTTATTTCAGTACCTGTCCCATTCCTTCCTTCCATGTGGGAGGAATGGGACACTCGTCATAATATAGTCATAGTTGAAATGATAAAGAATTGTTTAAAAAAACTGAGTTCTTCAGTGAGGCCTTTGTTGAAATTGAAGACCAAAATGACCTTCAAATAATTGATATTGAAGAATAGGAGCACTTGAACATAAATGAAGTGACATTTGGAGAGTTTGTTGCCTTTGATGACAATGTTTCTATGTGTGGTGTCCTACCAGTTAATGAAATCTATTAATAATACAATATAAATATAATAATGCAAGGGTGTTTTCAGTGCGTTGTCATGAAACACACCTTCAGATTGCTAAGCCAGTTGCCTTCATACAGGCACTTTATTTAATTCTTGTAAGGGTGATATCTCCATAACGAAGCACTTTTGGATACATTATGTATTAAATATCTTTACTTATTTTTGCTTCCTTAATATACCCTGAAAGTTTGTCGGTATAATTTTGCAACACCCTGTATAGGTTACAGTACACTTTTATTTAGTTATACACATTAAGATCTACTACAATGCTGTAAGATACCAGAAAACTACTAGTAAAGAAACGACTTCCAACTGGCGAAGTGTCACTGTCTCTACCGCAAAGATTGTCACTAGAAGATGCTCTAAAAATAGCCAAGTTCTAATGCTAATACTTGTTGCCAAAATTTGCTTAGTATGTAGACAATTTTCAAAGAAACCGTTTGTACAAAAGTTGGGGAAGGAGGGATGTAGGTAAATGTGGGTTTCTTGATGGATAAATAGAAAGCAGATGATGGGATCAGGAATGCAACAAACTCTAACATTCATTTGGTGAAAGGGAAATCTAGCAGAGGAAATGGGCAGAGAAAAACTAAGTGCTTGAAAATAAAAGAAGAGGTGGTGTTTGTAACTTTTCTGTAGAACCGATAAGCATAAGTTTTATTTTCATCTTTTAAAAATGTTAGAAACAGATTAAATTCTAACTGCAAGCTTGAAACTCAAAACTTTAGATGCAGAAAAACATTACAAATGGAGAACATTAGAAGCAGGAAAAATCACACAGTGTAAATGGACTTCTGACAGGGGCTTTTAATTTTCGACTTAAGATGTGAAACAAACATTCGATGCGAAAACATTAGATCGAGAGTTCACTGTAATTCAGTAAAGAAACAAAAGCTAAAAAAGCAGTACTTTACAATTATTTCACATTACTTTTCTTTTTGACATTGAATACATACCACTTTGGATTATGTAACAGTGTTCTTTGCATAATGATTTGTAGCATTCTGCACATGTGTGGTGTTTTTCTGTCTTTTTTCTTTTGATAAACATGACATCAGTGCTTTGTACCTGGAGTTTTTTTATACTGGCAGAAATGTTATAGGGAATCCAGCAGCAATTATGGCACTGTGAATAAATTGTAATTGGGATTGGCTCTTGCAGTTATAAATTGAGTTACTAAGGCTCTTGTATTCTTTCATGAATAATCTCTGTTTGAATTTCTTCTTAGCATAACATTACAGTTGTTGAAATTCCAGATAATCAGAGCATTCAAGCATGCAAGATCAATGAGATTGAAAAAGCAAGTGACTGGCCACCATTTGGTTTTATGTTTTACCAAATATGTTCAAACTAGTTTGTATGCAGTATCAACCACTGCTTTGATTACATTGTAATGCATTAAAATTTCTGGATTTTTCTTGTTATCATCACTACTAGTAGCAATTTGATGCATATATGAAAGGAGAATGACGGCTTTGCTCTTTAGGAGAACATAGGAGACCAGAGTTTGATTATTGTCAAATCCGACCACAGATGGCTCAGTTGGTCTCTGCTTTGATGGCTGAAAAATCTTAGAAATCTCAGGTTTGTTTTTCCTGATGGTGCCAACAGTCAGCAGATTATGCTGATGCAAGTAGCAATCTCATAAAAAATTATCCCAATCTGGCCAGACCTGCAATAAAAT
This sequence comes from Tanypteryx hageni, assembly GCA_028673005.1. Classification (NCBI taxonomy): domain Eukaryota; kingdom Metazoa; phylum Arthropoda; class Insecta; order Odonata; family Petaluridae; genus Tanypteryx; species Tanypteryx hageni. The sequence continues at coordinate 236,309,318 of CM054112.1, read as the reverse complement.
TCTGTAAGTTGTGTAATCACCTTATTTTCAATATTCTTGCTTGGAGGATAACTGACTTGTTTTCCAACATAAATATCTAAGTTGCATATCTAAAAGCCTGAATTGCAGCAACTCCACCATTTGATTCCATACATTCCAGGTTTTGATGGAATACATTGCCTAAAAGAACACCATAGATAGAGACAATAGAGACTACAGTGAAGATGATGTTAAAAGTTGTTAAAATCATCCCTTAACCATACAAAAATTTGGTTAAGAAGTGTTTTTCACAACTTATAATACAAAAGGACACCCAGGGGAGACCCATCCATAGCGGCAAACTAGGCAGTCGCCTTGGGTGCCAAGTTAAATGGGGCGCCAAATTTGTGGAGAAAAATTAAGTTTTAAAAACATTAATGTAAAAAATGAAAAGTATTTTAAAATGCAAATAAAAAAACGAAGATGTCATTATTTCAATTTACATGAGCATACGGAGGGAATATGAATTATAATTCACTTCTATATATTCCTGATAATTTACTAATACTTAACATTGTTAATGCATTTTTATATTAAATCAGACTGAAATATCATCTAGCAGCTGTGTAAAAATCTTTTCAGAAAATTTTGTTTCTGTATTTTAATTGATCTCAGAAACATTGGTTGGAAAGACGAACAGACAAATGAAATAATTAAACCTCGGTTTAAAGAAAAACACTTTAAAAAGAAAAAGAAAAAAAGGAGCAAAATCCTCAGCCTTGATCTGCCCTTGAAGGGGGGATGCCGATGGTATGGTTCACCTAGGGTGCCAGTTGTTGGCAGATATTCTAGGGCCGCCCCTGAGGGCACCAACCTCGAAATGGCACTAGTTGTTCATTAACTGTCAGATATATTCTAGGCTTTTAAGACATCTGTAATGTTGCTGAAAATTAGTAAGCCTATCTCTAAAAGGAGCTTATTTATCAGATTTTTTGCAATCAGCTTTAGTTTGAAAATCATCAGTGTAGAAACCTCAAAATGTTTTAAATGCATGTTAATTCCATTGTAGCACTCCATCTTCCAAAGTTTTCTAATATCTTTGTGTGCTGAACTTAACACTCCAGCACATATGTACAAGTAACCCTGTAAATGCCATAAGTTTATTCCATCTGTCTTTCCATTTTTTATTAGTATTGTGTTCATGCACTTTCAGGTTTGTAAACTTTGCAGTCATTTGCATCATGCTTCATAAATATATTTAGTGTGTCCTGTATATTTTGCGCTTTTCCCATATTCTGATCTCCCTCACTATGTTATGAGTTCTTGCATGACCATTTTTTAATGGTTAAGCTTGCCAAATATATCCGGACATATACTTGTAAAAATTATGCAAATAATTATTATCATCCTGGATGGTAACTTCCTCTTCGTCACTACTTTCACTGGTCTCAGGCTTATTCACTGCAATTTCATCACCAGAATCTTTTATTTCCTCTTCAATATTATGTTATTTTTCAAAATTTTCATCTACTACAATGATATTATCAATATTTCCGATTCATTTGGGTCACTGATATAACCATCGGATGTATTACCACCTGATTTTATGTCATCTTCTATTATTATCTTCAATGCCTCTCCAGCCATTTTGGTCCAAGCTTTTTTTCTTGCACTCATATTGGGGTGTGGGTCAAGTGAACAAAGTCACAAAATTTAACATCTAAAATATAGAAAAAATGTATCATTGATACTATAAGTTGGGAGTCTGAAAAGACCTCTACTTGTGAGGATAAGGGATATTTCCACATTCAGAAAACTGCCAGATAAATTAATACATGATTCTGTAGGAAAGATGAGAGTGCACCTCACCATAGTATAATAGCATCAAGATATTTGTGAACACGACTAGGGCAACTTTCCTAATCATGAAAATCCCAATTATAATTTCTTTTGTTCAAGCATTGATATTAGTTGGTCAGATTAAATCTTCTGTATTTAGTAAGCAAATAAATTTGACTGGGATTGTCTATTTTCTTTAAAAAGTATTGTTTATTCTTTAACTAGTGTAAGTGCCCCTTGAATTACAATGGATTTAGTGAATCTATTACAGCACATCATAAAACACTTGTTTCTTGAAAATATGAATGGCACATTATCAACATTTAATGAATCTTATACAAAATACATTCTAATTATATCATTATCATAAAACTAATATTATATTAAAAGTTGATTTGTCACAGCTAGTTTGCCAGAGAGTAAGTACGCTTTAGTGAAATGACTGCAACAAATATTATCATCAGTGGCGGATTTGGAAATTCCCCACCCCTAGGCCAAATTATTTTTCCACCCCTTTTGGAGGCAGCGATTCAGCTAAAACCTTTCTTCAGACAGCAGCATGATGACGATGACAATATTTCTAAGCTTACTCCCCAGACAACAGAACACAAAAATCCAGACAAAACCTGGACTTTTAAAATTTAACTTTATAAGTACAAAAAATAAAGGAAATATAATTAAATATTATTAAAGTAAATTGTTGAAAGTAAATGGTTTTATTACTTAAGCATTTACACAAAAATATTATAAAATGCAATAATACTTAAAATTTCATGCATTAATATGACTTGTTTTCTGAAACAATAATTCTGATGGAAAATAAATATGTAAATAATATATTGTAATATAGAACTTTTTATACATATCTTGAATAATATATACAAAAATATATATTCTAAACCTAAGTTAACCAATTAACTTTGAAATAAAAGTTAAACTGATTATTAAAGAATAATATATATGTATATATATATATATATATACACTTATTTACAAATTTAAAGCAAAATGATCGAGTAAAGCGTCAAAAATGATATTCAGCATCTCACGATATAATCTAACAATAATCAAAGGCTACTTCTGTCCCTTTGTGGCTCCCTCTGTCACTCTAAAAAAAAATGCGAATAAACCGATAATGGAACGAGATTAATTTTTTATATTTGGTAGGAATGATCGATTCATATATTGTAAGATGATGACGAAAAGAAATCTCGAAAAAAGTCCTAGGTTCGACTCCAAGGTAGGCATTTCCATTTCCCATGTTATTGTTCAAAATGAAAAAAATAGAAGAGAAAAGCTTATAAAAAATTAAATTGGTCAATCTAATCTGTTTAAAAACATTATCATACCATCGCACTCTTTATTGCGGTTAATATTACACCAACTTGTTTCTACGCTCTGTAGTTTTTGAGCAAGCAAGAAACTGGCTTTTATATGATACATGCATGGAATTTTACCGTAACTTATTAAATGAGATAAAAAATTGCTCTACTCTTTTATTTTAGTCAATTCGAAACTGTGTTTTTTCAGGTTATAAAAATTTTCGTTTGAGAAAATTAAAATTCAACTGATTCATTTATATATTGGTATTCATTTTATGACGGTATTTATTTTATGTTGGTAGCCTTGTAAAGAGGAAGGTTTTTGTTTTAGTTTTTTTCTAAGAGCTCATGTGATATTTTACCGTTTTGTTTCCGAGAAAATAACAATTCCGAATGCTCAGTATTTTGTTTTAGCTTTCTTGATAAATCTATTTTAGTTCTGGTATAATTTTCTTAGATTTATTAATAAAATAATATCTGGCAACATTGGTTACTATTGAAAACATCGCCATGTTGAACAGCTGTTGTGTGCGATACCGCAGTGTCTAAATGTTAGGGTTGTATGTTGTCATAGAAATCGTGAAGATAAATACATGAATCGTATTTGAGGCATTTAAATTCTTCATGTTTGAGTATCTTAAGATATTGGTATTCGGTTATAGTTATGATCGATCAAGAAAGTCCTCGTGTCAAGGAGAAAATCAAGCTTCTTAAAAAATATGACATACCAATAGAGAATTTGTCATATGAGTATATAAAAAATTGTAACAATATAAAAATCTTGGAAAATATAATTAAAATATTAAGGTAAAATGAATCAGAACTAGTGATTTCTTTTTTGTTCGGAGAGTTCTTTTTCAGGCATTCTGGAATATTCCTTGATGTCTGTTAGAATGATCGAAGATTGCCAAAACATGATTGTCACAACATAACATAAAACTTTTTTTGTAGGTCTGGCGAGGAAGGCCATTTCCCGGACCTTGTAAAATTTGCCGAAAACCGGTTAAAAGATGTATGCCCGACTAATCGATTACTCGTTAAACCAGAGCAAGTTCTAACTCCGTCATCTTTGAATGCTGACGATAGGAATAAAATTTCAAACGAAATGGAAGTAAGTAATTTATTAATAAATCACTGGTTGAGCCAAAAATTTTGTTTTTAATCCGAGTACGGTGAATTAAATTTGGGCATGAAGTTCGAATGTTGCTCAAGCAAGAACGTATTCCGAAAATAGAAAAATATTATGAGGAATAATTATTCAATATTCTTCAACTTACGTGTACTATTTTCAGTCCTGGTCTGATGAAATGAAGATAAAAGATGGTCTTCTGAGAGGTACAGTCGAATTAAAATCGCCGTCATTTCCACCAGTCCGAAGTTCTGCAGAATGTTTCATTCCGGAAAAAACTACGGTAACCAATGTTATGTTCTTGGGTTATGATGTTAGCATTAATTTTCTATTATGCAGTAGTTACTAAAGCTATTTCCGAGTTAATACAATATATATATTCGCTCTAGTTGTACATTTTTGTAAAACAATGTGGATATAGTCATCCATAAGTTACTCAACCCTGGATTACAAACCGTTAGTCTTGCAGATTTCGCAATTATTGAGAATTTACTTCAACTTTTACGCTCGGAGAGAGTGAGGTACCTTCAGTTCATCTTAAACCGATGTGGTGTGATTGCTTATTTGACAAGCACAAACGATGTATGTAAGTTATATTATGAAACTTTTATCATAGCAACGGAAATAAAGTTGTCACCTAGCGGCATTCCATATACTGGTCATAAAATCAGACGAATAATAGAAATATCCCTGGAGCAGTCCGTTCTTTGAAAAAATATTTTAAACAAAACAAAATTATATTATATACAGCTTAGTCGATGCAAATATTTGCATAAACGAAACCTTATGGGAGATATTTAGCCAAAACGGAAAAATGACCTGAGGAAATCTCCACTACCGGTTGACCAATTTCAGCCAAAACTTTATCAGACCTTGAATTACTAATAAAAATCTTAAATATAACGTTTTGTGCTGATCTAATTTATTAATTTTAATTACAATTGTTCCAAAGCAAAGGGGATCAACTGCCTCATTTTCCTTCTCATGGCGTCCATGAACAAATTTAAAAATTTTAAATAACTATGTATATTTCCACTTTAGAAAACCACAATTTTCTGGGGGGGGGGTGCACCACTGCCGTAAATACATACATTCTGTGATGCTACTGTATGTCCATACATACTGTCTGCTGATATGTACATCGTACCCAGGCAGAGTATATTTTCTGGCATATCGCCACAGGTACACTGTTGCTGTGTGATGTATGGTCAGCATCTTGGATTTGCCTATGCTTTTATATTTAAATAATTTGCATGAAACTTTAGCAAATGACTGATAAAATATACAAAAACCTCAACTCCTCAGACCTCCGAGTCTCTTCCTGAATATCCTTTCAAAATCCTCGGATAACAGCCCCCTTTTCTCCTGCCATTAATTTTTCTTCTACTTTATAGAAACTTCAACTTTCGCTAGCTTTAAATATGATTTCATACAAGTATTATATCTCAGTGTTAATTTATTGTTTACATGCTTTAATGTTTGTTACTATGTAAATGCAATGGTACAATATTTCATCTAAATTTTGGTTGAGAAAACTCATGGACTGGTATGGGAACACATCTGTATTTATAGCATGTGTTTATACGGTTAGCTGTATGCTTAACGAACATGTTTTCAGAAACCAACCTGTACGTTATGTGGACAATGCCTGTAACTGTCATAGTTTGTTTATGCTTAGAATTGTAGAGCTCTTCTTGTCTGAGGTATGAATACTTAGTCTTGGCGTTAGACACTGGTCACCAATTTTATTTATACTTCCAATATTTCTTTCAGGAAAGTATTACTGAATGATGCTGTCAGTTTGTTTTTGTTTTTATAAACTTTTTTGGCAGTTTTTCCAAGTTTTTCTCCTTAGAGGGTTAGGGTATTAGTATTAATAGATTTTTAAGTGCGTCAATTGCTATGGTCATTTTGCCCTGTCATCAACTGGACACACACACAGAAGGGAGGAGGGAAACCCAGTGCCAACATTAGCTTACTCTTTGAGTAAAGCATTAGTGGGTTAGGGAAAAGTTTTATGTGAATTAGAGGAAATGGTATTTTTAGTGAATGCATATGTGATTTGTCACAAAATTCCAGAAGAAAAAAGCTTCTTTCAATAATAGAATTTACAAAATAAATTAATAAAGAACACATTAAGTCTTGATTCAAACAACATTGGACTGTCATACTTTGCAACACTTACTGAAATACATGATAGCAGAAGTACATATCAATCCCATCCAAGAAAACCAGCACCAGGCTGAACATAAGAACAAGTCAATTCATGCATTTGCCCAGATCATAAGAGAAGAGTGGTGAGATATTACTACCCAATGTTTGAAGAGCACATGGTAACTTGTGTATAGATTGTGCTGATGAAATGAAACTATGATTGAAATTTACCTAACTGATCAACAGATGTAAAATAAGCATCTAATTTTCTAAGTCTTTCAGACAAAAGTTTAGTGACCATATCCGTAAAAGACAAGCAACTCAAGGTTAAGACAGTTAGTTATTAGTATAGAAAACTATTCATATAGTTACTATCTTAAGGGAACTCGGTATTAAAAATTGATAACTTTATGGCATCTTGAGTTTTATATCATTTTACATTTAAATGTTGATTCCCAACAAATTTTATCCTTCTGCTCTTATACAAGGAATACATACATTTTTCTGTGATGCAAGATTTCTTCACTATTGAAAATATAGTTTTATATTGGATAAAAACGATTTAAAATTGACTATTTTTTATTTGCTCTGTATAATCAACAGTTTTAAAAATCAAAAAATAATTTTTTCTAGAATGTTAAGAAGAAATGCAGCATAAAATCACTCGATTATGATGCTTGGGATAAGTATGATCCTGACAAGGAAATTTTGAAGATGGAGATAGAGGAAGAACGAGAAAGAGAGGAATATGCTCGAAAATCTGAGGAAAAACATATAAATAACCCATCAAATGCTAACACTATGTACTCAGGTAAGATCCCCATATATTTTAGAGCATCTATGAACTACCATATATCACAGCATGTAAGTCGACCTAGTATATAAGTTGACCTCGATTTTTCAGCTTGAAAATGCATGTTTAGGCTTATGTTTGCCATATAAGTCAACCTTGATTACTTTACAAGGATTTAAAATAATGTATATTTTTCAGGAAAAATCCATGTCTCTATCGATCAAATCATTGAATAAAATGTTATTATAAACATCTCAATTATGTGTTGATTGGGAAATATTAGGTAGTGCCCAGTGTTCACGTGATATGAATTATGTTGCATTGTATTAATGACTAAGACTGTTACAAGCAGCATTGTTGGCTGCCCGGAATGCAGAAGATTGGAAGGGAACCCTTTTTTGTGTTCTCTTAGCTTAAGTGTATGACTGCCATCATATGGCAACACATACTATATCCCTATGGCTGTTGTCATATGATGATGTAGAGTCGGCCAGTGATTTAAACTTCACTAACTCAGGCTTAAAATACATACTTCGTTTTCTGCTTAGTGAATATTGTTGCTAGTTTTTCATTTGAATAAATATGAAACATCACGCTAGCGAGTGTTTTTATAAACATTTCACATCGTGAAAATGTTCTGGCTCTGTATATTTTTCATCTTGATCTAAAGTAAAACAACCAGATTTCTAAGTAGATGCAGGACACCTTAAAAAAAGCTCAGTGATATGGAGAATTCAGGGCAAGGAATAGGAATTATTATGGTTATTGTTTTACTAAAATAAAATGTTCAAACTATAAGAAAAAGATCTACAGGATGTCTCAAAAAATGTATACATATTTTAATAATGAATATCCATTCACGTATTCAAGATGGAACCAAAATTTAATGTGCCTCTATGTAGTGTGGCCTGCACTTGATGGCATTAATTGCAATGAAAAACTGCAATACCGTAACCATGATTCAGACTGTAATACAAAATGGCATAGGTTCGCTTGCCGTTCAAAAAATGCAAATTAATTTTGAAGTGGTACTGGAAATTCGAGAATGTGTGTGAATGGCAGAGATGGTGGAGATGGAATTTACAACTGAGCATCCAACATGACTAACAATTTAAAGAATTCATGATACATTTGTTTGAGACTGACAGCACTGTGCAAGCAATGATCTGGGAGACTTTGCTGATCAACAAATGGGGAAATTCTGCTATGGTGTTATAGTGACTCACACAATCACCAAAAAAATCTGTAAGATGATGTGCTCCAGAGACTGGAATCAGCAGGGTAAGTGTATGCTGGATTCTCAAAACTGCTAAATGGAAATGTTATGTGCCAAGGCTGTTACATGCAATGAATGAAGATGATTCTGATCACAGAGCTGAGTTTTGTGAATGGTTTTAAAGGAAGATGGATGAGGATGCACAGTTTGTGGACATGAATGTTTGACCTGATGAGGCAACATTCAAGCTCAATGGTACAGTGAACTGACAATTGTTTGTGCTGGTCTTCTGAAAATCTGAAGATTCATGTGGACAAGGCGATGAATTTATCAGTACTTACAGTCTGGTGTGATGTGTCATCCAAGGGTATTGTGGGACCGTACTTCTTTGAACAGACAGTTACTGGTGCTGAGTACCTCAACATGCTTGAGTTATCCATTATGCCTGTCATTTATCAGCTGTATGGAGATAAAATTTACTACCAACAAGATGGGGCATCCCCACATTTCCATCATGATGTCAGAGCCTATCTTTATGACAATTTTCCAGACTGGTGGATAGGCTGAAGAGAAAGTGTTAAGTACACTCCACATTTGCCTGATTTAACTCCATTTGATTTTTACTTGTGGAGTTACCTGAAGGATTTAGTGTACAGTAAAATACCACCAACACTCCAAGAACTAAGGAATGAAATTGAACAGTCGTGTGCAGCCATCCCAGCAGATACCTTAGTGAACGTTTGTCACTCAGTTGTTTGCCGCTGTCAACAGTGCCTAGAAGTTACCAGTGGTAATTTTGAACATCTGTGATAGTTCATCATGTGCCACAAACTATTGTTTCTGCACACACCAAATATTGACTTCTGAATTTTGTAATGGTATTTTTTCTTTAAGAAAATGTGTATAAAACTTTTTGAGACACCCTGTATATTCAGATACATAGAAAAATAATATATGAATAAAACTTACAATTTAATAAAGGTACATTTAAAATATCAGTATCCATATTTTTCAGTTGTATGAACTTGTTTTAGCTAAGCTGGATTGTTATACAGTTCATGATAAAAGTCCTCGCAAGATCCCATGTTAAATTTTAAAATAATGATAGTTTTGACAGTGTCCACCTTCATTGTCGTTTTTTCTGATGACCACACTTTATTCACCAATGAAAACGCCCTTTCAGTTAGGGCATTGGCCCTCAGTAAACAGCAAATATTGCACAATTTCAGACAATTTTGATAAGAAACACCTTTCAATTGAATATGGCTGAAAATCTCTACCCGTCTAGTCTGTTTCAAGGTTGTTTTCATCTCATTCTTTTATTTTCTCTGGCACTGTATAAGTTTTTATGCAAGATGTTTCATCAAATAAATCATTTTCATTTATTGAGCTGTTTGAAAATTTTCAAGTAACAAATTCCAAAGTTTCTTGGATATTTAGCCAAGAGAGATTTTTCTTTAGATAAATCCAGCTGAAGTTATCTGGTACATGAAATTGATCAGTATGAATTTTTAAATAATCTAATAGCTATTTTTATATAAATTCTGTATGTGGCTAATCAATTCTTACTTATGTGGCCATTTTCTTTTATTGATATATATTCATTCTCGAACCTATCACAAAGTTTTCTTTTTAAGTCAGCCATTTGTTCAACAACTTCAAAAATCAATTTTCTTTATTGTATCTCTTTATATAATAAGCTATGTTTGTCCTTCACGCTCGACTGTGGTGCTGCTCTTAAAAAGACTTTGTAAAAGAGTGGGAGAATCGAGAACTATTTATGACTGACTGTAATGCTATTTAACAAACTTGCTGAGTAGGTAGAAAATTTAAATTTGGTAGGAATGCTTGAATCTGATAGTAAAAGGCATTTACGAAAAAAATTCTCAAAAAAGACTCCAGTAGAAAATTTGTTTCCCATAAATTAAGAAAAGAAAAAGGAGCGTTACTAAGACGTAACTAAGCGTCAATTGTTAACAATAGTCATCAGTAGGTGGCGTGGTGGTGGCAGTTATAAATATAAGGTATCTCTTAATGCATTATATAGAAAAATGTTTCAAACAAAGGTTGTAGAAACTTAAATTTCCTACAGCTTTTATTCCAATACATTTTTACATTTATCAAATATTTAAGTAAATATCTCAAAATAACGGATAAATGACTGATTTTTATCAAAAATTAATCAGTTCTTGTGACTTTTATAAAAATGTTAAATATGAAATTTTGCAATGACCCACAAAAAAGCTGTCACATACTCATCATCGAGAAAATGGTCAAAACGTGTTCAGGGGACCTCAAAATGTGTAGTTCCATTGTAATCTCAAAATCAATTTTATTCATGAAAACAATACTTTCCCCTATACTACATATGGAGAAAATAAAAAAAACTGATAACTGACAAGAGCACCCATTTCCAGTTGACCGATTTTTACTAAAAACTAATCAGTTCTTTTGCCTTGAACAAAAACGTCAAATATAAATTTTCACATTGACCTGATTAATAGTTTTTGAGTTAGAGTACCCACAAAAAACTGTCACACACAGACATCATCGAGAAAACAGTCAAAACATGTTCAGGGGACCTCAAAACGTATATTTCCATTGAAATCTCGAAATTGATTCTTTTCATGAAAACTATACTTTCCCCCATACTACGTATGGAGAAAGTAAAAATGGATGTGACTAGAGTAAACACCCACTTCCAGTTGACCGATTATAACCAAAAATTAATCAACTCTTGTAGCTTTAACAAAAATGTCAAATATAAAATTTTGCGTTGATCTGATTAATAGTTTTTGAGTTAGAGCACCCACAAAATTCCAATCACATACACGCAATACACAGACATCGAGAAAAATTTCAAAACGTGTTCAAGGGACCTCAAAACATGTATTTCTGTTGTAATCCCAAAATCTATTTTTTTCATGAAAACAATACTTTCCCATATACTACATATGGAGAAAGTAAATATAAATAAAGTTTCTTATTCTTACCGTCACATTTTGCCTACGATTCGAAATCACTCAAGTCATATGTTTAAATCATCCTTATTGGAAAAAATTATGCTTTTTAATTATATGTTGTCTTGCTGACTGTGTCATTGTTAAATCTCGAGATTGTATTGTCATCTCAATCCTAATACTATTTGCGTTAGGAAAGGATGCTTTGAATGCTTTAATATAAGAGAGAAGGAGAGAGAGAAAGAAAGAAAGAGAGACCGATAGTTTTGGGCGTATAAGAATTTATAGTGTACAGTATTTCTTTTTTATACAATTTTTATTCACCCAAAACTATTTTTAATCTCTAATACTCAATTATGTAAATTTTATGTGTTTATTTTTTAAAGCATATAAAAGTTGGTTTCATTAATTTTTATTTCCATTTTTTTTAACTTAATACTTAATTCATGCATACCCGTCACATTTAACAGGCAATTATGCTAGCTATAGAATAATGCTGATTGATGATGGGCAAATTTTAGCTACCATTCTAAACATTTCTTTGAAAATAAAATTTCTAGCTGGACACTTGATATAAAAAGTAAGATTTTTATGGCTTTAACAATTTGAAATTTCTCTCAATGCAAAGCAAAAGTGCCTACCACTTGGTCTTATTGAACCCCAAAAGCTTTTGGTAATCAATTTTCAACAACTTACAGAACTCCTTTAATTTCTCGGTACAAACTGTATAATTATAAAAATAAGAGTATATTTTTATGACAATACTTTCAACATTGACAGGTAACAAATCTGTAGTTATTTGTATGCTATTGTACACAATATGAGCAGCACATCCCACACTAATAAGATTTTGTTATAAACTCTCATTAAGTTTGGCAAAAATATTGTTCTAACTGCCGAAATTTGTATTAGCATTATTGGCACAAAAAGCAATAACTTTGCCTTTTAAGTTATTTTTGTCATGTATATTCATTATCGAGTCATGAATTATTTCAGATGTATCACTGGTAAGATCAACAAAGTCCAGTAGTTTTTTTCAATACCATCTGTTTCATCAAAATATTGAACTAATGTAGGGAAAAGTTTAATATTATTATGGTTTGAAGAGTATGAAAAAATGGAAATGTAATGCACATGATTGAATTTACTTTTAAAAACAGAAGTTGAATATGGGGCAATGACATTTTTAGATGTTTTTTACCAACAAAGTGGTAGTAGCAGAATGCCTTATGGGCATGTCTTGTCCGTCTGTCGTAACGTTCATCTCCTAAATCACTAGACGGATTTTAATTAAGCTAAGTAGGATTGATCCTTATTAAAATTTATTGCCCAATTGTGATTTTGAACTGCATCCATCAATTAAAACTTCCGCTTAACATAATTACTTTAATAAACCTATACTTGCATCTCATTAAATGGCATCCGTCAAGCAATATTTCTCTCCCTAGCTCTTATATGATATGTAAGGTATAGATTAAAATATTTATTCAGATAGAGGACAATATTTACCACAATAAAGCCCTTAAGACCACATAATTACAAGTTATAGTTAAAGATAAAAATTGAGAAAATCCTGAGCAAAACATCACATATTTCTTTACATCGGTTGATATGATATTTCTATCAGCAAGCAATAATTAAATACCTACTGTATATTTCTCTGCCATGCTCTTCTTATATGATCTGTGAGGTATATATTAAAAATTTTAATAGAATAGAGGACATCATTTACCACATAGAAGTCCATAGGAGCACATAATTAAGAGTTCTAGTTTTGGAGATAAAAATTTGAGAAATTTTTAAGGTTTAAATCGATCACCAAGATGGTTCTATCAGCAAACAACAATTAAAAATTCATATATTTCTCTCCCAAACTCTTATATGATCTGTGATCTGTAAAAAATTTTATCGAATAGAGGACTTCATTTACCACAAAAATGTCTGTGAGACCACATAATTACGAGTTATAGTTTTGAAGATAAAAATTCAAGAACTGCCCAATCTTTTGATACCCTTTCATATGTATTTCCCATTAAGAACGCCTTTGAAATCTCTGTGTATTCCATTTATGGAGTATACTTTTCCATCTTGTTTACTATTTCTTCATATTTTGTTCAACTGCATGCAAAATTTTTATCGAACAACTTTTGAATTAATTTCAATGTACATTCCATTGAACTAAAACTATGGTTATGAACAATGGTGTGGAAGGAAAATAAGCACTCAGATTTCACTAGTTCCTCTTCTTTACTGCCAAATGTTTCTTCTCTAAAATAATCACTCAACCTAAAAGATGATGTGGCCAAATACAATGCTCTTTTATGTTTGTCTTAGACAACATAACATATCATTCCTTCCTCCATGAGCAGTATAAAATACACCATTGCATTTGTTGTAGTGAACATCATAGAAGGTGCTTCTTTTTTTTTTAAAAAGGAAAATTCTTTTTACAACTCTTGGCTAAATATACACATCCTTCTTTTTGGAAGCATTTCCTAAAGAAACGGTTTTTAACTATTGAAGTTTTTAAAATGAATGGATCACAGAAATAATGGCCTATTATTGGTTTCTGCAATTGGAATAATCTGTCACTGGCTTTATCTTCTCATGAAACTTCCAAAATCCATATTGACACGTTTAGAAAATGGACAGAACTAGACATTAGATTAAAAAACCATAAGACGATAGATGCCGAAACAGAGATTACTTTCAGAAGAACAGTAATACTGAGACAATGTGTTAGAAAGGTTGATTGCTACTTCAACTTTTTGTGCTCACAGTGCTTGGCTCTATGTGGTTCTTCAGACAAGTTATATGTAAATGATAACAGTAACTTCCTTAAACTTGTCGAACTAATGGCAAAGCTTGACCCAAATCTGAACGAACATGTTGAAAGGGTTATGAATAACGTTAATGTCTGGAAAGTCAATTACATGAGCCACAAAATACAAAACGAGTTGATTGCAATAATGGCAAAAATAGTAAAATAAAATTTATCATTCTCATTATGAATGTGAAGTAATATTTGATAATTGTTGATTGTTGATAAGAGTCGTGTGGAGCAATTATCATTAGTTATTAGAATTGTAACAAAAAACGAGAAAACTAGCAAATATGTTCCTCGTGAACAGTTGATTTGCTTTACTCCTGCTGCAGATGTAATAGGAGCTGGTTTGACAGATGTAGTTTTGAAAGAACTAGACATATTAGGGCTGCCTTTGAAGGATATGAGGGGCCATGGGTACAACAATGGGGCAAACATGAAGAGGCAGAACTTGGTACTTCAAAGTGGAATTCTTCGGATGAATCCTAGAACATTATATGTTCCTTGTGCATGTCATTCTTTAAATCTAGTTGTTAATGCTGCTGCAGCTTCTTTGGGTGACAGTAGGATTCTTCTCAGTAGTTCAGAGTTTGTTTGTGTTCTTTAGTGAATCCGCCAGCACATGGGACATACTAAAAAAATATTTTACTTCACTCACTCTTAACACTAGTAGGAACAAGCATTCAATCCACCATGGAGGAGCAAGTGTGTCATTTTGACACATACCTATGTTATATCAATTTCAATTAGTTTCTGACTTCCCAAAACTCAATATACTCATCTTTTAACTATTTTCAATTCAGGAATCATAAAAAATTACTTTATTAAAAAATTTTATTTTACTAATTACTAAACATACATAAAACCTATAATAGGGAATACCTAGAGTTTCAGTAGATAGGCAATTAAAATTCGTATAACATAAATAAAAGAACAGGTGCACAAAACAAAAACAGATTTTATAATATACTGTATATACTTGTGTATATGTCGAGGTTTTAAGACCAAATTTTTAGTGAACAACTCGGGGATCAACTTATTAATTAATTTCAAACCATGTCAGGTTTTATTTTAAAACTCGACTTGGTTCGAGCTGAAATAAAAAGTTCAAAAATTTCGAACTATCAGAAAAATGTGATATTAAAAAAAATATGCCTGCATGATCATTAAAAAATTATTTCACAAGATTTATTAAGTTACAACTATTGAAGTTGCTTTCGAATTTAATCCTTTATCATTGGTTGATTTAGATCAGTAGTTTAAAACCTTTTTCTATCAAGGGGCTGGAGTATTTATTTTTCCAGCCTGAGATCGGCTTCGATTCTGCCGGGCTTACTAGATAAAATTAACATACGTACATTATGAAAATGCGAATTATGAGTTTTTATTAAGAATAAATTTAAGTGGATATAAAAACTCCAACCATAACAACAAAACCGTGAGATGTTTTGCAAAATATTGCATATTTTGTTTACATTGCTAAGACGGTTCTCTCAGCAAACAACAATTCAAAATCCATAAATTTCTCTCCATAGCTATTATATGATCTACTAGCGTAATTGCCCAGGTTTAGAGTTTAGAATTTTTCATGCACATATCACTCGGTAATATTTTCATCCAAACTCAAGTTACTCTCAATATTCCCCTTTAATTGGTATGAACAAATTAAATATAGACTCAAATTTGATAGCTCCCTCTCCCCCCAAGAAATCAAAGTTCTGACACCGAGGTGCATATTCTCAACGTCTCTTTAGTATGTATACCAAGTTTTAAGTCTCTATGTTTCTTGTTTCAAAATTGATTTTGGTGGAAGATTCATCAAAATGGTCAATTGGTTGCTGAGTTTTCTTCAAACAGAGTACTTTTCGTCAAATTCGCTGTAGTATAATTGCATACTAATGTATTTGCTTTGAACTCAGAAAATAATTTTTCCTTATATTGTGGTAGCCCTGCTTTTTAGATGTTCCAAACATGTTCATTTCATTTTGCCATTCTATACCCGCCCTACTAAAGAAATTCCTTATTGAAAACGGTTCAGCCATTACCTTCAAAATTCATAGTTACAGAAAAATTCTAACCTTGATATTGTGGTAGCCCTGTTTAGTTGACCCGTTTGAAATATATTATTAGGGTTAATTATTTATATGAAGATTATATATACCATAATTGGATAAAATCCATGTGGACAGTTCTCTAGAAATACATGCAAATGAAATATTATTTTACCTTTTATTGTGGTAGCCCTGCTCTTAAGCTCTGCTTTAAACATCTTGATTTCATTATGGTATTTTGTAAAAATCTTATGTACAAAATTTAGTTGACATCCGTTCTGCCAATTCCTTCCAAATCCATAATTACTGAAAGAGTTTAATTTGTAATTGTGGCAACCGTTTAGTTGATCCGGTCCAAGTATGCTATAGTAAAAAAAAATTAAAAGAAATCAAAGAAATACGTTGAGAAGGACATTTTTGCACAGAAGCTTCAGCGTAGCCTCAGTGCTAATGATTTCATTGTTTGGTAAAAGTAAATAAACAACTTCATTAACCATTGTCATGGGAGGCATATCTTGGTTTCAAATACGGCGAGGAATGTCGCTAGTGTATGCAAGTAAATTCACAGAAATTACTAAATATCATTGCCATGTTAGTTAGATTTTTAGATTGTCGAAAGCTGGAAAATTATCCTTTTTTCAATAGTTAAATTTATGTTAATTCGGCATGGATTCAAATCCTGCCATCAAAATAAGAAACACCATTCTTTTATCTTTACAGCTGTGTGTTTCTTTTTTATATCTTAATTTTGAGTAATTTAAAAAAGCATTTATAAAATGCCTTGCACCAATTTCCATACTTTTCTTATGGGAGATGGAAATAAATACATGAATTCTCTTTTCACCCACTTTGAGATTTTTTAGAATTTTTTTTGCAATTTTTCCTTTGATAGTTACCCAAAAGCTACAAGTTTGCCAAATTTCAGCTTTCTAGCTAACGTGGAAGTAGGAGATCTTTTTGATGAGTCAGTCAGTGAGTCAGGACACTTCCATACATACAGATAAGGTGTAGATTAAATGACATGCTCTATCTAAAATGAGCTAAATTTTAGCACAAAGAAGTCTGCGAGACCACATAACGAGTTATAGTTTCAGAGAAAATAATTCAATAAAATCCTGAGCAAAACTTTGAATATATGTATTGAGAATTTATAACAAACTCCTAAACTGTACGAATCTACAAACAAACTCTAAACCATAGATTCGTATGGTTTAGGAGTTTGTTATAGATTCTCAATTTTTTGCAGTAGTCCTGTCGTCTCCTTTCTCTCGCATATCGCATGTTAGTTTACATTGATCGCTAAGATGGTTCTCTCGGAAATCAACAATTAAATACCCTATTTTTCTCTTCCTATCTCTTATATGATCTGTTAGCTATATATTTAAAAAAAATATTTGGATAGAGGACAATATTTGTCGTAAAACAGTCTGCGAGACCACATAATTACAACTTTAATTTCGGGTATAAAAATTCAAGAATCTTTCGATGCTTTTTTGTACGTATTTCCTATTAAGAATGCCTTTGAAATCTCTGTGTATTCCATTTATGGAGTATACTTTTCCATCATATATATATAACAACTTACGGAAAAGGAAAGGTAAAATGAATATATGGATGTCAACAAGGTGTTGGGATGAGGATGAGGTTTCCTCATCCCAACACCTATAACAATTTACGGAAAAGGAAAGGTAAAATGAATATATGGATGTCAACAAGGTGTTGGGATGAGGAAACCCAGTGAGCACTCACCAATCAGACGACTTCAGGTTGGCGAGGCCCCGGGGATGTCGAAGCGACACACGTAAAATAACACAAAAACACAGAAACATCACAAACGTTTCCTCATCCCAACACCTTGTTGACATCCATATATATATATATATATATATATATATATATATATATATATATGGATTCCCAAATGAAATCATACAACAGTTTTATCAATATGTTATAAAAATATTTTATAGTGAAAAAATGTTGACTATAATTTTTGTTTACTTCTTTTCCCACTTCAGCCTCTAGTTTAACATCTCTTGGATGAAATTTATCGCTTCTTTTATTTATTTCATTAGTAACAAAATATAAAAATGTTGAAATAAAAAAATGCTTTTCAAGTATTATTAATAAAATCTAAACCTGCAATCTTCCTCATATTGTACAAATAGATTTTTTTAAACTCTTTGATCCATCTGGCATAATTTTCCAATTTTAGGTTTTGTATTCTTTGTTATGAATCAATAAAAATTAAGAATAATTAATATTGAGTTAAAAATGGCATTTCAAGCACTTTTAATCTACCTAAAAAAATCATTAAATATATCTTTAAACATAAGACTCAAACTCAACTCAAAACTCGAATTTTTTAACAATGTTCAACTTGAACTCGACTTGAGTTGAAAATTTGGTGTTCGCACATCCCTAGCTTAAACCCATGACTTTATTTGCCCTGAGGTTTTTGAAATTTGATGGATTTTACACTCTTGCTGTACTTTAACTATATCTATAACTATCAAATATTTAAATACAAATGTATATGAAAGAATAAATTACTATATAATTTGGTGATCCTAAGTTCATATGTGATGACTTGCAAATAATTAAGTAATTTTGGTAAACTTAACATTCGGTAACGTGATGGCGGCAGGACAGAAAACTGGCAGCAAGACAGATGCACAGTATGATAACTCTGTAACATATAACAAAGAAACACCTCATCAATGATTTACAGAAAGGCAACGCCTACCTCTTAGCATCACAGACTACATTAGTATCACCGAAGTATTTATGGTATAAAAATTATGATACTGTGCGCATAACTGGGGCAAAGGTAAGCAAGGCAATTCTGGCGACGCCGAGAAAGCAACGAGAAATGAAACTACCAGGAGGAAATGTGGAAAAACTGAAGACAAACGTAAATTTAGGATTTCGAGGATTTAATGAAACAACATAGGTAAGGGGAGATGTAATATTATTTATTGTAATGTCAGTGGTGCTAGCGCCACTTTATTTACCTTTTGCATTCTTTCCTTCCACATTCACTTTTGCCCTCACCGAGTTATTGTACTATGCACTCATACCTACATGTTATGGAAATTTGAAACATACAAAATATTATGCTTCTCCATTGGTTTGGGTTGGCTTGGGGTTGGCTTGGTTTTCCTTCCACATTCATATTTGCACTCTCTGAGGGATTGATTTCTTTCCTCTTCCAAAAATGTGCGAAACACTTTCACGCAACATAGGGAAATAGTTTTCCCGTATCGAGCGCCTATCTCCAAATAGCCTGAACCGGCTAATGGAGCTATAATACACGACGGGTTGAGAACAAGGATCTCAGTTAGCCTTACACCTGTAATAGCGATTGAAGGCGACAGGACACCTTCACCTAGCATAAACAAGGGGCGGAGAATTCCCTATCTTTTTGTACAGTTAGTACGAGAATGTTTGTATGAATTGTCAGCACAGTCACGGCAATCACACAAACACAATAGCGGCTTCTCCTACTCTCTGCGAGTAATCTCCGAAAAATGCTGTGAAGGATGTATTTATAATAGGGCAGGGTAGGGAGAAGGGAAAGGGAAAACTATTTCCCTATGTTGCGTGAAACTCCCAAGTTCTTGGCAAAAGTCGTTGGTTTCGGAGTTCTGTCAGGAAAAAGAAAATTTCTGATATGAAATCTATTTTAACTAAACAGCAGAGAATTTTTACCAGACTAGTGCAGCAATCAAAAAGAGCAACGATTGCATCACTTAAAATTTTGCATTTGTTGGCCAAGAGGAAAAAGCCTTTTGAAGATGGCGAGATTGTAAAAGAAGCCATGTTAGCAATTGCTGACTCACTTTTCGAAGATTTTAAAAATAAAAATGAAATTACCTCAGCAATCAACACGATTCAGTTATCAGCAAGAACAATTGCAAGAAGAATTGGAGTTATTGCAACCAGTATGGAGAAAGAGATCGCAAATGATTTACAAAAATGTATTTTCTTCTCGTTGCAACTGGATGAGTCAACAGACATCAGACACTTCTCAATTGGCTATGGTTGTGAAGATGGTGTTTAATGATTTTTCAGGAAAGGAAGAATTTCTTAAAATTCTTCTATTAAAGGGACGAACAAGAGGTGAAGACATTTTTTCAGCTTTTAAAAAATCTCCAAGAAAGTAATATACCATTAATGAAGTTGACCGCAATTACTACAGATGGTGCACCTTCCATGACAGGTTGTAAAAATGGATTTAAATCTTTTCTTTTAAACAATTAAAATAATTTTGGTTCTGGTTACAATAAATAACATTACATGTCTCCTCTTACCTATGTTGTTTCATTATCGTTAGGGGATTAGTCTTTGATTACAAACATCAAAATCTTATATTTACATTTGTCTTACGTTTTTCCTCCTGGTAGTTCCATTTCTAGTTGCCAGCGCTAGTGTCGCCTTGTTTTTTTTGCCCTACTTATGCGCGCAGTACCAAAATTTTTGTACTACAAATACTTCGGTGATACTAATTTAGTCTGTGATCCTTAGAGGTAGGCGTTGCCTTTCCACGAATCACCGATTAGGTGTTTCTTTGTTTACATGTAACAGAGTTACCATATTTCGCATTTGTATTGCTGCCAGTTTTCTGTCGTGCTGCCGTCACGTTACCGAACGTTAGGCTTACCAAAATTGCTTAATTATTTGCAAAGCATCAAAGATCAACTTAGGATCACCAAATTATATAGTAAGTTATTCTTTCATATACATCGGTATTTAAATATTCGATAGTTATCGATACAGTTCAAGTAGAGCAAGAGTGTAAAATCCATCAAATTTAAAAAACCGCAGGGCAAATAAAGTCATGGGTTTAAACCTATCGAAAATATTTCTCGTGTGTAAGTCGACCCTCGAGTTTTTCGCAAAAAATGTGGTCTAAAAACCTTGACCTATACACGAGTATATACGGTATGTGTACTAGTGGCATGCAAAGTATGGGCACATTAATGCATTGATGCACCACTTGCGAAGAAAAACTGCAATTTTTTCGGGCGTGAATTTAAGCTGAGGCACAATTTTTCATGTCATGTTATGGGAGTAAAGGTCAGCTTATATTCAGGCCAATACAATAATATTTTGTCTGATATTATATATGGTTACTATCTCCTACATCCTGTTAACTTGAATTAAATTTCTTTTTAATTATTAGAAAACTACTCGGAGACAGAAAAACAGTTTTTTGCTGAGCAAGAGAAAGATAGGGGAAATGAGTACTTCAAAGCTGGGCAGTATGAACAAGCAACCCAATTCTACACCAAAAGTATCACTATCTCACCTAATGTTGCTGCCTACAACAACAGAGCTATAGCAAGTGAGTATGAATATTTGCATCCATTGTGATTCAAATGCATTAATGATTTTCAGATATTATTATATCCTTACTCTTGCATTCAAATGTAATATAATTTTTTCAGACCTTAAACTAAAGAACTATGGAGAAGTGATAACAGATTGCAATGAGGTCCTTAAACTTGAACCACAAAATGTCAAAGCTCTTTTTAGAAGAGGCAATGCTCATCAGTGCAAAGGACAGCTAAATGAGGTAATAGTTTATTTTTATCGAACAAACGTGCTCATACTCTGTGTAATTAAGCATTTTAATATTTTTGATCCCTTTGCTATTCAGTCATGAAGATTTCTGTTTACCAAGCAAAAAATTGCGAAGAGATTACTAAAATGTCTTTCCTTGGTATATACAATGCTTCCATTCTTCATGTTATATTTTCTGATAATCTTTAAATAATGCTTTCATTATAAAGGATATATTTGAATGGAAAAATTATTTTTATTGAAAATGTTCTCCTATAACAGCAGATTTGAAGATATGACTTGGCAAATCCCTTCAATCACAGTTTTAAATATTTGATGATGATTGTCTTCTATAAAGGATAGAAAAAACTGACATCATTAAATTGCAAGCAGATCTAGGTGAGCTTGTGAAGTAAACTGCTAGGAGCAAGATGTTAATTAATGTAAATGAGATGAAATTGTAATGTTTCTGTTTGGTAAATAGGGGAATAATTTACAATTATGTATGACCAAAGGTTTATAGAATTAAAGATTAAGCTCCTGGAGGTAATCTTTCCTAAAGATTTTCATTGGGGGACTCAAATGGTAGTAGAGTTGGAAAGGCATATGAACATTGCATTTTACAATTAGGATGTTGGGAATGGCATGCTAAGTACTAAAATAATGTACAAATCTTTAGGCTAATCCTGAAAAAGTACTGTTTTTTAGGGCTCAATATTTAGTAGAGGGGATAAATAAGTCTAGAAATGGCTCCGAGGACTGCTGCAGATTTTGTATTAGGGGACTATGAGTGAGTTGAAAGTATTATTAAAATTATGAGGAAGTTAGGCTTGGAGTTTCTGAAAGACATAAGGAAATAGGCAGAAATTATAATGCTTATAGGAATAACACAGGCCTGCGATAGTTTTGTTGTCGGAAACATTTTACCAATTTTATAGTAATTTTTGCACACTGATTCTGAAAATAATACCATCGCACAGTATTTTCACCAAACGTCATAAGTAAATCACTTTCATTAAATGTAGATCACTTTTATTTAGCTTTGAATGTTAAAAACCATTGGCTGTAGAAGTTTCCAGATCAGACACGACATTATAGCATGTTCTCTGTCAATCTAGAACAATCGAGAAATGAACCGTGAGTATATATATATACCACTTGTAAGTGATTGACAGATGTCATTTCTCTCTAGTGTATGCCCAGTGACTATATTTCCCCTTTAAAATTGGTTTATTTATCATTATGGCAACCAGAGGATGTGCAAATATCCTAATATTTTCTGTTATATTTGTGGTAAATTTGTTGTGAAAAAACAAAGGCAAGATATTAAAGAATTTGTCAAAGAAGCACACTTTGGAATGAAGCTTGGAGACCAAGACAAACCATGGACTCCACATAAAGTTTGCACCATATGTGTTGAACAACTGAGACTATGGACTTAAGGTAAGAGGGATTCTTACCTTTTGGAATTCCAGTGGTCTGGCTAGAAACCATGGAGATGTCTGCTATTTTTGCTCATGTAATGTGCAAGGGTACAATACAAAACATTAAAAGGAAATTTCTTATCCGAACCTTCGTTCTGCTATAAGATCTGTTGCTCATGGTCCGGATGTACCTGTAGCTACTTTACAAAATACTCTTGATATAGTTTCATCTGATTCTGAATCTGATAGCAATGGAAACATTTCTTCCAAGGTTATAGGATCCAAACTTTGTGCCAAGAACTTAGTTTCTCCAGGAACATCATTTTACTGGTATAGAAATAGTGAAAAATAATTCATCCCATATTTTTCTCAAGAAGGTTCGTTGGTTTATTGCAACAATGTTTCTGAATTAATAACTAAACTAGGTGCTGCAGAATATGAGCCAAATGATTGGAGATTGTTCATAGATTCTTCCAAAAGAAGTTTAAAAGACGTTCTCCTGCACAATGGTAACTTGTATGCATCCGCTCCTGTAGCTCATTCATTTCACTTAAAAGAAACATACAAAAATCTCTAACTTCTTCTTGCTAAGATTAAATACAAGGAATCTGGTTGGCTACTTTGCAGACTTGAAAGTTCTTTGTGTGTTTTTGGGTCAACAATCTGGCTATTCGAAATTTTCATGTTTTTTGTGCAAATGGGACAGTACAGCAAGAAGCCAGCATTGAATAAAAAAGGAATGGCTACTCAGCCTGACATTAGGTTCTAAAACATAGAATGTGAAAGTTTGATGAACCTGAAGAAAGTCCTTTTGCCCCCTCTTCGTATAAAACTGGGTTTGATGAAGCAGTTTGTCAAGGCCTTGGACAAAGATTGTTGTTTCAAGTACCTGGTTGGCAAATTCCCAGCTTTGTCAGATGTGAAATTAAAAGAAGGAATTTTTATTGGGCCTCAGATCAGAAAATTGACTTTGGATGAAGATTTTGAAAGAACTATGAACAATCTTGAGAAAGCAGCATGGAGTGCCTTTCAAAACTAGGTTCACTGGAATCAATTTCCATGCAGTCAGGATGCATTGGCAGATCTGTGACAACCCAAGTTTCTTTATTCTCCCTGCTCCTACAGTTTTGTGTACATAACTCGCCGTCCACTCTGTGTACAGTCTCCTCATGTGCACCTTAAAGGGGGATTTACACAAATGTCTAGTGGCTGTAACATAGATGCCATGCCAGACGGAATAGTCACCTGGTCAGTCTTTCCTTCTCCCATTCTTTTTTAATTACTTCTGTAACATGGCTTCAGAATTGGGTGCATGGCAGCCCCAGAAAGGTGACTCATCATCTACCCTCCAGCATCCTTGCATGGATGAGGGATGGGTTGGGTATGGGGGGATAATTGGTTTGATGGTGGTTAAGAAGCTCCACAGAATCCTGATAACTCGTCATTGAAATGAAAATACATGATGAAAAATTAATAAAAATTAACCTGACCCATTTGCAATGTTCCAAATTTTAAAAATAATCACTAATTTTTTTTTTATTTATTTATTTATTTTGGTCCAAAAACAGCACATTGGCCTTTACATTGGATACACCCAAAACAATATTTAAAAAATATATATATATAACAAAATACCTATACATATCAAAATATATATAAAAACAGAAATTAACACACATAAGATGGATGTAATGAAAATAAAAATTACAGAAACAAGACAGCTTTTCAGAGACATTCGCCACCTGTGGAGGCACGGAGGAGCGAGGACCTACATGTAATATCCAGCGAGGGTTCTACCTTTTGTAAAGCATTAAATGAGGTGGGAATGCGGTAAAAAAGCGACCTTTGGGATATAGATAGCCGGAAATGCGGAAGATGAAAGAGAGAGCACAAACGAGTGGAACGTGATGGGACACGTAGAGAAAAAAAAGAACAAATATCAGTGGACCTGTAGAGACCATTCACCGCAGTGTGAATGAAATGGAAATCAAAATATTGCCGCCTGAGATGCAGAGGACGCAGTTTAAGAGCGGCGAGAACACCTTGTTTACTTAGCGAACGGAAGGCAGGAACACGGTTCCTCGCGATCGCAAGGAAGAAATTTAATGGACGATCAAGACACTTGAGTGTAGTCGGAGATGCTGTGGCCCACACGGGACAGCAGTAGTCCAGGATTGGGAGAAGGAAGGCTGAGAAAAATGATTTAAG
Source organism: Tanypteryx hageni (assembly GCA_028673005.1). Taxonomy (NCBI): domain Eukaryota; kingdom Metazoa; phylum Arthropoda; class Insecta; order Odonata; family Petaluridae; genus Tanypteryx; species Tanypteryx hageni. Next base: position 236,283,875 of record CM054112.1, on the reverse strand, counting down.
TGCTAAAGGTTCATTTATCTCCTTAAATCGGTATAGAAGACTAAGAATAGACATGGCCTTAGATGTGGTTTTATCAATGTGGAGAGAGAAAGATAATTTTGTATCAAAGATTACGCCAAGATCTTTTTGAGAGAAGACCTTCCGGATTGGAGTGTCACTAAGGGAATAGAAAGTAGCGATAGGCTTTTTTCGTAGAGTGAAAGAGAGAAGCGTACATTTATTAGGATTTGGTGTTAATTTCCATATTTGACACCAGTCGGAAATCTTCGAAAGACAATTTTGTAGACAGTCGCTATCGTATGAATTATTAATTTGCTTAAAAACCTTACAGTCGTCAGCATAAAGAAGGACGTTACACTTTTGACCTTTGATAGTATTAACTATGTCATCAATGTAAAGTGTGAAGAGTAGAGGTCCGAGAACACTTCCTTGTGGTACACCTGATGTTACGGGGGAAAGAGATGAATAAAAACAATCTATTACAACTCTCTGCGTGCGGGAGTGTAAGAAACTAGTGATTAGGGAAAGAAAAGATCCATGAATGTTGAAACGATGAAAGAGTTTGTACAGAAGAAGAACATGATCCACAGTATCGAAAGCCTTTGCTAAATCTATGTAACAAACATCCAGTTGGGATGATTTTTCAAAAGCTTCAGTAATATTATAATGTAAGACAGATAAATTTGTTAAGCAGGAACTACCAGGTAAAAATCCATGCTGTTCAGAGGAGATATATGGGAGAGTGAAAGAGAGAAGACGTTTGTGGATGATTTTTTCAAAAATCATGGAAATTACCGGAAGGATGGATATAGGGCGATAATTTTCCACTTCCAACTTATTACCGCATTTCAGTATGGGTGTTATATTGGCGGATTTCCATTGATCGGGGAAAATTCCAGCGAGGTAACACCGATTGAAAAGATGGGCTATTGGATGGCATAAAACATTACAGGTTCGCTTTAAAAAGAGTGCACTCACATTGTCACATCCTGTAGCCTTATTGGTCTTCAAGGAAGCGAGGATACTATAGACTTCTTCACTGGTAGTCGAGATTGATGATAGGGAGTGTGATGACACTTCTACAAGATGAGGGTAATTGATAGGCTGAGATGGGGGTGTGAAATTAGATGTAAAGTAATTGTTAAAGGCGGAAGGCCTTGCCTCGGATGAAAACATTTGAGCATTATAAGTCACACTGTTCGGAATCCTTTGAGACCGGCGTCTAGTGTTTAAAAGCGTCCAGAAACGTTTATTATTTGTAGAAATGTCACTTATGATTGAATTAACATATTTATTATAATCCCGCCGGAGCAAAAACCGAGAGTGGCGCCTGATATTTCTGAAATTATTTAAGGTGTGGGGGTTTGGGTGCACTTTATATAACTTCCAGCAGGCAAGTTTGTTTCTGAGGGCTAGAGAGGATTCAGCGGACATCCAAGGAGGCCTATTCTTGGTGAGACGGCGGGTAGGGACTAGATCGTCAATGGCACTGAGAACAAAGTCGTAAAACAATGACACAGCGTCGGCGAGGGAACCAACCTCGAGAAGACTCCAGGGTAAGAGGGAAAGAACGCGGTTAATTGCCTCCCAATCTGCCTTCTTCCACACTTTCACTGTCCGGTTCGGGAGTGGGGAGGGTGAGCCAGCGGGAGTACCGAGGGTAAAGGTCGCCTCAAGGGAACGATGGTCGGATTCGATGAAATCCCTTCCCAGGATGACCTTGCAGGACTCGAACGACGTCATGACAAAATCCAGTGTTGCCTGATTTCTAGTTTTATGCATGTTACACTGAAAAAGTCCAAGGCCGATGACGAAGTGTTCCTTAAAATATTTATCCATTGGTTCGAAAGCTTCACATTCTTGAGGGGACGACCATGTTAGGGATAAATTGAAGTCTCCCAACAAAATAACATCACCGTATGATCGAGCGCGAAAAACTGAATCAAAGCAGTTTTCTAAAACACAAATACCACTACTAGGCGGACGATAAAAACAACCGACCAACACTTTTTTATACTTAAGAGAGATTTCTGTCCAGAGAATTTCACAATTGGTTTCTAGGTCCATTCGCCTAACGGCCCTCAAATTAGACTTTACTGCAATCAAAACACCACCACCACGAGAATTCCTGTCTCTCCGAAATATGCTAAAATTATCACAGAAAGGTAATTCCGAATCGGACACATTCTCACTTAGCCAAGTCTCGGTGAGTGCAAGTAAATCAATCTGATTGATTTCCTGGAGGGAAAGGGTCAAATCACTGATTTTGTTCTTAATGCTACGTACATTTTGATAATATAACGCAATCTGGGATGAACAAGGCCCCGGGTTCAACTCAATGTCCCCGCAAAGCAGCAAGAGCAGGAGAAAGCGGAGGAGACAGCGATGAGGAGAGGAGACAGCATGCCGGCGAGCAAGGCGATCATTGCCGGGGACACACGTTGGAGAGAAGCGGATAAGGAAGAAGCCTTTAAATTGTATTTCCTTGGAACTGAAGGACTCCTCATCAGATGAAAACATATTTACATTACACAATGTCGAAAACAACGTCGACTGGCACAAATTAAATACAATTATTATCAGAATACACGTACAAACTGCAATATATGGCGGAGCACACGAGCGACGTGACTGCCTTACCGCGGCCATATTGCAAACTTTACTTTGAACACTTTGTTTCAACAATGATTTCTCTAAGTAGTTCTTGAATTAAATCACTACACTCAAGTATATTTTCAGGAACATCTTTTCAGGACATTAAAGACTGCTTTGCTATGTGCATCATCTTAATTACTTCTGAAAGAGTACAAGTATCAGGTTCTTCTCCATCACTAATTGCAAATTCTCCATCACTATCATTTTCATTTACTTCTGCATCTGTCTTTCTCTCTTCCAAGATGTTATGTACAATACCTCTGGAACTACGACAGTGTCACTATCAACGTCAATGAGATCAGAAATTGTAACTTCTTTTGGAACATCCATCTTATGGCATAATTTCTGGCAATATGTCATTATCTTAAGATCTACTTCATTGTTTTCATCTACAAACACATCACTTTCTCTGCAAATATCAAATCAAATAAACATTTGGGTGGCTTCAAGCAAATTTACATTTACATCACTGCTCATTGAAAGATTACTTAGTGCAGGTAAACTCCATTACAATGCGGTGGATGGGATCCATAGCTTCAGACCACGATATAAATGAATTTCCTTACCTAGCGGGGCGCCGAGGAGAGTCCATTGCATCGAAAGGTAAAAGTAAAGACAGCGGGAAGCAAGCTGCAACATTTTATTCAAAAGAATAATGAAGCGATAAAGTGATCAATGTGACTGACGTTCTCCCTGCAAGGCAAATAAGTTACTGCTTTATAATGTTTGCTTCTCTTCATACAGTACACATACATACATTTTATGTATTATGTATACGTTATTTGTCTGACAAAACGGGAAGCCTATATCCCATGTGGTTGTTGCGAAATGAAAACATTTCATTAAAAAGCTCCTTTTTTCTCCTCGTGCAAATTTGATACCTCGTCATAACGAACTCCGTGTTAAAATGGAGTCCATGGACTGACCGCGTTATACTGGACTTCATGTTCTAACGGAGCACACTGTAATGGAGTTTACCTGTATTCTCTGAAGCAACCTTGATCTATAATGTGTCTTTGTAGAATGGATGATACCCTGGTCTAGTGGCTGCAAAACAGTTGTGCAGTTGGGTGGTAGGAACATTATCTTTATATTTTCCAAATGTCTTGGCATGCTGTTGTGTGCGGAACAGTTGTCAATCAGTAGAAGTGTTTTCCGCTTTTCTGCTTTCATCTTTCTTTCCAGAGAAATAAGCCACTCTTGCAATACATATGTATGTCACCTGTCATCCAGACTGGAGTTATGGTGGTAATCGCATGGCAGTGTGTGAATGTTCTTAAGGGGGTCACTGCATACCTATCCCCTCAATGTTAAATTTTCTATGTTCATGTACCTTTTTCTCAAAAACCAATGACAGCAGGACTTGCAAATTTTTACCACATATTCTACCATTCTTTTTAAATTCTTTAACTTGGGGATTTTTAATACGAAATGAGACATTTTGCCGCCGCCGGTTCGTCGCAGCTGTTTTGCCGTGAGGTACGGTTCGCTGCAGCCGTTTCGCCGCCATCGTTAATGAATTTTTAGTGTAATGGAAAGAATAGGTTGAATAGATTTCAAGGAAATTTGGTATAGAGAATCTTCACATAAATACATTAAATGTTTGGAATTTTGTGCAGAAGTGCATATTGCATCTTGAAACATTTTTTTCACGATTCCAGAATAGATTAGCCCAAACAGTTTCAACTAAATTTGTTAAATATAATCTTCTAAAAAATATGTGAATAAATGTTATATTAGGACCACATCGAGGCAGCAGGGATGCCACCACTGCAAATTAGTTTTTTTCAGTTTTCATGAATTTATTTAGGGACTGTTCAAACCGATGCCAAAGAAATTTTGTATGAAGAAGGCGTGCAACACATTAAAACAAAATCAAGACGTTTTATACATATAAAATTCATGACTGCACACACAAGGCATAATGAAATTTTTTACACATATTTGTGTTGAACTTTTCGAGTAACTTTCAATGATATTTAATATTTATAGTTTATTCAATTATTCAGAACCATAACAACATATTTGTTTCAGATCAGACACCGGTGCACCATAATAACAAATTAAACTATTTAAGTAATGACGGTATTGGACAGAATTGAATTCTATGCATTCTCGTCCAAAACAATTAATTTTATTAGTGCTTTTTGTCATTGTTGAAAAGCACTATTATCTTCATGATGTCCATCTGTCTGTCCATACACATATATCAGGGAAGAATTGGGTGAACCGATTTCAACCAAATTTGGTACATAGAATACTCAAATAATTCACCTTGATGGAGTATCCAAATACTTGATAATGTCAGGAAACAGACGCCATTGTGCTAGTGAAAGGTGTTCTAGTACTGTGCGCATATTTCGCATAAAATGTGATGTAGGATTATGTATTACATGCTTTTCGAAATTTCATAAACGTTAATCATTTCCCTGCCTAATATTTTATTTATCTATTTTAAAAATTTTCTATTACAAAAATATGAAACTATATCTGTGAAATAAATCTAATATGCTAAACATTGAATTTTATTATTGAATTCAAGAGATAACATGATGCAATTGCTTGGCATTCGGCGTTTCCTTGGAAAGAAACAGTAAGATGATGGGGATGGAATTGCTAAGGGATCCACCTAGCATGATCATATGAACATGGCACTTTTCTCAAGAACTTTTGCAGATATGTTCTTGTAATTTTAACTATAATGTTTACATATAATTAGAACCCATAATTGTAAATATGAACAAAATCGAAAAAAAAAAACTCCGGCATTAAAGGGTTGAAGCAGGGTTTAACAGCAGGGCTACCACAATAAAAGGTAAAATTTCCTTTACACATATTTCTAGAGAACTGACCGCATGGATTTTAACACGTTATGGTATATATAATCTTCATATAAATAACCAAAATCGCATATTTCAACTGGTTGATAAAACAAGGCTACCATATTATCAAAGATAGAATTTTTCTGTAACTATGAATTGTGACATTATTGGCTGAACTGTTAACAAAGAAATGCTGTATTGGGCGAGTATAGAATGATGCTATTTTCTATTTTCAAAGCAAATACATTAGTCTATGATTATACTATGGTGAATTTGACAAAAAGCACTTCTGTACCATGGAAAACCTGAGTACATCCCTACTTGTTAGTGCTTTTCATCATTGCTGAAAAGCACTATTATCTTCGTGATGTCCGTCCTTACGCATATATCAGGGAAGAATTGGGTGAACCGATTTCAACCAAATTTGATACATAGAATCTTTACATAAATTAATGACCAAAATGGCATGTTTGGGCCGAATCGACTAAGCATAGGTGCCACAATTGCAAAGTTAAACATTTCGGTAATTATGAATTTGGAAGGAATTGGCTTAACCGATTACAAAGAAATTTTGTTTGGAAGAGGCATGCAATATAATATAAAAAATAAAGATTTTTTGTATAGATATTGAAAGCAGGGCTGCCACAATCCAAGGAATAAATAAATTTGTTACAAGTGTGGCACTCATGCTTAGTCGATTTGGTCCAAGCATGCCATTTTCGTCATTAATTTATGTGAGTATTCCAAATACCAAATTTGGTTGAAACCAGTTTAGCCAAGTCTTTCCAAAAGCATAATTACCAAAAAGTTTTATTTTGAAATTGTGGCACCCTTGCTCGATTGATCCGGTCCAAATATGTCAATGACAATGTCTAACCAAAAGTTCATATTGAAGAAATTGCATGTATTCCAGACATTAAACCTCAACCTGGTATATCAACTCATCAGATAACTTCACCAGCATCACCAATTAGTACTTGTAGCAGTTCTAAGTCAAAACTAGCAAGTAATCTGTCTCATTGTCAGTATGAAGAATTTAATGGTGAGAATAACTTTGAATATGATATTGTGCATTTGAAATCATTAGAAAATGTCTGTTGGAAGTTGCTGTTTGTAAAGTATGTCATAATACTCTCGAAATTATGAAAACCCAGTCAACTGGTTTGGCTATGATGTTCAAGATTTGTTGCACTGTTTGTATCCTAAATGTAGAGCAGTGGAATTCTCAAGAAGTAGTAGATGATGAAACAGGTAAAGGAAATCTCTATGACATAAATATTAGGTTAGTGTATAGGTTGAGGCAAATTGGAAAAAGGGTATGCTGCAGCAGTGAAGATTTGTGGTGCAATGAATCTTCCCTCACCACCACAAAGGTTGTACAAATATGAGAACTATGTAGGAAAGTTCTCAAGAATTGTATGCACAGAAAAATTTTCCCATATAATGCATTGTTGAAGAGATATTTTAAAAACTAAATCTTTTAGCAGCCATAACCATACCACCTATCAGCAACTATTGTAAACACTTCTTTTATTTTCTTAATTGTTGGAGCTTCAGGGCTATATCCAATATCAGAAGGCTACGGTTTGAGTTTATTTCTATTCTTTGTAAATTCTTAAAATATTTATTATCATTTAACCTATATGGATATTTGAGAAATATTAGATGTATGGAAAAAGTCATGTGGTGGCCACAGCATATCTTTTTATTTAATTTTGCTCTTTTAATTTGCACCACTTGTTATTTTTTATCCTTTTTGCCATTTTAAACTCTGCAGGCTATGAAGGATTTTATAAAAGTGTTGGAAGTTGACCCTAGTAACAATCCAGCCAAATCACATGTTTCTGAATTAAAAAAGAAACTGGAAGAAACTACAGAGGGAAAGCCAAAGAAAGCTAGGTGCGTATAAATTGTGTAAAGTTTTCAAAATTTTGCTGTAATATTATTAGGAATTAAGATCATTCATTGCGTGCTTAACAAAAAATCATAATTTCTTTACCAATATAATTGAAGAATTTATTAAAAAAGTTTTGCTGAAAAATATTTTCAGAATATTTGTTAAAATATCAGAAAATGTAAACATTTTGAGTGCATTAATTTTTATAATTTAAGTAATTATAGTTATCTTAATTATGAATTAACTAAATTCCTGGAATCTTCAAATTGCCTCAATAGTATAATCCCCTAGGGAAGCCTTAAGTTTGTGGATTTCCATAATTCAGAACAAATAAGACAAAAAAATATTTAACAGTTTCACTTTATTAATCAATGACAACCAGGTTTCATCTTAATCAGTATAATTGTTCCATAGTCTTTTGCCTTATTAGTTCTGCCTCAATAGTCTTCATTTTTTATGTTATCCCAAAAATTATGAAATAAAGAGAAGAAAAATCGTGTTTATCTTTATATAAAATCAACACAGCAAAATGTAAATTTAATTGCAAATTGTCATTTTTATGCAGGATGGTTGTTGAAGATATGAAATCATTTGTAGAAGAACTTAAATCTGTTCAAATATTAGATAAAAGAGTGCAGTCAGGTTCTGGTTCTAGGCCCATTCCCAGTTGGAAAAATAGTTATTCAAGTGATCCAATGTCTTGTGGAGATAATAAGCTTAATGAATGGGGCTACTCTAGAGTCATGTGCAATTGTACTTCAATTCCCCGTGCCCTTCAAAAGAAGTGCATACCTCTCTCAAAGGTGAGTGTGGCCATAAGTAGATGAAAAACTTAATTTTACTGCTAAGCAACTTATATATATACATACTGAGACAATAATGGGGCCTTGATTTCGACAATGGCATGGTTGTCAAGGCAAATCCTCAGGAAATTGCTGTTTTGCCAAAATAAGTCATTTAAACATTAAATTCAAGCATTTGCAGACTGAGGGAGACAATCAGCGATAAGACTAAGAAACTTGGTTCATTATCCTTTCAAACAGTCCCAGTTGGAAGATCGAGGATCAATTTTTCTAATTTTTATGAGCAAAAGTATGAAAGCTTTTGCTAAATTAATTTTTACATGTTATCTTATGGCAAATAGAAATTCTTTACTGGAGTTGAACCCGGATCTTTTTTGGAGATTTTTTTGGTAAATGGCTTTTACTATAAGAATCAAACATTCCTACCAAATTTCAATCTTCTACCTGCTCGGAAAGTTTGTTAAAAAATAGCATTACAGTCAGTCATAAATTCTTGATTCTCCTGCTCTTTTATAATGCCTTTTTAAGGGTGGCGCCACAGTCAAGCATGACCAGATTTCTTAGCTCATTATTTATAGATTTGTGTGGGTGTGTGCATTAGGTTCATCCTTATACTATTTTATGAAACATAATTCCTTTATTGGTAATATTTTCAGCAAAGTGATGTGAGAATTTGCCATTAGCTGTATTAAAATTTGCTCATTGTGGTAATGAAGATTTGAATTTATTTATTGTAAACATCGTAATCATGAATCCTCTTTTTAATGAAATCTTTGTATTTCAGTATGGTGATGCTGAAACTGGGAAAAGCAGTATTCAAGTAGCAAACAAATACTGTTATCATGGGAGTAAAACACAAACTAGAGATGAAGACTTGGAAAAAAAGCCATACCAAATTGAAGAAAAAAATAGTGATGCTAGAATGTTGGGGTGTTCTTCAAGAGATAATAGGTTAGTTGGTATAGCATTATCTCTATAAATTGGCAAATAGATTTGCCATAATTTATCTGCTTTACCCATATTTTCCAACAGCAGTTGCTATAATTTTGATAATTGAAATTCTATTTTGAAATGGGCATTTTAAAAAATGAAATTCTTTTTCTAAAATTACTATTATAAAATTTTATCTAAATATTTAAGTTCAGTAAATCATCATAAGAAGGTAACTGAATCAGTGGTATGTGTTTGATAAATTAAACAATAACATTGATTGTATTTCACCAAAATATATACAGTAGACACTTGCTATCCTCAGTTTTGCTGTCCTTGGTAATTTTTTTGTAGTGTACAGGTATACCTCATTTAGCGCATGTTCATTTAGCACAATTGGCATCTCGGGACTAAAATTTTAATTTTTGAAATATTAAAAAATAAATTTCCTATATGCGGTCTTTTACTACGGTCCCAACTTTTTTCTTACTTACCTTCGTTTGTACTTTACTCTCTGCTCCAGTGATACTCAGTCATGTGTTCCATTCTAATTAAAGACAAATTTCTTGTTATTTATATGTTTATTTGCTTTATTTCTATTTTACTCGTTCACTTTCATGATGTTTTTACATTTGTTTGTCACAATTCCACAATCTTTTGCAGTGATGCTAACATTGGAATTTTAAAACTTGTTAATGTTACTGTTGTGATGTGCCTGGTTGGGTTTGCTTTGGATGGATTTTTGTTTGGGATTGGATTAGATTAGGTTCATGACTGAATTTTAGCTTTCTTTGGGTTCAGTTTAGATGAGTATTTGGGTTGGGATAGATTAGATTCATGACAATTTTAACTTTCGTAATCATTATTCATTTGTTATTCTGATGTTATTTTGCTGTTGGCACCTATGTTACAGTTACTTGTCTGAAGCTGCAGCGGTGCCGCTGAAATGTAATGATAGACATATTCTGCTTTTGTTTACTTTTGTGCTTGGACATCATTAGCTCAACTGTGATGCGCCATAGCTATTTTGCTTCATTGCTAGTCCTAAATAAATATTTAACAATAAGGTCATTTTAATTAATCATGGCAGAAAAGAGATGATTGAGTGAAGGCAGTGAAAGTGCAGGAAATAATCCTAAATTAGTAAGGAAAAGTAAAAATCTTGAGGAAAAGCTTAAAGTAATTCAGTGTTTTGAAAAAGGTGAATGTCAGAGTGAAATTGGACAATTTTAACTTCAGAACTTCTACATTTCATACAATTCTGTTAAATAAAGACAAAATAAAAAGTTCTATTCAATCAACCACTGCAGTAATTACAAAGAAACTCTCACGATCATGTAGTCATTTGTTATAAAAAATGGAAAAACTTTTAGTGTTGTGCATTGATACTAAACGTTCCAATCAACATATACCCCTTAGCCAAGCAGTCATTTTCAATAAAGCTCTTTCTCTAGAATTATTTCCCTTACACAGTGCTCACCATGGCATAGTCATTCTAATCCATGCCTCATGAAAAGTAATACAAGCTTGAGGTTTGCTAAGTATTTCTCTGATGTCGAAGGGCTTGAATAAAAATACATATACCTCTTTCTATTATATACATAATATCCTTATTCTGTCCATCTGTCTGTTGGTCCGTCCGTCCTCTGGAATGCTCTATAGCAGTGGTTCTCAAACTTTTTGGTTTCCGGAGCCCTTTACACTCCTAAAAATGTATGCGAAGCCCCAAAGAGCTTTTGTTTATGTGTCTACCTATCGATGTTTACCGTATTAGAACTTATAACTTGGAGAAATTTTGTAAATATATATTTATTATTTCATTTAATTTTATTCATAAATTACTTGATAAATATATAATAACAATGAATCCATTACTTGTTAAACATATCATATTTTTTAAGAATAATCACTTAATTTTTTCAAAGCAAAAACATTGTTATTTTTAGTGAGAGTGGCATTGTTTTACATTTTTGCAAAGCTCTTTAATATCTGGTTTAATAGAAGACAGCTGAATTCGCATGTCTGCTTCTGCATCCAATCTTTTGCGATATTTTGTTTTGGTCAAAGCATATAAAGAAAATCCAGCCTCACACATATAAGTAGTTGGAAAAGGAAGGAGTATTTTAACAGCTTTTTCCGATAATTGTTGATATTCTTCTTTGATACTGCACCAAAGCTCCGGAAGTGTTAGTTTCTGAAAGGTTTGTTGCAATGTTGAATCTGAAACCATATCAATGAACTTTTCATACCCCATTACATTGAAATCGATTGTTCTATCCCGCACTTTGAATGGATCTTTTACCCATGAATGATTTTGTAAAATTATGTCTTGGTCATTCGGAAAATATTGCTTCACCGAGTTATGCAGATCTTCTAAATGTTGACAAATTTCATTAAACAACATCAACACATTACATTCGTTAATATCACCACCAATCACATCAAAAAAGTCTAAGTATTGTAAGCTGTCAAGTTCACGGTGGCAGATACAAGTTATCCAAAATTCTAATTTTTGCTTAAAAGCTTAAATTTTATCATTGGCAACAAATACTGATAGTTGTTTTCCTTGGAGTGACTCAGTCACTTCGTTCATTTTTGTGAAAATGTCTGCCAAATACCCAAGTTGGAATAACCATAGTTTGTCTGTCAGTTGTTCTTTCAAGTAAAACCGGTGTTCTATGCAAAAAGTGGCTAGTTCAGATCGCAGCTCAAACAATCGCACAAGTGCTTTCCCTCGAGACAACCATTGCACTTCGGTGTGCAGCAGTAACGCTTTATGAGTGCTTTCCATTTTGTCACACAATATTAAAAAGCCGTGTACTCAGGGATCGATATTTAATGAAATTAATGATTTTTACAGCCTCATCAAGGACATTCTTGAGTGAGACCGGCATTTTTTTTACTGCGAGCATGTGATGGTGAAGAATACAATGACTACTAGTACAGCTTGGTGCCAGTCTTGATTTGTGCTACGACGCCAGCAGTTTTGCCTACCATTTGCCTTTGCACCATCAGTGCAAATGTCAACACAGTTGTTTCAGGATAAGTCATATGATTCAAAAAAGTTTTTCACAATATTTAATATTTCGGCACCAGTTGTATGTGTTGGCAAAAATTCACATATAAGATCTTCTTCGAGGGTTCGTTGGTGCTGATACCAGACAAACACAAGCAAAACAAAGTCCAGCCATGTCTGTGGATTCGTCTATTTGTAAGGCAAAAATACAATTCTGCATATGAGATATCAGCTCAGTCTTCATGTTAGCAGCTAAATCTTTAATTCGACGAGCTACAGTATCGTTGGAAAGTGGCACTGCCGTGATTTCTTTTGCCGATTTTTCATCCAGCATGCATTTAGCAATGTCAACTGTACAATGCTTTATAAGTGTCTCAGCTATTGTGTGCTCTTCCCCAGCCAGTGCAATATGATAACTTACCATGTAAGATGCCTCAGTAGCTTTTTCATTTCTGGTTTGAGAAGCTGTAAGAATTAAGTTTTGGCTTTTAAGGAGCTCACTACACCTATGTTTAAAATATTCCGTTTCTTTTTCTTTAATCTCTGGATGGTTAGTCTCAAAATGACGCCGCATCTTAACGGGCACCATAGTACTATTTGAAAATACTTTGTTACATAAGACACAATAAGGTAAATTATCAACATCTACAAAGCCAAGAGAAAGATATCTTTCGTCATATTTTCGTTTCTTATTTACAGTTTCACGCCATTTACTTGAAGTAGATTCCTCCCTTCCATGAGTCACAGAAGTCTCCGATATGTCAGTTTTATCTTTTTCAGCATCTTTGGGCATAGATGGTGCAGCTGTGCATTGTGAAAGCGAGCCTTCTAATGTTCCTTTTTTAAGCCAACAATCCATCCTTAATATAAATATAATAAAAATATTTTATAAATAAAATATTTACAATATTTTTGCAAAATAAGACAGTAAAGTGTACTTACTTTTCAAACGACTGAATAATTATAACTGATGGCAGTTACAATTAGGGACAATCGCAAGAGAGTTTGCTGTCTGATTCCTTGGTGCACTTCTATCTCTCCTTCCAACTTTTTCTATTAGATGTTAGATGTCAGTTTGTTCACTTCTATCACTATTTAAGAATATGCGAAACTTAATTCTTTCTATAACACTATCAACTTCACCTTTGAAACTGAAGAAAATAAGTCTCTACCCTTTCTGGACATATTGATTATTAAAAACAAAGACAGGCTTGAATTCGATATATACAGGAAACTGACTCACGTCAACAATTACATAAAAAATGACTCTAATCATCCTTATAAACAAAAGATCGCGGACTTTAATCATATGGTTCACAGACTTCTGACTACACCTTTGAATAAAATACGCTATGACAAAGAGGTAAAATACATTAAAAACGCGGCTCGGGAGAACGGTTTTTACCCATGAATTGATCAACCATGTCATCAAGAAAAAATCTAAAACATTGAACAAGAAGATAATTACAACACTTGCCCCAATTGGAGATATGAAAAAGAAAAAGTTTGCGTCACTACCTTTCTTTCCAACCCTTACTAAAGGGTTAACAAAAATTTTTCAGGAGGTTGGATATGAATTAACTTTCCATAACACAAACAAGATTAAAAATCTAATAGGTAACCCAAAAGATAATACACATATTTCACAAAAATCGGGTGTATATCAAGTGCTATGTCCCAGGTGACTTATCATACATAGGCCAAACAAGAAGAAACTTAGCCATTAGATTTAAAGAACACTTGGCACACTTTAAACACAGACATACAGAAAAATCTGCCGTAGCGAAACACATCCTTGAAAACCATCACCCATTAGGTATTGAGAACCTCAAATTGCTAAAACATGCCCCAAATTCCAAATTGGACGTGAATGAAAGTCTTTATATCCATAAATACAGACATGCACTCATGAACAATGACTTTGGGGTAATCAGCAGCGTTCTCTTCAAACTGATCTCACCCTTCCCCCCCCCCCCTCCCCCCACCACTAGGTCATAACCCTCATACCCCCCCCACTCCCCCCTCCCTTCCCCATGCCCACAACTAGGTATGAATACGCGTCCTCAGCCCTTATTATCCACTTGAGAGCATGCTACCATGATTTCCTTCACTGGTTGCTCCCTCTCAAGTCTTTGGCCACGATGATGGTTACTTGGTAACCGAAATACGTATCGCCATTTTTATCCGGCCTTTCTTATTTTTATCCGGGGTACTGCCATTTTTATTCGGCCCTTCTTATTTTTATCCGGGGTATTCAATTTTACTATTATTGACTGGCATCGGAGATTTTTCCTCAACTATATTATAAAATTGTCGTGAAGAGAAAATGTTGCAAAAATGATGCGAAATATTTTTTTATACTTGAATGAAAGGGGTTGTTAGAGATACTAAAAAATAATATTGAAGCTTAAGTATACTTTCTATATGTATTAATTTTGAAAAATATCGGCCTAATGATATTGCACCTTCGCTATAACCGGCAATGATAATTCTATACATTATGAAAATAGTTTTGACCTCGCAGAGCCCCTGAATAAGTCTCGCGGAGCCCCAGGGCTCCGCAGAGCACACTTTGAGAAATGCTGCTCTATAGAAACCTCCATAAGAGAACACTTAAAAATACCTTTTTTTCACTTGCAGGCTTTTTTTATTTTGCAAAATTAAATTAGAAGTAATTAACCTACGATCTTTAGACGCAGACCATTTTAAAGAAAACCAAACAGATTCTTTTTCTTATCATCAACTTTTGCCTTCAGTTTGAATTTGCTCAAGTTATATGTTTAAATCACATTTATTGGAAAATTTTAAGCTTTTTAAAGATATGCTGTCTTGCCGACCGTGTCATTGTTAAACCTCAAGATTGTATTGTCGTCCTTATACTATTTGTGTAAGGAAAGTGTTTTGAATGCTTTAGTACGAGAGAGAGAGAGAGGTGACCAAATTATTTATAATTAAAATCATGTTTTTCATTAATTTCTTTTCAGTTAACTTCCTATTGAAAAGTTTTGGTAATTAACTATTTTTATTGTTATTTTCATAGTTTTTTGCAGTGCATCTTATAATTAACCAAAGTTATAAATTTGCATCGCATATATGAATCACGCAAAAAGCCATTCCTTGACATGCAGACCTTTTTCGCTTACATTTAAAAATATTTCAAGGATGAGGTATGTGAAGAGAAGAATTTAAATCTCATTTGTAAATCTCTAAAAATTATGTTTAATACGATTTTTCATGCATTTTATTTATATTGGGCCACTGTTGTCCCAATTGTTGAATTCTATTCTTGCCCTCATAATAAATGCACCAATTTAGTGCTTTAACCACTTCCCTGATGCGGCCGAGTTATCTCGTCCCAACAAGTCGCGTAAATTCTGACGTGGACCAGT
This sequence comes from Tanypteryx hageni, assembly GCA_028673005.1. Classification (NCBI taxonomy): domain Eukaryota; kingdom Metazoa; phylum Arthropoda; class Insecta; order Odonata; family Petaluridae; genus Tanypteryx; species Tanypteryx hageni. The sequence goes on along the minus strand of CM054112.1, from coordinate 236,268,363 downwards.
TAACTCGTCCTATGCCTCTTTTGCCTTGTTCCAGCCGAGTTATCTCGTCACCTAGTAGCAGTTCACATTTTCATCGCCAGAGCACACAAGGGAATGGATTTTCGATGTTTCTAGGCAGCTTTTTCAATTTTATCTTCGGTGTTTCATCGAAGGTGGAAGTACTAAAATCTATTCGTAGTTTTTACATACACAAAACGTAATATTTTCAAAGAATGCATAGTATTGAATAAACGCATGGTTGAAAATCTTTTGTATTATCTCAAGCTATGTTACTTTCTTTTTATGTGGATATCACTTCTCTGTGAGCATTTCTAAGTCTTTCTTCTATCCATCTATTTTTCCGTTTGTTTGGCCGTTTGCGCATATTTCATAATGTGGCTTCTGCCGATCAGATTTTCATGTTTGAAAAAGGGTATTGTGTCACTTCAGACATTTTTTACATCACATTGTGTTGATGTGACTACTTTTTATGGTACAAAACCATAATTCCACTCCTTAGAGATTAATTTTTTGGCACTAAAGCACATTTATATTACAACTGTTAATAAGTACAAATCCTTATGATTTGGAAAACAGATAATAATCATGTTTAAGCATATGTCTTTTAATATATTTTGATAATTTTATCATAATGATATTATATAATGGTTTATCTTTCCCTGCAGCAATAATGTGAAAGCTCCCCTTAAAGATATGCCCCTTCTATGTGATAGAGATGCAGTACCTAGTAACAGAGGAGTTGGTGTCATCTTCCCTGATAACAGGGTGACATTATCAAGTCCTACAGACTCTATGATGACCAGCGAGGAGAAACCCATGGCAAGTACACTACTCCCCCGTTATCCGCGATCTGAGTATCCACGAATTCACGTATCCGCGAGTTGGTTTTATCTCCCATTACTCAGTATTCGCGAGCAAGGTCTCGCATATCTGCGAATCTCTCCAACACATTATTTTATGTAACCTCTTTAAGGACTGAGTTTTTATAAACATTTTGTTTAGTAGTGATTAATAAGTAAAAATTGATCATTTAAGATTATTTATTGTATACATAAGAAATGATAAAATAAAAATTGTAAAAATAATTTTGACTTTTCCAATTAAAATCATTATTATTAAGTTTAGTTTTCCATTTTCTTTTGATTGGCTGTTCGCTGTCACTATCGTTATTTCAGACATTAGGAGTAGAATCGCTTTTAGTAGTAAGAAAATTACTACATAATTCTTTTAAATCTTTGTCACTTTGACTGTAAGAACTTAATTTTTATAAATTCAAGAATTTCATAATCTTGCCATGTCCAACTTTTATTCAAATGTCCCATGCTATTTACTACATATGCTGTGACTTGGAAATAAATATGTATTAGGAAACCTTTTTACCTTTGATAACAGTATCTCTCAGATAAGCGGTAATCGGTATATGCTTATAGTATCTGAGTCATATTCTTTTACAGTATATAATACAGTATTTAGTACTTTAGTTTTCCTTTTAGAACTACAAACGTAGGTAACAGTTCATAGTTCTCAAACGAAAGGTAAAAATAACGAAGATACGCAAGGCCATTATTTCTTTTATCCCTAGTAAAATACGACGCTAATAATAATTCACTCAATGTAATACGATTTACAAAGCTTTAAAAGAAAACTGCTGAAAATAATGTTAATTCAGTACAGATCGACTAGAAAAATCTGTTAATATCAATTTTCTCATAAACTAGGCATTCTCTCAAATGTGTTTGTTACAGGAAATGCTTCTGTTCTGCTCTACAACTTCTAGAAAGTAATTTTTCTTGGATTTGTGCTTAATAAATTAAAACAAAATGTTAATTTCTGTTTTCATTTAATTGGGAGTACTGATTGAGTTATTTGATTCAAGTGCTATAATAGTCCAATATTACAAAAGTTTATAACAATCAAAATAATGCTAGCTGTAATAGATGCTCATTTTAACCAAAATCAACTCGATTATGATAGCTTTTAATTTGAATATTATAGAAAACAATTTTCAAATACAATGTATTCTCATAGCTTTAAAATTTTATTGAAAGTTGTAAATATATAAATCGTATATACTCATGTATAGGTCGAAGTTTTAAGACTAAAACTTCAACTTATGCACAAGAAATATTTTTGATAAGTTTAAACCCATGACTTTATTTGCCCTTTAATCAAAGATGGCTCAAAACACTTTTGGCATAAACTGAAGGAAGGATAAAACTCCAGCCAAAAACAAGTGGTATTAGCCCGATGCATTTCGCCCACTAAGTGGGCATTTTTAAGAGCGATGTTCCTTCGACAGCTATCAGGGTCAACTGTACCAGAGTGGAGGGACCAAGGGTGGAGAAAGAACGAAAGACAAAAGAAAGACGAAAACACAGGTGGAGTAAGAACAAAAGAAAAACGAAAACAGAGGCGCTTGTGTATTATCTCTTGTCAATAAGTCTGTAAAGTGTCTTGTTGAAGTCAGTGTCACTGTTCATCAATGTATCTCGATTTTTGTAAATGTGAAGGTTTTCTAGGGAATTTAAAGAACTATTAGATGAGATTACCAGTTGTAAGTCACTCGTTCCCCAATGCTCGCAGTGAATGGACGTGCCTAACCCTTTGCTCTGACCCTCACTTTCACTTCCGCCCCCACTCTACCAACCATGTCCGCGAAGACTAGCTTGCAGGCCCAAAACGCCGATCTTAGATCCCAGAATAGGGATCTGAAGAAAAAGATTGAAGAATTGACGAAATCCACGACCGGATTCCATAATCAGCTTGAAGAGGCGAGGAAACTGGACGGATCGGAACGGAGAGATAGCCTTACGTCCATTGAAGCCAGTTTCTTCACTTTTAAATCGGGTGTCATGAAAGACCTGGAGTGCATCATGGAAAAGATTGATCTTCTCGCCGCTAGCCACTCTGTCTTCGAGGAGAAGATCGACGCTGTTGACCAACTGGCCAGAAGGAATTGTCTTCTTGTCCACGGACTTGCAGAGGAATCCAACGAAGACGCTTACAGTGTTGCTAGCAATTTTTTTAGCAAACAATTGAAAGTGCAAGTTAGTATGGAAGCCCTGTCCTGTGTTCGCAGACTTGGTCGGCCTCGTGACTTGAGACCGAGGCCATTATTAGTCAATTTTGTAAGTTGTCGAATCCGGGATGTTGTGTGGCGTAACAAAAAATTTTTAAAGGGCTCCAAGATCCTAATTACTGAATCTCTGACACCAATCAGGCAAAAGTTACTGCAGGAATCACGTGATCTTGTGGGACCCACAAACGCCTGGTCGGTTGAAGGAAAGATTTTTGTGATAAAACAGGACGGATCCAAATGTTGCTTTTGCACTATCTGAGAATTTAACGTTCTCAGACAAAGCTGGCTTTCCCAGTAATTATCCATTAATTTCAGCTGTGTCTTTGTTAAGTGCTCACCTTCTCCTTATTCCCAATTATTTACCACTGTTTTCTTCTCTTTCGTGTTGGTGTCTCACATTATGAGGGTTTATGTTATGTAAGTTGATCTCCTTTTATATTGCATGTGTATTACGATACTTTGTTCTTTTAGGCTATTAATATATCTATGTTTTAATTTCAAATTCATTTTGTTTCTATTTATACACAATTTGCTTATTCTTTTATTCCATACTATAATTTTTATGTCAATAGGTATTTTCATTTGGCAGTTTCTGCTGAAATTTATTTATAACGTTGGAGGTAAGTGGTTGTGCTGATATTTTACTCTTTCTTCTGATATTTTCTTCTTTCTTCTTGTGTGAATACTATGTCTGAATCTTTCCCTAAATTCTTTCTTCATATCCTCAAAAGTAACCCATTCGAAGCTTGCTATGATTCTTTCCGGCTACCTGAAAATTCGCAGAATGCTTGTCCTTCCAGGAACTGCCCTCACGCTCCCTTATCTTTTCCCTCCCCTCACATTCCTGAGTGGACAAGGCTACTTCTTAGTAATTCACTTTCCCCATTTCCCCGTAATTTTCAAGCTATCCATGTTAACAGCCAGTGCCTTATCCCTTGCATTGAAGAGCTTCGCTCTATTCTACCTGAGAAGGGTGTCCATGCGATCGCGGTATCTGAAACTTGGCTGAAACCTTCTCTTCCTTCTTCCCTTGTACATATTCCCGGATATAAGCTTTTTCGTAATGACCGCACTGGAAAGAGAAGGGGTGGGGTGGGTATCTATATTCGCGAAGAGCTATGTTGTAAATTTCTCCTTAAAAGTGACAGCCTTTATTCTCGCAGACCTGAATTTCTCTTCCTGGAAATAACTTTCAATTGTCAGAAATTATTATTTGGAGTTGTGTACAAACCCCCTCAAATTTCAAATCTATCGGATATTGAAATTCCCCTCACGGAACTTAGAGTAGATTTCGATAATGTCATCCTTATGGGCGATTTTAATTCTGATCTCCTGAACCCGAATAATTTTCACACTAAAACACTCCTTAATATATTACACCCGCTAGGACTTAGTATTCTCCCGATTAATCCTACACACCGCACCCTAACCTCTTCTACTCTACTTGATTTAATAATAACGACCAAACCCGACAAAATACTCAAATACAGTCAGATCTCAGTCCCGGGGATATCTGCACATGATCTCATTTATGCATCCTGCTCTTTCAAAGTACCAAAGGAACAACCAAAATTTATTACTTTTAGAGATTTTAAAAACATAGACATAAACAAATTGACAGATGATGCTCTCTTAGTCCCTTGGGAAAGTATTATTAATATAAATGACATAGATGACAAGGTGAATAATTTTAATGCTTTCCTCCTCAATCTATTTGATCGCCATGCTCCACAAAAAACAATTCGTATTACTAGAAAAATTTCTCCTTGGATTACGGATGATATAAAAAGATTAATGTCGAATCGTGATTCCGCTTTTCGTAGATTCAAATGCACAAATTCTACGCTCCAACTCGAAGAGTATAGAAAACTGAGGAACTCAGTAAAGCAGGCAGTTAGAAATGCCAAAATCAAATTCTCGTACTCAATAATTTCTCCTCAGTCCGACAATGCATCACTATGGAGAAAACTGAAAGTATTCGGAATTGGGAATAAGAAAAGTGACTCTGAACTACCTTCTGTCTCTCTTGATGCATTAAATGATGCCTCCTCATCACCACCTAATATATTTTCAGTAAATCAAAGAAATTTAACTATCTCTGACATTTTTTCGTCAATCATAAACTATTCACAATCCTTCAGTTTTGCTTCTGTCTCCATATCCGATGTAAAGAAGGTAATTTCTAAACTTAATTCGAAAACAAAAGGCTATGATCTCATCACTGGATCTATGCTCCATAATTTGATTCATATCTTTGCACCAATCATTACACATATAATTAATTGCTCCTTCTCTAGCTGTTACTTTCCCAGTTCCTGGAAACGTGCTCTACTGCGACCTATCCCTAAAAAGGCTAATCCAACAACTCCACAGGACTTTCGCCCTATATGCATCCTGTCAACGCTATCCAAAATTATTGAAAAACTAGCGCATAAACAAATACATCAATATCTAAATGAATGTGAGCTCCTCAACCCCTATCAATCTGGATTTCGTACTGGCCACAGCACTGCTACCGCATTGATCAAAGTCACAGATGATATTTGGGAGAATTTCGATAACAAAAAAGCTACAATTCTCACACTATTGGACTTCTCTAAAGCGTTTGACTCCATTGACAGCGGAATATTACTTGCCAAACTTGCTAAAATGAACTTTTCCCTTAGCTCTTTGAAATGGATAAAATCTTATTTTCAGAATCGCTACCAAATGGTATCAATCTCTGATAAAAGTTCATTGTGGAAAAATGTCTCCCGTGGTTGTCCCCAAGGATCTACATTAGGACCCTTATTCTTCGCCTTATATATAAACGATATCTCTAACTCAATTCATCACTGCCAGTACCACCTTTATGCTGACGATCTGCAAATATACATAGGAACTCAAATATCTCATATCATTAACAGAATTGATTGCATGAATAGGGATATAAGATCGCTCATGACCTGGAGTGCTTGTAATGGCTTAATGTTAAACCCCTTAAAATCTCAATCAATAATTTTCTGCTATCCTAAATTACTCGGAAAATTACAAAAGTCAAATATAGACCCAGTGTTAATTAACTCCACTCCTGTACCATTTTCCAAGTCAGTAAAAAACCCTGCTGGTCTAAACATGTAAACGAAATTTGCCGAAAAATCAACTACTCACTTTATTCACTTAGGCTACTTAAAAACATTCTTCCAGTAAAACTAAAAATGTTACTTGTAAATTCGCTTGTAATTCCTCATTTTGATTATTGTGATTCCGTTTTTCTAGATCTAAAACAAGATTTGTTACAAAAGCTCCAGAGGCCTCATAACTCTTGTGTTAGATACATTTTTAATATGAGCAAAAGTTGCCATATAACAAACGCATTCAAAGAATTGGGCTGGCTGTTCTTGGAAGAACGTAGGAAGATGCATATCCTAACGCAACTAAGAAGTATCCTCACCTCTTCCTCGCCTAAATACCTAAGCTGCAACTTCAAACCCCTTAATTCTGGCCACTCCCTGAACACCCGAGGATCATCCAAATTACTTATTCCCACTCATCGTAGCAGTTTCTATAATAAATCCTTCACCGTTACTGCCTGCAATCTTTGGAACTCTCTCCCCTTTCACTTTTACTCTGTCAATGGTATTAACCAATTTAAGAATCATTGTGCTAAATACTTAGCCAGCATTAGGTCCTCATAAAAATGTAATACTTTCCTCTGTATTTTTCCTTCTATCCTTCATTTAAATATCAGCACATCACTATATCCATCAGCAAACAGGGCAGTGATGATGATTTTTATTATTTTACTTTGTGTATATTTGTGCTGTACTATTCTTATTTTTTTATTATTTATGAATACCTTGAAATGATTTTCATTTCTCTATATTGTTTTGTATTGAATTCTGTACATTTAAATTTATCATAATGGTTAGGTGGAAGAAGGGGCCATATGGCCTCAACCTCGCCGTATTAAGAAATAAATAAATAATTGAATGCTGTGGCCGGTTTCAAAAATGTGATTAGCGACACTGGATTTCTCAAATCGGTTGTATTTATAGTGGGCTAAGTGCTCCTTGAAGTGAGCGACCAGCTTTCTCCTAGTTTGGCCTATGTACTGTTTGGGGCAATGCGAGCATTGAATTTTGTATATTCCTGACTTGTCTAAAATTTCCGTTTTGTCTTTCGTGTTGCCCAGAGAAATTTTCAAACTGTGTTGACTCGTGTAAGCTATTGTAATATCCTTTTTCCTGAAAATTCTGTCCAAACCCCTGTTAAGTGAAGGAAAATATGGCAATTTAATATAATTGTTTTCCTTTTTATTATCTTTTGTGTGGGTGGTGGAGTCTAAAATTAATTTTTTGGAGGCATGTTTTTTAACCAGCTTGTTGATGAGATTCTGATGGTACCCTAATTTGGATGCTGTTTCCTTAATATATTCTTTCTCATATCTTGTTTTGTTAAGTGGAACATTAACAAGTCTGTGGGTTAAAAACTAGAACACAGCTGTTTTATGGTTGGATGGGTGAAAGGAGTTGTGGGGGATGAAGTTATCTGTGTGTGTTGTTTTTCTGAAGATGTCGAACTCTAATTGATGCTGGTTATTTATAATTAATAAGTCTAAAAACGGTAAAGTGTTATCTTGTTGTACTTCATAAGTAAATTTTATGGAGGGATATATGTTGTTAAGTTGATTGACGAAGGCATCAAGGTTGTGTAGATTTAAATCAAAAATAGCAAAAATGTCATCAACATATCTGAGCCATGTTTTGGGGAAGTAACTAAAGTTGTTTTTGCATGTATTTTCAAGGTGAGACATAAATGTGTTGGCCACAAAGGGTGACAAGGGATTACCCATGGATGTACCTTGAGTTTGTTGGTAGTATTCGTTATTAAATTGAAAAAAGTTTTGATTCATGCACAGATTTGTGAGTAATAAATATTCTTTTACCATGTCTTCAGGAAAATTTTGGTTTTCTAGTAGTGTTTTTTAAGATCTGAGAAGTTTCAGGCAAGGGGACACTAGGGAAGAGACTTTTTACATCGAAAGAGACCATAATTTCTGTATCTAGTAAAGTTACATTTTCTAATTTCTTTATCAAGTCAAAAGAATTTTTGACCGATTGATCTTCTGGGAAAGGTATATTTTTAAATTCGTTGTTTAGCCATTTGGCTATATTATGCCTTATGCCAATCAGCATGCCAAATTTCAGAATTTTAGTTCTTCAGGAAGTACCTTAGAATTACATATATATAAACCCAAAACATGAGGCATTGGACACCTAGAATGTAGGTACACAAGATTTTTAGCCTACTTCCCAGAATTGAAATAGACTTATAGTATTTCGTTGTGTCTGCCTGTCCATCTGTCTGTCATCCTATTAAGTTTTGAACCAATGGACCGATTATAATGACATTTGCTGGAAATCTCTTACTACTAGGGCCGAGCTCCCAAAGATAGTTTTTGTTGAGAAGATTGAAAGTCCTGGTTTCAATTCCAGGAACTATCCTTCCCATTTGATTTACATGGGAAATATAGTCTACTGTGCAGGGTAATTTTCTAATGATGCACATAGCCTAAGTATCCAGGGGCAAATCGTAATGTACAACATAGTATCTTAACCAAATTATGAATAATATCGTCCAAGGCTAAACAGTGCGAGGTACAATTTCACCTTAAATAATTAATAGCTATCTCACATTGTTTTAATTTATTCCTATTAGGCATTAACAGTACAATTCAAATCCACAGAATATTTCCACTGTCCATTCAAATAAAAATTATTTTTCAACAGTGGTCGAAATTGAAATGTAAACAAAAAAATTTATGTAATGTCGTCAAAGGCTCAATTTTCACGTAATATTATGTCAAGCTCAAATTCGGTGGCCATGGTAATTCACAATTCTCATTATTGAAAAGTTGTGTTTTTTTGTATTAAAAATTGATTTTCTGGCAAATCAGCAACTAATTGTATGCAACCTTCTATTGAAGGTTTGTGTGTTACTGCCTTGTGATCATAGTCACTTTCACTTCCTTCATCTTTCTCACGTTCGGGCTCCAAATCCTTTCAGCTATTTCACTGTCATTTAGCTGATGTACGACAAGTGCTTCATTGTCGATTTCCATCCAATTTTCAATGTCATCTTCTTCCAGATTCTTCGTAACAACATTATTTGTCAATGCCTTAACGAACTCAATAATTTCAGAAACCAGTCTCTTTTCGTCACTAACATTAAAACCTAGAAAATCTGGTGGTGATTCATCACCATCTTCAAACATCCTTGCAGGCCACAAATTATGCTAGGAATTTTTCGGTGTTGTGGCCATTACATCATTCCACGCATTAGCTAGAGTTCAAATCGCGTCCTTATTGTAGAATTCATTTTTGAATCCATCAACACCTTTGCCTCCATTTCAAGCAATAAGCAATTTCTGCATACATGCTTTTCTATAATAGCATTTTAAAGACCTTAAAATTCTCTGGTCCATAGGTTGAATTATAGAAGTACAATTTGGAGGTAAATAAACCGCACGCACATTACCCGATGCCAAAAGTGATGCATCAGGATGGGCAGGACAGTCATCTAATATCAGAATTATTTTACAATCATCACCTAGTCTCTTAGACTTGCAATGCACATGTGCCTCTGGCGCAAAGTGATTTAAAAACCAATCGAGCATTATTTGCGAAGTTGTGCATGCACGTTTATTAGCATGGTAGTGAATGCAAGAACCATCAGCCTCTCCTTTGACTCCTTCATTCCGCATGCCATATCCTCATTATCAGCTGCAAGTGGGCTACGAGGAAGAAATTACCAATATAAACCTGTTTCGTCCGCATTATAGATTTGCTCGGCAGTAAGATTTTCATCTGAAATTAACTTTGGAAACTCCTCTATGAATTTTTTGGCAGCATCTGAATCAGCACCAAGTTTTTCGTCAGACACAGCTAATTTTCGTATTCCATAATGAAACTTGAAGTGGCGAAATAATCTTAAGATTTATTCATTTTCAAGTCTTTGTGGAATTTCTTTGTTTGCTGTATCATCATTAAGCCTGATACTAGTTCACCTTCACTTCATGACATTTCGTTGCCAAAGAAGATTATCTTAGCGAACTACAGGAGCTTTCGGATGAAGAAGCTGGCATTGACGAAACTGTTGACACTGATGAGGAAGAAAAGATTTCCCATACTGATCGTTACATTTACTCTGACCAAACGATTTCAGAGGATGATATTGATGAGTCTACTTTGGGCAGGGTTGCCAACTTTTAAATATAGATGTACAAGATAACTCATTTTCAATGATAAGATTTTTTTCCAGTTATTTCAATTTTTTATTTAAATAAATGTCATTTTATCTAGCAGATATGGCAAATCCAGGACAAATTTATGATATGAAGATTATTTTTGGGACGTAATGTAAAAATCTGACATTGCAAATTTTTGGTAAGTCTGGTCACCTTATTTCCCATTCCAGCTACTATCCAACTTATAAATTTTAAAGATATATCTTTATGAAAGTGAAAACATACAGAAGACTCTTGGATGCCTTTTATTTGCAGTCAAATATCAGTCCTTTCGAAATGCACCTGAGAGGGTAGGCAACCCATGGCAAACCATTTCAAAAAGTGTCGGATTTTTTATAATTCCAGATTTTTGAATGCTGGATTTATGAGGTTCTACTGTTTTGCTATTAGTAGGTTTCACAGGTTTTTCACACCCCCCTTCTTGTGTGGGTGTTTTCTGCAGTTATGTTTTTCCTAGGGAATGGTACCTTAATTTTCCCTTGTTTTTCCCCACAAACAACAAATCTCCATCTCTTTTCATTTCAAAAATGCTAACTTGGCATTGTATTTATTTAGTAATTTATTTTATGTAATCTTTAAGTCTATTTTTATTCTTTGTTACTTCCTGTTTGTAATTGTTAATGGGTTTGATGGAAGAAGAGACTGCTTAGTGTTCAATCTCGCCCAAATAAAGACGAATACGGTGGAAACCGCTTAACACGAAATGTGGGGGACCAGCTCAAACATTTCGTCTTAACTGAATTTCATGCTAAACGAATTTCATGATAACCTTTTTTGAGACTGATTTGAGATATTGATATAAGCTCGTAAATAAATCTTGACATAACAAATATGCGATGGAAACAGCACAGTAATTAGTTATAATAATGAAACCTTATAATTTATTCATTACATATATACATAAAAAAATTATTTTATTTCAATAATTTCATAAAAACAATGTACAAATATTTAGCATTAAGGTCGCTAAAGTAGTTCAATTGTCTACTTCTTAACAAAAAATTCCGTAATTTTTTTCTGCCTAGCATTCATAATGATCATTTTTTCCACAAATTGTTCCAAATCATCAACCGTCTCATACAAACTGTCCCCATCTGTTTGATTTTCTAACCGACGCACACTTTTTAGCATTCCACGGATATCCGCATCACTTGGCACTGACAACATTCCGTCGTCACAGTCATCTCCGCTTTCACTACTATTTTCATTTTCTTTTGTTTCACTTGATTTAACAATGCCCACAATGTCACTGTCTGTTAAAAGTGGTGTAGTGGCAATATGGTCATCCACTGCTATATAATCATTCAGCGTGATTTCAGTTGTCAATCTCATTACAGACGACACGCAACCAAAGATATCGCACAATTCACTTTCAGTAGATGTATTTACCCTAATTTCCGTAGTCGATTCAGTTTCATTCTGTCCAGAAAACCTATCTGCTGATGGCGAAGAGGAAAATCCAACGTGGCGAAAACAATTTTCGATTTTTTTCGCTGTAACTGACCTCCAAGCGGCATACAACAAATGCTAGGAATCCAAAAGAGTCACGGGCTTAATTTCCTCATTTGATTCAATACTAGATAAATATTTCTGGAGTAATAACTTCCAATAGTGGCATTTTAGATTTCTTATAATACCCTGGTCACATGGCTGCAATACGCTTGTTGTATTAGGCGGCAGAAAGATCAGTTTAATTGATTTCAGCTTTTCCACTTCTGGATGAGCAGGGCTGTTGTCGATAATTAAAGCTATTTTGCGCTTCTGGCGTGAAAATGCCCTAACCCAGTCTGTAAAAATTTTTCCCGTCATCCAAGCTTTTTTATTTGCGGTGTATTCCACGGGAAGCTCCTTTACATTCTTGAAGCAGCGAGGATTCAGAAATTTACCCACAACAAACATCGGGATTTTTTCAGAACCGTCTGAGTTGCAAGCCACCATTACCGTAATGCGCTCTTTAGATTTTTTCCACCAGAGCACTGCTCATTTTTAAAAGCTAAAGTTTTTTCTGGGAGGCAGCGAAAAAACATTCCGGTTTCGTCAGCATTAAAAATGTCCTTAGACACAAAGTCAGTTAATAATTTAGGCAAGGTAGAAGTTACCCACTCTGATGTCATATCACAGGAGACGTCTCCCGACTCGCCGGAAACACTCTTAAAAATTATCCCATTCCTTACCTTGAACCGCTCCAACCATCCAGGACTAGACTTGAATTCAATTCCCAATTCTGATCCCAAAGCATCAGCCTTCGCCATCAAAACAGGACCAGAAATTGGAGCATTCTGGGCTCTTGCTTGCTTAAACCAGATGATAAGCGCCGCTTCCAAATTCTCGTGCTTTGCCGTGCGTAGACGCTTCCGTTCCGGTTCAAACATGCTTCTCTCAAACACAGATGTTATTTTATCACGATTTTTTATAATTGTTGACAAAGTTGAAAAGGGAATTTCGAACTCTTTGCAGATGTCCGTTTTGGTTCTATCACCGTTATCAACCGCTTGTAGGAGCTGCATTTTCACTTTCAGCGGTATTGCTTTTTGCTTACGCACTTTACTAGCCATTTTTATGTGGGTCTTTTATCTTTTATAAAAATATAAAATCACTACTGAAAACGATCCCGAAAAAGAAAGAAGAACTTCGCTCACAGATTCGTTTCACATTCGCTAACCGTTCCTCACGGAAATTCAGAATCAACTGAGTAGAACTGTTCTGCATAGGGGTCTAGAGACGAGAGCAAGGGAGGAGTTGAGCGTATTGAAAGACGGGGAAAGGGAAGGTACAGTACAGATAAAAATCTGCACCTCCAAATCCTTCCTTTAATTCGAAGATGGTAGTTCCCAGAATTTAGTTTATTGCTGCCAAGGAAATCTAAGTAGGAACCCTCTCAACGGGGGCGCATGAGTTTCTCTGAGGTCTACTAATGACCATGCCTATTGAGAGAGAGGGGGAAGGAGAAGGTACAGCTGTGGTTGTAAGAAACAAGTGGGTCGTTTCATGTTATCCCAAGAATTTGACGGGGATTTATTTTCAGGGGACCGAAAATTTTTTTCGTGTTAACCGAAATTTCTTGTTAACCATTTCGCGTAAAATGAACTAATATACGTTGAAATGTATAGGCACCGGTAAGGACCGAGCCTGCATTTTGTGTTAACCGATATTTCGCGTTATCCGTTTTCGTGTTAAGTGGTTTCCACTGTATCTATCTATATAAAGTGGAAGTTATAATTGAAATCACAATTGGGCCATAAATTTTAATAAGGAACACTAATAATTCATTCAATTAAAATCCATCCAGTAGTTTCGCAGATTAAACATGCAGATGGATGGACAGAGGCGATGTGCCCATAAGGCATTCTGATACTATTGCTTCACTGGTAAAGAACACCTAATAATACTAAAAGACCCCAGGAAAACTTCATTTTCACCCGCCATCCTGAAACAAAATGGTGGCTGTTTAATGTACTTGAATATTGTATTTCGGAAAAGGTATGTCAAAGAAAAAAACTTTATGAACAAAAAATATGCATCTTGATAAGAACTGTACCAAAAGGGGATTTTCAGCTTAGCAAGACGTATAGCACCGAAGCATATGGAGGGTAGGGTTGATGCACGTAGGAGCAGCCCCCATAATATATATATATATATATATATATATATATATATAAATAACAGGAAAAGGTTTCAGCTGATAGACGATTTGAAAGGGAAAGAGAGTTATCAAGAAATAAAGAGGACAGCGGAAAATAGGAGTATATGGAGAACCAGGTTTAACCAAGAATAATCACGGACCTGTCTACGGACAGACTACCTATGATGATGATATATAACACCACCTTTTTGACTTCTAATTTAAACTGCGAAGTGTATGATTTTTGCTTTCGCATATTTTCATTTTCCATGGTAAATTAAAAAACTTTTTCAATGCTGATGCCAAGCTAATTCAAGACTCAATAAGACCATGTGGTGTACAGTGAAAACAACTCAATAACGGAAAGCCACAGCAAATTTTAATTGATTCATTTTTTCAGAAAGCGCTTGTTTCAAATAGTTTTTTTTTTGACTGCGCGTTATCTATAAATTTGTACCAGGTTTGAAGAAAATCACTTGCTCATTATCTATAAGGTGCGCATTATAGACCAGAAAATACATATATTGTTTATGTAAAGTATATGTGAAAATTATTTTATTTCTTCAGATTCAGGAAATTTATACTGTCATTCTTGAGAATTCTTGACTGAGACTAAGAAAAACCTAGGGATTCACCACTCCAAGTGTTTTTGAGCTTACACCATTGCTAATGTTTATTTTCAACAATCTCTTGGTGAGACAACAGAGTTAGAAAAAATCACAATACATGGCAGAACCCTACAGAGTAGACTGTTGAAGAAAGTGCATCTATAAACACTGTCCGCTGAGAAAATAATTCTTTTTCGAAGCAACTCTATAGACGCTCTCCCTGTTAGGCAGAAGACTATGGTGCAGTGCTTCCCAAACTTTTGAGCTCTGCGGACCACTACAGCAACCCTTCAGGCCCTACAGACCATCTCATTTCATACACAAACGTGCTTACTGTTACTACGTTTAAGAAAAGGGGTTAATTGGATACGCATTACAGTATTAAAAATTTATTTCTATGAAATAATAAAATAAGCGCCATTTTAGGATAATCATTGTAACAATAGAAGGATTAATGCTCAAAAAGTAAATGTTATTAAAATATTTAAACTATTACAGACAAATCATGATGCATATATAGCACAGTAAAAGTGATGCACACAGCTTTGCATCTGTTTTACTCCTCAAGAACAATAGCTAAAAGGTTGCAAACAACTTATTCGACTATTCAGAAATACTCGTAAGTTACATAAAAGAACAATGTATATGAAGCAAAATTTACAAATTGCCAGCATTTCAAAATGTGTTGACTTACTAAGGGTTAATAAAGTATTGAATACCTGTGATAGTGTAAGAATTGATTGACTTTTCCCAAAAAAAAATAAACTAAATATGCGGTTAATTCTAAAAAATTACATTTTGGAAACCTTCGCGAACCACCAACAAAACCTTCACGGACCACAAATGGTCCGTGGACCATAGTTTAGGAAGCACTGCTATGGTGCATATCTATAGATGCTCTTCCTGCTTAAGAGGTTAAAGGCCGGTTCAATCGATCAAACTTTACGTCAAACTTTGAAGCATGTGTAAGTTTGATCATTCTCAATTTGAGATGTGAAATATCGATCCTAATCTTTAATGATGGTGTCCAATGCTTCCGAAGTCCTTTAAATCAATGTTTTACTGTATATGTATTTAGCCTTATTTTATAATGCTGTGAATGATAGATTTCTTTATATTATCTCCAGTTAATCCAGTGGGAGCTGCTGCATACCTTGCCCCTATGCAGTTGTCCATGTCCATTATTGAAATGTATAGCTTAACAGCAACATTATGTTGGTGATATATCATATTGCATGGAGATTAAATCAAATGAGATAGTTAAACGACTAAGTTTTTGGATCAATAAAATAGTCGAACAATACTATACAGCAATGACTTAAAGAGAGTATTTTTGACTTAACAAGAGGATGTACAGTAAATTAGAATCCATGACTCCAAAACAATAAGCTCAGTCCAAAAACAGAAACTTCAGGCAAATGTATCTCTCTGGACTTCTTGAATTTTCTTTTAATTCCTAAACTCAGCAATAAGTCAATACACAGAAAAACCTTTAGTCTGGTGTCTTGGGGATTAAAAAGCTACCAGTTTCCGGAATTTTTCAGCTTTTAGTAACATTCACTTACCCCAATAGATTAGGTTTGGAAGTCTTAGAATCAGTATGTATACAGTAGTTATCCAGGTTAGAATTGATTTGTTCAACGTTGCTTCAGCTTAAACTCATTCCCTAAAAATTCCCATTATATTTGTAACATTACTGCAAATTCATGTTTACGTCATTTGCCTTAATGCCAAAAGTGGAAAGTATTCACTTATGCATCTCCATCGCTTATAGTGCTCAGCCAATCACTATGGGATTGTCATTTTGGTTGAGAAAAGTGTTTCAGATTGATTTATTTGTACTTTATTTTTCATTAATTTTGAAGTGATTAATTGTAATCATGGGTCCAAAGAGGAGTGGTAGTTCTGATGTTATGTCTGCAGTAAAAAAAACTGTACAAGACAATTAGTGTGGAACAAAATCTTGATATTATTAAGCATTCTAAGTATGGTGACTCAGGTACAGATATTGCCAGAACTACCCAGGGTAGTGGTTACAATGGTAAGAACAATTCTCAAAGACTCTGATCAAATTTAAGAATTTGAAAAAGTTACAACTCCTCATAGTGCAGTGTGTATAATGCGTACTAGAAACAATATTATGACTGAGATGGTATGTTAGCTTACTCTATGGCAGTGGTTCTTAAACTATGTGCTGTGGCACACTGGTGTCCCACACTAGATATTTAGAGGTGCCGCGAAAAACATTATTTAGTAAATAAATCAATGATTTGCATGCGTTGGTGGGTAATTAGGGCAATAATTTTTTTTCTAATAAATTGATTATGTAGTAGCATCAACAAATGGATGTGTCCAAAGCTTGTAATATCCATATATAAAAATATATAAAGCTTGTCACAAGACTTGGGTGCTTCAATACCCTCTTTATATTTGAAAGTGTGCCACTGTTCAAAAAAGTTTGAGAACCACTTCTCTATGGTATGAAAATGAAATGCAGTAGAGTCAGCCAATACACTTAGAAAGGTATTAGGGTAAGGCTGTAGCTTTATGAGGATCTGACTAAAGAAATTGCAGATACCAAACCTTTTACTACTAGTTGTGGGAGGTTTGATAGGTAAAAAAAGTGTGCTAATATTCTGAAGTTCTGGAAAGGAAGTTTCTTCCCAAAATCCCCACAGCATAAATTTAAATCCTCCAAATTTCCCTAATAAAAAGCTCGTTAGCTTTGTAAGTGATGTGGAATAAAATTTGGTGAATATTCCTAATATAAATCTTAACTTTTTGCATTGCAAGTTGCATTGCATTTTATATTGTCACTAGTGTAATTGCCCATCAAATATGATGGATAAGTGCAGGTTAAGCATTAAAATTATGGTACTTCCCATTCTCCCTCCCTTCCTCTCCCTCCCTCTCTCCCTCCCTTCCTCTCTCCCTCCCTTCCTCTCTACCTCCTATTCTTCTCCCTCTCTTCTTCCCATCCTCCGCCTTGCTCCCTCTCTTCCCTTTTTCCCTTCCATTATCTCTCGTTCTCTCCTTCTTACTCTCCACTCAAAATTGTTGCTCTCTCTCTCTCTCAGCGTGATATTGGTAGATGCAAATCTTACCTACAAAATGAATGTTCATTTGTTAAATATTACACTACACAACTTTTATATGGCCAGAATTATTTTAACTCTGGAACATACTATAATGTGAATTATATATTTTTTAGTCCATATTCAAATATTGTTTCATTACATTAACATTTATAAATTTTATTCTTCAGTTTTTAGTCAAAAATTAAAACCTTACTCAGCTTTCGACAAAAATGTACTCAAAATCTTTTAAAAAATTCAAGAATCTCTATATCTTGCTTGGGGTGCTGCAATTAAATACTAAACTCTTTCAGTAATTATGGATTTGGAAGGAATTGGCTAAACAGATTTCAACTAAATTTCGTATATAAGATTTCTACAACGTACCATAATGAAATCAAGATGTTTAACCTTTAAATTCCTTGTGTGCCCATACTGGCACACAAAATGGGTCCCATTCAGTGCCTGGTTCACCCGTACGGGCATGCTTAGTTTGGAAGTCGCCCACAAATGTTGCATTTGTCATGGATGCATGAAATGTGGGAGGGGTCCTCCTAGAGGCCAGCTCTCAAGATGTGTCAAGGCAAGCATGTGATAGACCCAACTACTGAGGATGGGGAAACCTCACACTGAGACAAAACAGAAAATAGGGTGCGAGCATTAGCCTAGCCCCTTTCCAACTCCCTAACTCCGACATCTCCACAGCCCAAGGATGTTGGAAGTGGACGAAGAAGCTCTTCTTCCACCTCCTCAGGGTCACAGTGCTCAATAGCTACATTTTACTGAGGTCAGAGGGAAGGCAAATGATGCATTAGCAGTTTTGCCTTGCTTTTTTGCAGGAACTTATTGAAGAAGAGGCATCAGCTATTCCCTCGAAAACTTCCCAGAAAGGAATACAAGGTGCCCCATTTGGTCAGTTAGAGATGAAAGAAAATAAACATGGCCTGTAAAGGGAAATACATGAAAAATGAACTATAAAAATTATCACCAATATTTTTATTGAATTTATCATTGTTATATTATAGAATTACACCAAATTTTCATTCTTTTTTCTTTTACTATAAAAGACAATCCTGTTATTCCCCAAACGATTTAATATGTGGTGCTTTTTATGTGAATGTTTTATCACTAATAGTTCAAGAAATACAAGATATTTTCTGATCGAATGCAAAAAAACTTGAAATGGCCAAAATTAAATCCAGCAGCGAGTGTCTACTAAGGAACATTTAAATCCAACCTAGTAAAATAATATTTCTTTTACACATATTTCTAGAAAACTGACTGCATGGATTTTAACCAAATATGGTATTTACGTATAATCTTCACATAAATAAATAACCAAAATAGCATATTTCAACTGGGTCGACTAAACAGGGCTACCACAATATCAAGGTTAGATTTTTTCGGTAACAATGAATTTTTAGGGGTATTGGCTGAACCAATTTCAAAGAAATTTTGTGTGTAGGGCGAGTATAGAATGGGAAAATGAAATGAGCGTGTTTTGAACAGATCTAAAAAGCAGGGCTACCACAATACAAGGAAAAGTAATTTTTCTTTAGACACCTCCAATCTGTAATATTCTGTTTTATTAAATAATATAATAAACTCCTGTTGCTATTTTCTAATTTCAAAGCAACTTCATTAATATAAGATTACTACTGCGAGTTTGACGAAAAACGCTTATGTGGTGACATGACAGGTGGGTCATTTAGAGTAGTGGAGATGGAAGTCTTTATTTAGAGTAGAATGTTGCTACAATCAGAAGACATAATATTGGGCTTATTTTTACTGATATTATTATTATTCTTCAGGATGGCAGATTTGAAATTTGTTTTTAATGTGATAACATTTTTTAAGAAGCTGAAATATTTTTGCCATCCAGCAATGATTTTTCTCTCTGGTATTTTCTAGGAAATCTCCGAGGATGATGGAGTTTACCAGGACTTGGAACTTGAATTCCCAACATCTCCTTATGAATTTATTAGAAGCTGGAGTCAACTTTCTGATGATGAAGATTTTTTCAAGCATGCCAGTCTTTTAAAAAGAATTGGTCCAGCTAAGCTTTCAACAGGTAAATTTGGTCTTTTATAGCTTACTGGTGAATTAGCCATTGCTATGCAACTCAAAAATGTGGAAGTAATGCATTTTATTATATTTTTTGTTATTCAAACCCTGTGTTATTAGCACATCATCATTGGGCTATGGAATCTAAACAACCAAATAGTTTTGGCTGTTAAAACAAGAAATGATAGAAAAATATACTTTAGAAAATAATCAAGTTAAAATGCCTTACACTCATTCTAGTAATTGATAGTAGCTCAATAACTTTGGCCAAAACTAACAAAGGTGAAATACTCCTTTAGCCAAAACAACTAGAGGGCTACAAAACCCAATGCATTTCGCCCACCTTGTGGGCGAAATGCATTGGGTTTTGTAGCCCTCTAGTTGTTTTGGCTAAAGGAGTATTTCACCTTTACTCATTCTAGTGTTAATGAAATGGTGAAATGAAATTTCCTCGAATCCCTGAAAAACCTGAACAAAATTTAATCATGAAATAAGAAACTCGTCAAAATGTGTTAAATACATACTAATTAGAATCTCCAGTTGCCATAAACGTAATGTTAAAATTTAACCTTGAGTTTTAACAGTGACATGGCCGGTAAGGCAACATCCCATTAAAAACCCAATATTTTTCCAATATATGTAATTTAAACATTAAATTTTAGCAATTTTGAATTGAAGACAGAAATCGACAATATGAATAAGAAAATTTATTTATTTTCCTTTGCAACAGTCCAGGTCTGAAAATTGAAGGTCAATTATTTCTAATTTAAATTGACAAAATATTTAAAGTCTGAGCACCAATAAATCAATTTCTGTGCTATCTTATAGAAAATAGAAATTATACCCTGAAGTTGAACTGGGTCTTATTTGAGATTTATACAATATATAAACAATACTATCACACCTGCTCTTTTAGAATCTATTTTCAGCAAATTACCTCTGAAGATGGCTGCTTTGTAGCCAAAACATGCATCTGTTTTTTTAAAACCTTGTTGTGGCTATTGGAGATACTTGAGGCAAGTATTTTTAAGTGCTTGTTCTTTAATTTTTCAGCCATTGGACAAACTTGATAATTTCCTATTGAATACATGTAACATCCAAAAATCACTTTTAATAATATTAAAGCCATAAATTGATCTATGAACATATCAGCTCACAAACATGCTGGTAAATGAACATATTTTTGTGGGATTTTATTGTGTTTAGCAAAAAACTGTATATTCTTTCTTCTTTCATTCTTTCTAATATTCTTCTTCTTGGTACATACAGTGAAACCTCGATTTTACACTTTTGAAGGGACCATCTAAAACAAACAAAATCAAGGAAAGTGTAAAATCAGGAAAATGAATATGATGCATTGCATAGAAAAATGTGGATTGCTTTATAGCATAACTTTGGCAGGCCATTTAAATATACATGTTTGAACACACTAACAATGTAAATGCAAATACAACAACCTACATACCATGTTATTTCTTTAACCAGTCAAACAGAATCATGTTTCTTTTCTTTTTCCTTGAGCTCCCAGTCTGTATAGTTCCTTTTTACTTTCTTTTACTTGCTTGCTTTATTGCTTTCAGTTCATCCATGAATGTTGTTTTGTCTTCTGCAACTTCCTCCTTATCTTCCTGTTCTTCTTCTGGCTTAGCCAACTGTTCACCTAACACCTGGTCAACAGTCGGGACTTCACAAACAGCGAGAGCACTGTCACATGTTATGTATTCCTCAAACTGCACTCTAAGAGGTTGTAAACTATATCAGTCATTCTCTTCATTTTTAGTGAGTTTCATAGCACTGTCATCACTGCTGCTAATGTGTTCAATCCACAAACCACACTTCACAAAGTAGTTCTTGATTGTAGTGAGTGTTATCAAATGCCAGGCATCTGCTATGAAGTGCATTGCATACAACACATCTATGTAGCATCCTGGAGCAGTCCCACATCTATCATGGCTACAGCCTTCCTAATCAGCAGTTTCCTGTAGTTGCACTTGAATGCATGGATGATACCCAAATCTAAAGGTTGGAGCTGGCTGTTACAGCTGATTGGGAGAAATACAACTTCAGTGTTTCTAAGAAATGTTGTGTTCTTTGGATGAGCAGCACACTGATCAATGAAAAGGAGAATTTTTTTATTTTTGGTACCTAATTTTCTGTCCAGTTGTGTGAGGTAGTCTTCAAATATTTAGATGGTTATCCAAGAATTTGTATTAGCTTTGTATTTTGCATACAGTGTCTTGACATTCTTGAAACAACATGGGTTTTTATATTTTCCAATTATTAGCAGTGAAAGTTTATCGCTACCATTGGCATTGCATACAAGGAGCACAGTAACCCACTGTTTGGATTTGGTACCACCATAACAACAATCGCCTTGAAAAGCGAGGGTCATACTTGGTTGCAGATTGAAAAATAGACCTGTTTCATTAGCATTATATATGTTGCAGAGGTCATAACCTTGAATCTCCCGTCATTTTCCAGTCTTCATCTGTTGCTGGATCAACGCTCCTGATAGAGTTCTGTGAATAACATTGTCTCTCCTCTGAAATCTGTTGATCCTTCAGGTGGGTGCCATCTATGGAAGCATTACCTGCAAGTGATTGCTTGAACTATGTGGCAAGAGCTGATTCCAGTTCCTCCATTGGCGAACATTTCAAAAATTTCCACTGCTTGGAGAAAGGGCCACACCAGCAAAACATCTTTCAATTCCCTCACAGCTTTTCACAATTGCGTTTAGTGTGGACACTGAAATTCTCAACCGTGATGCCAGTTCGAAACATGCTCCAATATGCATATCAACTTGCGCTCTAATACTAATTTTATCACTTATTGTAATTGCTTTCCATTTTGCCTTATTATCCATATTTAAGACAAAAAAATTATTGTATTTACACGAATCCAAGACGAAGTTTTATTTCCAAATTTCAGCTTGCGAAAATTGAGGGTCATCTTAAATTTGAATATGAAGTGGTATACCATCATTACATTGTGGTCAATTCACTGTGCATCAATTCATCGCACATCAATTCGTCGTGCATCAATTCATCACACATCAATTCGTCGTGCATCAATTCATCACACATCAATTCGTCGTGCATCAATTCATCGCACATCAATTCGTCATTAACGCATGATGAACTTTTCATGCCATGAATTGACGTGCGTCGAACTGACCGTGACAAGTTGTCATAGAACTGTACAAAGTATGGTTATGCGTTTAATAGACTTTTTAAACAAATGAAACGTAAGATAAAATAATTGTATCTACTGAAATTTTTCATTGCAAACCTATTATCCGAATTTCAATTAATACAGTATTAATTTAAAAAAATACATTTAAATCAGTTTTTTTCTCAAACAAAAATTTGTAACATTCATTTCAATTAATTAATGAACTAGTATATCTATACTGAATATGTGTGTTCAAAATATTCACCAAGTGATAAATTAGCTCACAAAATCTTTGTTCTGTTTTGACATTTTGCTAAAAGGGGGATCTTGGATTTGGGTAAAAGCAGTAATTCATAAATGGATTGCCACGTTTATATTTGTCTAGTATCATGTAGATATCGTCAACTTTCTACTAAAATAAATGACTAGCTACCCAAGCATAAAAGTGCTTTTGTGTCTGCGATTAGATGATTGTAAGCTCTCTCACATGAAGTTCAAAAACTTTCATATGCAAAGATATGCCTGTTTTACTAAGACAAACCTTGAACATGAGTGGAACAGCACCAGTGTTTCTTTGAAGTTTATGAAATAGAATGTAAACGTAAAATTGGGTACATTTCTGTTGACTGGACTCGATAAATGAAGTGCAAATTCAGGAAAAACATAAATTTGAGGAAACGTAAAATCGGTTAAAAAGTTAACATTATTCGTATGGGCATTTGGCCGTGGCCAAACAAAAAAGTGTATAAAATCGGGAAAACGTAAAAGCCAAGAGTGTAAAATTGAAGTTTCACTGTAATTAGCCATTTAAAAGTGGGGTGACCCTAAATATTCAGCTGTAAATTTTTATGCGACTCATGGAAAATGGGATAAAAAGATTTTTATGAAAAATATCCTATAGTATCCATTATAGTATCTTTTGTTTCATTAATGAAAATATTGACATCCATTCATATTGCTTAAAATCAATGAAAATATACTGCTAGTTTAGAGTAATTCAGCTTTAGATACTAGTAGGAGTAATTGTTGATCACAACAAGGTTTTTAATGGCCTTTACATAGGGAAAACAATTTCCAGAATAATCTTAAATGAATAAAGATAAAAAGTTTTTAAGATAAATAAAAACTTACAATCAATAATAATTACAATAAATAAAAACACAATTATTAGCAGAAATATCCCTTCAAAAAACATAGGAATGCTCGTATCAATACAAATCCACATTAAAATAAAGAGACTTCTATTACACCACGAACAATGACAATAGTTGGTTTAATCTCATTGCTGTGATGGATGCTTGTAACTTGTTCAGATTCGCTTAAACAATATAAACAGAAAAGGAAAGCTAAGGTTATATAGTACAAATAATGTGATAACTGTTGTCAAAATAATGAAATTATAAAAATAAACAACTAAAAAGAAAATATAGGTACTCCACAGAGCTGAAATTTGGAGGGAACCTTGGTGTTGGTCTAAAACTATCAGGAAAAATCGAAAATTCCAAAATTTTCCCTTACACCCCAAAACGTTCATTTTTCAAGTCCCATTAGAAAACCATTTAAATCCATACAAGCCTTTTTATAATTGCATTTTTACATTACTTTTAATTAAGGTACAAACTCCAGACCTGAATTAGAAGACGGGAAAAAAATGAAGATTATTTTACCTGAAAGCAGAACACGAATCCTTGCCAAATTAGTCCAGTTATTTGATTTTTACTGCATAAAACGGGATTTTATACAATTTAAAACAATGACCCAATATTTCTGTCATGACTTTCTTCGGGAATTTATTTGACATGTTAATAAAACTGAATGAGAGCTTAGTGCCATGAACTGAAAAGTAGCTTAGTGTCATGGCGTCACACTCAGATCGTGACATTTAAAAGCAAAGGGAAAACATATTTGGTGTGCAGACAATACTAAGAGGAATATTGCGCTGAAATTTTCAGGGTTTGTAGATGTCATGAGTAGGCCTTCGAATAATATGAGACATCTTATGTAGGTGTCCTCAGTTCAACTCCAGGCACTCCCAATGCTTGCAGTATGCAAGCACCGATTACTAGTATATATATAAAGTGAAGTTAGTATAAAAGTTGGTAAAAAACAGGCTGCTGTAGGTCCATTACAACCTTTTTAATAATTACAAATTTGTTAACTAGTAACTGTAACTACTTTGTCTGCCATTACAACTTTTTTCCTCATTGAACTGCAGGGTTCCATGGAACAGTTTGGGGACCTATACATTATAGTTGATCAAAAATTGAATAATTATGTAAATATAGGACAGTGGAGCTCAATCTTTTAGCGTTGGCCATCACATAGCCTATTCCCATACAAATGTTACAATGTTTATTAAAATATACGTCTTATTTTCTCTTTTTAGTTATTGGAAATGAGTTGGATGGAGAAATGCTGTCTACTTTATTGAACTGCCTAAATGTCCATTTCAATGAGGAAGAAGAGCTTTTGGATTATTTAGTCTGCATAAGTCATTTACCACGATTTAAATCTGTCCAGGGTTTTCTTTCACCTCAAGAAAATGAAGGTGAATATATACATTTTTATGGTATGATAGTGGTGCCTTTCAGTATATTTTTTTAGTAAAATGTGTCTCAAACCTAACATTTAGTAAATATTTCTTCCAGAAATTTTAAATATTTTTATTAACTTGAAAAATCCTCATTAATGCATAACCTGGAATATTGCATCTGTCTAGCTTACAAAGTAAACACCTAGTCATGAAACTATGTATAACAAAATCAAAATATCTTTCATGAATCCTAAACAAAGTATAAGATAAATTCTAAGCCATAAAATGTAATGTCTTTAGATTTTTTTCCAAATCAAAGATATGTGATATCATAAGCTGTGTAAGCAGTTCTCAAGAAATGAATTCATTTCATTCCTCATTTCCATACAATCCCTGAGCTGAGATCCTTCTAGTTCTACAAAAGCATTTATTCAAAATATCATTAGTCATCCATAAATTATAATTACTGTATTTTTCGAGTTATAAGATGCACTTTTTAACAGAAAAATGACTCCCAAAATCAGCCTGAGTTTTATAGACTGAAAGTAAGATTATTACTGTATCTAGTAGTGGCAGTCACTAACCGACTCATCCCCAAAATGGAATAAATGACTTGTTTGTCACAAAATCATTAAAATATACATTATTAATGATTAACCATTAAATGCCTGGCAGGCCCATACAGGCATGCAAAATGTGTCCTGTTTGGTGCCTAGTGGACCCATACAGGCATGTTTGGTTTGGAAGTCGCCTGCAGGTGTTGCATTCGTCATGGATGCATGAAATTTGGGAGGGGTCCTCCTAGAGGCCTGCTCTCAAGATGTGTCAAGGCAAACATGCGGTATACCCAACTAATGGAGATGGGGACACCTCATACCGAGAGAAAACAGAAAATAGGGTGCGAGCGTTAACCTAGCCCCTTTCCAACTCTCCAACTCGGACATCTCCACGGCCCAAGGATGTTGGAAGTGGACAAAGAAGCTCTTCTTCCACCTCCTCAGGGTCACAGTGCTCAATAACTACATTTTACTGAGGTCAGAGGTAAGGCAAATGACGCATTAGCAGTTTCACCTTGCTTTTTTGAGGGAACTTATTGAAGAAGAGGCATCAGCTATTCCCTCGAAAACTTCCCAGAAAGGAAGACAAGGTGCCCCATTTGGTCAGTTAGAGATGAAAGAAAATAAACATGGCCCGTAAAGGGAAATTGCCTTCAATCCTGAGTATTATCAGATAAGGGAAAATACACACTGCAGTGGCAAAATGCAAAATATGCAATGTTGGTCTGTTTGTATTTTCCTGTTTTGAAGAATTCCACACAAAGCAGCATTCTAAGTGTAATGCAGAATGAAATTCGTATTGTAATGCATGAAAAATGAACTATAATAATTATCACTAATGTTTTTATTGAATTCTGACAATAAATTTTTAATTATAATGCCTACTGTCCGCCCAAAGTTATTACAATTTCAGTGAATGCGATGTTTAATTCCTAATAAGCATGTTGAATAGTGCAATTAATGCCACGGAACATTAGAAATCCAATAGATGCCATTAAAATTTTGTAAATACCTAGGATAAATAACGTTATATGTATTGAGATCTTAATGGTTACAAGAATGAAAAGATATCCCTACACTATTATCTATAAGCTTCAGGTGATTGAATATGCAAAAATGCACATAAACTGAGCTGCAAAACGTCACTTCAGTCCATGTCACACAGAAAAAATGATCCATGAATAGAGAAAACAGGAGTAAAAACTGATGTGACAGGAAGCTTGGTCCTAAATGGCCACAACCAGAGGAAGTGAAAAAATGGATAGTAGAACAGATAAAGTTAGTTATTGCTGTATCGATGGTAATGGTTATGTATGAAGCTAAAAGAGTTGCAGAAGAAAAAGGACCTGTTGAGCATACATATCATGCATTCCACTTATTAGGAATTAAAATCTCATCTTGCACTTAAGTTTAATGGGTGTCTATGTGCTACATGTGTAGCACACTCGGAGAGCCTAATTAATAGGACT
Organism: Tanypteryx hageni; assembly: GCA_028673005.1. Classification (NCBI taxonomy): domain Eukaryota; kingdom Metazoa; phylum Arthropoda; class Insecta; order Odonata; family Petaluridae; genus Tanypteryx; species Tanypteryx hageni. Next base: position 236,240,898 of record CM054112.1, on the reverse strand, counting down.
GCCAAGTGCATACGGCACATTTAGCTATAAAAGTTGGGAAGAAATTATTTATGTTTTTGATCATACCTATTTACTTTCACCAATTAAGTTTATCTAAAATGTTATATTTAACTGTTATCACACCATAATATTTTCTTTTAATGTTGCCAGATACAGACTTAATCATGGCTAGAAATGATGCACAATGTGGCTCTTCCTAAATGGTTTGGTGAACCAAAATACTTTTTTCTGGAAAAATCTTCTAAAAAATAGAGGTGTGTCTTATAGCCCAAAAAATATGGTACTGTGATAGATGACAGTCAAAGATTCCATAATGTTCTTGAAAAACTGTACAGTTAAGTTTTTACTAATGCACTGTAGTTTTAATTTGTGATGTCCAGTTATTTTTACTACAGAACCACAAAGTCATTCTTACTATTTATTATCATACTGGATTTTTTTCGTTGCTCATTTATGATATTTTGGAATCATTTTGCAGTAGAAAACTGTTTTGTCACAATTGTATACAGTGGTCACTTCCTTCAATTGTCTTTTATAAATGTTTTGAATTATTAAACATAGACCTAGTAAAGAACCAAATTTCATCAAATACTAATATTTGATGGAGTAAGTGAATCAATTAAAGCATTATTTGTAATTTTAAATAAGGGCTGTCTTAATCGTAATGGTTTATTCATTAGTTTATTGGTCATAAGGGTCCTTCATGTGATTTTGTAATTGATAGAATGACAATTAATGTTAAAAATAAATATAAGATTATAAAAATTGTAATTGTAGTTCTTGGTATATTATATAAATTTACTATAATGTTTTTCATAATTATTAAATCTATTAATGGTAAAATTTCTCCGGTTATATTAAATGATCTTATTACAGGATCTAGAAATAAAATAGTTAAAAATATAATGAATGAAATAATTGTAAAGGATATAATTAATAACTTCTTTTTGGAAAATTTCATTTGAAGCAATACTTGTTATGTAAATAAAAAGAAATAATATCACCCCCAAGAGTACTAAAAATAAAATACACCACCTTTTTGAACTTCATGTGCTTGCGGTTCGCAAATTTGCACATTGCAACAAAATTTTTTATGACCATTGCTTCTGTTTCACGCTGATTATTTGCATTTCATGTCATTTGTTTGTGATGAACTCCTTTACTTTTTAGTTTCGATGTTCAGTTTAAACTTTCGTGCCCTAGAAAATGACTTATTATATTTATAATGCTCATTATTTGCAGTTTTCGAAGTAAACAAACATGATAACTCTCAACTCAGTTTGAACCTCACTGCCAACGCCGCTATTTTTGATGATGAAACTTTAGTTTAAATTTAAAGAAATGCCCTCATTTTGGAATGTATTATCTTTGTACATATTTGAATGTAATTTAAGGAAATGTTATTTTGTTTTTGTTAGGGTTTCATTTTTTATTACACATTTTTAATGTTAATCTAAGAATTGCTATCAACTTGTAAACGTAAGATTTTCTGCCACGTATTTTGAACGCGATTACTAAAAGAAATGTTACCACTTTAATGCTTTATTTTTTGTGACATATTTTGAACAATTAAAAGAAATTTTATCACTTTCTTACGCTAGGTTTTCATTTTCTGTTATGCATTTCAAACGTAATTAATTAAATAAATGTTATCACTTTATAATGCTAGTGTTTTTTGCTGCTTGGAAATGTTGGTTTCAGAACCTAAGAAAACATCCGTGCATCATGTATTCAACATTCCATTTCAGTAGTTAATCCATTTAAATTAAAGCATTTTCTTGAAATGAACAAATGAACGTTGAAAATCAGATCCAAAAATGTGCCGAAAGATATGTTATCACTTTGTAATGTTGGGTTTTCATTTGCTATTACGCGTTTTGAAAGTAATTAAAAGAATTTTTTTGCTTTATGATGCTAGGTTTTCATTTGCTGTGATGTTTTCTTTTATTTTATTTTAAAATGCATTATTTATGATAAAAAGTGAATTTTTTAGGTTGATTCAGAACCGTACTCCTATTTTTACATTGCATCTTATGGGAAAATAGGACTTGCACTTCGCGAATTTGCATTTTGCGTCAGTTTTCTGGAACCAATTAGGTCTTTGTGAAGTTCAAGAAGGTGATGTATATGAAAATCAAGCTGTTTGAGATATACAACCTGTTATTAAGCATATTAATAAAATAATACCTATATTTATAGGATTATTTATTTAATAAATAATAAGCTATTTAATGTAGCTAAAATTAAATATAAGAATTGCCTGATTCAGAGAATAGGTTTAAGTTAAAATATTAATTTTGGAGATTAATGATAAATGTAAAGTTTTTCTCTGATTAATAATTAATGGGGTAATTCAATATTAAGAGTTTAAGGAGAATTATTTCTCTATTTTGGTTTACAAGAAAAATGTTTTAAATAAACTACTAAAACTAATGTTAATTTTTTATTATATTATTTTCTTTTTACTTGCTGGAGGAGGTATTTGGTCTTTTATTTCTAAATGTAAGCATTTACTTTCTACTTTATTAAGATTGAAATTTATTGTTCTTGGTTTATTTTTCTTTTTATTTTTTGTTCTTTTAATAGAATTTAATGATTTATATTTTTAAATATATTTTTTGACCTTGGAGTCCATACTTTTATGCTGATTTTTACTATCAGGTAATCAAATTTCCGTCACCTGAACTATAGTGGGATTGGTTTTATGAGCAGATTTGTGATACCAGATGACTAATGTTCTATCTTGTAACCAATACATTAGATAAATTGAAAATTAACTTTGCCATCGACTTGTATGTGTATAAAAAGTTGGACCAGATATTGATATGCCTTCCCTCTGCTTCAGTAAAAACATTGACATTATTTATCACTTTTTTCTATTACATAGTTTTCCCTTCCATCTTGATTAAACTTTTGTTTTATCAAAGTTGTTCAAATTTTATTGCATAAGCTTTCCATCTTGTGGACGTAGCACTAACTGCAACTACTAATAGTTTTTTAATACAACTACTAATTAGGAGAAAAAATGAATCTGCAATGACACAAAGCCTTGCATGGCATTTATCTTTTATCTACCTAAGCATGTGCACCCAAACACCACTGCTTGTTACCCAGCGATCAATAAATGACATGTGGTACATAATATCAAAATGAGAATTTATTGGTAGTTATTGATTGTGATATGAGTTGCAATCTTGCCAATTCTTATTATCACATAGCATTAAACTGCTATATTAGGCTTTCTTCACAAAAAGTAAAAAAGAACACCTTATGGTCAGGTTGTGTCTGTCCATCCATCTGTCCACATGTTTCATCTGCAAAACTAATGGACGGATGTTCATGGAATTTGGTATTTAGGACATAAGGGCAAATAGGCTAAAAAAATTATATAAATACTTAATGTAACCTAATTGTGAGTCCCACTTTACTGGTGACAAAAAATTAACTTTTCTTTCTATCTCGTACAATATCACTTACAACTAAAAAGTTTGTAAAGAACTTTGTAGAACTAATCAAATAGCATATGTTTTTTCCAGTACATTTTTATCAAAGGAGTAGCCTATTTCAAGAAAATCAAATGAGAAAACCGTAATTCACTATGAACTTGAAGTTTTTCATGTTTTTTACTTTCTCCATATGTATAGGGAAAGTATTGTTTTCATGAAAAAATCGAATTTGAGATTTCAACAAAAATACATGTTTTAAGGTCCCCTGAACACGTTTTGACTATTTTCTCAATGATATCCGGGTGTCTGTGACTCGGATTTTGTGGGTGCTCTAACTCAAAAACTATCAATCAGATCAACGCGAAATTTTATATTTGACATTTTTGTTAAAGGATGACGTGCTGATTAGTTTTTGGGAAAAATCGGTCAACCGGAAGTGGGGGTTTACTCGTGTCACATCCGTTTTTTTACTTTCTCCATATGCGTAGTATAAAGGAAATTATTGTATTCATGAAAAAAATCGACTTCGAGATTTCAACGGAAATATACATTTTGAGGTCCCCTGAACACGTTTTTACCATTTTCTCGGTGATGTCTGTGCGTGTGTGTATGTGATAGCTTTTTGTGGGTGCTCTAACTCAAAAAATATTAATCAGGTCAAGGAGAAATTTAATATTTAACATTTTTATAAAAGTCAGAAGAACTGTTAGCTTTGGGAAAAATCGGTCAACAGGAAGTGGGTGTTTACTTTTATCACTTATTCGTTATTTTGAAATACATATTTGCTTTAATATTTGATAAATGTAAAAATGTATCAGAATAAAAGTTGTAGGAAATTTAATTTTCTACACACTTTGTTTGAAACATATATATATAGAGATATCTTATATTTTTAGCTGCCGCCACCTACCGACAACTATTGTTAACAATTGATGCTTAGTTGCATCTTAGTAATGCTCCTTTTTATTTTCTTAATTGTTGCAGCTCTGTGGCTATATCCAATATCAGAAGGCTATGGTTTGCGTTTATTTCGGTTCTTTTTAAAGTCTAAAATTTTCTCGCAGTTGCTTTAAATATTTATTGTTATGTAAACTATTTGGAATTTTTAGAAATATTACAGATATGGAGAAAGTCATGTGGTGGCCACATCAGATTTTTTAAATATTTGCATTAATATTTGATAAATGTAAAAACGTGATGGAATAAAAGTTGTAGGTAACTTAATTTTCTACAACCTTTGTTTGAAACAATTTCCCATATAATACATTGTTGAAGAGAGATTTTAAAAACTAAAATTTTTAGCTGCCACCACCACACCACCTACCGGCGACTATTGTAAATACATTACGCTCCTTTTTATTTTCTTAATTGTTGGAGCTTCGGGGCTATATCCAATATCAGAAGGCTACGTCCAATATCAGAAGGCTACAGTTTGAGTTTATTTCTGTTCTTTGTAAACTTTAAATATTTCTCACAGTTCCTTAAAATATTTATTATCATTTAACCTATTTGGAATTATTAGAATTATTACAGGTATGGAGAAAGCCATGTGGTGGCCACATCAGATTTTTTAAAATTGTTGTCAATGAAAACAATCTTCATTGCAACTGAAATAAACAATATCTGCTGCAAATAACTAATTAATTTAATTTTCTTTTGTGCACGCACAACATTTGATAAATGAAGGGAAATGGATAATCTTTGACAAAGAAATGAGCGTAAATACAGGCATACCCCACTATAACGTACAGATACGTTCCAGGGTTTCGATACGTAAAGCGAAAGTATGTTATGCGAGTATCGGAATTACATGTTAAAGGGGAGGGTTAGGTTCCAGACTCATGCCTAAACTTGAAGTGTTGTACCAATAAAACTTCAAAAGTGTTATATTAAGTATTAATTAATACATGCATAGTTAATGAAATAGTGTAAAATGCAAAGAAAGTCGCAATAGTTGCAGAGTTTTTTCGTGGATGGCTGGTTTCTTGAGTCACAAAAAATTTGAGTTTCGAAATCCTTGATCCAAAATTTTTGATAAAAAATTGATGGTGGAGGAGGAATGGAATTGAAATAAAATAAAAGTTCAACAATAGTATTACATGCAGTGGATCGGCACCATGAGGACTTCAAAAACAAGTGCGGTCCAGCAGGCGCATTCTCGCATAAAAGCAGCATATAGACGATTATGTTACCAAGTGACCCTTGTGCAGCAACGAGAAATTTCCACGTTTTGCACATTTAGTTTGATATTATCTCTCGATCAGTGTAAAATCATGTAAAGTATTGATTTAAATCGCAGGAAAAGCATAATGGAGCTCCAAGGCCTGATGCATTTTGGCAATATTGGTGGCGATCCATTAATATTTTCCAAAATAATGTCTTTCAGCTATCAAAATGCCACACTCATATTTTCTAATCATGCTTAGTTTATCCTCTAAAGCAGTGGTTCCCAAAGTGGGAACCTAGGGGGATGCAAAGAAGCAAGGGGGGGGGGGGGGCATTTGAGTGTGTTGATTGCTTGTTTACTATTGTTCAGGTTAGCGCATAGCGCGAAAATTTGTGCATGTTTGTTAAGTAATTACACGGTGTCCCACGAATGGTGTGCAGAACTGACAAGATTCCATTCTCAAATTATAAGTGAAAATCACATACCCTCGTCTGAGTACAGCGGTTTCAGGAACTATCATCCTTAGGAACTATAGTCTCCATGGCATTTTTTATTTCAAGCGTAAAAGATTCTTTTACTTTCATTTGTATGTCATGATTCAGCATATTTAATGAAAAACAATTTCGATAAAATAAACAGAAATATTCTACTGTGGCAATTATATAAATGAAGAATCATGCAAACCTTAAATGTATTTCCATCTTAGAAAATGAAGTGAATATTTTCGTTTTGTACATAAGTAAATAGAATGCACAAGCTCACTCACGCTTCTTATGAAACCAATTAAAGCAACTTCTTTCTACCAAGGAAACACACCACACTTTCCACCACAATAATTATCGAATTAAATTGTTGGAGAAGCAATTGACATCAGAGCAATTGTCACGTAATCAATTACTGCTTGACTAATTGACAATAGTTTTCATTTGATATGCTTAATTGTGGCAGCTTAATAAAAATTTTGTATTTAGTTAGATGCATTACGATCACGGTAGAAAGAATCTCTCTCGAAGGATTAGTTCCATTTTGGATTTTGTTGGTGACCACATCGTAAATCTGTCTGATGGTGTTTGTATATTTTGTGAACTGAATACTGAATAATTCGAGTGAAAATACGTAAAGGTTGACTTTAAGTTCATTACTACATATTAACGTCCCTTGTTTGATCTTGAAATTTGAGGTTTAACACAAGTGTTTTCTACAGACACAGAGAACCATGATCGATTTTTCCCTCGGCTACATTTAAGAAATAGCCGCTTTCGAAGTACCATATCGATTGTGATTGGTAAGTAAATACTGATTTTACAGTGCCGAAGTTCTTTTAATTTTCGTTATTAAATATAAAATAAATCAGGAGACTGATATCATTAACAGAACCTGGGCTTGAAAAGTTAGGATCATGCATAATTGATAACACTATTTGTCCTTATCTTAATAATAATAATCAGTCCAGCTGCAATTGATAAATAATTTGTATACTTTAATTACGAGAATGAGTAATGGCTAGCTGCCATAATCCCCTATTTTATGGCCGAAACATATAAACACATTCTGTTTTAATATTTGTCATTTTTTAATTTTACTATTTTTCATTTTCTTTAATAAATTCACCTGCTTAAGATTCAAACCTGTGTCTCTTCATTTAATACACACACATTCTTTTTATTAATATGGATAGATTTTATTTTATTCAAATTTAATCATTAAATAATTGTTCCAGAAAAAGAATGGCAGAAGCAGAAAAATCAAAGAGGAAATGTAGACAATACAGTGAGGAATATCTGAAGTATGGATTTATACCAGCAACTACAAACAAGCACCTGCCAATGTGCCTAATATGTTAAAAGGTATTTTCTAATGAGGCAATGAAACCTTCCAGACTTATTGAACATTTGAGGAAGGCACATCCTGACATGGCAGACAAGAATTTAACATTTTTTCAATCACTTCGTGACAAATTGCAAAAGCAGCCAACACTGTCAAGTATGTTTTGCAATGCCTCACAACAAAAAACTGATGGTTTGTGTGCATCATACAATATTTCATTGTTGATTGCCAAGCCTGGAAATTGGTGAAGAACTCTGAGGTTTTGAGTACTGTTTTACATAAGTCACCACATGAAATAATTAAGAGTATTCCTCTAAGCAACAATTCAGTTCAAAGACGCATAGATGAAATGGCTGAGAATGTGGAAGATATGTTGTGTAGCATACTAAGGACTACAGAATTTGCATTACAGCTGGATGAGTCAACTTTGCCAGGCAATGAATCTTTGCTTCTAGCTTGTGTGTGCTTTATAAAAGATGAAAGTTTAGCTCAAGAGTTGTTGTTTGCAAGGCAATTAGAAACAGATACTAAAGGAGAGTCAATATTTCATGTTGTTGAGCAGTTCTTCAAAGAAGAAAATTCCGCTTGCTAACATACTTGCTTTTGCGACGGATGGAGCTCCATCAATGATTGGTCGCTACCATGGTTGTGTTGCGTACTTGAAGAAAGTTGTACCCAATGTCTTTACCATTCACTGTGTCATTCATCGCCAACATCTGGTTGCAAAATACCTCAGTGATCGCCTTCACAAGTTATTACTCACTGTCATTACTGGTGTTAATAAAATCAAAGCCCATGCTCTCAACGATAGACTATTCTGGGAGCTGTGTTGAGAATGATGAAGATTTTCAACATTTGTTGCTTCATACTGAACAGTTGTATAAAACTCCTTAAGCCAAAAAAATTGTAGGGTAAGCCCTATGCATTTCGCCCACTAAGTGGGCATCTTCAGGGGAGAACCTGCCATACTGAAGTTCGTTGGCTATCAAAAGGCAACTGCGTAAGACACTTTTATAACCTTTTTGACTCTGTTGTGGAGTTCTTTGAAGAGAAAGATGCTTTTCTCAGTGATAAACTTAAAGATATCAGGTATGACATTGCATATTTGTCCGAACTATTTGCAAAGTTCAATGAAATGAATTTACAGTTGCAAGGAAACGATATCAACCTTATTAAGGTCAAATTTATAGTATCTACTTTTATTTCAAAGTTAACTCTATTCAAGCGCAATATAGGCCATTGCGAGTTTTACCAATTTCCCTCTCTGTCTGAGCTAGAAGAGAAAGATGGGATACAGGATGATGATCTGCGAGTCTGTTGTGACCATTTGGATACGCTGCATAAAGATATGTCTGAATGATTTAAGGATCTTCTTTTGATGGAAATTCCAGATTGGGTGATGAATCCATTTTCAGATATTGAGGAAGTTGAGGTATTAGAGGAAGAACTAATTGAGTTACAAAATGATATTGAGCTTAAATCAAAGTTTAAGAAATCTTATCAAGAGTTTTGGTTACAGAAGAAAATTTCTAATCACTATCCTGCACTATGGACATTGGTTAAGAAGCTACTTATTGCATTCCCAACTTCATATTTAGTGGAACGTGATTTTAGTGTGGTCATCCAACTCATCTCCAAGCAAAAAAATCGACTCCAGATTATTGAACGTGGTGATTTAAGACTCCTTCTAAGCGACTTTAAACCGGACATTGGGAAACTGGCATCATGTCATCAAGCCCATCCCTCGCATTAAAAAGTTGCAGAAAAATAAAGTAGTTCTAAGACTTTTGTTAAATGACTGTCAGATTTTGAAAAGCTAGAATCACTAGTCCAGTAATTTCAATATATCGAATTAAATAAAATAAAACTTTTATTGGATTTGAAATAAATGTGCAATTAATCTTTACTTTACTTTATATTTTTTTATTATCTTCCTCATTGGGTCGTGCAGTCTGCCACTCTGAAAAATATTTTTATAGGTTAGGATTGGGGGGGTGTTGGGGATGCATTTATGGAACCAAGGGAGTAGTGGCTCGAAAAAGTTTGGAAACCACTGCTCTAAAGCAATGTTCTTCCAGACCATTCAGAGCTGGTAGCTGAAATGTAGCGTGCAAACCTTTTTTTTGTTATCATATTAAAAATACTTAAAATTGACGTACAATCTCGGAACTTGAAGCAACGAATGCATAAAAGAACGAAATTTTTTCCTACTGTCAATTTTTGAATAAGAGTGGAATTGGCCCACAAATCAGTTTTAATGCAAAAATATTATGCAATTTTACATGAAAATGAAATTTCGTTCTTTTAGGCATTCTTTGGTTCAAGTTCCGAGTTTGTGCGACAATTACCTATAAGTAATTTTAAAAAGGTTTGAACTCTACATTTCAGCTACTCCATGTTGGAATGATTCTTTTATTAATAAGATATTATGAAACCATTGATCTCAACCAAAGATGTAATATTTTTCATTATTCTTCCCAGATTTGATTCGAAGATTAAATAGAATTACAATTCCGTTTAGTGATAGTTGAACATATGTCTGTTTGCAGATAAATAGAGCAATTTAATGGTCTGTGTCTTCCCACAAATGCTCTTGATTCTGTGAAGTAGGCTATGGAGATAGGAGAGACAGAAAATGCAACTCAATCCTTCATTTTCATGTCTTTGCACACTTCTTGACGGCAAAGTTTCTGGTCATCACTCAACAGTTTTGGGACAAATTTTGCAGATACTCAACGCATGCCAAGATTATCAGTCAAAATTGCCTGACATGATCCATATGATATCTCCAGTTCATTGGTGATTTCTCTAATGGTTAATCATCGATCAGAACAAACTTTTTCATTCACTTGAGCAACCATTTCATCACTGCGTGAAGTTGACGGATGGCCTGAATGTGGGTCATCTTCAACAAATTCTTGGCCATGTTGGAAATGGTTGATCCATTGATAAACAACTGGCTTGCCATAAGCAGTTCTTAGCATTCAGAGAATTTCTGCTCCGTTTTTTCCATTCTTCACACAAAACTTGATGCATGCACGTTGCTCTTCTTTTGTATCCGTTGTGACTGTGACTGAGGGCAAAGATGTCTCTGTTTGACAATGCTCTGCTCAGAACTGATTTGGTGGAGGAGGAAGTGGCACCACTCCTGCATACAGTATGTCATTGTCTATGCTGACTCAGAATTTTGGCCCATTACCTTCAACTCTTCTTTTGGAATAGATTGTCTCTTAGAACTTTTTGATCAGACCTCATATTTTATAAGAAATACATTGAATTTTGGCCGTTTAATGTATGCTAGCTTACTTCACGGGCCGCAGAAATGTACCATGGGGGTCCAAGTTTGAGATCCCTGCTCTGAAGTAATTGCTTTCTGTACTTTCTTCTTGCAATAAGATGCCTCACCAACACTTCCTTTTATTAGAAGATATTTTAATTATTTAATGGCTTAAATATGTAAAATATATTCAGAAATCACAACTCAACCTCCACCAAACTGAAAACTAAGAGACAACACATTCTAAACAGAATCTTCTAGAGCAAGGGTGTGCAACCTTTTTGCATTGTTGGCCGCATTTGTAGATGTGAGTGTTTTGGCCATATTATAAGTCATGAGTGCCTCAGTGGGCCAGATGCGAGTTTATATGGGAACTTACTCAAGAGATCATATGCGATTTTTAACATGAAAAAAATGTCTAAACAATTTTTTATCATTAAATCTTCACTAGGCAAGGTTTTATGGCTGCAATTTTAATTAAAGTTTACAAAATTGTCGGGATTAAATATCACAGACAGCATCCTAAACAAAGCATCGCAGGCTGTATAAAATGCTCTTGTGGGCCAGACATGGCCCACGGGCTGTGTTGAATGCCCCTGAGAGCGCACAGTTTCTGATTCACCGAAATTTGACTCGGCGTCAGTGTACGCTTCAGCGAAGTTGGCATCCTGTACGTACGTTGTATGGGGATCTTGGCATCAATGTTATAAGTACTTGATAGCAAATGTGTGTTGAGCAAGCGTACATCTATTTTCTTTACATATACACAGCATTTGTAAGTGAAAAGAAATGGGTAATTTACAACAAAGGAATGAACAAGAACATTTTGCTAAAATTGGTCAACCAACTCCAATTTTGGTTACAATTGGACAACAATGATGACCACTTTACATGAAGTCCTACATGGAGTTTACAATGTTCCTTTGTTTCAATTTGGGAACCGCTTGGTGTATTGTGATGAAATTTGGTATTGGGGAGTTTTGTTAAAATGAATTGACCGATTCCAATTTTGGTTAACATCGGACAATAATTACGACTACTTTACATGAAGACCTACATATATTTTACAACGTACCTCATTTGCTTCTCGTTAAATTCTCATCTGAGTGAAAAATATTGAGAACATTGTGAAATCTCAAAGAACACATTTGGAAACTCTGTGTACTCCGAAATGGAGTACACCTTTCCAATCTTCTTTGTGGTGGTATGGTATTTTAGTCTCCATCTCACTCAGTCATTCACAAACAATCAAAGTGGGCTCTCCTGAGTCAAACGGCCAGGCTGGGAAGACCAAATATAGGCATGATGCAACTGACAACGGAAGCCCACAAGGTGTGACACTACCACCGGATTGAGACTTTTCAGAATGAAAGTATATGCAAAATAACAGACTCCTATTTCCACCTAGGTGTCAACTCGACGTCGTTTACAAGAACATGCCCTTTGAAAATCGCGATCCGAGAGTCAACAAAATAAGAACGTTAAAAGTCCTTTCATAATTATCTAGGAGCGTTGGTGCAGAGGAAACGAGCTGAATTTAAAATATTTTTTCCGGGGTTCGATTCCTGAAGGGACCAAAATTTTTTCTCTGGTATATTTTTTATTTATTCGCAATTTCCAGTATATCATCGATAAAACTTGCACAACATTTTTAAAAAATTTATCCATGCATTATAACTACTATTTTCTTCATCTTAATTCTTCACGGACATAATTTTACGGATCACTACCTATTCGCTTTATAATCATAATCAATACATGAAGAGATTTGAGAGGAGGAATGCAGAACAATGCATCAAAAGGACTTTTAACATTCTTATTTCGTTGACTCTCGGATCTCAATTTTCAAAGGGCATGTTCTCGTAAATGTTGTCGAGTTGACACCTAGTTAAAAATAGGAGTCCGTTATTTTGCATATACTTTCTTTCTGCAAAGTCTCAATCCGATGCGAGTGTCACACCTTGTGAGCTTCCCTTGTGAGCTGCTTGGAAGCCAAAGACATTGGCCGGCAAAAGTGAAGCGCTCACAATACTGTGTGTGGTCTTTAAAGAGAAAAGACAACATGCATACAACTTTCAAGTGCAGTGAATGTGATGTGGGACTCTGCATTCTGAGCAGGGATCAAAAGAAAGGTGCCATAATATGGGAGAGTGAGTAGGAATGATACTGTAAAAGAATGTGAGTAAAATATGTTTTTATTGATTTTTATTGAGTTATTTGTCTAACACCAGTACAAACGTTTCACATTTACCAAACATGTATAAAGTATGGTATATTCAGATTTATGTTTCTGCAACAAAATACTTTTTATTTGATTATTTTACTATCAGTAGTTCATGAGATATGGAAAATTATTCAGAATTAGGCAAAAAATTTAAATACCCCGAATCAAATTCAGCAGCCAGGCCTTATTAGTGGGATTTAAATCTGGCAGATAAAGTTTAATTACAACTGATTAGGAAATAAATTGGTAAATCAAAAATTTGATATTTCCTTGGCATCATTACTGACATATAACTTTTCAGTTCTTAGATGTTATACTAAGCCATTAATATTTATCTTTGACCTGATAACATAAACCACAAAGAATGCCTCTACCTTGCATGGATGATGTGCACATCTTTCTTCTCTTGTTTTTTAGAGAGATCTGACCTATAGTATAATCTGTCCGACTATAACAAGATTCCACTGTGTGGTAGGATATTTTATAATTTATCAAGGTACTCCATTTTTATTTAGGGGTGTATCATGTTAGGAACTGTTCTTTAAAGTTCAGACATGTACTAATGAAAACAGTTGAATGCATTACTAAAGATTCTCGAAACTAATGTATGAACATAAGCAAAACTCAGCATCACTCTTTAACCCAGGGGTGGCCAAACCGTGGCGCATGCGCCAAACGTGGCGCATTGGATGATTACAAGTGGCGCATCCTTGCGCCTACTTATTTTTTTAAAATAGTTGTCATAACTGAATCCATCTTAATATTTTAACACCAAAGTGATCTCAGTTCAGTTCGTACAGCCTTCGGTAATGTTCAACTTCTCGGTGTCTGAAACTTAGAATGGAACTTGTGAGATGTTACGTTAGGCGGGTTTACAAACGTACGAATATTTTTATTCGTGTTGCCATTGCGCGTTCCTGCTCAAACGATCGCAAACACCGCGCACTAGCAACACATCATATGTTTGAAGTCACGTGCGAATGAGCGGCGAGCGTTCGATATGGTCAGTCAGTTCTGAGTGAGCCATCGTGGCGTGGAGTTTGAAGCAGTGTTTAATTGAGTGTACTAGCGTGGTTTTTGTATTGAGAGTGATTGAAAGACAGATTCAAGATTAAATATATATTACGTTTGTCAAAGAAGAGCGCCACTACTTTTTCTTGATGCGAACATAGAATTCAAATTCCACATAATTGATATTCTGTGTGATACGACGTACGTACTTGTGATCTATTTGTTCTTTTTCACTTTTTTTTAGTTTTATACCTTTCTATGCTTAAATTCCTGTTGTCCATTACAGTGCAAAAGAAAATGAGCAAAAGAAGCCAAGAAAGTGATTGTAAGCGCGAATTCAATAAACAGTGGGAAAATGAGTTGCTATTTATAGCAAGTTCATCAGGAAAACCGTTTTGCATTGTTTGTGCAAGTACTCTTTCACATAATAGAAAACATGATCTTAAGAGAAAAAATGAAGCTTGTTCTTGGGTCTGAGTTACGAAAAGAATATGTAACTAAGAAAAAGGAAGAAATCAGAAAAAGACAAAATATATTTGTTAAAGTAAGTAGTGAAGACTTGGCGATGACAGAAGCGTCATATGAAATTGCTTTAGCATTGGCGAAAAAAAAGAAACCTTTTTCTGATGGAGAAGAAATTGTTAAGCCTTGTCTCCAAATATTTGCACGCCATCTTGGTAATAAAGTTTTTGAAAGGAAAGCAGACGAAATTGCTATATCAAGGCAGACAGTTACGAGACGTATCGAGGAACTCTCTCAGGATGTATCTCAGCAACTGGAAGACCTTGTCCATTCTTGTACTTTCTTTTCTCTAGCTTTGGATGAATCAACGGACATATGTGATGTTGCCCAGTTAAACATTTTTATAAGAGGAATTGATGATAATTTTAATGTCTTTGAAGAACTTGCCAGTCTGGAGTCATTGCATGGTAAAACAAGAGGATCAGACATATTTGAAAAGGTAAATCATGCCTAGAAGATCTAAATTTAGATTATAACAAACTTATCAGTGTGTGTACTGACAGAGCACCATCAATGATAGGTAAAGTCAATGGCGCTACAACTTTGCTTGAAATTTTTTTAAAACGTCCTATACCGAAATATCACTGCATTATACACCAAGAGGCACTGTGTGGGAAAACTTTAAATATGCAGCACGTTATGTTGCCAGTTGTGAAATTTGTGAATAAAATTAGAGCAAGAGCATTAAACAGACGAGAATTCAGAGAATACTGTGAATTGTTAGATTTGGAATATGGTGAACTTATCCTTCATTGTGAAGTGCGCTGGCTTTCTAGAGGTCAGATTCTGAGTAGATTTTGGTAATTAAAAAATGCCGTTTCTAATTTTTTGGAACAGGAAAATGAACTACCTGATGAAAGAACCCTATTATTTGACAATAACTGGCTATTTGATTTGGCATTTTTAATTGATGTTACTAGCCATCTCAATGATCTAAATTTAAAACTACAAGGAAAGAATAAATTATTTCCCAGCTTAGTAAACAGCATCATTTCATTTAAAATGAAATTAAAACTGTTCATCTCCCAGTTAGAAAATAAGGGTTTAAGTCAATTTCCACATTTGAAAGAGCAGAGTGAATGTGCTGCGGATAATAGCAGTTTGACTAAATATATTGAAAAAATCAAGATATTGCAAGAGTCATTTGAAAGTCGTTTTCATGATTTTACTAAAGAAGAAGATTGCATGCTCGCATTTATAAACCCATTTTCACTTAGTGAACAAAATGTAATGCAGATGCCTAGTAACATACAAATGGAACTGATTGATTTAAAAACAAATTCATTCTTGAAAATGAAATTTGATGAGCTTTTTCCAGATCAAAATGCTTTGATATAATTAATTTCTGGCATTCATTACCCAGTGAACATTTCCCAGAGCTAAGAAAATATGCAAAAAGTTATATATGTCGCTTTGGAACGACATACAGATGTGAACAAGCATTTTCATCCATGAAATTGATTAAAAGCAAAACAATGTCGCGAATAACTGACTCAAATTTGAAGAACTCTCTGCTGCTTTCAGTGACAAATTTAACACCAAACATTAAAAAACTAGCGAAATCCAAGCAGGGGCAAAAGTTTCAATAAAGTTAAGTAATGTTTTTGTGCTGTAATAGATATTGTTTTTCATACAATAATTAAACCATTTAAAAATGTTGATTATGTCAATAAGCATACCTTTATTTAAAAGGGCCACCACTGTTATAAATCATATTCCAGGACCCCTTCTAGTGAGTAGAGAGAACAGACAACTCCAAGTTCCAAGCTGATCTCGCTCTCAGTGCTTCATCTCGCTCAGAGCTTTCTCTCTCTCTCATCACATCCAACAACTGTGGCCCAGAGTTATCTTCACCAAACGAGACTCTCCGGCAGCTGTAGCACCACCAATGGGGTCCACGACAGCGATCACACTCTTGTCCAAGAGATTATTTCTAACTATTGTAGATTGGTGCTCCAATAAACATGTCTTTTGAAATGGCGTAAATTAATTAATTGAATTGCGTGATTGAGTTATTCCTTTTCCTCACTTAAGCAAAGCAGATCCTACCCCTACCCCTATTTTACATTTTGAGTTATTCCTTTTCCTCCCTTAAGTAAAGCTGATCCTACCCCTATCCCTATCTTACAACCCCAAACATGAAAGTAAGAAGGTAAAAAACGTGCTTGAGTTGTATGGCGCATCTGAACTCGTCTGTGAAAAAATTGGTTCATGGTATGCTTAAGGTTGGCCACCACAGCTTTAACCCATCATTGTCAAGTGATGTACTGAGTACGAGGGCCATCTTCATATGCCGTCAACCAATGTGTTCAGTACATCACAGTCATCGCTTACCTTTTTTATTTTTTTGACATGGTGAATTTTATTAAATAGGGATAACCTTGATATATATTTCAAAAGAGGAACCTTTGGTCTACCTATTTATCATCATTCTCCTATTTGTGATTGATTTTTCAATTTTTGTATTCCTTGTATTGTGGCATTCTATATCTATACTAAACATCGTTATTTTGTTATTTTATGTTGCATGCCTATTTCATACACATTTTTGTTGAAATTGGTTAAGCCAATTCCCTCCAAATTCATAATTACCGAAAAGTTTAACTTAGGCACCCCTGCTAAGTCGATCTGGTCCAAATATGTCATTTTGGTCATTAATATATGTGCATATTCTATGTACCAAATTTTGTTTAAATCGGTTCATTCATGAAGATGTTAGGGAGACACACACGGACACCCAGGCGATCTCATAAGACTCAATTTTTTGGCAAGAGGCTAAAAATTAACTATAAATTGAAAAACTCATTTACATCTAAAATAATAATAAGAAACCTCCGTATTATTGTCATGTACAGATAAGGAAAATACCTTAATAAAATCACTAAATTAAAGAAAAATTAAAACAGTTACCTAAAAATAACAACTGGCAAAATAAACGAAAGCGGCAAAATTAGAAATGGCTGCTTCCACTATCATGAGTAGGCATCAACTGAATGTGTCATAGCAAAAGAATGCATCTGCTAGACTGTGACTGCCCCCAGCAAACGAAAGAACCGTTATGAAAACTGTGACATCATAAGATGTCCCCTGACAGCAGTGTACACTCTGCATGACATCATAAGATGTCATCTGCACGGAATGTGTTAAGAGGCCATTGGTCTTTCATTTTAGTGATATACAGCACTTTTGCGTATGCTTCCTTTTTAATTATAGGCAGATACATAATTTTCCTGTTCCTTTTGCTGTCAAAGAGGAGCCTTGGAATATCTTAAGGGGGAGGCCATCCGATGGGGAAGGGTCTTGTATCTCCAGTGTTAAAAGAGTCGGTTTTCATCCAACCTTCCAGGACTGAGTTATACAACATTTCAGTATTTGGACGCTTTTTGTACTTGATTTTGTTAAGTAACAGACTGATTGACCATCCCATGGCTTGGTATTACGAGAGCCTATTCGCCGTCAGGTTTCTCCAAGGTGCTTCCGGTGCCACATATATGAGGCGTTGGAGAAAAAGATATCTAAAAGCAGTCACTCTGGTGCTCAGGCTTACCAGCCCTAGGCCTCCTTCTTTAACCGGCATTGTCAGGATGACACCTGCTACCAAGTGTTAACTATTGCCCCAGATGAAAGATTCCAGTATCCATTGTAGCTCATTGTTGAACGTTGGCGGGAATGCAAGATTTTGGAGCACATGCCACACTCTGGGTGCTAATAACTGATTAGCCACCAGAACCCATCCTCTAAGTGACATCGGGAACACTCTGTCTCCACCTGCCCATCGCCATCTTCATTCCTTCTCTTAAAGTATTCTGGTTCAGTTCTTGTTCCCTCTTCTGCTCATTTCCAATCCAGACACCCAGAAATTTTCCTCCATTATTAAGGCACTTGAACGGAAGGGGGAGGTGGGTTTATTTTTCCAGATTCCGCACTATAAGCATTGGCTCTTTAGTAAAGTTCAAAAGTGCACCTGAAGATGCTGCATATTTGTCAAAAGTAGCCATCACCTTTGTTAAGTCTTCTTTTCTGTCTGTGAAGATTGTCACGTCATCTGCATATGTAGATATTACGAGGCCCTTCTCAGCAACACCTGGTAGTTTCAGGCCAAATATTCTCCATTTGATTAGGCTGATGAAGGGCTGTAGGGAAAGACTGTATAATTGACTCAAGAATGGGCAGCCCTGCCGAATTCCTCGCTTGAATGAAATGGGAACAGTTAGAAAATCTAACTATACTGTCAGAGTCATTATACAGCAATTTCACCAATCAAGTGAACTTTATCCCAAACCCCATGTGATCTAGGACATTATATAGGTGTTGGTGTCTGATTCTATCAAAGGCATCTTGTTGGTCAAGGGGGAGAACTGCTGCATTTCCTGCATTTCATTTTTAAATCTTATAACATCCCTTATGACAGAGATATTGTCCAGTATGGTGTGACCTGGCACACAGTAACCTTGTTCATGGGACACTATTGAGGGAAGCACATGTACATACACAATGTTATGAATGCATTTTTAAATTGTAATCTATGATCTTATGGTTAATTTTTGGTATTGATGTAACAGTGAATTATTTGTGAGAAAATATTATTTTTTCTTTTTAGTGGTCAGAGGCCTATTCTGTAAGTTGGAACAGAGTGGTAAGTGCCAAGTTACGGAAGATCTGAAAGCAGCATATGGACTTTAATGGTGGTTCCAGTGAATGAAGGCAATGCATATTTTTTATAATTGAGTATATGCTTGAATTATTGAAATTCTATTGGAAGTAATGATTTTTTCAAAAATTAGTATTAAAATATTAAGTTAATGAAATGGAAAAATTGATTTATGTTGTGACATTTGTATACATTCATTGTTAATTTAAAATTTGTTGCCTTATGCATACATTTAAATGTATTTTGATAGAAGCATAAAGGTAAGGTTTGTGTTATATTTATGCAATTCAAAAACATTTTAGTTTTGGAGCTTCAATTAATTTTTAGTAGTTCACACTATTCAAGAATTTGATCAATTCTTCGTTTGGACACTGCCAGAAATATTTTGTCCGAGGTAATTATTATGTTTGCATATAAATACTTCACTTGTCTTTAAGTATTTGCTAAAAATAGCTCAGTAAATGTATAGTAAATCAGATCTTATAACTTGTTTTAAATTAATTATTCTTTAAATGAACTTGAGGCATTTTATTTAAATGCTTTTCATCAATGAATCCTTACATTTTTGTTTTCTCTTCTAATATAGGTGCCTAAAATTGTAAATAATTACCTTAAAAGTTGAAAAAAGTTTCATCAACAACAACAATCAGGTAGTCTATTCATAATAAAAATTTCTCTATAGTTATTTAGCTATATTAGAGCAAGATTGATGTTTAGATTTTTCTATGCCAAGTTTCTATTGAATGTAAAATAATATTTTTCGAATATTAATGAAAATATGCAATATGAAACCAACCACCAATATTGCATTGTAACTAAGAGAATTATGCTTTTAGCATTTCTTTCATAGTTGAATATCTTTGAAATGTATTTCAAAAGCAGTGTCATAACCAATTTTCTCTTCCATAGCTAACTCATAATGCCCATCCATCATCAATTTTCCTATCATCTACTGAAGTGCTATCCTCTGTACATGGTACACTGGAGTTGTTCCTGACATTTTTTCAGCTGAAAATCAACTAGGCCTGTTATTATCCCATTTTCTGATTAAATGGGAAATACTTATTAAAAACATTGTTTTCCAACATTTATGTAAACTGCAAGTGTAATTTTTTGTGATTTTTATAATTGATTTAAATAAATTTAAACTTATATCAATTAACATTTCTCCCTAATTTCATTTACTTTTATTCAAGAATTAATCTATACATGCGATGCTCAAAGAACTTTTATTTATTTGCAAAGAAAAATTCTAAAGCATGATTCATTATATTTGCTGTTAATTTTGGGTAAAAATAATTCTTAAAACAAAGTACATTTCTCTATGTAAGGTGGTTAAACTGACTGCCTGGATACTTAATTTTCACTTTTAATACAACCATTTTATACTACATAGGAATTTTGTCTTAAAATATAGTCAGTATGATGTCAGATAAGTTCAAAAAAACAATCACCGAGCATTTTAGTAAAACTAAGAATAGCTCCAACTGTCCATCATTGATGTCATGAGCCTTGCTTCAATTATTATGGCTCAATTAATGAGACCTTAAGAAATTCACAGAAATTTCAACAGGAAATTTTTTATTTGTTGAGGAGAGATTTCAAATTCATATAGAATTTGCAGGAAGTACTGTAATTACGCAAATCAATGATGAGTTTTTTTTTTTCAAAATGTCATCCTTTAAAAATCAAGAGTCATCTTAAATTTATGTATGAAGTAAAATTATGCATTGAGGTGATACTTTTACAATGAGTAAACATGTTATAAAATACATTACATACTTAAATACGTGTATCAAATTCTTTGTTGCAAACTTACGACCTGAGTTTCATTTCTCAGCATCATATTTTGTCTCATTATATTTAGTATGGAATGCCACAACATAATTCAGATTTCGCTATCGTTAATATATTTGTACAGATGGCAGAGGGTACATTGCATTAGTATTTAATATGGAAAAGCAAATCAAGCATAAGTGATGCGTGTTTTGCATTGACATTTGAATTTCCTCAATGTGAATGAAAATATTTCCTATTTACCCTTAGAATTTTGCAAATCCAGAGTTGGTAGTAAATTCTACATTATTTTAAAATCCAATTGAAGCAAGCAAGATTTTCACTTTGCTAAAATAAATAGTTATGTTTCTGGGCAAGTTAAGAGGTGATTTAGAGCTGGGATAAATTGTTTTTCTGAGTAAATTATTTTTGTTGCTCAAATAAAACTTCACATAAATCTAAATTAAATAGAATCTTAATATATAAAGAGCAATCTGTTTGTGCGTCTAACCACTCAATGTAAATCTCCAGAAGAGAGCACTTACAAATCCCTTTTTCTCACTTGCAGGCTTTTTTCTTTTGCAAAATTAAATTAGAAGTAATTGACCTATGATCTTCAGATAGAGACCATTTTGTAGAAAAGTAAACAAAGATTCTTATTTTTGTCATTGAATTTTGCATTCAGCTCGAAATTGTTCAAATTTTGCTTAAGAATTGAAAATTTCATCAAAATATTGCATTTTTAGTGAAAGGTTCCCTTGGTGACGGAAGAAGAAGATTGTTGAACTCGTTGTTATATGGCTTTTTATATGCATATGCATGTATATATGGGCTTAATAGAAAGTAATCTATAATTCATCAGGCAGATGTAATGTTTAAGTGGAAATTAGACGAATCGTTATAATTCTATCCTGAAAGACATAATTCATTCATGAACTTAGCTATACATTGTCATTTACGAAATGCACCTCTATCAACCATAGTAATACGATGATTTGCCTTAGTTTTTAACTTTATTTTGCATTTAACCATTGATGTCTTAAACTTGTGAATAACTTAACTCCAATCCATATGAAGACATTATACGAAAAGATTTTTGAATGACATTCAATTAACATTGACGGACATTTTCTCCAAGTTGTTTTAAAATTTTCCACTTTATTTAGCATTTTGAACTAAATTTTTTGTGTTTAATGAATATTAATGAATCTTTCTGAAATAGATATATTTGAGAACAAATCTAATTTCTACATTGCTTATAGTAATTTTAAAGGTATTTACGTAAAGAAGTGAAGGTATTACTCAATTTTGTGGCTTAATTATCAAAATTGGAGATAGAATGTTGACATATTCAAGATCGAAATAGATGATTTTAAGTATGTATACATACGAGAGTCACGTTTTACTAAAATTATATACAAAGAAAAATCCATGAGCTTCCGCTGAAGAGGGGGGGGGGGGTGCACTTATATTTTTGATTAAATATTTTTGAAATATAAAGATATAATCAATAATGCTGACACAACAATTTTTTTGCAAATGTATCACACAGGTTTTGCTAGTTTATCAATAAATTATGTTCAAGAACAAGCAATTTTAAAAAAATTATTTGAGAAACCTATCTTGTTGTGGCTATTGGAGATACCCGAGGCAAGTATATTTTTTTAATTGCTTGTTCTTGAATTTTTTCAGCCATAAGATGAGCTCAATAGTTCCCTGTTGAATAAATTATATTATTTGATTATAAATGGAAGCATAGCTGGTTGCACCTATACTAACATATTAGTATAATGCTAAGTCATTGGAAGGATGAAAACAATAATACAGTAAAATGTCGGTTAACGAATGCCGGAGTAACGAAATATTCAGTAAAATGAAATTATTTTCCATCCCCTGCCAATTTTCTATGTACCATTATGTAAAAATGTTTCATTTTAACGAATATCATTGTAATTAAAATATTAGTCGAGCTCAATAAAAATTCATCCCATTATGAAAAAATACAGTCATTATAACGAAATTTATAAAAAGAAATTCCTTAACCCTTTGAGTGCCAGGCAAAATGTTTTATACAACACCAACACACAATTTATACACACTTGTTCCTCTACATCCTAACATTTGTGCTTACAATTTAATTTATACTAGTTACCTATATTCAATAGTTCTCGTATCGGATTCTAATGCTCGAATTTTTTGCCCAGTTATATAGCATTTCTATATACGAGGGATGTTTCCAAAGTTTTGGGAATTGGGTTCTGCTGCTTAAGTTTAAAGCACATAATGTATCATAGGAGTTATAAACAATTGCATACATGTTTATCATTCCATAGCAACAAAGCTGTTAAATTTGCTTATGTCACTTGGTAAATAAATAGCTTTATTTTAAGAACTCTACAATTGTACCCATGGAAGATGCTGTAAAATTGTAAAAAGCAATCATTTTTTTTTGTGGAAGGAGGGTGTTAAATCATCAGAAATTGTTCAGCACTTGCAAGCAGTTTTTGTTTAGTCTGCAGAATCAAAAATACCGTTTATCGATGGGTTAAACGATTTAAAAATGGACAACCAAGCCTAGACTGCAGTTAATGAGAAAAATATTGCTGCAGTTGAAAAATTTGTGATGGAAGACAGGCGTGTGACAATTTGCAAAATTGGTAAAAGTATCGGTATCGGTACCAGTCAAGTTCGTCAGATTCTGCATAAGCATTTGGTAGTAACCAAGGTTTCAGCACATTTGGTGCCATGACTGTTGGGACCTGAACAGAAACTTTGTAGGGTGAATGTTTGTCGACAATTGCAAGACCTAATGCAAGGATACGGGGACACATTTTGGCATCGATTAATGACCACCGATGAAACTTGGATACCCTACTTTAATCCTGAAACAAAAAGTCAATCCAAAGAATGGAGGTGAGCAAAAGAAGGACCCCCTATCAAAGCTTGTGTTGTGCTGTCATTCGGAAAGGTTATGATTATGGTTTTTTGGGATTGTGAATGATTAATTCTCGTAGATTATCTCCCAAAGATTAATGCACAATATTATTCAGATTTGCTTTCTGGGCCATTGAGTAAAGCACTTATCAAAAAGTGGACTGGAAAGCTGCATGCATGACCGTTGTTGCAGCAAGATAATGCAAGGCCTCATATGGCTCGTCGTACAGAGGAAGTTTTGGGTGATTTACGATGGAAATTGTTGCCGCATCCAGCCTTTTCTCCTGACGTACCACCTAGCGACTTCCATTTATTTCCAGAAATGAAGAAACCACTAAGAGGTGTGTGATTTCAGAGCCTGAATGAAGTGAAAAGTGCTATAGACAGATTGATAAAAGACATGCCACAATATTTTTTTGAAAGCAGTATAAAAAAAACTAAATTCACGTTGGCAAAAATGTATAAATCTCACTGCAGATTATATTGCAAAACTACAGTGTAATATTGATGAAATATAGGTAATCATATAAAAATAAAGAATAATTCACAGAACTTTGGCAACACCCCTCGTATATTGAAGCTTCTTACTTATAATATCATTATTATTAACATATATTATCATATCTATTATATATAGATGCTTCTTACTTATGATATCAATTATATATAGACGCTTCTTACTTATGATATATAACATCAGGAGGATACAAATGTTTAGGCACTTCCATATGACCTGGAGACTAAATTTTTTATGAATGTAGGGATATATGCAAAACCAACTAGAAAAATCGAAAATATCAAGAAAGTGCAACAATGCGGCTGCTAAAACTTCGCAAATGTTTAAACAAATTTTTAAGGTTTATGTATTTCTGAACAGAAAAGAAGAATCAAACGTCGGGAAAGAGTGGGAAAATGAGGAACAAACAAATAAGACAAAGATAAAACTGTGATGATGAACAAAAATGATAAAAGCCGTATCAAATGAAGAGCAAAGAGAAAAATAATAGTCAATAGTGTGACAAATCATTTAGTTACAATACCTAACAACAAATAAATACATTTTCCACCTCCTTGTTTTCTCACTCTCTCCCTTTCTCCTATTCTCTCTACTTCTCTCTCCCTTCATCCCATTCTCTCTCCCTCTCGTCCTCCCATTCTCTCTCTTTCTTCCATTCTCTCTTCCTTCCTCTCATTCTCTCCCTCTCTCTCCCGATCCTATAAAATACATACGAAGAACTTTAATGTAAGAAACTCTAGAAGCAGTAACGTATCCAAGGGAGGGGGTGGTGGGCCGATTGCCCTCCCCTTGGACGACCCCATTGCCCTCCACTGGGTGCATTCTTAAATTCATTCTGCGCAAGATTCCTTGTTTCTACACTGAAGATTAAGTCTGTATAACAAGGGAAAGAAAGGTTCTGATGGGGTTAGGGGTTTCCAGAATGTATGGTCGTCGGCAGAGGCGGAATCAAGAGGGGGAGGGGCCATTGGGGCGATTGCCTCCACTCCCCCATGGGAAGTTTCTGGATCCGCCTCTGGCTAAAAGGTACAAAATACGTAGATGGTCAAGTGCTTATAGAAGAAAAGGAAAAGGAACTCGTAAAAATGGTAAATAAACTGATAATAGCAGGCAGAAAATACGGAATGGAAATAAACACAGAAAAATCTAAGGTCATACAAATATCGGGAAAAAAGAAGAAAACTATAGCATAAGAGTTGATGGAAACCTATTAGAACAAGTTTCACACTATAAATATCTTAGAAGTATCATAATGAGTTATGCGAAATGCTACGATGAAATTAAGGACTAGAATAGGGAAAGCAAAAGTGATGAGGAATATAAAGGCAGATATCCGCAAGAAGTGGAAAAAATGGTATGGAGTATGGATTTGTACTATGCAGAAACATGAACAGTAAGGAAAAATGATATAAGACGCTTCGAAATGTGGAGATGGAGAAGAATGTTGAAGATAAAATGGACAGATAGGAAGAAAAATGAGTAAATGCTAAGAAGAATAGGAGAAAAGCGAGTAGTTGCATATAGACTATTAGAAAAAGCATGAAGAACTGGATCGGATATTAACTGGGGAGAGAGAGAGAGCATTATTAAGAGCATGTTAGAAGGATAAAAGAAAGAGGAAAGAGGCTTCAGCTGATAGATGACTTGAAAAGGAAAGAAACACACGAAGAATTTTACGGAAAGCAATAGTACATGGAGACTCATGTTTAACCAAGAATAATTGGGGGCCTTAGACCCATAGTGAGGAGCAGTTGGAGCACATGCCCAGGGCGAAACTTCGTAACGGAATGCCAAATTGAATTTTTACTATACAGTGGATAGATAGGCATTGCATTAATCATTGAAAGCAAATGCTGTGAATGCGGTTGCAATTAGAGCTCTGCATGGGACAGGCTCATCTTTTGGAAATAATTACGGGCTTGGGCCAGGCTTTAGAAATTACTGGGTGATTTAAAATTTTCAGAATTGACGGGGCAAATCCGGGAAAAATCATGGAAAAACAACTACGCAAAGAGGAAAAAACTGTGTATATTTTTAAATCAATATAAAGAAGGCACAAATATATAATAAAAACATAGTAATTAAATATTATTAACATTTTGAATATCCACTTAAGACTAGTACTTACAATTAGATAATTCGGGAAAAAATCGTGAGAAAAAACCCAATGCTTCGCCGTTCAAGTTCGAACCTTACCTTACGTACTGCCATATCCTACCATCGTTTCAAGGAACAAAGAAAGAGGCTGATGCAAAAAGGCAAGAAAAATTGCCTGAAATTGATCAAGGTTTGTGTTCGGCAACTACAGACCTGTGGACTGATGATTATAAAAACATTTCGTACATAACTCTTACTGTTCACTATTTATCAGTCGAATGGGAGCTAATGAGTCGAATATTGTTTACGTTTGGCTTTACGATAAATGACCAAAAAACTGGCGAGAACATCGGACGAGAATTGACAAAAAGTTTCAATAAACTAGGATTTAAGGCCGACTCTTTAAGGAAATTGATATTTGTTACTGACCAAGGTTCAAATATTTTTGCAGCATTATTTGGTATTGTTAGATTGAACTGTGCTTGTCATTTGTTTAATACTGTCTTAAGAAATACTTTAAGTGAAAGTTTTTTGTTAAAAAATTGACCAAATATTGGATGATTTTTTGTTGAGTTGAAGGCTTTAGTCAAGTATTTGAAACAAAGTGTCTCAACTTGAAATGACAGTAAATCAAAGTTGTGAAACTAGGTGGTACAGTAGATATGATTTGTGTGCGTCGGCTCGTAAGAATTACAACACAATTGTACAGATACTGACCGAGAATGACCAAATTAGCAAGCTTGATTTTATTCCAAGGTATCTGCTAAACAGCTCCATAGAATTTCTTAGGCCATTACAAGAAGCATCAGTACAGTTAGAAGCTGATATCCCATTCTTCCTCTGGTTTTGTCCGTGAGATGCCAAATTGTTCAGCACCTGCAGCCTAGCCAAGACGACATTAATGAAATCGTAATTCTGAAAAATCGTGCCCTGCATTTACTCCAAGAAAAGTTTTCAATACATGATATTCACAGATTAGCAACCTTTTTATGGCCAAACTTCTTTCAGCTGTGAATGCTCTCTGACACGGAAAAGGCAGAGACAATAAGTTATCTAAAGGAAAAAATGAAAAGGATATCATTAAAACGAGACCTCGCAGCATCAACAATTAAAAAATCAATCACCTTAGATGATACTAGTAGCAGCAGGCTCATCCACCTAAACCTCCCCACCCCCCAGCAAAAATCCCTTTTTTAATTTCAGTAGGTTTGCAGATACGAGGTCACCAGGGGAACATGATAACGACGAGATCGAGCGCTACCTAAATATAGGTGCCATTTCTCTCCCAATTGGAGAGTTGCTTCCATGGTGGAAATCGCACGCGCCGTATTTTGAATTAATGGGCGAGGTTATTAATTTTTATCATTTGTCTGCTAAGAGAAGTTTTCTTTTAAAGAGGGAAATAGGTGGGGGATTAAGTAGCTTGTGCGATACACGCTGGTATACTATCATTTCTTGTGATAATCTCTTTAAAAAGTCCTGAATATAATTTTGTCGAATATTTTTGTAATTGAAAATTTTCCTATTTACGAGGCAAATAGTACTTAATCGCCCCCCCTCCCCTTGGGAGGTTTCTAGATCCGCCCTTGACTATCGGTGAATCGCTATTGAGAAGGTCTGCTTTGTAGTCGAAATAAACAACTTTTTTCAAGAGTTTTTTTTTGGTCTTGGAGATGTGTAAATTATCCTACAATTTAATGCCTGTCAGCAGGGGCGGATCCAGAAACTTCCCAAGAGAGGGGCGATCGCCCCAATTGCCCTCCCCCCTCTTGATTCCGCCTCTGCCGACAACCATACTTTTTGAAAATCCCTACCCCCATCAGAATCTTTCTTTTCTGTGTCATACAGACTTAATATTCGCTGTAGAAACAAGGAATGTTTCGCGGAATGACTTTAAGAATGCACCCAGTGGAGGGCAATGGGGTCGTCCAAGGGGAGGGAGTTCGCCCCCGTCGCCCCTCCCCCCCTTGGATCCGTCACATCCTGTCTAATTATCAGTAGAAAAAAGCGAAAATCGAACAATTAACTAACGATCTCAAATGAAAGATAGTTCAGCGGTAGAATACCCTCCCGATGGGTGGGAGACCCGGGTTCAACTCCCGGTCATGCTACAGTTTTTCTCCCGAGTAGTAATTTCTCACTTATTCCACCTTATGCCTGTCGCATAGGGGATCTATGATCCGTACTTTCCATTAATTATGGAGAACGCTAATTTTAAAGACGTTAGGGGAAAACGATTCCAAAAGAGACTTAAACCCATTTAAAAGCGTGACAAATGATTAGATGGAATAAATAAATACCTATGCTATAAATTCGCCGCGAATATTTCAAAATATATTTTAATTGAATTTCGAGGATATTCCAACTCCGATATATGAAAATCAAAAAGACGAAGACGAGGATTTTTGTAGTGAAATAACATTATAACTTTCGGAGAAATTAGTTCAGTACACTGACGGGGAATTGGGAAAAAATCACAATCGTAATGATTTCCTCAATGTGGATTTAACAGGAAAAAATAATTGTAAGCTATGGATTCTATTACGACAGAACTTGGGGAAAGCAACAGAAAAAAATAAACTTATAGAGTAATATTTTAAAAAGTTAAAATTTTATAAAATTGTTTAGCCATCGCTGGCCGATAATTTAGCTCGGAAACATGTAAATGTAATTGAATTGCGTATCCAGAAGACACTAGTCATCAATGGAAATCTATGCTTTATAAAAATATACCTTTTTAGCTTTGGAAATTATGCAGGCATGTTTATTTATTTTTGTTGATATTTTTAGGCAAAAAATTACTAGAATCAAATCAACTTATGGCCAGGTTGTGTCCGTCCGTGCGCATGATTCATCTCCGAAACTACTGGGCTTATATTCATGAAATTTGGTTTTTAGGACGTAAGGGCAAATAAAATAATATAAATGGTACACGTAGCCTAATCGGGATTTCCACTTAACTAATAACAAAAATGAACTTTTTCTATATCTCGTAAAATATCACTCATAACAAAAAAGTCTTCAAATAAAATTGTAGAACTAGCCAAATAGCATTTGATTTGTTCAGTACAATTTTATCGACGGAGTAGCCAATTTCAATAAAATCAAACGAGAAAGATGTAATACACTTAGAAAAAAATTTCCGTGTTTTTTAATTGTTGTCAACGAAAACATTTTTCGTGGCAACTGAAGTAAACAATACCTGCTGTAAATACCTAATTAGTCTAATTTTTTTCGTGCGCAAGCAACTTTTGGTAAATGAAGGAAAATGCATTCATATATACGATGAAGAAATGAACGTAAATACGTCTATTTTCTTTACGTATACACAGCATTTGTAAGTGAAAAGAAATGGGTAATTTAAGACGAAGGAATGAATGTGGACGTAAAGGTTATATTACTACTATTCGAGTGAGGTATGTTTTAAACAATTGTCGATTAGGCTAAAATGCAGTATAGAATGCAGATTCTTGCCCACTTGCTTCATTGCTGCTTTGGCACAATTAAATAGCACAACAGAGAAAACGCCCTTATCTGAAAAGGAAAACAGACCCTACATCTTCTTTCAATTGACAAAGAAAAGGAACCCAATTTTGTGGGTTCCCTTTCCTCAGGTATTTATGTGTCAACTTTAAAAACCGAAAGCCCGTAGGTCCGTGCTAAAAACTAAAATTCTATCACAAAACTAAACGTATATTATATGTTAACAAATACATACAAATAGATATAAACAAATACATATAAATAGATGTACACAATTCCTCGAAATTCCCTTCCGAAAAGAACAAAGGCTCCTTCTCAACTAACTTGCTTTGGGGTTGCAAAAAACCTTAGTAATCCCAACCACCTCAAAGAGAGCGAAATAACAGACATTGGTTGGCGTTGACGCTCTCCTATGCAGCGAGGAACAAAGGATCGCTCGGTCATGGAAGCGAATGTTTACCGAAATGATTATATTCAACCTAATTCCATTTTTCATGAATTGCATCGTAAACATTTCTAATAAGACGTTTCCCTTTCTTTTTTTACATGCCGACGAAGACCTTTGTCGCATGACATAAGCCAAATGGCTCCACCAGGAAAAAAATAGGAGGAAAATCATGCTCTCCTTTGAAAAGATACACCGTTCCTACATTGCATTTCAAACTCCAAGGAAAGGTTCCTTGCCGCATTGAAAAGTGATGTTTATACGGAGAAACGCCGTCATATCATAGCAAAATTGAAAATTCCATCGCAAAATTCAACGTTGATTATATATTTTTTAAACAGGAAAAAAATTCAGAACAAGCATAGATAGGAAGTACAAAGCTTCCTCTTTCAAAATATATAAAGGTTATTTAGATTTAAAGAAGTCTCTAGTGTCAAAAGATAAAAGAAATTAGGGCTTACACAGGACGTAATAGTACGTCTGACGGCGTTTACAGGTTAAAGAGACAAGAGTTCATTAGTTTTTGGTAAAAATCAGTGAATAGAAAATGGGTATTTACTT
The DNA here is from genome assembly GCA_028673005.1 of Tanypteryx hageni. Classification (NCBI taxonomy): domain Eukaryota; kingdom Metazoa; phylum Arthropoda; class Insecta; order Odonata; family Petaluridae; genus Tanypteryx; species Tanypteryx hageni. The sequence continues at coordinate 236,209,960 of CM054112.1, read as the reverse complement.
ACGTCACATCAGATTTTTTTAATAATTGCTTTAATATTAGATGATGATGATATTGGTGGTGAGCATGGTGATGGTGGTGAGCTCACCACCACCTCTCACTACCACGAAAATGCTCACCACCACCACCATGCTCACCACCATCACAACCAAGCTCACCACCATCACCACACTCACCACCACCACCACTCTCATCACCACCACTACTACCACTCTCACCACCGCCACCACATTCACCACCACCACCATGCTCACCACAACCATCACGCTCACCACCACCACCATGCTCACCACCACCATGCTCACCACCACCATGCTCAGCACCACCACCATGCTCAGCACCTCCACCATGATCACCAACACCACCACGCATTCTCCGTATATTCCACGATAAACACCAGCATAAGAAGTCGGTGTGGCTGACGGAATGCACGAGATTGTAATGCGGTATACGCGTGGTGATGGTGCGAGGCAGAGACGTTCTTTACGATTTATGTAATCAATCAAAAAGGAAAATATTAATGGATTAGTATAATGTCTACGAACTCAAATGCCAGTAGTGATGTCAAGGAAATATCGATTTTTTTATTCACCGACTAATTTCCTAATAAATTGTAATTAATAATACAATCGACTATTATTTAAAACAAAACTTACTCGAATAGTTGTGATATAATCAGTATGTTCACGTAATACCTTCTTCGTAAATTACCCATTTCTTTTCCCTTACAAGCGTTGTGTATACGTTAAGAAAATAGACGTATTTACTCATTTTTTCGTGGTTGATAATCCATTTCCCTTCATTTTCCAAATGTTGCGTGCTCACGAAAAAATTAAACTATCTAGTGGTACCCGCAAAAACTTTTGCGAAGACAGTCAGAAATCTGCATCTTTATTCGAGATTGATTTTTCTTGCAATTACCCACGACTCGTCTCTGAAAATGAGGTTCACTTAATAACGAAGTGAAAAGAAATTATGATGGCTGCAACAACAATTAAACTCAATGAATTATAAAATAGATATACCGCATTACAATCTCGTGTATTCCGTCAGCTAAACTGACTTCTTACGTCGGTGTTTAACGTGGAATATATCCGCACGATGGCACGCACGCTGGCACGAGAGCTGGCACGCGAGCTGGCACGCGAGCTGGCACGCGAGCTGGCACTCGAGCTGGCACGCGACCTGGCACGCGACCTGGCACGCGACCTGGCACGCGAACTGGCACGCCCAACTTGTCGGGGACGTCAAAGTCGTGGATACCATCACATCGGACCATCTGCCACTCATCTTCCCCATCACCACCGGAGGATCCGCCAAAAGACCGAGACGGACGATAAACAAAACGGATTGTGCAAAAGCGAACTGGGGAGTGTTCGATGAAATCATCGCCGATGGATTACTCCCTGCAGAGAGACCTAAGACAACCACTGAGGTAGACAATGCAATCAAAACATTAAACAATATTATTTGAGAGGCTGTCGACGAATTCACCCCATGGAAGAAGATCGATCTAAAAAAACAACGCCTCTGCTTAAGCACGTTGTCGCCCTCATCAAGGATAAAAGGAGGATTTACCGAGAATTCAATAAGAGAAAGGACCGTGCATTAAAAACAGTTTTAACCATGAACCAGGCCATCATCAAATGAAAGGTACTTGATTATAAAATCGATTTATGGCAGAAAACTTGCGCGTGTCTAGATTACAGGGACGGGAAAAGGTTCTAGGACCGATTCAAAGGCCTCGGGAGCCATACGACAAGAAGAATCCCACCTAGTGCAAGACGGGAAAAGCCTCTGCACGGAGGAAGAAAAAGCGGAAGAATTCTTACGCGTGCTGGAAGAAATACACACGCCGACTGACGATCCACGATTCGACGAGAAATTCCACAGAGAACCCATTGAGGTAATGCAGAACCTTATACCCAACTTACTCCCCACAGATATCAGCGAGGAAACCGAGGAAGGAATCACCGACGACGACCTGAAAGAAGCCATAGCCAGCACGAAGAATTCTGCTCCTGGACCCGATAACGTGCAACAAACGCATGTCAGGTATTCCCCCACGCTTAAAAAATTCCTCCTATTGATTTATAATTCCTGCTTCTCCATGGGTTGCTACCCAAAACAATGGAGAAACGCGGACACCATCATGCTCCTGAAACGGAAGAAAGACGCCAAAGTCGCGAAAAATTATCACCCCATCAGCCTTACGAGCGTCCTGGGAAAGATGCTGGAAAAGTGGTCGTGATAAAACTCACGGCCATCCTAGACGCAGACGGCATCCTCTCAGACCATCAATACGGATTCCGAGCGCACAGGACAACCACGGACCCACTGACGCTGCTCACCAACACGGCGGCAGAAGAAATCAACAAAAGAGGGTGCACGGCCGCGATCTTCATGGACATCGAAAGGACATTCGACAAACTCTGGTATGACGGGCTATCCCTAAAAATCTCCCTAATTCCCGACATCCCGCCCAACTTATCCCGCTTCCTATACTCCTTTATCTCCGACCGACAAGCCAGAGTCAAAGTAGCTGGCACCCGGTCCAATCCCTTCCCCATTCAATCCGGCGAGCCCCAAGGAACGGTATTATCGACGTTCCTTTTTATTCTGTATTGCGCTGACATGCCTTCTCCCGCACTTCCACAGGTGACCCTCGCGCAGTACGCAGACGACCCGGCGCTGTGGGCCACGGCACGCAAACCTGACACCGCAGCACGTTATCTACAAAAGGACCTCCGGCGGCTCGAGGAGTGGATGAGAAAGTGGAGCCTGCGGCCAAACCCAGAAAAATCGATCCTGATGACCTTCACTCACGAAGGGGGGGAACAAGGAGGTCCGCAGCAACCGATTTCCGTCACCCTTTGGGGGAAAAGAGTCGGCCTGTCGAAAGAAGGGAAATACCTGGGTGTTACACTCGATCTCCACCTGACGTTCGCCACCTGTCTGAGAAACGTGATATCCACCATAACCAGGTGCAGCAACCTTATCCGAGCCGTACGAGCGGGACGAAAAGGCGTCTCCGAGGAGACGGCCATACACTTGTACAAATCATTCATCAGACCCGTCATCGAGTATGGCTCCCCTGCCATCACGCCGCTCGCAAAAGGAAACATCTCGAGGCTGGCATCCATCGCGAGAGTCATCCTCCGCAGCATCATGAGGGCCCCCATCCGCACACCCAGAGCCGAGGTGTACGCGCGGGCCGAAATAGAACCGGTCCTACACCGAATTGCGAGACTCCGCTGCAGAGCGGCCTAAAGAATGAGGGCACACATCCCCCACCTCTTCCAACAAATCCTCGCTCCCCTACCCATTATCCTCCCAATCCACCCCAAACACAAGCGCCCCACCCCGGCAGGATAATAGAGGCGACGCTATCGCTCTATTGCCCAGACGCCCCTCCCCTCCATGCCCGCACCCAAGTCCCTATCTCCCCCCACCTGTGCCCTCAGGACGGATTGCCGCCGCCAAAGAAGAAAAAGAAATAGACGGCGCTAGTCCAACACAAGCATATATTTTTATCACTATTATTTACATTAATTCAAACCTATTTGAACCTTGTTATATTTTGCTATATTCAATTTAACTGTTAAGCATTACAAAATGTTATTTGTTATATATTTATTTGTATTTGTTATATTTACTAAGAACTTTGTGAAAGACTGGTGCTGTGAATAAGTGGATATATAATAAGTGGCCATCTAGTCATTCAGGCTGTCTACGGAAAGTTTTGCCGGGTTTCCCTTCCGTCTCGGGCGAATGTCAGGCAAAAGCCACCCCCGGAGAAAGCAATAAGATCGAAATGCCACTGGTTAAACGAATACAATTGAACTATTTGCACCTGAATCAGCCCTGAGGAGGCCTTTTTCCTAAACAGGGTATTTTCTGATCAGACTATGTGTAAAACAATTGAAATGTAAAGGGTATGTAAATGAAATATGTATGGCTTATCAGAAAATAAAAACATATTGACATTGACATAAAAAGCGAAGCAAAATGTACGGATGTGATCAGGACTGGAATATATATATATATAAACTTAAGGATAAGAAAAGGTAGTGATGTGGGTGGCAATAAGGTGTTCAAGGAAGCCCAGGGGACACTTATTATGTTGGGGACCAAGTTCCAAGTTGGCAGGCTGCTGAGGGCGTCGAAGAGACACACGCAGACAACAAAACACACGAAAGCTTTTGGGTCCTAGGCCCTTCGTCAGCAATGAAGATATACATATATATATATATATATATATATATATATATATATATATATATATATATATATATATATATATAAATGTATATATATAATTATATATATATATATACACACACCACGAAATGGGCAAAGAGACAGAGTGGATCGTACTGAATTTCGGCAATTCATGATTTCGCGACGCGAACGCTGACAACGTGGAAACAGACCCAAAAGACTTACGCGGGGGGCGAGGGATCAAAAATGGAGAAGAGGGGATGAATTACGCATATGAAAGTATCTCAGTTCTTTCAAAAACATTAATATTTGAACTAACTTAACACGCATATATACCAAATGACATAAAACAAAACAATTATTGATACAACGAAAAAACCGTTGAGCATCATAAGCGTACCCAGGATTTTTGTTTGGGGGGGGGGGGGGGGCCCACAATGGTGAACACTCATTTCCATGTTTACATTTTTATATGTAAACATGCACACACATGCATGTATTCACAAACAAACATATACATAGGCAGTGGTATATTTAGAATGAAACTCATTGATTTAGTGTATGAAAATACATATTTTTAACAACACATTTATTATCCTGTGGATAAAATATATTTAATTTAAAAATTACAACATTTATACCATTACAGCCAAAAGAAAATACGTTGATTTACAAATAAAAAAATAAGTTGTCATAAAAAATACAAGGTCCCCAGCTAGCGCCTATGCATAAATCAGCCTCTGCATATAGGCATTCATAAAAACATATAAAATAAAAAACAATGTTGGTTACAAATTTATCTGTTATTTAGAACAAACATTCTCAGTTTCTCATAGAAATATGTATATTAACATTGAATTTGAATATAAATCTTTCGATTTTTCATATAATGAAATTAATATTTATAGGTTCTGTTCACTAAAACATAAAATAAAAATTAATTGGGTAACACAATTACAATTTTATATCTAATCTTCGGTCTTTTTTTGTAATTCATCTAATATGTCTTTGGGGAGCAATTCCATTTCCCTATAAATGTTGAGGAGCGCTAAACCATTCAGTCTTTCCTGTCCCATGGAATTACGCAAGTACGTTTTCATTCTTCTTAACGTTGAAAATGTTCTCTCTGCTGTGCTAGTTGATACCGGCAAAGTTGAAAATATTTTTAATAAATAATGAATGTTTGGATATATATTTTGATTGCATTGCATTAATGCTTCTAATGCTTTTGTAGGGGGTATCCTGTTTTCGTACCGTTTTTGCCAAAGCTTTAGTTCACTCTCTAAGACTGAATCGCATACTTCCACGGAATAAAATTTTGCCAAAGTTAATAGGCTATCTACGTCTGATGTAGAACTGCATCCTTTTGGAAGGAGGCACATGAAGGATTTTAAAATACTTTTATGAGCCAAGAATCTCGTCTCTAATTGTGTCACAAGACAATCCAAAAATGGAATAAACATAGATCGCCTGTAATAAACTTCCGCTGATTCAGTAGGAATATTGTTTCTATTTTTTTATATTTCGGTATCCTCGGTATTGTAATTTCAACCCCAAAATCTCCTACTTTTTCTGTTGCCTCTTTGAAAATATTTGCAGTTTGTATCAGCGTTTCCTCGGATACATTTTAGAGCAGATGTTACATCTTCAACGAGATGTATTACGGAAATTAAGTCAATGTTTTCACTTTGTAATACTCTACTTAATGGCAGCGTATAACTGTACAGTTTTTGTATACTATACAAAGACACCAAAAATTTTCCTTGGAATATTGCATTCTGAAGAATCTGTGCTGTAGATGAAGTGTCTTTGTCATTCCAGTCACTTATTTCTTCGAGCGCTAAGTAAATTGCATCTAAAAGTTCCACCATTACCATGACAGAATCATGACGCTCTATCCATCTAGTTGGGCACATCTGCTTCAATCGTAGATGCCTACAATTGGGAATACACTCGCTAATTTTTTTGATAATATATTTAATTGCTTTAAAAAAAGTGTATGATTTTCCAATAATTCCTAAGCAATTCCTTATATCTTGATTATTTGCACTGTTTCCAATGGCTAAATTTAAACAATGCGAGGTGCAATGTACATATAATGCTTGTGGGAGCTGTTGTTGTATATGTGCCTGAACACCTTCAAATTTGCCACTCATGGAAGCAGCACCATCATACCCCTGACCTCGAAGGTAGGAAATATCAATACCAAATTTTGGTAAACTATCTATAATGGTAGAAGCCAAACCTTTTCCACTAGTGTCGATAACTGGAACAAACTAAAAATTTCTCGCAAACTCTAATTTCCTTATCTACGTATCTTACGCATAATGTCAATTGCTCAGTTGTTGAAATGTCTGTTGTTTCATCTGCTAAAATAGCAAAACATCATTTACTTCTTTAACAAGTCTTTTCAGAATCAAATCATTACAAATTTCTATTATTTGGTTCTGGATGTTGGCGCTTAAATAGGTACTGTTTCGCCCGCATTGTTTAAAGTGATTTTTTAAATCGGTGTCACCAGCTTCTAGCCTTGCTCTAAGGATTGCACGGAAATTACCTTCATTTTTCTCAGGCTTTTTATCAATGTTAAACTCTCCAGAATCCACATGACCTCGTAGTGCAATACCTTGCTGTCCACATAACATTATAGTCATGATTATGGGTTCCAAGCGTTTCCGATTCTCAATAACTTGTTTCATTCTCATCGTATCGAGCTGTTTGTCGATAGGTATTCTTTTGCCTGTCATTATATCACATAGGTTTTCATAAGAACATAATGAATTTGAATGATATAACGCTTTTTCATGAGCTTCAAATGTTTCAACTGCATGTTTCCAATTATTGTACCCACTTGATGCGAGTTGACCTAAAGGTTGAGATTTACTTTTACCAATTTCTTTTGGCGCGAATAAGCAACAATATTTACAAAAACATATATCTAGTCTCGAATAAGCAAGCCACTCATATCTGTGCAACCATTGCAATTGAAATTTTCTTTTCTTTCCATTTTTTCAGTCATATATGGAAATGGAAAAAGATCATCTGGTTTCCACAAATTCTGTATAAAATCCACTTTATCTTCATTTATAAGTAAGCTCTTGTAAGCCGCGATATCTGATTTAATTAATGTTCCAGAAGTGTTATTCGATGCAGTCTGCAAGTTTTCACCCGTCTCGGGTGATTTTGGTCAAATACTTGAATATCGTTCCTATTCCCGATTTTCTTTTATCATCCATTACCCCTTTAAATATTTTTTGAATAAATTATTTCTTATAATTGTAATACTTAGCATGAGAAAAATTAATGCTATTGACTTAAAACTTTTAATTTTACAATTTTAAGTGAACTTTTACCTCGTAAATGTAGTGGCCAAATGAGACTAATACTTTTTTCAATGAATAAGAACGGCTATTCCGTGGAAACGTGACACCTGGACACAGCTTACTGAAAATATGCACAAATTTTAACCTTTGAAATATATAATAGTTATATTTTCAAATAAAAATTTACAGTATTTATTTTTCAACAGTAATATGGAATAACATATTCGCGGGCAGAATAATAAATAATTGAAATTCATATTATCATAAAAAATAATATGGCGTGTAATATATGTAATAAAAATAATCAATATAGAAAGATTTTTCCAATCTTTGAATCCAGAATTTGAAATTTTGTTTTTAAAATCAGAAAACAACTTGCAAAAGAAGCAGAAAACGCAGTCAAGTTTTTAAGAACAAACTAGCCAACGACGATCGATGAATTCACCATTTAAAAGTTTCCGGGTTTACAATTATACAGAAAAACGCCTATTACTCTCATTCACAGGAAAGTCAAAGTTACTATCCCTGTTTGGACCTTTATCAATTACAAAGACTAGCTGATTATCAATCAGAGGTATTGGCCACAGACCAATATATCACTACAGTTAATTTTACATGATTCTGACTTTTCAAACCGAGTTTCTGTTAAGGATATAGATGAAGCTGATGTGAGTACTGGTAATTCTACTAACGGTGTTGTTTCAATGTGTTCTTCTAATAAATGAAATTACGATAACATTTTATTAAAGTTTTTATAAGTTTAATTCAAATTACTTTATCAAAATCATCCAGTTACATTACGGAAGGGCTTTCAGTCTCTTAAAGAACATTATTAATAACAACGAAAATTAAACAAAATTCCGCATCATAAAATAATTAGCTTTACTTACCAAATACTGCTAATTGGGTACTGCAAAAAGTGGCCGTTTTGGGAAAGTATCCGGGAAAAAGAATTTGTCGGCAACTAAGAACTTCCGAAGCTGTTCCCTTCGTCTGTAGAGAAACACTCGTGATCAACGTAAAATGTTGAGATCAAACCATGAAAATTAATTATTTCTGAAGAATATCTTAATCACCTTTGCGTATTTTCAAACGAATTATCCAGTGTTCAGTCTAAACGAAACATACGAACTTGAACTATTGATGTTGTTTCAAAGAGAAAACAAATGAGACTAATCCTCTCAAATAGTTTCCCTCTTTCAAAAAGGACTAGGAAACATTCCTACATCTGGAAACTATTAAAGGGGTCGTTTCCTTTGGCCCATTCGTGCGGAGAAAAGAGAAAGAGAAAAGAGAAAAGGGACCCGAGACCCTCTCCCTCCTCCTACGGTCAACGTTCGGTCGGAATATGGGAAGGGATAGTAAGATAAGCTTGAAGGAATGTATGAGAAAAGAAACGCTTTTGGAATTTTGTGAAGAGCAAGTGTGGCAGAATTAATGATAATTCCATTTACTCGATCACTGTTATTTTTATATGTTATATCCTCCTCTGTAAGAGTCGTCGATTTATAACGATATAACATATAACAGGAGGATACTAATGTTTATGCACTTCCAGATAAGCTAGAGATTCGAAATTTTTTTCTTAGGTAGGATTTTGTGCAAAACCTACTAGAAAAAACGAAAATCTTGAAAAAGTGCAACAATGCGGCCGATAAAAATTCGCAATTGTTTAAACAAATTTTCATGGTTTATGTATTTCCGCATGTGCTACGGAGTTGAAATTTTTTTTGTAAGTAGAATTCTTAAAAAAACGAAGTAGGGATTATACAAATTTTGATATTTTAATTTGTTTGGCAGTTAAAAATTCGTAAAGTTTAAACAATTGGATAACTGTTTAGGTACTACGGGATGAGCTAGGAAGCTGAAATTTTCAAATTATTTACAGAGTAGTAAATTTGCATAAATAAACATTTCAATTTTACCACAGACGATATGCAGCGGCCGTTAAAAATTATTTAAATTTAAACAATTACAAAAATATTATTTTACTTCTAGGAGTGCTACAACTTTAAAATTTGGCTAAAATGTGTAGCATCAGTACCCCATAATGAAGAATTTGTAAAATTGTAACATTTGGGGATTGTTTAAACTATTATTTTTACATGTGGGAAAAACGAAAATCGCTACGGAGGTGAAATATTTAGAATTAAAAATATATGTGTAATAATGAAATATGAATAATGAATGTTTTTTTATGTTGAGATGAAATGCTTGCAGTATGCAAGCACCAACTACTAGTATATATATATCATTATATATAGACGTTTCTTACAGAGGAGGAGAAGGAGGAGATAACATATAACATATAGGAGGATACTAATGTTTAGGCACTTCCAGATGAGCTAGAGATTCGACTTTTTTTTTCATAGGTAGGATTATGTGCAAAACCGACCAGAAAAAAAAACAAAATCTTACAAAAGTGCAACAATGCGGTCGCTAAAAATTCGAAATTGTTTAAACAAATTTTTAAGGTATATGTATTTTGAAATGTGATACGGAGTTGAAATTTTTTTTGCAGGTAGGATTTGTAAAAAAACGAAACAGGGATTATAGAAATGTTGATATTTTTTTGTTTGGCAGGTAAAAATTCTTAAATTTTAAATACATTGGTAGATGTTTAGACACTACGCCGCAAGTTAGGGAGCTGAAAGTTTTAAATTAATTAGGGATTAGCCTATGTAAATGAATTAAGATTACAATTTAACTATAAAATTGTTATTTTGTCCTTAAAAATACTTAAATTTAAAAAAATTGATGAATGTTATTTCACTTCTAATTGTACTAGAAATTTGAAATTTGGCAGAAATATGTGGCATTATTAAGTATAATATTCCTAAAATTGCAAAAATTAGCGATAGTTTTACTACATTATTTTTCCATAATGAAAATCGAAAACCCTTCCAGAGGAGAAAATTTTAGAACTAAAGATATATTTCTCATGATGAAATATATCTCTGAAAAATTAATGTTTTCTCAAGGTGAGATGGAATGCTTGCAGTATGCAAGCACGTTCAACTAGTATATATATATATATATATATATATATATATATATATATATATATATATACGCACACACCTTGCCATCGCGTAAGCCGAGTGATTTAGTTCACCTCGGCCACCAGATCCTTGCGTTAGTGCTGCGATAAATGTTTATTTGAATTCTTGATGGAAGATAAACGCGTCCATCTTAGCAACGAGATTAAACAAACTATTGTAATTGTTGATGGTGGAAGAGAACTTTATTTTAATGTGGATTTGTATTGACACTAGCATTCCTACGTTTTTTGAAGGGATATTTCTGTTAATTATTATAAGTTTTTATTTATCTATTGTTGGTATGTTTTTATTTATCTTAAAAACTTTTTATTTTTTTAAGGTTATTGTAAAAACCTTTTCCCTATGAGTTTCATTAAGAATTACATCCGGAAAATCGAGGTACATGTAAACTTTTGATTAATTTTGTTATTATTATTAAATTTAAAATTTAAAATAATTTAATAATAATAACAAAATTAATCAAAAGTTTACATGTACCTCGATTTTCCGGATGTAATTCTTAATGAAACTCATAGGGAAAAGGTTTTTACAATAACCTTAAAAAAATAAAAAGTTTTTAAGATAAATAAAAACATACTAAATTAAATTCTTATAATAAAAAATAATAATCCCCTTATAATATTGCCTTATACGATACATGTATTTTATTATTGTAAAATTATAATCACATTCGTATTGCTTCACTATTAATAATCATTAATAATAATAGTTTACATTGAAAATTCATTTGAAAACTACTTTAGATAATTTTATTCTTTGGAACTGTTCACTTGCCTCTTTTTTTACTTTAGATGAAATCTTTTATAATTATAGACCTTTAATATCAGTTGTTCCTACATTTTCTCAAAGCCCACACATTAAATATCATATTCCTTTTTTTCACTATTTAAGATAGGTAATACTGTTGTAAATGATTTTAATTTGAACAAATTTAAATAAAACATTTTAATGTGTCTCGTTGTAGTTTAGCAATTCCTCAGCTAACTACGCTTATACAGTGGTTTTATATGGACGGTTGATGTGATGATAGGAAAGAACAATTTATTATTTTGGTAATTTCAGTTAGGTCACTAAAATATGAAATATTCAACAATTTCACTGCTACTAGTATTTTAAACTAATTACTCTGCACTAGCAGTCCATTTTCGTTGATTTTACGCAATATGAATTTATATGTCAGTATTGTTATTTATGAAACAAAAGATACTATCGAACCTCTTACTACTTATTTACAAAACATTCTTACAGTTCTCTACTTCTGTCTGCTATTCTTACAACTGTAAAAAGATTAACGGTGAAATAGGGAGACCCCCACGTCACTCAACAGCTGGAAGACACTTTTGCAACTTTTTAAGCCCATGAAAGCAGAAAGGTTATCATAATTATATTATAGGGTTTATTGATATTAAAGTATAAACTATATAAAAGTTGGTTATAATAATTCATTTTTATATCTTGACTTGTTATTTTTACGTTTGACAAACCATCAGCAATGGACAGTTGGTCCAGATATATTAGCGTGTGAACAGTAACATTTAACTAATTTGCTCATTTAAAAAAATACATGCAAAACGTAATGTTAGAAAGTGATTTTGACATTATTTTTTCGCAATTTAAAGCTGAAAATGCTCTTCGAGAAAAAGAAACAACATTGTCACTTCCACAAATTTATTTGGCACGAAAGGTTTCACTACGATCATAGCATCATCAGGTGATAAAATATAAATATAGTTCCATATATATAGGGAAAAAAGGGTGAGAGGGGCAGAGTAGGACTTACATAGAAAACGAATGGAAGGTAAATAAATAAACGGTTAGGAAAAGGAAGGGGTTGGAAAGGAAGATGAAAGTAAAATAAAGTTATAAAATGTTACTAAAAATTGGTAAAAGGGGCCAAAGACAACAATGTTGATACAAAGTAGTTACAAAATATTTAGTAAGCAAAATAGAGAAGAATGATTGAGGAAAAGGTATTCATTTAAGAGAAACAAATCTTCACAAATAATTATCTCTAGCTGTTCAAGAGCATCCTATTTGCGACCTTAATTTTCAAAGCGGGGGAATTTAGGATTGAAGGAACTATGATGATTGAGGTTTAAAAGATGTTTCGCAAATTGAGAATTGAAATTATTTAAACGGAAGCATTGCTTATGCTCCTTAATCCTCTTGTCAAAATTCCTCCGCCAGAATTAAAAAGGTTAACTTATAAATTGTTAATTGATAGTAGCTCAATTACTTTGGCTAAGAATACTAAAGGTGAATACTTCTTTAGGCAAAGGCTAAAGGAGTATTTCACCTATATTATAAATTGATGATATAAATGTCGGCAAGGAGAGGCGAAAGAGGGGACCCCATCGCGAGATTATGCGTTTGTTTATAAAAATTACAGTAAAAAAGAAAAAGGTTTTGCTCAGAATATGCTACAAGTAAGTTAGGAAACTCAGTAGTCAAAAATTGATTGACACCTGCTTCGGAAAGCATATCTACAACCAAAACTACGACTTCTTTAACGGGAACAGAAGTAAAAAGGTTAAAAACATCAAAAGAGACAAATATTGAATTGTTGGGGAAAATTGTTCCTTTGAAGGTGTGCGTCAACTCGATGGAATTTTTAATACCAAATTTTGGACTAAAATGAGAATAATCACGAAGAAGTGTATTAAGTTTGAAGGCGAGTTTGTGGGAAGGCGCAGAGGTACTGGAGACAACAGCCCTAGTAGGGCAATCCTTTTTGTGAAGTTTTGTTCAACCACAAAGTCTAGGGGGAAGGGGGTTCACCACTAATAAGTTGTGTTTGTCTTAAGAGTGAAAAGAAAAGAAGTCGAAGAAACAGTTTTTTGGATCGTAGATTGATAAATCGAGAGAGGGTTTTTTTTCAAAGCCGAAATATTTTTGTTTCGAATGAAATCATAACATTTCTCCAAATAAACGTCTCTGTCCATCACCACCATGCCATTAACTTTATCAGCCTTTTGGACAATCAAATTGTTTTAACACTAGAAAGTAAGGCGGGAGAGTGAGAGCGGGATAGTGGTCTGGGTCGAGGAACATTGAGGAAGGAAGAAAGCAAAAACGTGCTTAAACGAATGAGATACTTATTGTAGGGCCAAATCACAATCGACGACTAGATTCTTCAACACACGTGTAGATAAAGGGAGGCTAGGGGCGAATTTCAGGCCTAAGTTCAAAATAGAAGGAGGTAAAACACAATTGGATAAATTGGTGGGTGGAACTTGTGGTCACTGAGTTTAGAAGGACTGCACACTGCACTGATTTTGAGGAAAGAGCAGCCAGTTTTTTCCTATGGGTAGAGAGCTTGGCAAAACCAATCTCACTTACACGTTGTCTGACACTATCATCAAAAGTTGACCATTCCAGCCAATGAAGAGCGTGGCACAATTCAGAATTCCACAGGGTTGAGCCTGACCTCATTCATGATACAGATAATGCTCTATTGATTTGTTTTACAATTTTTATCTATCATAGATAAACTATGAACTACAAGTCATATTTATGGTATGAGAATTTCTTGGAATGACTAACACATACTGAAACATTTCCTGTGAATATATGAGTAATCAATTCGGTACGTAAACTTTGGGAAACTTGCCTGCATTAGTCCTGGTTTGGATTTCTTGTTCTTTTCTTAATGGTTGGATATTCGTGGCTAAAATCAAGTATCAGAAGGCTACCATTTGAGTTTATTTCGGTTCTTTGTTAAGTCTTGGAATTTTTCATGCAGTTCCTTAAATATTTATTATCATTTAACCTATTTGGAAGTTTTAGATATATTACAAGTATGGAGAAAGTCATGTGATGGCCATACCAGAATTTTGTCGTATATAGTACTAAATCAATTAAAAGGAAGTTAAACAAAATATATGGATTTCTTGGAAATAAATGAATTACGCTCCTTCTGTTGGTGACACGTCTGTCGTTTGCCATATTACGAATCATAATACAAATATATGGGTTTACAATAAAAAACATTAAGTTTTGCATTCTCACTGTGAGATTGAAAACGTATTTGGAGGAAACCTGTGAAATTATAGCTAAATTTAGTTATTACTTTATTTTTATTGCTTTGTAATTTCTAATTCTTAATTACACGTGAAAATATTTTTATTGTTTTCCTAAAAATTTTCATCTTTTAGACCCTTACAATTGATCTACTTTGTGATTCTGATAATGAATATTTTCATGATGAGGATGTATGTAAAAATGTCTAAGAATTAGAATACAACGCGGAATATGAAGGATATTCGAGGGAATATTCTGAAAGCAAGGTTGACATTATTTTGGACGATTTGTCTTGATGATCTCAAAAGATAAAAAGGATTGCATGGATTTGTAAATCGAGTCGTATCATAACATAATGGAATCTTCTCTGGGACCTACAAGATATCCCACAAGTCGCATAACCACCAAAAAATCATCTTTTGGCATGGTAATTATCACTAACAAAATTATAACAATGGCCAATATAGAAGATAGGCGTGTCAATGGAAAAGCTTGGAAAGATCTGGACTATGCTCACATAGAGCCTTATATTGGACTTTTAATGTTGGCAGGCGTCTGCAGATCTCATAACGAATCACCGAAAAGTTTGCTTGACGAAGTACATGGTAGGCCGATTTTTAGTGCCGTCATGTCTCTTGAAAGATTTTATAAAATTACAGGAATTTTAATATTTGATAATAGAGATGGCAGAAGAGAGCACCGGAAAGGTGACAGATTGGCACCCATACTCGTTGTTTGGGATTTTTGGGTGGAAAATTTGCAGAAGTTATACACCCAAGATGAAAATGTATCTATAGATGAACAGTTAGAAGCGTCTAGGAAGATGCCCCTTCAATCAGTATAATACGGGGATCAAAATTTGGATTTTATGTGATGGTGCATCTGCGTATGCATACAATTTACAAGTAAAGTAAAACCTAGATAATCAGAAACTCTTTAGTTCAAAATTTTTGTAAAATTCGAATTTTCTTTTAATTTGAAGACCCAATAAGCAAATTTCAACCTGGATAATTCGAATACCTTGATAATTCGTAATTCGAAAAAATAGCGATATGCTCATAAAATTTGTGGCTGAATAATTCAAAAAAGTATAAAAAAATTATGTTCGTAAAGATTATGCCTCTGCGATCACAACCATTGCCTCTCACCCCCTCGATCCTTCTCTACGATGTTGTTACTACCCGCGCCTACTTTCTCTTCTTTTTGGCGTAGGTCAAGAGATGAATCATATTACCCTTTTATTGCGTATCTTTTTCCATTCATTTAGTAAGGAGAATGAAGACGTAGCAGAGATATACAAAATTTCTCAGGCAAAATTGACCTCCAAACCGTGTCGAGAATGCATTCGCATTATTCTATTCTCGGGAAAGGACGTATTGTTAGAGGTCGTATTATCCGCAACGGAGATAGGGCCAAATTGCACTCTCCTTTCCTCGGAATGCCTCTTATAGCTTCTCTCTTATCGGCTCATGGATATCTCAATTTTGACTTTGAATTGTATTGAAGGACCGTTTCCAAGAACAGCTTTCATTTCTTCTTAGTGATCCCTTCCTGCTTTATATTCTTATGGAAAGAGTACAGAACTGCTCTTAAATCAGTTTTATTTGCGTTTTCGTTGGAGAAGGGCCGTACCGTGCGATTGACCGAGAAGAAAGCGAGGGTGAGGATCATTGGTGATCCTCATAGCAGCCTACGTGTTAATTGACTTTTCGTTAATTGAATTCCCTTGATTTAAGTTTAAGTGGTATTCGGGTAAGTACATTTTAAAAAGCGTTTCTTACAACATAATATTGAATTTCCCCAAAAGGCCTCCGTTACGTAGTGCATATATAAATTTTGACCGGCGCCGAAAAAAATGCCTTTGTTGAGTGACATACCCGAGAAATCTGGATCTAAAAGTCAGCTGGCTGCCCATTACGGGATTCCTAATTCGTCGCTGTACACAAGAAGAAGCATCAACCTGGCTAGAGAATAATAGGCATATATTTAATAAGTTCCAGGCTAAAAACGTTTACGATTTTGATGAAATGGAAATTATTTAATATGTTACCAGACCGTACTTTATTTCTCAAGAGTGAGAAATGTTATGGCGACAAACACAGCAAAGAACGTCTTACTGTGGTGCTCTGCACCAATATGGACGGGTTCGATAAATCCAAATTTGTGGTTATCGGTAAATAAACCAAACCACTGTATTTTAAAAACTTAGATATCGGCAGCTTGCCAGTGACATACGAATTTAATGAAAAGGCGTGGATGACAAAGGATGCGGTCAAAAAAATTCCTTTCAAGACCAACTATATGAATATTTGGCGATCAGTACTAAATCATTTTGCGAAAATATTTCTTTTTGCATCATGGAGGTTGCCGGAAGAAGTCATATCACTTTTTAGTAAATTGAGAATGGAGGCCGATCATATCGTGTAAGCGACCAAAGGGACGTAGACATTATCAGATATGGTCGAGATTAAAGACAGAGTGCAATGAACCGTTCAATTATTTTGTGCTGTACGTGTGTCAGCTCAGAATGGATCCTTAAGACATGGGATCTTAGATACAGTATGGAATACCAAATGAAGTGTGGCTTTCTGGTATGACAAATGGCGATATTTTCTTTTGTTCTGGACGTTTGGCGGTAAAGTATATTAAATGAGTGCAATAAAGCAAATTTATAAATCCTGATGAATAATTTCATAGAAAATTTAGAGTTGTTCGATTTAGGTTTTGAGGATGGGGGAACACTAAAAATTCTTTATCGGAACACTGGAAAAGTAAAACGATCCGAAAAAGTATAGTATTTATTGTGAGAACAATAAATAGTGTCTATTATAAATTTAATGATTTATAACCCAAGATAAATACAAGATAAAATTGAATATATTTATATACTGTAACAACCTTTGATTTACAAATAAGGAACAAAATTTTGGAAGGAGAGAAAAATGCCACAAATAATTAATAATTGTTATTTTTTATTTGGGAAACTTAAATTGGGATTAAACATTGGAATAGTAAGAAAAATTACCAACCTTATTGTTAAATTTAAAAATAATTCTCTAATACGGCACATTTGTCCAGACAGACATTTTCGGGACAACGGGACTAGACAATTCCGTAATTATGGGAGGTCTGGCAACCCTGACTACAATAACAAAAGCAAGCCGCTTTCTGAAGATATAAAACATACTAACGGGAAATATTAAGGAGGATAGCAACAGGATGTTGATGCTGTATAGCTTTGTATGGGACAGAAATACGGGCTCGAAGGAATAATGACAGAGGACTTGGACAAGAAAGACAGTTATGACATGAAGGAGATTACTGAAATTAAGAGATTTACGTAAGTATAATCACGCTCCTATCTACGCACGCACGCCGGTACGCAAGATGGCACGCGAGCTGACAGGCACGATGGCACGCACGCTGGGACGCACGATGGCACGCACGCTGGGACGCACGCTGGCACGCACGATGGCACCCACGCTGGGACGCACGATCGCACGCACGCTGGCACGCACGGTGGCACGCACGCTGACACGCGAGCTGGCACGCGAGCTGGCACGCGAGCTGGCACTCGAGCTGGCACGCGAGCTGGCACCCGAGCTGGCACGCGAGCTGGCACGCGAGTTTGCACGCGAGCTGGCACGCAAGCTGGCACGCGAGCTGGCACGCGACCTGACACGCGAGCTGGCACGCGAACTGGCACGACCAACTTGTCGGGAACGTCAAAGTCGTGAATACCATCACGTCGGGCCATCTGCCACTCATCTTTCCCATCACCACCGGAGGATTCGCCAAAAGACCGAGACGGACGATAAACAAAACGGATTGTGCAAAAGTGAACTGGGGAATGTTCGATGAAATCATCGCCGATGGATTACTCCCTGCAGAGAGACCTAAGACAACCACTGAGGTAGACAATGCAATCTATACATTAAACAATATTATTTGACAGGCTGCCGACGAATTCACCCCAAGGAAGAAGATCGATCTAAAAAACAACGCCTCTGCTTAAGCACGTTGTCGCCCTCATCAAGGAAAAAAGGAGGATTTACCGAGAATTCAATAAGAGAAAGGACCGAGCATTAAAAACAGTTTTATCCATGAACCAGGCCATCATCAAATGAAAGGTACTTGATTATAAAATCGATTTATGGCAGAAAACTTGCGCGTGTCTAGATTACAGGGACGGGAAAAGGTTCTAGGACCGATTCAAAGGCCTCGGGAGCCATACGACAAGAAGAATCCCACCTAGTGCAAGACGGGAAAAGCCTCTGCACGGAGGAAGAAAAAGCGGAAGAATTCTTACGCGTGCTGGAAGAAATACACACGCCGACTGACGATCCACGATTCGACGAGAAATTCCACAGAGAACCCATTGAGGTAATGCAGAACCTTATGCCCAACTTACTCCCCACAGATATCAGCGAGGAAACCGAGGAAGGAATCACCGACGACGACCTGAAAGAAGCCATAGCCAGCACGAAGAATTCTGCTCCTGGACCCGATAACGTGCAACAAACGCATGTCAGGTATTCCCCCACGCTTAAAAAATTCCTCCTAATGATTTATAATTCCTGCTTCTCCATGGGTTGCTACCCAAATCAATGGAGAAACGCGGACACCATCATGCTCCTGAAACGGAAGAAAGACGCCAAAGACGCGAAAATTATCACCCCATCAGCCTTACGAGCGTCCTGGGAAAGATGCTGGAAAAAGTCATCTTCATTGGATTCTACGTAACTTCATATTAATCAAGAAATAGTTATAATTTTTTATGCTGTAACTCCAATATTCAAATTGTTTATGATTGGATTGGGGCCATGCATGGGGTCCATGGATCTCATAATATGGCCCTGATTGTAGTAAAGAGGAATGAGTCTACATATTAGTTAATAATAATATTAATTAATTCCTTTTGGTCATAAATGACATGGAATACGTCAATAAAATAGAAATATCAAATACAGGTATATTACATATAGCAAAAAAAATAACTAAAAATACATAGTGCACTTTACAAAATGGAGTGACAAATATAATTGCAATTTATCAGAAAGAAATTTATCAATGTTGTAATAGCCTTTACTTAAAAGTAATTTTTTTATTTGTTCCTAAATAACCAAGGTGAATTTGATTTATGAGGACATTTTTGGAAATTTACCAGACAGGTTTTACACTTAAGAGCATATAGAGGTAAGGAAAATGAATTATTAGGCCTGGCATTTGCTATTTCATAATTATTTGCTGTCAGTTACTAACAGGTTCATTTGCTAATTTTCTGTAATTAGCAATATATACTAGAAGCCAATGATATCAATTTTTAACCAGTCTTTTTTATATCTTTCAGATGATTATGCAATGAGCATGTATTAAGCTTTGTTAATCATTAACATTGATAAGCTTTGTGACCCAGGTTATGATGTTCCATCATTCAATAATTTGCTGAAGACTTGCACTTTGAAATACATTCCATTGTTAGACATAAAAGCTTGTAAATGTATAAAGAAAAGATTTTAAAAAATTTGATTACACATCATTATTTTTTCATCTATGATATTTTTATATTTTTGCAGTTAAACTTTTTACTAATAACAGTATTTAAATCTAGTAAAATAGTATTATTACAGTTTTGCATTTGTTGCCTAAAAAGAAATATCTTTTTATCATATCACATTCTATGTTCTCAGCAGAATTCTTTAAATGTTCTCTTTTGGGATTTAAGACTAATCTGCCTTTTTCCATCCAATTTAAAATTAATTTTTTCTGTTTACATATCGAGCACTTAAATATTCTAAAAACAGCAATATAACTGCAGTCACTGCACCAGCTAAAAGTAAGGCAAAGGCAGGATGTATCTCTTCTAGCCCAATGCTAACAAACTGTCTTGAAGCTGAGAGATGGGAATGAGAGCATGATGGCTTCTGTGGTACCCACTGCTTCAATGTTCTGTCAAGCACTCCAACTTCCCGTAAGTGACGCAACCTTAAATAAGCAAAACATAACTTTGGTTTAGCAATAACATTGAAAAGGATTTAAGAGACAATAATATATGTACTCATTATCCAAACTCTGCAGGACCCCAAGTTGGTAATATAATCAAAAAGTTAATTAATAGTTGAGAAGTTGAGGATGAAATTAAAATCCATCCAACCACCATTTGGACAACAACTTTTAAAATTGTACATTCCAATATGACACCATTGCATAAAAATGCTCTGACTTTTTACTTTTCTATATTTTTGAACCTATGACCCAAAGTATTTTTCTGTGGAGAGCTAGTGCTGTTCTAAAACATTGATAATTATTTTTATGTATAATAGTTAAATTTGAATCATTTTTGTTAAAAAATACTGTTTCTTCAAACTTCTGTCAACATGAAACAATCAAAAATAAAATAAGGAAACTGATGGAATGAATGCTATCTTGAAGTTTTTTGCTATTCTCTCACTTTTGAACTAAAATTTCTTTGTAAGGTGAGCCACGGATTATTGGGATTCCAAGAACAGGTGTTGGAAGAAGATGCACATCTCCTATGCCACATTTTTCACCCTCTGTGAAAGTCTCACTGATTATTTTGTAGCCTATGTTGTGTTCCACCTGTAAAAGCATTTGCCACTATAAGAAGATTTTATTTTTTGAGTTACAGGAATGAAATGTTATAAACATAGAAAACTGTTGAATTTAAATTCTTGAAATTTGCTTGTCATTTTGGCCTATGTTAACCGGTCTTAAGGACGCTTGCAGACAGAATTAATTACTTCAAAGAGTATAATGCATTAGAAATATATTTATTGCTTTCCTTAGTGAGAAGTTTATCTTAATAAGTTATTTATTATAGAGACAGAGGTTATCAGTTTATGAGCAACTTTGAAATATCACCTGAAAAGCAAATAATCCCTTCTGTACACAGCGCATTCCTTCAACTGCATCATAGTATCCTTTGCTATGTTTTGGCTCTATCTTCTTGTGATAAAGTTCTTTTGCCAGTGGATCAGTAGTTTCCTAAGTAAATGGAAAAAAGGATTGTAAAATTTTTATTTTTGTTTAATCGTCCAGATGGAAATACTTTATTATAATAAATAACATTCTACCTGAAATCCAAACTTTTGATGAATCATTTTACCTGGAAGTAAACATGGTTGTATATAAGATCTTGGAGCCCCACTTCCATAGGTCCGTTTAAGAGATCCGCTAATGACCTCACTGAGTGTGATGGAGTTTGCAAAAGTGCAACAATGTTAGCAGCATATGATGTGAAAAGAAACAAGCTTGTCAACCAAAGTGCCAGGAAAGTTGTCCTTGCAGATAATGATAATGGGGGTGAATAATAACCTACAATATTATGATAAAAACTTTTTAATTAAAGAATGATAATTTCTAAAGATTATTTGATTTCTAAAGATTTATATATTAATAAAAATTAAAATGAGAAATTCATTAAAAATTGGTGAATTTAAAATGCAATTTTACATTTTTTTACCCTGCTCAACATTCTAAAATAATCAAATTAATCGTTCATATACCATACATAGTTGTCTATTAGATGCATATGCGGTGCTATCTGTAAGTTGCCAGACTGTATTTAAAAAGGAGAAATGGAGTTATTGGTTATTCAGTCCCGTCACCCTCAAAGTAATCTCATAAAATCTCAGCACATGGAGTGAAAATTCCATTTTGGGATCAGAGAAAAATACAGGGAGCACAATCTACAGAGTTTGGAGGGTGAGAGACAATAGCCATGTAGTTCTAGATCATGAATTGTAGCACAGACAGGGCAGCATGAGTAGAAGCATTATCATAATGCAGCAACAAATCACCAGTGCGCCATTTTTCAGGATATTTTTACCACACATCTTCCCTAGATACCTTGGAACGGGCCTGCAACCTAAGGCCTGTGGGCTGCTTGCGGCCCCTGAGAGCACTAAATGCTGTCTGTGAAGCTATGTTGAAAAAGTGGTCAGTAATACAAGAGTTCAGTTATATGCGATTTATGTTTTATGTCTTCCTACCCTATTTATGCGAGAGTTGCATTCCACAAAATCATCATGCTATACAAAAACACATAGTGAAAATAATTTTTTCCATTGAACTCAGAGTAATAAGGATTAGTTACATTCTTGATCAGTTATATTCAACTGGTAAACTTGTTTAAATGGTGTTTTATGGGTATTTCAAAATTATAATAACATCAATAATTATGTGCATTTCTCTCCCCTCGATCTACTGAAAAGTTTTTTCATTCTCTCTAAACACAACCTTACTCTCAGGTCCATTAATAAATTTTTCACTATTAATTATTAATAATATAGATTTCATTGTTTTTGTGATGAATGACTGCCAATTATTCCATTTTGGGGATGAGTGTACTCATTAGTGTCAGTATTGAGAACAGTAATAATCTTACCTTTGTTGTGTAAGATGCAGGCTGATTTTGGGAGTCATTTCTCTGGAAAAAAGTGCATATATATATATATATATATATATATATATATATATATATATATATATATATATATACACACACATATACAAACAGGGTGATTCTTAATTACATACCTTAAATAGTAGCACTGTGTTCTAAACATAAAAACAAGCAAAAAGGGTAAAATAAATATATGGTCACAACCGCTTTGTTAGTAAGATATGGCATCATTACATCTGGCAACAATGAGGCAGCACCATGTTCCAGACCTATAATCATCAACAATACACAATAATCAACAACAATATGCAATGATATGCAATCATTCAGTCTGCAGGCTCGTGCGAGGTCACTACAGTCTTATTGTTCTAGTGCCGTGGTGTTCACTGAGCGGTAGACAAGTTAACATATCGAAGAATGGCACATAATGCGGATTATTCATTTGATGAATTAACAGACATAATATTGATGTACGGAGAAGTAGAGCACAACAGTGCAGCCGCAGCACATCTTTATGCCAAAAGCAGCATCCAAATTGCAGGACATTCATTTCCCTGGAATGTCGTCTGAGAGAAACAGGTCACATGCGGCCCAGTATGAGAAATGCTGGTAGACCACAAAGTCGCAGGAGTGCCGATGTGGAAGATGATATTCTGCATTCTATTGAACGGTCCCCTGGTTGGCTTCTCGTCACCAGAGGTCACAGAAAACTGTGTGGAGGGTGTTACATGATCACTTGATGTATTCATTCCATGTACAGCCTGTTCAAGCTCTGCAACTGCTGCTGGATTTTGAGTATTGAAGTGCATTCTGCGAATGGATTTTGAGGCAGGTTGCAGCAGATCCAACCTTTCTAAGCCAAGTGTTGGTGATGGATGAAGCATGCTTCACATGAAATAGGATTTTGAACAGCCTTAACCAGCACACATGGGCTGAGGAAAATCCACATTCATCGTATGAAACACGATTCTAACAGCAATTCTCAATAAATGTTTCTGTGGGAATAATTGGCGATCTCCTCCTAGGTCCTTATGAGCAACCATCTCGACTATCAGGGCTCTCCTATTTACAGTTTCTATCGGAAGAATTACCAAAATTACTGGATGATGTACCATTGGCAACGCAGCGGACAATGTGGGTATTGCATGATGGGGCCTGACGTCTTACAGTGGACCGGGAATTCTCCCTAAAATCCACAAACCCAACATCCCCGGCCGCCCCATTGTTGCCAGCTTTAACTCCCCTACAGAACGCATCTCCGCCTTCGTTGACTCCCACCTACAACCTCTCATTCGTCAATTCCCTTCTTTCATCCAAGACACTAACCACTTTCTCAAACACCTCCCCTTTCCTCTCCCACCCAATACCATTTTGGCCACTATCGATGTCTGTTCCCTCTACACAAACATCCCCCACGATGATGGACTCTCTGCCCTTAGTAAACTCCTGAACTCAAGACCACCCGACGCAAGACCTTCCTCCCATTTCTTAATAGACTTGGCAGCTATGGAGCTAAAAATGAACAACTTCACCTTCGATGGGCGTCACTACCTTCAAATTAGAGGCACTGCGATGGGCACCCCTATGGCGCCTTCATACGCCAATTATTACTTGGGAGAATGGGAACGACTCTTCCTCAACGTACCACTCAGACCACTTTTGTGGCTGAGATACATCGATGATGTCTTCCTCATTTGGACGCATGAACCTGACTCACTCTATTCCTTTCTCTCGCGCCTCTCCTCCCATCATTCACTCTCTTTCACCCACCAATCCTCTACCTCCCACATCACATTCCTGGATGTCGATCTTTACCTTCAAGACAGCAAAATTCGCACCTGTGTTCATATCAAACCCACCAACAGCCTCCAATACCTCCACTTTGATAGCTGCCATCCCCTTCATACCAAAACCTCTATCCCCTATGCCCTTGCTCGACGAGGATGGAGGCTTTGTTCTGATAGAGCTTCCCTTTTACAGTACTACTCTGTCCTCGAGGACGCTCTCCTCAAACGTGGCTACCCTCCAGTCTTGATCCGCGAACAGATCCATAGGGCGATGACGCCTACCCACCATGGATCCCTTCCACACACACCTACTATCCCTGTATCAACCCCTCCACTCACTCTTACTACACTTTTCCTTCCTGGTATCCACGAAGCCCTCAAAACAATCCTCCATGCTGCCCACCCAATTCTTACCTCTTCCTCCCATCAGTCCCTCTTTACCAACCTTTTTGCCAATCCCCCGCTCCTCTCCTTCCGCCGGCCCCCCAATTTGGGAAATATCTTGTGGATGAAGGAACTTCCCACTTCTACCACGCCTCTTGCAATAGGGTCTCACCCCTGCGGCAAACCTCGCTGCCTCACTTGCCCTATCCACCTATCCTCATCTTCTTTCTCGAGTCCCTCCACCAATATCACCTACCCCATCACCTCTAGAAGCAACTGCACCACCCGTAACGTCATTTACCTCCTTACCTGCACTCTTTGTCCCGAGGTTTATGTAGGCCTCACCAGCAATCCATTAAATATCCGCATGAACGGTCACCGGAATAGCGTCTCTCTCAGACGCCCCCTCCCAGTTGCATTACACGCCAATGTCCACATTGTCCCCTTCAATAGTTGCTACATTGTAAGGGTTATTCGCGCCTTACCCAATGACACTCCTGCCCCCCTTCTCCGACATTGGGAACTTGCACACACACATCTTCTTGGCTCTTTCTCTCCGCCTGGCCTCAACCTCCGCTAACCCTATTAGCCCCCTTACAATGTCTCCTTGTTACTTTGTAACTATTCGCACTTTACCTCACCACACTCCCTCCTTATTGGCTCTCCACCCTTCCTACTCCCCGCCTTCTCCGATCATCAACCTCCCCACATCACCCTGTCATTCCCCGCTCAGTGTGTCACTCTCATTTACTCTATCGCCGAAGAAGGGTATAGGCCCGCTAAGCTTGTGTGTTTTTTTTGTTTTTGTGTTCGTGTGTTCAACGTGTCTCTTCGACGCCCCCAGCAGTCTGCCAACTTGGTCTCCGACTTGGTAAGTGTCCGCTGGGCTTCCTTCAACACCTTGTTGCCACCCTCATCACTACCTTTTCATTTCCTTAAGTCTATATATATATATATATATATATATATATATATATATATATATATATATATATATATATATATGTATGTAGAGTAAAAATCGGTCATAACGCGCCTCATTTAACCGCGGTTTCGGATATACCGCGGGTTGCGCCATGTCCCCCAAAATGATTCCATTTATTTTCTTCGTTAGTAGTTACATAGTAACTTTGTAGCGAATTTTAACTCGACGCGCCTACCGACGGCGCTACTGCAAGCGCGGTCGTTGGTGACTCATGATTACACACGTGATTGGATACGGAAGAGGCAACCACGTGAATCTACATTGTCTGAGAACCGTAACCCAACAAATCCATCTACCGACAGTATTTCGTGTGAACTCAAGCTGAGCGTACGAGTGAATTGTATGCAGAAGAGACCTCCGCAAGTAAATTTCCACGTTCGCACCACAGAGCCCAGCCAAGGTATCTGATTACATTTCTACAGGTTTTGAGCATTTTAGTGTTGAATGTGCTATTTCAACTTTTTCTCGGGCTTAATTTGTACGAATATTTAAACTATTTTTCTATAACGATGTCTATCAAAAGGAAAATTTACACAACTAAAGAAAAGTTGAGCATAATGGACGGGGTGAAACGCGGTGATTCAAAAGCAAGCTTATTCCGGGAGTTTGGTGTTCCTGAAGGAACAATTCGTGGTTGGTTGAAAGAAGAAGTAAATTTGACGATCATTCGTTGATCAAGTGGATGACAAAATAGGTCTGGATAGAAAAAAGGCCAGATTAAGTGATGCAAGTATTGTGGATGAATGTTTGTTTGCGTGGTTTCCTCAGAAGCGCAGTGAAGGTGTTTCATTATCTGGGCCACTTTTACAAACACAGGCAGTTAAATTTAATAAGCAAATTGGCGGCGCAGATGATTTTGTCGCTTCTATTGGCTGGTTATCGAGGTGGAAAATTCGTCACGGGATAGCGCAAGTCAGCATAGAAGGAGAATCTCGTTCCAATGACAGTGAAGCAGCAAGAGAGTTCTGTGGAACTTTACGCAAGATGATCGATGAGGGTGAGTACACTGAAGAGCAATTGTATAATTGTGATGAAACTGCACTCTACTACAGAATGCTTCCAACAAAGTCGCTCGATATTAAGAAGTCGGTAAATAAATCCGGTATGAAATGAGCAAAGAGAGGGTGACTTTATTACTCTGCACTAACAAACCAGGAAGTCACAAATTAAAACCATTCTGTATTGGTAAAGACCGAAGTCCTCGGTGTTTCAAGCACGTTAATTTGACATCTCTACCAGTCATTTATAAAAACATTAAGAATTTCTGGATGACTCGCGATGTTTTCATATCGTGGTTCAATGAAGCTCTTGTACCATCGGTAAAGTGTCACTTATGATAAAAAAAAATTGAAGAAAAAGCACTACTTCTGCTGGATAATTGTCCTGCACATCCTTCTTCCAAGTTTTTTTAAATCAAGAGATGGTAAAATTGTAGCTATGTTTAAACCAAAAAATACCACTGCCCTTATCCAGACCTTGGATCAAGGGATTATCAGAGCTTTCAAAGCCTACTACCGGCTGTCATAAACGCAGAACTGCAAGTACAACAATTCCTGAAAACAGTCACTCTGAAGAATATGGCCAACAATGTCGGATTGGCATGGAAGAACATAAGTTCTTCTACAACTCAAAATTGCTGGTCGAAGCGCGTAGCTGCAGCGGACGATAGCATAGAAGATGAAGACGAGTTTTTGGGTTTTACTAAAGAAGACGCGCGTGAAGCTTCAAATGTTTTTGCTGATTGTACTCTAAAAGTAAAGGATCTCGATGCCTGGGTGCGTGAAGATGATGAAACTCCTGTAGCTGCCCATAAGAGTGATGAAGAAATTGTAACTGCAGTCCAGAACCGCGGAAGAAGTTTTTTTATCAGAAGATGAGAGCGATAGTGAAGAAGTAGAAGACGAATGCAAGCTTGAAACGCCTAAAATAGGAAAAGTATTGGAGAACATCAGTGAAGTGATGGATTGGTTAGAGAGACAGAGCGATTGCGATCATCTCCATCTTTTACATTTGCAAAACATTAAGACGTATGTGACATAGAAACCCCATCAGCTGATCCGCCAAAAGAAAATATCGGAGTATATATTTTAATAACTCCCGTTAAAGTAGGGCATGCACGTGGATCATTAAACCACTTACTTTTGTATTTTGCAAATAAATTTGTTATAAAATTTAGTTTTAGAGGTTTTTAATTATTCCCCACCAAGCTTCCCGTAATAACGCGGGTTGCCGATAACGCGGGTGTAAACTTCGTCTCCCGAGACCCGCGTTATAACAGAATTTTACTGTATATATATATATATATATATGTATATATATATATATATATATATATATATATATATATATATATATAATAAATAGCTGCTTCTTATGGAGGATGTATATATTATATATTATAATGATACAAAACCTAAAGTACTTCTAGATATTCCACAGAGCTGAAATTTGGAGGGAACCTTGGTGTTGGTCCAAAACCATCAGGAAAAATCGAAAATTCCAAAATTTCCGCTTGCACCCCAAAACGTTCATTTTCAAGTCCCATTAGAGAACCATTTAAATCTGTACAAGCCTTTTTATAATTGCATTTTTAAATTACTTTTATTTAAGGTAAAAACTCCGGACCTGAATTAGAAGTCGGGAAAAAGAACAAAGATTATTTCTCCTGAAAGTAGAACACAAATCCTTGCCGAATTAGTCCAATTATTCGATTTTTACTGCATAAAAACAGGATTTTATACAATTTATAACAATGGCCCAATACTTCTGTCATGACTACAAGACAATGCTTTTCTCTGGGAATTTATTTTACGTGTTAGTAAAACTGAACGAGAACTTAGTGCCACGAACTCAAAAGTACCTTAGTGTCATGGTGTCACTCTCAGACCATGACATTTAAAAGCAAAGGGAAAACATTTTTCCTGTTTTTCCTGTGTAAATTGCATTGCGAAATATTTGGCAATTAATTTACAGTAATTCCTATCAAGTAGTAGGAATGAAATTTGGTGTGGTGGTTATAGGGCACCAATGCTTGCACAAGCACCGATTACTAGTGTGTGTGTGTATATATATATATATATATATATATATATATATATATAGACTATTTGCATTCAAATTTTACTACTCCTTTTAATAGTTCATTATGCATAGCATTTTGTTTTTTTAAGATGTTATATTTAATGTTATTGATATTTATAATATTTAAATAAATGCCTTGTAATTTATAAACCTAAGTATTTCGTCTTTTGATTTGGGAAGAATTATGTACCCTTGTATGGGATGCACCCAATGTTTGAGCCCAAAATCTTTAGAAAAAAGTGCGTCTTAATTACAGTTTTTTACAGTAACCAGGGCTTTTTCAATAGCACAGAGAAAATTAAAAATCAAACAAGCATAAAATTATATGTCACCAATAAGTTTCTCAATGAATCCTTTGCATCATTTGAATCATTTACCTTGCTGGCAAGCTGCTCCTACTACCATCATTATAATATCACCTGAATGTATTGAATTATTAATTTTTTTTGAGCTTCTTTTCTTTCTCGAACTCTTTTTAATTATATATTTTTTATATTTCCCTTCAATCTTCACCTCTATCATGAGTGCCACCCCTTTTATGGAAAACATAAATGCCGCACAAATCCAAACTTTTGTACTGAATGGTTGAAGGAAAATATTTGTAATGCTGGCAAGAGATGGCTGTCGAAATAATATTGTTGCCCTGTTAAAATAAAGGAGTAAAGTAGGCATAATTATTGCAATGTTTAATTAAATTAGATGTAAATATTTGAAAAGATTAGAAAATATTTTTAAAAATTTATCTTTCTGCATTACTTCTTCCTTCTTTTCTTATTACTAGCAAGAGGCTACTTTGAGCATTGATTTAATGGTATTTACATGATATTTATAAATTTTAAATGGACTATGAGAATAATATTTTTATTTAGCTTTTAAATTATCAAAGTTAATAATTTACTTTATAATTAAAACAATCTTTCAGTTCTGGTATTATTATGTTAACTCTAAAAAATTTAAAGCATATTTTCTATTTGGTTAAAAAGGTGCATATTGTGCAGATAAATACATGCTACTTTGATATGTTATCAGAGAAAAATACCTGAATTCATATGTATCTCCAACATAGTCAATCACCATTAATCTGTCCTCTTTAATTAGCACACCTGTTGCCCCTAGGTCTAGTTCTTGACGCTCCAAAGATCCAACTAAGCCATCAAAAGAGCCATTTTTCTGATAGCCCCAATTATCAAAGTAATGAAGCATCAATCTAATTTTTGAAAAAGATTGACCAAAAGAGCTATTAGAAATAAATAGTTATTCTTACATGTTTTATATTTATTTTTTGTTATATCATCTGAGTTTTCATTCAACTATAGCTTACGTAAAATTCAAATCCTGTGACATGTGTTCCACAAGAATGTAATTTATCTTAGTCCATGTATCAACATGTCTCATCCTTAAATCATGCATCCCTGTGTACAGGTCTGGCCTAATTATCTGAACATCGATAAATTAAATAAAAACATTAACATTATTTGACTGCCTTTTTCTGATACTTATCAAATTTTATATGTCATAGGAAATAATAAAATCACTCTGCATTAGTTGTTTTACTGCATATTCAGAATATGACAACAGTGTTTTAATAAAGTAATTATATAAGAATATCTCTTTGATTTCTTATTTTAATAAGTATATTAAAATTTTACCACTGTCCCAGCTCGCAGAGTAGCACCTTGAAGGTTATTCCTGCGCAGACTTGTTGGTTGAATATCTCTTGGTAGATTAAGGATAAAACATTCTGTTTCATTTGTTTGAATTTTAATACCCTTAAAGGAGAAAGAAATCATATTTAAAATGTATGATTAGTGCATTCATTGTTGCATTACCTATATTTATTTATTTTATTTATCCATTATCCATGGGTAACAAATGCCCAATTACATGGTAAAATATGTTACAATGAGATAGAAGTACAAAATTGTATCTCAGAATTTTAAAATCAATACATAATGAATATACTTGGTAATTCATTGTTATGAGATGATAAGAGAGTAATTTCTGCCAAATCCTTTAAAAACAATGCCTTTCCAGGAATTCTTTTGCATTATTGTCAGTTTAACACTTTCACATTATGCAGATGACCTGATGATGCATATCGCATCATCCACTTAAAAGTTTAGTAGAAGATGCAAAATTTTCCATTAGAGATGTTCTGCATTCTAGGCATACTGTGATACATCAAGATATCAATTGATTGTTCCAGATATCACTTGAACATCCCAAACATCATGCGGACATTCCAGCACTTCATTTAGTGACTGATTGAACGAAACAGTGCCTACTTGGCTGTGCTTCCTTTTGTTTTTGGCCTTTCCCCTCACCTGTTTTCTGTAGCATTTGTTGTGTGCTTGAGTTTTTCATGAGGAATCGAACCTCATCATGAAGCCACAAAAGAAAACAGTTCACCTTTCAGAGTAAAAAAACTGATAATATTTGTAAATCAAATGTTAGATAGATTGCCTATGCTAAGTTCACTTTGGTAGGTGTTTTCTGTTACGACCCCAGAATGCAAAAGTGTTAACAGATGATTTCTCCATTTTAATGGAAAGTCTCATGTTTCAAATTAAAACACCAATTTATTTACCTCAACTTCAGCAGAAACAAGTGAGTCAATAGCCTTTCTTGCTTCACACACTGGCATTTGAGCAATCAAATCATTCATACTAAAGGCGACAGGAGTGATGATGACAGAATCGTTCACTCTGATTCTATATAAATCAAATATGCAGAACATATTGGTAGAAATGGAATTCCTGGAACAGATTAAAGCAATGGTTTATGAAATCAGCTTATAACACTTTTCTATAAAAAGGTTTACATTACGTTGCACTTAGCTGTATAATATTACATAATTTTAAATTACATATTATTAACAGGGTATTGAACTGGAGAATTTATGGGTTCAGTTTGGGTTCAGGTTCAGACAGTTTCAAATTTTCTGGGTTCGGGTTCAGTTTGGTTCATGAAAAATTTTTTTTAATGGTTCAGTTCCGGTTTGGTGTTAAAAAATTTTTAATTCATTTTAAATATAAAATTCATTAATTTATTATAAAATGACTTCATTTAAAAAATGCAAATCAACGTCGAAAAATACATAATAATAACAAACAAAATTAATTATAAAACTAATAACAAGTGCTGGTAGAATTAGGAACTATATAAAAAATCTACAACAATTGACAAAAAAATCAATTTAAAATAAATGGCACAATATACATTGCACAAACTTTCTCATATACATATACACATTTGTTCTGACTAGACTGTAGCAGGTACTGTAGGAAGGTAGGCCATATAGACAGGGCCTGCTTCATGAAGAAAAGGCAGGGGCTGCGCTAATGTGAGTGGATGGCCAGGGGGCGGTGGATCGCTCCTGAATTCAAGGCCGCATCAGGGAAACCCTTCTTGCGGACAGCGTAGGTCAGCCACGCATAATTTAGGCCTTGCGGATGCTGCACCGAATGCAAATGAAGGGGACGGTGGTGAAAGGGTACATTCATTGCTCTTCCACATACCATCGGCTCCTGCACTACCGCTAATGAATATGACTGTGGGCCAAGGAAAAATCCATGTCGATGGAGGTGGATTCCGGTGCGGGATTTTCTTTAATTGGGGGGAACTTACAAATCCTTGTTCAAGCACATACCCCTCTCTAAGCCAACCGTAATGTTAAATACCTGGTCAAAAGAAGAATTGCTTGTGAGGCGTGAAATTTTGGTCAGTGCCTCCTCATTAGGCAAAACTCCCTTTGGTGGTGATGGCAGGAGATGACCCAAGCCTGATGGGTCGTAATTGGTTTGAGCCCTTGGGTGTAAAATTTCAGGGAGTGCACTCTGTAGTGCAGTCCAAGATGCCACCCCAAATATCAGATTTTATGGATGTTTTCGAGTCTGGCTTAGGAAAATACATGGGTCCCCCCGCGCGAGTTCAATTGCAAGATGATGCAAATACTGTTTTTCGCCGAGCTAGGCCGGTTCCACTCGCAATGGTTCAGAAAGTGAGTGAGGAAATAGATAGGATGGTGGAGAAGGTCATCCTAGAGAGAGTTGATTTTTCAGTGTGGGCCGCCCCTACTGTTAATGTAGTCAAGTGTGACAAAACTATTAGAATCTGTGGTGACTACTGCTCCACAGTCAATCCTCAATGCATGAGGCAAATTTACCCTCTCCCAACTGTGGACGAATTTTTATGTAAACTTGTGGAAGGCAGTTGGTTCACCAAGTTTGACTTTTCTGAAGCCTTTATGCAGGTTTCGGTGGGTGAGGAAACATCATAGGTGTTAACTCTTAATACTCATAGGGGGTTGTACAGAATGCTTCGGTTGCCCCCATGGCTCTCCTCTTCTCCTGCAATTTCTCAATGTACTATGGAAACCATCCTGGCTTGCCTGGAGGGAGTAATTGTATATATGGATGATGTTCTATGTCAAGCATCATCAGAGGGCCAGCTATGGCATCGAGTTAGAGGGGTATTAGAAAGATTAAGGGGGCAGGATTTTGGTTGAGACTGAGTAAATGCCAATTTGCTGCTAGAAGTTTGGAATTTGTGGGATATTTAGTTTTAGCAGATGGCATTAGGCCAACTGATAGTAAAGTGAAAGCATTGTTAGAGGCTCCATCTCCAACCAATGTGGTCGAACTCCAAGCCTACCTGGGCTATATAAACTATTATGATAGATTTATCCCTCAGAAAGCCACTATGTTTGCTCCTTTATATGGGTTGCTAGGCGAAGGTGTTCATTGGAGGTGGACAGAAAAGGAAGAGACCTGTAGTACTTATGCTAAGTTGATCATGACTTCAGGTACAGTGCTTGCACGTTACTCCCCTAAGTGCCCTATAATTCTGTCATGTGATGTCTCACCATATGGAGTTGGGGTAGTGTTGTCTCATGTGTGTAGTGATAACCAGGAGAAACCAGTGGCACATGCTTCAAAAACTCTTAGAGAAAGCGAGAAAAATTACTCGCTATTATATTTGGGATCATGACATTTCATATGTATTTGTTGGGGCACACTTTTTAAGACTATAACAGACCACAAGCCCCTGTTAGGAATTCTTACGCCAGGAATGCCCAAATTAGATGTATTGTCTCCGCGGATGCTTCGCTGGTCCTTAATGCTTTCTAATTATGATTTTAAATTGTCATACCTCCCTGGGAAGCAGCATGCAAATGCAGTTTTTTCAGTCGCCTTCTAATAGACTGCAAGGAGATGGATGCTGAGACAACTTTCCCTGAGCCAGCAGGTGTGGTGCTCTTAGAAGAAGCTCCTTTGGATTAACCATTGACAGCTGGGTCTGTAGCAGAAGCCACCAGCGAGGATAAACTTTTGGCAGAGGTACAAGAGGGGCTACTTTGAGGGTGGAGTGCTGCCTCCAAATCCAAGGAGTCAAAACCTTTCTTCAGAGAGCCATCAGGCATTTTCACTGTGCATAAGGGATGCATCCTCCTGGGTAACAGGGTCGTAATCTCAGAGAGGCTGAGAAGGAATGTGATGCAACTTTTACATAAGGTGCATCAGTGAGTCGTCCGCACTAAGGCATTGGCAAGGAGTTATGTCTGGTTGCCCGGCCTCGATAAAGACATTGAGGAGTTGGTGAGGTCGTGTCCTAGGTGCTGTGAGACGTGGCCAAATCCAAGGAGAGCACCTGTCATCTCTTGGAGTATTCCAGAAAGGCCATGGTCGTGCCTTCACCTTGATTTTGCAGGGTCAGCCCATGGCCATACATTTCTAGTGCTGGTGGATGCATATTCAAAATGGATAGAAGTCAAGGAGATGAAAGGATCCATGAGCTCTTTAACCACCATCAGTTGCCTCAGGAGATGGTTTGCCACCCATGGCATTCCTGACCAGCTGGTAACTGACAATGGACCAGCCTTCAGGTCAGATGAGTTTCTTAGTTTTGTCAAAAAGAATTGCATTACCCATCTTAAATCTGCACCTCATCATCCTGCATCAAATGGCCAAGCAGACCATAAAAAGCTGTCTAAAAAAGCTACCGCCGGCAGAATGGAAGCTGCAGTTAGCAAATGTTTTGCTTACCTTGAGAACCACTCCTAGTACTTCCACTGGTAGGAGCCCTGCAGAGATGTTAATGGGCCGGCGCATACAAACAATGCTGGATAAATGCTGGCCAAAATCTTCTGAGAGGGAGGAGAAAGTTGTAAATGCTGTTAATATGCCAATAAATAAATTAAGATTCTTTGCAGAAGGAGACCCTGTATACTTCCATAGCTACACAGGTGGAAAGCTATGGTTTCCAGGATACATCAAAGCAGCCAAGTTGCATGTGAAGATGGGAGGACTGAAAGGCGCCATGTAAACCAGTTTATGCATCAAAAAACGTCAGCAGTGCTCCCCTCCTCATCAGATGGTTTTAAAGATCCTGGAGATAATGTCCCAGATCCCAGTAAAGTTTTCTATCCTTTTGTTCTCGATAATCTTGTAAAAAGTGTTACTCCCTTGATGCCTGAAGTCCCAGCGGGAGAGCATATCCCTCCAAATGATTTGCAGACAGATCCTGCTAGAGGTGTTAGCAGCATTGGTGCTCCAGGTAATAGTCAACCATCATCCACTGCAGCCATGTCAGCCCAGAGGGATGAAACTCTGACATCACCGCAGCAGGCTACAAAAGAGAGTTCCAGGATACCTGAAGGACTATGAGTGCCATACTGCTTGGACCTAATGTTTCTTGTTAATGCCCTTCAGGCAGCATATTTTTCTGTTTTGTTTCTATCTTAATAATTATTGGTTAATTTTTTAACCAATGCCCATTAGGCAGCATATTGCGTTATTTATTTTTCTTTTGGTCATATTATTAATTAATGTTTAATTTGCAAAACTCTTCAAGCTAAAAGCGGGAGAAGTTGTCATGTATTGATATATTATGTATTGTAATTATTATGCATTGGAACGTGTTTCACGTTTTGTTTGTTTTTGTTGCGCTGCACGATGTTCATTTGTCATTGGCTACTCCGCCATGTCCCTGATCAATAGGTACAGCAGTAGCAACGTGACAATCCGGAAATGCAGTCTCTGGCATATGTATTGTGTGGTTTAAGTAGAAAATACAGCCGTTATTAAAACAAGTGCGGTTGGTCATTGCGAACCTCCTAAACCACAAATTTAGAGAGTTTCTTTATTTGAAGAATTATTCACGAATGATTTGATATATTTGAAAGCTGAAACACTCCGTAAAGTCGAGGCAGGTATTGCCAATACTAATGCACATAATTTTGCCACTTGAGAGTAAGCTTTGTCTAAACTGTTTTCTCTAATGAAATGATGTAAATCGCTAACGCTGTTTTTATCAATATCTTCTATTTGATATACAACCGAAAGTTCAGAATGCAAAGAAGCTATGCCGAAATAATTTCCGTTACTATTCTTGAAGGAGGTGCTGTTTATCCTCTCTGATGTGATGAGAGGTGATATGGCCTTGTTGTCAAATTGCATAGTTCGTTAAGGAGAGAGGGTTTCACGCAGTGTAGTTGGAAATTTGAGACAATGTTAGATAGAGAAAAACTGCGCGCTAAGGATTTGAGTATCTGCCTCAGGGTGATGAAGTCGATCAGCCATAAAATTGATGACTCGCGTTGAAAGTGGGCTCGTGGTGTGGCTGCTCTTTTCATCTGTCCTCACGAGTGTGTGTATTGTGACCGGCTGTGGTTTTTTAATAATATTGCTGAACAGTGTCGATACTTGCGTAGTTTTACGCCGTGGTAAGTGCTCACAATGCCTCCGAAGAGAGTCGAAACAAAAAGAAAGTGCACAGCGCTCAGCATTAAGGATAAATTAGAGATAATATTGAAACTAGAATCCTGGATTTCAGATGCAAACATTGCCTTGGATTACGGAATCGTAAAATCAACGGCGAATGACATAAACAGAGACAAAGAAAGGATTAGGAAATTCACGAATAAATTTGATGCCGCTGAAATAAAAGTGGCGTGTCCGTTCGCAAAACTTAAAAACTACCGAGCGATAAAAACGTGGAGGAAGCAGTCTACAAATGATACGCGAAACAGCGATCTTGCGGTGTGTGCGTGCGTGGTGTCGAGATTCAAGCAGCAGCTGTAAGACTTGCTGATCATTTGAACGTGCCCAATTTTAAGGCATTTCCGAAATAGACACGGGATTAGAAATAAAAAAAATCCAAGGTCAAGCTTGCTTTAAGTGCCGATGAAGGGAGTGTAGAGCCATTTAGATAAATGTAAAGGGAACTATTAATGAGTTCAGGTCTTCAGCTTAGCCAGCTCTACCATGCTGATGAAACGGGGCTCTTCTGGAGGTCATTACCGGAAAATACTCAGTCTTCAACTCCTGAGTTCAGGTCTTCAGCTTAGCCAGCTCTACCATGCTGATGAAACGGGGCTCTTCTGGAGGTCATTAGCGGAAATACTCAGTCTTCAACTCCTGGCAGAAAACTGTCAAAAGAAAGAATTTCATATCTTCTCTGCGCGAATGCCGACGGCAGTCATCGCCTAAAATCAGTGGTTGTGGGTAAATCTAAGCGCCTCCGTGCTCTTAAAAATTCAATGAACAAACTTCCTGTGCATTACTACAACTCTTCAAAGGCATGGTATACCCAAGATATCACTGCAGACTGGTTTTTTCATCGCTTCGAACGTGAAGTTAGAAATTTTCAAATAGAAGAAATGAAGATTGCTCCCGACGATGTCAAAGCTCTATTGATTCTGGACAATGCTCCCTCTCACTCCAGCGTCGAAAATCTCTCCAGTAGTGACGGAATAATTAAGTGTCTCACTCTTCTTCCGAACACATCTTTAAAACAGCCAATGGAACAGGGCATTATAATGGCTACCAAGAGACTATAGGAGAAAATATTTGGTGCTGGAGAACGACGATGACGTTTAATAAGATACCCTAGGACATTGCAGAACATAAAAAATTACAGCATCAAGTCAGCAATATTTAATTGGGCAAGCGCTTGGGATGCGGTGAAAAGCCTAACCCTCGCGAACGGGTGGAAGAAACTTTTACTCGACACTGACGTAGATATTGATTTCCGAGGGATTGAACCTGAGGACTATCAAAGGGTTATTTTATTAGTAGGGGAAAAATGCTACAACATACGATGTGGTTGAGTGGCTAGACGCCGACTAAAGAGACCCTGGGTATCACATCCTCACGGAAGAGGAAGTTGCGACAAATGTTTCATGCCCTGTTTTAGGAGATCCAAGTGATGATGACGAAGACGAGCACGAAGAACAAGCTCCAAAAAACTCTGTAGTTAGGGACCATGTAGATTCTGTGATTAATTCCATCAACGCAAGTTCCGATCCTACTTTTGAAGTTTACTACGAACATTTTAGAGAATTTAGAGACTTAATCATTCGGAAACAATGGAGTAGTGCAAAGCAAATTAAAATTGTCAGTTTCTTTAAGCCTGCTTTACATCCCCATATCTCAAGATCTTGAGGACCCTCAGCCGTCAACTTCAAAAGGCGTAACCTCATCAGAGACTCTTTCGTGGGTTTCGGCGCTCAACAAGTGGTTGTCATACCACTGCCGACCCGATTTACTTACGGATAGCGATTGGTAAGTTCATTTTTTCTACATTTCTTTTACTTAATTTCAAAGAGCGAGTTTTTATTATCGATACATGGGGATATATAGCTGTAGAAAAGTAAGCCGCGACTTCGAGAGAGATTTCCTACCATGCAACATGGAAAATGTTACATGTTACATTTCTGAATTTGTTTCGTATATACGATGACTTTTGTCTAAAAAATTAATATTGATAATTTTCCCTATTCAATGTTTCTGAGAGTTTCTGAAAGTAAAATGTTGATTGCGGCAAATAATCCGCAGTTTTTACGTAAAAAAATTACGACTTTTATGTGAAAAGGAATGAAATGTATGCCTTATGTTGAAGTAACACTAGTAAATAAGCCGATAAAGTCGTAATTATAAAATAATCGTTTCAGCGTAAAATAATGAACTTTTTTGGTGTCATTTCCACTAAGGCGGTCAATATCGATTTTAACTACGTATATATTAAGATCACAATTTTCTTTTAGCTACATATAGTAGTTTTGAATTTTCATTCTGAAAATTTGCTTTATTTAGCAGCGAGACACCATGACTAGTGTATAGCAGGGGGATACACTTGCTGGGTTGGGACTCACCCCCTGCCGTACACTATACAATGTGTCTCGGCCGGCGATGAGAATTTCGTTTCATTCTGGTACTATTGAAATGTAAAGGAAAATGATGCTGTGAAAACGTTTCTCCCTGCCGTACACCAGTCATGGTGACTCGTCTTCTAATCTGACTCGACGAATTTGTCGAGCGATGAATTGACGCGCGATGAGTTTACCGTGCGATATATTGACGCGCGACGAATTGGCACGCGACGAAGTAACCACGACGAGTTGTTGTACAACCATAGGAAGCATGGTTACGCGTTTAATCGATGTTTTTTAAACAAATGAAACAAGATCAAATAATTGTATCTACTGATATTTTTCATTGCAATTCAATTAATACCGTATTAATTTTTTTAAATACATTTTTTTAATTCTATTTTTTCTCAAACAAAAATTTGTAACACACCATTTCATTTAATGAACGAACTAGTATACCTATAATGAATGTGTTCGTAATATACACTAAATACATTCAGTAAGAAAGTAGGTCATAAAGTATTTTTTCTGTTTTGACTGTCTGCTAAAAGGGGGAGGGGCAGGGTCAAATCTCTTTTAATGATATCCGTTACTCTTTCAGTTAAAACTATTTTTTGCTCATTTAACTCACAAAACGATTGGAAAATTGCAATGTTACCAACTCCAACACATTTTTCTCAACACAATATTTTATAAACTGCTTTTATCTTGTCATGTGCTTTAAATGTGTTTTTGTCAAATCCTTGGAGCTGAAGATTAAGCTCATTCAAGTTATGGAAGATGCCCGCCATATAACCGAATTGTCAAAGCCAGTCCTCTCAATCAAACCAAACAACCAAATCAGATTTCATTTCTGTTAGAAAATGTCTGACTCCATTTCTTATTTCAAATAGGCGTGTTAATACTCTTCCCCGTGACAAAAATAGCATTTCAGAATGAAATAACAATTGGGTATTTATTTATTTAATTAAAAAAGGTCCATGAACAGCCAAATTTTGGCCTTTTACAATGGATCCGTAATATAACAACATAAAATAACAAATAAAATAAATTAAATTAACAATCGTGGAACAGATATTAAATTGTTCCAAACAGGAAAATGCAAAAACAGAAACATATTCAAAAGCGTTTAGACAATAAGAATTATGGGGGTGACCGGGCAACTAGTGCAAAAAAGGATGAGATGGGGGAAAACATATCAATAACAGGGAACAAACGAACCAGGGAATTAAATGTTTGGGGCAATCGATAGAAGAGAGATCTTTTGGTGATGGAGAGTCGGCAATTGGGTAAGTGTAAGGGGTTGGGATTGCGGGTGGGACGAGGGGGGACGTGAAGAGAGAAGTAGGTAAGAAGTTCATTTGGTCGGTATTTACCATTCATTATTCCATGGAGAAATTTTAGGTCTGATGTTTTCCGACGCAATTGCAGGGAGGAAATACCCATCACTGAAAGCAATCCCTCGCGAGACAAGTTACGGTAAGTGGGGACTCGATGACGCACGATTGCTAGGAAGAAATTTAGAGGGCGATTTAGGAGTTTAAGGTTGGTGGGAGATGCCGTGGACCATATAGGAGAGCAATATTCAAGTAGTGGTAGGACACAACCGGAAAAAACTGATTTTAATGCCTGAAGGTTGTTGATTTCTGTGAATCTGTACAACAGGCCAACAAGGGACATGGCTTTGGATGAAATTTTTCTTATATGTGAGGTGAAGGTGAGCTTGGAATCTAAGAGCACTCCAAGGTCACTGTGTGAGGAAACTTCGGGTATGGGTTGGGCGGAGTATAAATAAACTGAAGGGATGGGTTTGGTTCGAAGGGTGAACTGTATAAATTTAGATTTGGTGGGATTAACTTTAAGTTTCCATGCATTGTATGCATTGCTTCCATCTCCTCACAAATTATTTCAAAAAGACAAGAGCTTAATGCCCGTGATTTATATAATTAAAATTTTTAATGGCAACATTCAATGCTTTGTGCAAATCAGGGCTCATTGCAG
Source organism: Tanypteryx hageni (assembly GCA_028673005.1). NCBI lineage: Eukaryota > Metazoa > Arthropoda > Insecta > Odonata > Petaluridae > Tanypteryx > Tanypteryx hageni. Next base: position 236,168,523 of record CM054112.1, on the reverse strand, counting down.
AATACATATTTCTATATTATTATGATGCAGTAAAACAGAAGTTTAAATTTTATCTGGATCAGTAAGTACGTATATATAACTTACTATTTAATTCCTGTAAAAAATAGCAAATTTTCGGAAACAATGTATTTACTAATCTAATATTTGCATTAATATTTCTAAGAAATATTAGAAGACTACTGACGACAGAAAATTCCGTAAAATAAATCAGATGACTGCGTTTAAACAAAAAATAAAATGACATTTCTCAGATTTAATATAGGTACTTCATTTGCCCGTTTTCTAATGGGTAATAATTAACGAGACGAAGAAGCGATATGCTTAGCGAGAGGTAGGCGAGAGGGGCGGCCGCCGCGGAAGTCTAACCCCAAGGGTCACTAAACTAGCAAAAAACGCGTTGTGAAACTGTATCCTATGGTCAATTAAATATTTTCTTCAGTCTCGGATAATCTACATTTACCAAAAATTAGAATAATAAGGTCAGAATAATATAATTATAAAGTATGTCACGCCACTTAGAACCATAACAAAACAAGTAGGGATGTACACGAGTTTCCCGTGGTACAGAAGTGCTTTTCGTCAAATTTACCAAAGTATAATCATATACTAATGTATACTAATACTTTTAAATCAGAAAGCAGTTATTCCTCCTTATTGTGGTAGCCCTGATTTTTAGATCCGTTCTAAACATGTTCATTTTGTTTTGTTATTCTATACTAGCCCTGCACACGAAATATCTTTGAGGTCGGTTCAGACAATACCTTCTAAATTCATAGTTACAGAATAATTCTAACCTTGATATTGTGGTAGTCCTGTTTAGTCAACCCTGTTTAAATATATTATTTTGGCTATTTATTTATATGAAGATTATATATACCATATTTGGTTGAAATTCATGTGGTCAGTTCTCTAGAAATATGTGAAAAAGAAATATTATTTTACTTTTTACTGTGGTAGCCCTGCTCATTAGCTCCGCTTTAAACATCTTGATTTCGTTATGATATGTTGTAAAATCTTATATACATGTGTACATTATAAATATTAAATTTGGTTAAAATTCATGTGGTCAGTTCAACACAAATACGAGTACGTGTAAAAATAAATTAAATTTTTCCTTGTAATGTGTCAGTCCTAAATACTAAATATATTGATTTTGTTTTTTTATGTTCCACACCTCTTTCATTCAAAATTTCATCGAAATCAGTTTGGCCAATTCCTTCCAAATTCATAATTGCGGGAAAGTTTAACTTTGCATTTGTGGCACCCCTACTGAGTCGATCCAGTCCAAATAGTATATCATTTTGGTTATGTATTTATGTGAATATTCTATGTACCAAATTTGGTTGAAATCGGTTCTGCCAATATATGCGTACGGACGGATGGACATCACGAAAATAATAGTGCATTTCAGCAATGACGAAAAGCGCTAAAAATAGAGTAGGTATTTTTCACTAACCTGCTAGTCTTACTCGCAAATAAATTAGGAATCTTGCCTATAGACGGACGGGCGGATAAGTAGAAACAGCAATTTTTTCATCACAAAAGTAGGTAAAGGTTTTTTTAACTAGAAATACATGTAGTCATTGAATTTTCCGTAGTTAAGTTTATTGTCGCCATATTACATACACTGCATTGAATATTAAATTAACTTAATTGAGAATATATAAAACGACACTTGCCTCGTATACACCGAATGGTTGTCGTTTCTCTCAATGGCAGTTAGAAATGCTAGTATCTCTTTTTTGCGATGAAAAAGATTTATTAATTCCTAATTCTTTCTTTCATTAAACTTTCCAAAAAATGTGAATACATAATGTAGATAAAACACAACAACTTGCTGCTATAAATGTAGCTTTCGAATCTATAATAATAACTTTCAGCATTTTATTTCCGATGTAGCATTCTAAATTCAAGATCGCGTTATATTGTAAACTTACATGTGCAAAATAAATAATCAAAACACCATAATTACTTTTTTATCGCAAAGGTCACCTCACTGTCGACTAGCATGTGGACGTTCCCAAATAGAGATCTGGTTTCATTCAAAACATACCAGTCAAGGCTGCATGCAGCATCGTTCTTTATCATTTCATCCATCTCATGTGGTACATTATATTGGTGCAAAATTAGCCAAAAGTGTAAACTGTCGAACAACTTTTCGATAAATGCCTGAAATAACGAAATATCAATTTAGGCATATTTCGATTAGTGATCGCCATTAGGAAGAACGACGGCAAAAGCTCTTACCAGAGTAAGTAGATTTTTAGCATTAGAGCATGATGTATCGAGAAGAACCCCAACTGGCCACCACTCGCCAACACTGTTCTTCTTCTTCATTGAATTGATAACCCAATTCTCTGTCCAATTATGTGACGTAGGAAAAGAAGCCTGGATTCCAGCATCTGAGAGCGCTCTCATTAATCGTTGGTTATCTATAAAAATAGTAAAACATTCACAAATTATTTTTCTGTACTCAGAATGATTATTTTGATCATGACGTCATTTATCGTGTTTCATGCATCTAAACAGCAGTCAACTATGAAAGAGATCCACCGTAAAATTGTTTACATTTTTCCCAGCAAACAAATGCAGTTAAGCTCGTTATCCTCTTGGCTAAAAAGAACTCCGTCACGAATTTGGTGGTTTTACGATCCATTGAACTTGTAGATATGCAATTGGTGGTGCATATTATAGCAAGAATTAATACAAAGGTGTTGCGTGTTCCAATCATTTAGAATAACAAATCTTTATCAAATTAAAGATGTATAACTGAAAAAGAGAAGATAAGTAAATTAAAGAAAAAATATGAAAGTTATCTCACAAACGATTTCTAAACAGCGAAATCATACCTGCAATGTGGGATTTACTTTACAAATTATTGAATAACAGGAAATTATATTCATGTTTATTTAAACACAATAAAGGTATGTTTGCACGGAGTGATTTTTCAGGCAATTTGTCGCATGCTTTGTTTCACATGTCGCGTGAAGCATGCTTCAAACTGTGCAATTTTTTCAGAAAAACGAAAGAGAAAATGTGGGATAAAGCCAAAAATACAGCAGAAAAACGATTAACATCAACAGACAGGCAACCGTCAACAACTAATTCATAGAATCCGTTATTGAATCACCTGTTTAATTATGATGCGTTCTTTGCACGAAGTGAACGTATATAGGGGTCGTTTCCGTCCGTCCGTTCGCATGTTTAAACCCGGTAACCGCTGGACGTATTTCGATGAAATTTGGTATTTGGCAGTTTTGCTAAAATTTGTCGATTGATTCCAATTTTGATTAAAATCGAACAATAATTAAGACCATCTTACATGAAGACCTACATCTATTTTACAACGTTTTTCGCAAGAATCTCGTTAAATACTGATCTGAGATAGAAATATTGAGAACAAAAGTTGAATAAAATAATTAAATAAAACTTTTTTGTAAAATAATTCTTCCCATAAAACGTAAAGTTTACGATAAATTTAAAGATCTACTTTTGTTCATTCCAAAAAATATTAAATATTTTACAACTCGGGAACCGCTGGACATATTTTAGTGAAATTTGGTATTGGGGAATTTTACTAAAATTTGTCGACCGCTTCCAATTTTGGTGAAATCGGACTACAATAACGACCACTTTACATGAAGACCAACAGGTATTTTACAACGTACCTCTGTTTCAACTCGGGAACAGCAGGTGCTATTTTGATGAAACTTGGTATTGGAGAAGAAGAACGTTGAGGAAACTTGGAAAGCTTTCTTATCAGTAATTAGAACAGGCATAAATACGTACATACCAAGTATTATATTACCGATAATGGAGAACCTAGGTGGTATAATCGGCAGGTTAGATGTGCTCTCAGGCGACAAAGAAAGCTTCACTCAAAACTTAAATGCGCCAAAAATAATATGTCACAGGAGGTAATAAATACAATTTCAAACAAGTACAGAAATTGTCGGACTTGGACTAAAAATATTATGCGCAAGGCATTAATGAACTTTAAGAAAAAGATTCTCTGTGAACATCTAAACGAAAATCCCAAAATCTTTTGGTCTTATGTTAGAGAAGTTCAAGATCGACGCCCAACCGTAGCACCATTAAGAAACGACAAAGGAGAGGTAGTTTACGATAGCATTAATAAAGGAAACTTGTTAAACTCATTTTTTCAAAGCGTATTTACGACCGAAGTGGAGAAAAGGAAGGTCGATCCACCCGAACCAAGCGAAGAGCAGATGAACGATATACTTATATCAGCGAAAGGTATAGCAGAACAGCTCAAAATCATCAATGCAAATAAATCCCCGGGACCGGAAGAGATACCAGCTAGAGTATTAAAGGAATTAGCGTTAGAAATAGCACCTTATCTCGAAACAGTTTTCAGTAAGTCACTTAGTCATACCTAAGGAATGGAAATTAGCGTTTATAACTCCGCTTCATAAAGGCGGGAAAAAAGACGACCGAGAAAACTACAGGCCGATTTCGCTAACCTCAATATCTTGCATGATTCTAGAGCACATCATCGTTAGTTCTGTGATGGACTTCTTAGATAGCCAGGACTTGCTCAGCAGGGCCGGCTCGACAATACAAGCGAACCAAGCATCGCTTGGGGCGGCAAAATTTTGGGGGCGCAGATTTTGATTCACAAGAATTTAGAAAATATCTTAATTCTGTTGCGTTGGCAGCTGACAAAAATCAGGAAAGATATTCAGCTGGTAACGGGGAGAAGACGTTTGGATATATCGTTTGAAGAAATCGGTCTAAGAAAGGCGAAAAGGAAATTGGAAAAACCGAATAATTGAACCAGGCTCGAAAAATTCCCTCGTCTTGGGGATCCTTGCAAATATTTCACACGGTCAGTTTTCAAAGTGCAGCTGTGCAGGAGAGCGAGGCTGCGATTTTCCTTTTCTTTGGCGGCCTTTCTTAATAGCTCTTCCTCAACCCCTCATGGAAAGGCATGCGCCTTCCTGGCAGGAACTTTGAGGGCGGCCAGTGGAAATTTCTGGGGAAATTCTGGGGGGTCATAAAATCGGAAGTGAGACCTGTGCCCCTATGCTCAAAGAATGCATTTCTCCCGAGGGTCCCGGGGAAATCCCTGGAGCGCAAAACAAAGAGAATCTGTAGGAAACATTGGGGGCGGTACACTTTCATTCAGGCGACCCATAGGTCTTCATGTCGTTCCGTGTCTTATCATTTTATCTCATTCTTTTTCTTGAAAAATTAAAACTCTTGGGAAAAAACAATCTACTATGAAGCGCGCTGTATTCTCACCATTCTCACTTAGTAAGGAGAAGAGCGCGGTGAATACTCTCCGTTGGCCTGTCTCTGTTATAAGTTGTGTTATAAGTTGCAGGAGTATATTTAGTGTTTCAAGAAGGAAGGGAAGTGGCAAATTCTACGTTTCCTACGAAGAGATCAACGTAACACCTTTGACTGAAAGGATTATAATTTATAGACGTAAGTCAGTGTTTTATACAATCTTGAACATTTGTCGAGAGACGCAAGAGAAACATTTTCATTTATTTTTGCAAAAAATTATTGAATTCTTTCAATCCATATTAATTATCTTAATAAGAGGCACGTTCCCTGTTCACTGACGCTCTTCACCCGCCCCCCATTGCTCGCTGTTATTCATTCTTAACAGGTACTTGTTATATTTAGATTGTTTTAATGGGATGTTTAATATTTTAATGAATTCATATTTTGCCTCAATAAGAAATTAACAAAATTATATAGTTAAGATCTCTAACTTAGCCTTTTCTTATAAACAACATAATAAATTATTTGATTTTCTGTTCTGCGACCATTATAATTTATAATTTTATGAATTCAATTCAATAATTTATAAGGGATTTGTTTGGTTTTTCATGAATTAATTGCACAACTCGTTAAAAATAAACTTAGAGGAATAAAAATTACAGGAGATTACAATATCCGATTTTGAGCATTGAAATATGACAGACAACCAAAAATAGAATGCTAGTCTTATATAGATTAAAAGACATAAGTAACATCGATTTATTTTTATTTAATCCATAACTTCATTCAATTCCGAGAAAGTTTATTTTCCAAGCACTGAAATTACCGAGGTCAACAATACACGTAACCATGGAAGTTTTGTAAAAGTTAGGAAAACTTGAACATAAATTCAATAAAAGCGATTTCGACTGAGATAGTAAAATACGACAAGAATAAGAATCTATTAATTTAGGTGGGTTCAAGCAAATATTAGTAACAATATCTTGATTTTCAGATGTTTTAAAGGAAACAAAAATGAAACCCATTAAAATAAAACTGTGATTTTTACGTTTTATCTCATCCTCATCCTCTGTATTTGAACCCGTGATCGTTCACGAAATTATTTTAGATCATTACGCAGATATTCATTAACAATGATACTCGGAGGAATTTCAGACTTCTAAGTTTATTTCTAATCGAGTTATTCACAAAATTCGATCTTTAGGATCACGATGATTCCCATTTACAATTTCATTTAAAAATATTACTGCTGTAAAAATGACAAATAATATTACAATAATATTCAGCTTTATATTATATTTTGATATAAATATTATAAACAATTAAGATACTATTTCTACATTACAGTTAAAAACACGATGCTTGGTCGTAAAAAATTATCGGGAGCCGAATGTCGCAAGAGAAAAGCTGAGATTCAATTAGAAATTAAAAAGCAATCGGGGTCTATACAAAAATTCTCAAAAGAAGATCCGGCTTTGAGAGAATCCGCAATACAAGAAAATGTGGTTCTCGAAGACAAGAAAAATCCATCTTCGCATAGGTCTACGGAAGTGGCGGATAGTGCGATCAATTCTGATCGTGGATATGAATGTAGAGATGGAATTGTTGACAATATTTCGGATCCTGCAACCTGGCCCTCTGTTATCACAGATTCATTTAGATTAGAGGCAGTTTTAAGAGGACCAACAAAGCTAAGAGCAGATATTAATTACCCTAAAGATAAGAATAACCGACGATTTACTGCTGCAAACGTCAAAAGGAAGCTGAGAAATGGAGAGGAGATTGATAGATCATGGCTTGTTTACTAAACAATTAAAAATGCAGTGTTTTGCTTTTTTTGTAAACTCTTTAGCTTGACAAAAATTTCTTTAACTGAAGATGGTTATAATGACTGGAGAAATTTGAGTCAAACCCTTAAAGAACATGAAACCTCACCAATTCACTTTGAATCACATAAAACATGGATAGAATTCAAGAAAAGGATTTTTGGTAATGAAACATTAGATTCGTATTTACAAAAAATTTGAGTGCTGAAACTCGTCATTGGTAAGGAGCATTAGAGAGACTATTTGTTATAGTCGAATTTCTCGGCCGTCACTGTCTCGCATTTAGGGGCTCATCAGACAGATTGCATGAAAGCAATAATGGTAATTATCTACAATTAGTAGAGTTGCTGGCAAAATTTGATTCAGTCATGGCAGAGCATCTGCAAAGAGTAAAATCAAATGAACACCATAGTCACTATTTAGGGAAAACTATTCAAAATGAACTAATACAGCTAATGTCCACGGCAGTGCGAAATAAAATATTAGAAAATTTGAAGCAGGCAAAATATTATTCGATAATTGTTGATTGTACACCAGACATAAGCAATATTGAACAGATGTCAATAATAATACGTTTCCTCAACATCAATCAAGGGGTAGAAATTTGTGAGCACTTCCTGAATTTCATTCCGGTGAAGAGAACAACTTCATCAGAACTTACCGAATTTTTATGGAACTTGAAAAGTTAGGTATTCCCATGAGTAATATGCGCGGTCAAGGTTACGACAATGCTTCAAAAATGAAAGGCAGACAATCGGGTGTTCAAAAAAGGATACTTGATGTAAATAATCGAGCGTTTTTTGTTCCTTGCCGTGCTCACTCCTTGAATCTTGTCATCAATGATGCTGCTAAATCATCTCATATCGCTGTTTCATTTTTTAGTATAATACAAGCTATCTATGTTTTTATGAGTGGATCTACAAGACGCTGGGCTGTTTTAATTAAAAATGTTGCTAAGTTAACTTTAAAACCATTTAGTGAAACTAAATGTGAAAGTAGAATAGAGGCGATCAAACCTTTCAGGTTTCATTCTGGTGATATTTACGATTCTCTTTATGAAATAAGTGAAGATTCATCCTTTGATCCAATTGCTCGACATGAAGCAGAAACATTGGCTAATCAAATGAAAGATTCCCGTTTTATTTGCTGTATTGTTGTCTGGTATAATATTTTAAAGACGATTAACATAGCCAGCAAGTATTCACAGGAAGAAAAAATATGCATTTCGAAAGTTGTTGATATATTAAAATCAACCATATAAACCCTAAAGAAATGTCGATCGGACATTGCATTTGATGAAGTTTTAGAAGAGTCAAAAATAATTGCCGTTGATTTGGAAGTCCAACCATTTTTTCCCATAAAGACTCGTATTCGTCCCCGACGAAAAACTTTTAACTCTGCTCCAGATGAATCCCTAATTGATTTGAAGACGCAATTCAAAGTAGATTTTTATTTCTCTGTCTATGACGTAGTAATCATGTCCGTAGAAGAAAGAGTTATGCAATTACATAACCACAGTAATATATTCAGTTTTCTATATGATGTAAATAATATTAAAAACATTTCCAAAGATGAACTTTTTAAAAAATGTTTGGATCTACAAGCAGCACTAACAAACTCAAATGATGTCAATGAGACTGATTTGGATGGCTCGGAAATGTTAGAGGAAATAACAGCACTGTTCCCTTTAATAAAAACGGATTGGACACCATTAGATGTGTTGCAATTTGTTTTACCAAATGATTTTGCTCCTAATTTGGCAGTTGCATTGAGAATTATGCTAACTCTCCCAATAACGGTAGCGTCGTGTGAAAGAAGTTTCTCTAAATTAAAAATTATTAAAAATTACTTGAGATCAACTATGTCTCAAGAGCGACTGATAGGTCTGGTAACTATTTCTATAGAGCACGATATTCTAAAAAAATCAAATTTGAAGACATACTTCAAGACTTTGCATCTGTAAAAGCCAGAAAACAGAAATTCTTGTAATATTTGTGACTTTTACATTCAATTCGACGTAAATATATTTAATTTTTGTTATTTTTTATTAGTAACATTTAATCTTATTATTCTGTGTATTAAAAATTTTTATATCAAACCTTTTTATTATTAAATAGATACAAATTCAAAACAATCAAATTTTAAATTTTTTTAGTAAAAGCATGAAAAACGTCCTGTAAAAATGTATGAAAATTTAATAATAAATTCTCTGTAAATATATTTCATTGGATCCGGACAACGCACGTCCCCAAAAAAACAGTATAAAAGATAAACAAATTTTTTAACCCGAAAAAACAGATTTCAGACCGAAGAGATCATTAACAATCATAATTAATTTATTAAGTGAAAGTATTTTAATCTTTATTTATAAACATTTAAAAATTAATCTACGTGTAAAAATAAAGAAATAATAGAATTAAGATTGAAGAATGAAAGATCATGAATTTTTGGGGTTAAAAAATTTATGTTTTCCTTTTTTACTATTTTTTGGGGACGTGCGTGGACCGGTAGCCTATTTCATTACTGGAAAAATTATTATTTTGTGATAATTAAACAAGACTATCTCATCACCTATTTGGATGGTAACAATCTTTATCAAACAAGATCGCAAAAATTTTTACCGACGAGGGCGCCCGAAAGGCTCCGCGCTTGGGGCGCCAAAATATCTTGGGCCGGGCCTGTTGCTCAGTAAATATCAGCACGGTTTTAGGAAGGCAAGATCTTGTGAAACTCAGCTCGCTCTGTTTGCACATGATATACTACGATCCGGTGATCGAAAGACCCAGCTAGACGCGGTTTTTCTTGACTTCAAGAAGGCATTCGATAAAGTCCCTCATATTAAGTTTTTGAAAAAATTACAAGCCTGTGGAATAAATCAAAAGATAGTGGATCAGGGACTTTCTCAATGATCGGGAACAAATGGTAGTCATAGATGGATTTAAATCAGATTCGGTCAGCGTGTCCTCCGGCGTTCCACAGGGAAGTGTCATCGGTCCCTTATTATTCCTTATATACATAAATGACTAGATAATGTTAATACAAGTAAAATCAAGTTATTCGCGGATGATACGGTAGTTTACAGAGAGATTAACAGTCCTGCTGATCAAGCATTACTTTCTAACTACCTACACGCAATTCTCGAGTGGTGTAAAGAGTGACAATTAGAGCTGAACTTAGGTAAGTGTTCCGTCATGAGATTCTGGAGAAACAAAGAAATTGAGGCGATGAATTACAGTATAGAAGGCGTACATCTAAAATTAGCCGAATCCATCAAATACTTAAGTGTCATTTTAACAAGTAACCTCTCGTGGGACACTCACATACGAAATATATCCGGGAAAGCTAAGCAGAAACTAGGATTCATCAAACGGATAGTAGGTAAAAGCGAAGAAAAAGTCAAAGAGACATGTTACTTTTCTTTAGTTAGACCGCTGCTAGAGTATGCGTCGAGCATATGGGATCCGTACGAGAAAGGATTAATCGCCGAGTTAGAGAAAGTGCAGCGAAAAGCTGCTAGATTCGTCAAAAATTGTTATGATAGAAATAAAAGCGTTACAGGCTTGATACAGGACTTAGGATGGGAATCACTAGCTGAGCGTCGATCACGTGCTAGGTTAAAACTTCTTGAAAGACTTAAAACGAGTACTTTCTCCAGCGACGTCGAAGAAATAATAAGAACTCCCACCTATATCGGTAGAATGGACCATCCTCGTAAAATAAGAGAGATAGCCTGTATGACAGAGAGATACAAAGGCTCATTTTTCCCTAGAACGATAGCTGAGCAGAATAAAACTTGCGATCAAAAGTAACCTCGCGTAGGGGCGTAAACCAAGGCCTAATTTTGGAGTTTTCCCCTTGGTGTTAATACACCCCCTGCCACACAACCTTGCGGTGGCTTGCAGGGTAAACTGTAGATGGAGAGTTTTACTGAAATCTGTCGCTCTCAAAGAACGCATTTGGAAACTCTGTGTACTCAGAGATGGAGTACACCTTTCTAAACTTGTTATCAAAGCTCAACGTAATAATCAATATATTCATTAACCAACAAATAATTCGAATAAGTACACACTTTCCATTATTTCTTTTATTGTGGTAGTGGGTGTTCATCGTATTGCCCTGATCTGTAAACAAAATGGGAGATTGGAGCAATGAAAAAGTACTGAACTTCGTTGAATACTACCGTGAATATCCTGTTATGTGGTGTGTAATTAATATGGATTATAAAAACAAACTCGGAAAATAAGATGCGCATAAAAATGTGAAAAACAGTATTGCACGGAAAAGTCCAGCAAGCAGCTCTTCGTTCAACATATAAAAGCACTATGGTTCACCTTCCGTGTACACAGATACTATCGTGCTTTTTCGCATGCGATTGTCGCATATCAATAAGCATGAGACAGTAGCATGCGATTCAGAATGCTGATGAAGCACCGTCTAAACATACCTTAAAGTAGACCCGAGGAAACCTTCGATGACAGAAAGCGATTTGCGAGGCCTCTGACAGGAGGCCTTTTAGAAAAGAGGCTTTTATTCACAACGCGCATTTAATATCAGCAATGGAAATATAATTCGTATTTGAGGAACAGAATTGTCTTCGCTTTATTTGATCTATAATGTAGACATTATGGAACCCTAATCGATATCAGCAAACATTTGCTCAAATACGGTATTGATCGACGTAAAGACAGCGAATGAATGCAGAAATCATGCAACCTGAATGATTGTGGTTTTATACGAACTTCCCAAATAGCTGGGAATAAATATCAATAATGAGGTCAGCTCAACCCTGTGGAATTTACCCATCATGAAAAAAAGAACTTAGTTAAATTTGTGGAAGTAACTAAGTTCTTTTTTTCATGAAGTTGGGAATAAACTTTAAACAAGAAGTCCAAACCAGGACTAATGTAGGCTGGTTTCCCAAAGTTGAAGTCCCGAATTGATTACTTATATAGACAAGAAATGTTTCAGTCATTCCAAGGAATTCTCATATCATAAATACCATATGTAATTCATAATTTTTCAATGATAGGGAAAAACTGAAAAGCAAATTAATAGAGCATTATAAGCTTTAAAATACTAAAAACAATGTCAAAACCCTTTCTGACATATTTTGCATGTATTTTTTTTAAATAAACGAATTTAATAAATGTTACTGTTTATACGCTAATATATCTGGATCAACTGTCCATTACTGAAGGGTAGTCGAGCGGAAAATAAAATAATCCATTTGTTCACTCGTCTATGCTCAAGCCGAGTTCGGTAATAATCGCCTCCATGGCAACAATCCGATAAAATGCTATTTTAAACGCTAGAACGCTGTATTCGTATAAATTCTAAAAAATACGATCAATTTTCAAAATTCGGCGATAAGAATTAGAATCTACATTCTTTTCCCCTTAGAATAGTGCAAACCTCGCTCCGATATCACCATTTTACGATATTTTCAAGTATTAAAGAAAACATCTCTGCACAATGGATTTGGAATTTACTATGTAAATCAAATAGGGAAAAAACGTTCCTGGAATCGAGCCCGGGACTTCAATCTTCGCCAAATAAAATATAGCCCGGAGGTGGACCCTGGCAGCACAAGCCTCATACTAAGTTTCATGAAAATCGGTCGATTGGTGCAAAGGTTGTTAGTAGGGGACACACACACATACACAGACAAGACCATTTCATAAGGTTATGTTTCCTTTGGAAACCAGCCTAAACACTTTAATTTATAAGGCTATTCTTTACAATAAAAATGGCTGTTTATTATTTAACTTTCATTTAAAAAGTCAAGGATCTTAATTTTAATTAATATTATCGAATCCTAAAGTGCCTGCAGAGCGATTTGTGTGTATTGTTTAAACTTAGACACCATACGTAATACCTCTTCAAACATCCAGCTCAAACAAAGCTAATAGGAGAACTTAGCATATGAAATACTAGTAGTATAGATTTATTGAATATAACTGATTAATACTGCTTCTGTAAACAACGCCGCATCTATTTTCTACAATAAACTAGAAGACCTGTGACATGCTCTTATCAACTTAAACTATTTTTAATCATACACCCCGAATAACAGCATACAAAAATTTGGACAAAATCCGGACTTTTAAAATTTTACTTTTTAAGCACAAAAATTGTATTGTGGTGTTATAAAAATATAGGGAATATAATTAAGCATTGTTAAAGTAAATTGTCGACCATAAATGTTTTTATTACTTAAACATTTACACATAAGTATCATAAAATGCCATAATACTTAAAATTTCATGTGTTATTATGACTAGTTATCCGAAACAATTCTGACGATGCAGACTAAATAGGTATATAACATATAGAAATATACAATTTTTATGCATATCTTGAATAACATATTTAAAAATATTCGCTTTAAACCAAACTTCACCAATTAACTTAAAAGTTAAACTGGTTATTTAAAAAATAATATGACAAATTACATTATTACCGCGGTTTGCGGGACGACTTATTTACAAATTAAAAGCAAAATGATCGAATAAAGAGTAAAATAAACTATTTAACATCTTACGGTATAATTAGAGATAAAACGTTAAAATCACAAATTGCAATACTCACCAATATTGTGTAGACGAGTTTTTAAAGCCAATATAAGTATTTAATAAATGATTAAATGGAAAGTAGGCATCATAAGTTCTGTTTGGATCATCTTGTTGAACTTGAAGACTTAAGGCACGTTGTATGGAAGCATCTCCCCATGGTGTTTTCAGTTTGGAGACACGAATGCAGTTCCTTCCAGTTTCTAAAGTTTTCAAAATGAAAACGGGATATTTTGTGAGTTTTTAAATCGCGTGATAAATGTACCCAATCAAAGTGGCCATTCACAGCCCAATTATTACGATTAAAAAAATAAAATGCATACCAAACAAAACTCGGCTTCTTTTATTTTGAATAAATAAACCAAGACCTGGTAACACTTTCGTCATTGGTTAGGCGATAATTATAGAGGGAAGGTGAAGGGTGCCTACCCTTAGTGTTTATCGGTAAATCATATTTTTATGCGTTCTTTGCACGAAGTGAACGCATATAGGGGAAGTCGTTTCCGTCCGTCCGTCCGCATGTTAAAACTCCAAAAACCACCTGACGTATCATGATGAAATTTGGTATTGGGGAGTTTTGCTAAAATTGGTCGAACGATTTCAATTTTGGTAAAAATCGGACAACAATGATCGCCCGAATCGTCCTGGACTCATGTAGGGCATCCCTAAACGGTTCTGGTGTGCACTACACTGCCGAGGCTGCGGAGGCGGTAGCGCGTAGGGTGTTTGAGCATTCTAGGGCTTTTTTATGTTAGATTTAAGCAATTGTAATTTTTCAGCAAGCTTTGAGATGCACGTCAATAGTAGATCAGATGGTAGGTTAGGATGTAGGCAGCTTACAGGTACGGGATTAATGGAGAGCACAATAGAGGAAAATGTAAGAAATTCGTGCGGTAACGGAATTATCGAAGGTATGGGGATAAACGATTTTCCATGCAACAGTTCCGTAGATAATGCGTGCGACCTTAATAGCGCTATAAACCCGACGTTAAGTAGCAGTAGAATACATTCCAAGCGTAGAAATAGTCGACATAGTAGGAAGGATAAGGAGGCAGTAAATAATCATAATAATTATAATATTAATAATAATAAAAATAATAATAGCTCAGTAGAGCGCGAGGAATCGTTACGTAGTAATAGCGAAAAACTAAAAATCATTGCGGTTAATAGTCGCAGCATTCGCAGGAAGGAGGCCGAATTTGAGCATCTTATTCGTAGTCTGTGTGCTGATGTAGTTATAGGCACAGAAAGTTGGCTTACGGCAGACATAGTCAGTCAGGAGATCTTTCCTCGTAACTATAGCGACTTCAGAAAAGATCGATGTATCCGGTAGGGAGGTGGAGTCTTTATAACAGTTAGCAATAAATACGAAAGTTACCCAATACAGATTTTCGAAGACGAAGTCGAAAGTGTTTGGTGTCGTGTGAAAGGAAGCGACTCAAAAACTATAAATATATGCGCTTTTTATAGACCCCCAAATGCGAGCGTGGAAACTATTCATTCTCTGGAGAAACAAGTGGCGACGCTAAATTCGTCTAATAAAGACAAAGCCATTATAATCGGGGGAGATTTCAATCTTCCGTCAATTGATTGGAGCCATAATAGCTTTTATCCCGGAGGTAGAGAGCGTGAATCGTGCGAGGCTTTACTAGAAACTTTCGGTAAGCACTCATTGTACCAGTTAGTGAGATTTCCCACGAGATTTAATAATGTATTAGATTTATTTGTTGCTAATCTTCCTGAGCGTATGAATAGAGTATCTGATGCTGAGGGAATAAGCGATCACAAGGCAGTGTACGTGGAATTTCAGTTAATTATTGAGAAACAGGTTAAGGCCAAAAGAAAACTTTATGTATTCGTCAAAGCCGATTTGACAAGATTTAGGTCTTTTCTGCGAAATAAATATACTAATTTCAGCGATTTAACCGATAGTGCAGACGAGGAGGAATCCTGGTGCATGTTCAGAGATATGATGCGAGAGTGTACAGATAAATTTATTTCGAGCAAACTGAAGCGTGATAGTGCAGAACCTAGATGGTACAACCAGGAAGTAAGAAGCGCTCTCCGACGGCAAAGAAAACTCCACTCTCGTGCAAATAACACATCCTCAACAGCTACGGTCGAACAGATTGCAATAATAAGGCAGCAATACAAGGAGGCGCGCTCCATGGCCAGAGTAGAAATGCGTAATGCGTTTAACAATTATAAAAAGAAGGTTCTACAGGATAACTTGAAAGAGAACCCAAAAGCATTTTGGTCTTACGTCAGGGAAGTTCAAGGTAGGGGCCCCACTATTGCGTCACTGCGATCGGAAACGGGAAACGTAGTTCACGATAGTACGGATAAAGCAAACCTATTAAATCATCACTTTCAGAAAGCTTTTACTCGTGATGACGATGAATGTGAAACCCCTATTCCTATGCGTCAGGGCGATTCGATGGAAGATTTGGTATTTTCGGAAAATGGCATCGCGCTCCAACTTCATTCAATTAAGCCAAATAAATCTCCTGGACCGGAAGAAATTCCCGCGCGTGTAATGAAAGAATTAGCTGCTGAAATCGCGCCTTATTTGAAAATTATATTCGAGAAATCCATTAGGGAAGGAGTAGTTCCTAAAGATTGGAAGGTGGCTCACGTTACGCCCATCCATAAGGGTGGCGACAGAGAGAACCCCGAAAATTATAGGCCGATATCCTTAACTTCATTATCGTGCAAGATACTTGAGCACATAGTCTTTAGCTCTGTAATGCGCTATTTAGATAGTCATTCATTGCTTAGCGGATGCCAACACGGATTCCGGAGAGGTAGATCATGCGAAACGCAGCTCGGTCTATTCGTGGACGATTTGTTGCGATGCGGAGAGAAAAATACTCAGGTCGATGCCATATTCATTGATTTCAGGAAGACGTTCGATAAAGTAACTCATAGGAAATTAATTGCGAAGTTAGGACAATGTGGTATCAATCCGAAAGTTGTCAGTTGGGTGAGTGACTTCCTCTCGAATAGGGAACAGATAGTTGTCATCGATGGGAAATACTCGTCCCCTGTTAAAGTTGCTTCGGGTGTTCCTCAGGGAAGTGTATTGGGCCCTCTGCTCTTCTTAATCTATGTAAATGATATTTGCTCGGTTGTTCGTAGTAAAATTAGGCTTTTCGCCGATGATACTGTTCTATATAAAGAAATAAAAAACCAGGAGGATCATCAGCCACTGCGTGAAGACTTAAGAGCCATTTCAGCGTGGTGCAAAGAATGGCAAATTGAAATTAATTATACGAAATGTGCCGCAGTCACGTTCTGGAAAAGTAAGAACAAAGATTTAGGTTTCGAGTATAAAATAGATGAAATGAGCATTCGACAAGCTGAGTATATAAAATATTTAGGAGTAACCATTTGTCGAGATCTTTCGTGGGACATGCACATTCGTCGAGTTATAGGCGCGGCCAACAAGAAACTGGCATTTATAGGTAGAATAGTACGGAACACTACTGAGAAAGTACGTGAAACATGCTACTTATCACTGGTAAGACCGCAATTGGAATACGCAGCGAGCATATGGGATCTGTACGATAAGGGACACATAATTCAACTAGAAAGAGTACAGCGCAGAGCAGCCAGATTTGTAAAACAAAAGTACGAACAGAAGGAAAGCGTCACCTCTTTACTGAGCGATTTGAACTGGGTATCACTGGAGGACCGTAGATTGAACTCAAGGTTGATACTCCTGGAGAAATATAGATCGGTATGTCTAAAAGAGGAGGTTGTGGGAATAATTGAAGCACCAACGTATATAAGTAGAAATGATCGAGACGATAAAATACGTTAGATCGATTGTAGGACGGAGCGTTATCTGGGCTCGTTCTTTCCGAGGACAATACGAGATCACAATAGGAAATTTCGAATTGCGTTAGACAATCTTTAGGTAGGATTTGGTGCATTGCACCCCCTGCCACTCACCAACTAGGTGAATTGCAGGGTAACTTGAAGATGTAGATACCTTCCCTGCGTAATGACTTGGGTGCCGTTATTCATGATATCGTAGAAAAGGCAACCTGTTAAACGGTCATTTTGTAAAAGCATTTACAGCCGTCAGCGACCATTGCGTGCATTATGCAGCCACTATAAGGAGGAACCTGATGGACGATATAGTATTTTCTGATGTGGGAATAGCAAAGCAATTAAGTTCCATCATACATAATAAAACCACTGGCCCGAAGAAATTCCTGCTCGCGTTTTAAAAGAATTAGCTGAAGAAATAGCACCTTTTCTTCGGATAATCTTCGAGAAATCCATTTCTCGCGCAGAGGTACCTAACGACAGAAGGTTAGCGCACGTTACCCCCAATTCATAAGGGCGGCGACAAGGAGAACCCAGAAAATTAAAGGTCGATTTCCTTAACTTCGATATCGTGTAAGATTCTCGTTAGCAATATAAAGCGATTTCTTGATAGTAATTTATCGTTAGATGATTGTCAACACGGCTTCAGGAAAGGTAGGTCTTGTGATACTCAGCTCGGTCTTTTTGTGAATTGTATACTGAGAAGCGGAGAAAATAATACGCAGGTCGATGCCATCTTCTTAGATTTAGGAAAGCCTTTATTAAGGTACCTCAGAGGAAGTTAATAACGAAATTAGAAACATTAGGCGTTAATTCTAAAATCGTTATTTGGAGCTGAACTAAATATAGCAAAATACATTTTCATATACGTATATACCCTGCAAGCCGCCAATGGCGTGTGGCAGGGGGAAAATACAGTATATTATAATTATATGCGAATATTTCAGAAATGTAAGTAATAAAGTCCATCCAAAATCTTTATAATTCAATGGATTTGAGATAGAAATTCTAATTTTCGAATTTTTTAGGAACATCATAAAGATCAAATACAGCATAATAAATAGAATGTCGTACACAATAAACTTGTAGCTCAAGAATTACAAATTCCTTTATTTCTCTCGACTAAATCCAGCGTAGCACTTCGTCACTCCAGTTGCAGAGTGCTGCTTCACGGTTCTCGCGGGCAAGACAAATCTACATCATACCGTGTAAGTTATTAGTCCGGTGGATGGCAGGGGGTGCATAGCACTTCTCAATCACTTTAAACTCAGTTACGACCTCATTATTCGATTATTTCCCCTGATTGTTCTTGGAAAAAAGATCCCTTGTATCGTTCAGTCCTATAATCGATCTCGCGAAACTTATTTTCATTGTCCTTTCTACCGATATAGGTGGGATCTTTGATGAATTCACCGCTCTAGCTAATCCTTCTAAGCGATACTTTTCTAATAGCCTCAGTCTAGCCTGTGATCCTCGAGCTATCACCAGGCCAAATCCTCAATTAATGGAGAGACGCATTGCCTAGCATCGTAATTTATTTTCACGAATATGGCAGCCCTTCTCTGAACCTTCTTCATCTTAAGTATGCGGACCCTCCCATAAGGGTCCCATACTTCTGCTGCATACTCCCCCCCTCTTGCCCCCACCTGCTCACGCCCATGATGATAATCCCTACCTTTTCTCTTGCCATTGGCTATGCTCTTAATTACTTGTCGTCTAATGAGAAGTTATTTTGTTTCTATCCTTTCCTGGAAGTATTTAAGGAGTGCAGAGTAACATTCTTCTGTTGAAGTTATCTCTCTTACTGTTGTGGTATTATTTAGGCATTAAGGAGGTGCGATTTTTGTCTATGAAGTGACTCTCGACATGGAATCAACGAACATATCGCCATTTTAAAATGGAATTGCTGGTGTAACGTCGAGTCTTCATTATTGTATTATTCCAATTCACGTATATTGAGAAAGTATGTTTTTAAATATCTCCTATCTTGCATTACTGGCAATGTTTTCCTTAATGTTCTTTACTTTTATTTACAATTAAATTACCCAATAACATCTGATAAATGTATGTACATACCATATTCTAGTATTCCAATCTGTTTCAGAGTTCAATATATTAAAATTACATAACTTTAATCAAAACTTAACATGTTATAGATTTTGTATTATGTGTCTCGACGCCTTCATTTATTTAATTAATGCAATATTTTATGCGATTTCTAAATATTTTTATTTTTAATATTTTTAGGGGGATGGCGATAGATTACGTGAAGAGTCAAAAAGGTCACGATCTTTTAGTTTATAACGGATTCACTTTCCGTGGAGAACGTGAACACAAGGGCATTACTTATTGGAAATGCACTGATTATGACAGCAAAAAATGTCGCGGACATGCAAGTGTTATGGATTGGAGAGTTATTAATCATACTAGTCATAACCATGTGGGTGATTCTTCGAAGATTCACGCAAGATCTGTAATAAACGATATCAGAGAAAGAGCTGGAGAAACGCAAGAAGCTACTTGTCGGATTGTTGCCTCTTCCACATGCTCGTTACCATTAGCTGTTTATGGACAACTGCCTTCAGTTCCCCTTTTGAAACGCACGATCCAACGGACTCGCAAACATAAAAATCTTCCGCCTTCGAACCCGAAATGCCTGGCAGAACTACATTTTCCAGAAGAACTCACTAAAGCTGTTAAGGGACATCCTTTCTTACTCCATGAGAGCGGACCATCAGACGAGCGTATTCTTCTTTTTTCGACTTACCGGAACTTGGATTTGTTGGCGCGATGCAAGCATTGGTTTGCCGATGGCACGTTTAAATCCGCTCCGCGACTCTTCACGCAGATATATACCATTCACGCAATGGAGTATGATACTGTAATTCCACTAGCTTGTGGAGGAAAATCCAACAAGTAGAAGGAATGCAGCAGATGTACATCTCCGACCCTGACTTCTCTCTTGAAATCAGGCAATTACTTGCCCTTGCTTACGTTCCTGAATCTGACGTTATCCAGTCTTTTGAAGTTCTTATTGATTCTAAGTACCACGTTGATAAGAAGGAGATCCTTCAGCCAATGATCGATTATTTTGAAGATACCTGGATTGGAAGAAGGAACCGCAGAAATGGACGTCGTGGGCTAAACTTTCCTATTAAATTGTGGAACTGTCATGAGGCTGTTAAGATAGGTTTTCCTAGAACTAATAATGCATTGGAAGGTTGGCACCGTGGCTTCAGCCAGTTAAATGGATCCAGTCATCCAACCATATGGAAATTTATTGAATGCTTACAAAAAGAACAAAATGTTCATGAAGTAAAAATTGAACAATATATTTCCGGCAAAAAACCCTCAAAAAGCAGAAAAATTTACCGAGACACATACAAACGTACCGAAGGTCTCGTAAAGGATTACCACAATCGAGATAGATTAGATTTCTTGAAAGGAATCGCCCAAATTTTTCATCTTCACGCATAAGACTTTTTGAATTCATTATCTCTTGTAATATTTTTCTTACAATTTTTGATATACCTTAAAATAAAACGTACTTTCAAGTATCTTTTGTAATGTTTTAACAGTAATTTTCAAATGTATTAGTTTTGACTTTTAATGAAAATATATGTCCATATTCATTAACTACATATTTTCTATTTCTTTCGTGCACTCTGTATCATAGTCGCCCATCATGTATACCTGTAATAACTAATGTACTTTAGATCTAAGTAATACTTCAGGATTTTTTAAAACGAATTTGGAGCCATAATAATAAATCTTTAAAAAGTTTTTCATAATGAAACCAATAAAAAACTAGCTAATGTCGTTCTTTTAAAATGACCTACTACCGCTCAAAAATCTGGTAAATGTTTCTACAGGATGTAGAATTCGTTTTTTATGTTAATTTTAGTAATTCCGGTAAATTCTGCGCACTTTTGAAATATTCACTTATAACTATAATTTTCTGGTTAAACATTTCCGACTATTTTTAAAGTAATAACCAGCAATTATTTATTACCTATAATAACTACAATACTGACTTTTGCTAAACTGTGTTCAGCCATTTTGACGTTGGCTGTTTTTTACATTCCGATTTTTCGCTGTTTTGACGTTCGCTGTTATTTATGCGCTGTTATGACGTGATACCGGTTGCGGGTGGGGCGAAGGGGGACATGAAGAGAGAAACAATAAAAATAATCTTTAATAATTAATTTTATTTTTTATTTAAACCAAACACATCTTCACTATCGAAAGTCAAGAAGACAAAAATAGATATCCGCATGTAACATCGCGCAAGCGCCCCTTCCCACCATGTATCGAACAGAAAAACATTGTACGAATTCCCTTCTTACTTTTCTGTTATCCAATTTGTAAACGGCTTCTTTTATACGACTCCGTCAAATACTGTTCTATAGGAATTTAGAATTTATTTTTATTCCTTAGTAGCGCGTATAAAAGGAATTAAAGTTGTTTTTTATTTTTTTAGTCTTTAATTTGATGAAAAACCGTTGTTATTCTTTCATAAATAAACATTTATTTGATTTTACCATATCAATATTCCAGATTCCAATATAGGCAGATACTCTAATTATCATAATCAATATATTCCAACATTACTCATGCACGTACTTGAACAGATATTTACAATAATATTAATTCACATATGAATGTAGAATGTAATTCATAGAGAGTTATTAAAAGAAGACCTACTTAATTATTTTTAAATAATAAAATTTAGATGATAATATTACAAATAAGTACCATAGAATATATAATTACATAAATTTTCTTAAGACGATAAATATGTACACACAGTAACATTTAACAGAAGAAAGAATACCTCAAAAGCACGACTTACGAGCGATCCTTCCTCGATAAGTTTTAGAGAAACTACCAGAATATAAGGGTTCAATGCATATGGAGAAGGGATGAAAGTGTATGGGGACAATAACCTCCAACTTTAATCAAAATCCAAGTTAAGAATCGTGAAACATTTTTACTGAGAACACTCCACGGGATAGACTCAAAGGGAGGGTACCAAGACGATTAGCGGCTGTCTTCAAAGTACCACTACGTTTCTTTCCCTTAACCTCTTTTAATAGGGTTCTGATAAACATCAGTAGTACGTATTCTTGACCCTCTCTCTATGTATTGAATCTCACCATTGATCCGACAGATATCATCACAAAGATGCATCTCTACAAATGCTTAGCATGTATTCTCAAGAAAACCATTTGCCTTTGCCTTATTCGGTGTTGAAAAGTATTTATGCGAACCGAAAAAATTGAACGAAATAAATAACGGTTTTCGGTTTCGGTTCGGGTTCAGAAAAATATTTTTTTTCGGTTCGGGTTCGGTTTCACTCCACCTAAAATAACGGTTATTTTCTGTTTCGGTTTTTGGTTCGGTTCCGGTTCGATGCCCTGGTTCGAATCGAATAAAAGTTCTGAAGATCTTGATGACTTGAAAAATGTCCTAACCCAAATGCGCCTCAAAAATATGGCGTCTGGTTGCGGTCCCTCCACCGCTCCATGCCACCACACGGCCCTGGACGAACTTATATTTTTACAGAAAAATGACCCCCAAAATCAGCCTGCGTCTTATACCCCGAAGGTAAGATTAGTACTGTCCTCAATACTGACACTAACGACTACACTTGTCCCCAAATGGAGTAATTGGTAGTCATTCATGACAAAAACATTAAAATATACGTAATTAATAATGAATACTTTGTTAATATATACAGTAATAACTTATGCCAGTGCTCTCCAACTTTTTTTATTTCACGGCACACCTATAGATTTTTTCATTCATCGCGGCACACCAAAATTAATTTCACGCGAAACTTCGTTGAATATTTCTATTACAACATCAGAAAATAATTAAAATAATCGACATCAAAAATAAATGAAAAATAAAATATTCTCTTAAGAAGGGAATAAATTGTGGCTAAAAGTCATTGAAAATCATTTTTATAATTCAGTGAATTTGTGAAATAAAACCAAAATTAATTTTTCAAATTTTTTACCAGTATCACCATGTTCAGATGCAGTACAACATGTTTATAACGACATCGAAGGAACGGTAAATATATTTTCCCTATAATGAATGTCTTAACATCTAAAGATGTATGAGAACTTTATTAAATAATTTTATCAGTGAGAAACCGGTTCCTGTCTTGAAGAGCAGTCTTTTGATGTTCGGCTCTATAGTGGAAAGAGCCACTCGAAGTTTCTGGTCGAGGTATTTCAGACACGATCTCTTATTATTCTTAATCAGCGACAATGTTGAAAAACTTAATTCACATAGATATGTTGTAGGAAACGGTAACAACGCATCAATTGCACATTCAGCGATGGTTGGGTATTCATTCCTCACTTGCAGTCAAAACTCATCCAGAGGCATATCATCTACCTTCAGGTTAAGACTGCGATAGTTCCTGAGTTCAATGAATTCCCTCTAATTTTTAGGGAGAAATCATTAATTGATAAGTCTGCAAATGAAGAAACTTCTTACGCTCGTTTGTAGCTTGAGAATTACAAATTCGGATTTTCCCTTGCATAAATTCCGTACGTCCCGCAGCACACTAAGTACTTCGTTACGGCACACCACTGTGCCGCGGCACACCGGTTGGAGAGCACTGCCTTATGCAACGTGAATTCAAAAGATGTTTTTTTCATTTTGCGCTTCATTACATGTAGCAATTACAATTTCGGTCCGTTTTTTGACGTTAGTCATATGTTTTAGTTCCTAATCGGCCCGTTGAATAGCGCAATTAATGCCACGGAACATAATAATTTAGGTAGATGCAGTGGCGTAGCGGACACCCCCGCAATGAGAGGAGGTAATAGAAAGAGGGAAGGAGAATGGGGGAGAGGAAGAGAGATTGATTGATGTGGTCTTTATTTGGGGCGAGATCTTCCACCAAACCCCTCATCATGAAACATATACAATAATACATAGAACATTAGCAATGTAAATACAAGTAACAATAAAAATACAAGTATTGGAAGAGAAAAGATGTAATTTTGTTGGGAAAAATAAGGACTGAATAATGAATTCAATGTAAAAAAACCCACTGCAGGAAAACACCCACACAAGAAAAGGGGTGTGAAAAACCTGCGAAACCTACTGAGATTCACTAAAAGGATCAATAAATGAAATTTAGAACAAAAGATAAAATCTCAAAGAAAACTTTTGGCACAACACAAATAGATCATTGATAAAATAAATATAAAAATGACAAAATGAATATATATTAACATTGTTATGACTAAACAAAATGGAGAGAGTAAACAAATAAATGGATAAGATACAGTAACAAAGTATAAATCATGCACAACAAGTATTTTTTGTCAAAATCAAGATTAAGAAAAATTGAAGCATTCAGCGTGTTTAACTGTTCCTTTGAAAGGATAGGAGAGATTGATAGCAGTGTCGCTTAAATGAGAAAGAAAGAAAGAAAAATGTCTTTATTGGCGAGGTTGAGGCTAAGTAGCCCCCTCTTCCACCTAACCATTACAATTTGGTTACATCAGGATTTACATATTTAACAATTTTTTTAAAAATTTACAATCTTAATTCACAAAAAATGGTTACCACGAGAGAAATATACATATACATTCTCTTATACATATGTAGATAAGTACAACAGAGACAATTTTGAATAATTATAAATATGGAGAATTTTCATTTTATACTTTCGAATATAAATGCTTGCATTACAAATAAAAGTTGAAAAAGAAAGCTAGGAGAAAATTTAACAGAAATTTAAAAAACTAAAAAAAAATTACTATTAAAAATATATTTTTAAAACCACACTAGATAGACTTGAGCGTCGGAGTATGTAAAATACCAGAGGCTGCGTACAATACAATGTTTCCATGTTGGAGTTGATAAATCTGGCAGAAAGTGAAGTGTGTGTAGGATTACATCATTCAGTTTAGCACTTGTTCATCAAATGTAGAAAGCAGGAGTTGCGGAAGCCTTCCAGTGACTTTAGCTTTGTTGTCTTTACGGGTAACTCATTCCAAAGTCTGCAGGACGCTACATGAAATGAATTACTGAAAATCTTTGTTCTATGAGTTGGAATATTTAGCGTTCTTGAGTTACGGGTGTTTTTTTCGTGTAGGGAAGAGAGAAAGGAATAGTTCGACGAAAGATAAGAGGGAGAGTTTGAAGACAGTAGCCGAAATAGTGTATTAAGGATATGGAGTTTCCTGCGGGAATCGAGATTAAGCCATGACATCTTTTTGTAATAGTCAGATATATGATCTGATTTTTTAAGGTTAAAAATAAATCTTACGCAGGAATTTAAAGTTTTTTGAATTTTATTGGACAGCTCTACTGATAGATTACTGTAGACCACGTCGCAGTAATCTATATGAGGCAGAAGAAGAGAGGATACGAGTTTTTGCTTTAAATTCTGGGGTAGGAAGTTTTTTAGTCTCTTCAATGAATAGAGGGAGCAGTTTACTTTTTTACAAACACTCGTGATATGGTCTGTCCACGTGAGCGTGTCATTTATAATAAGACCAAGATTTTTTACGGTTTTAAAGAATTGGATGGGTGCATTATCAACTTGCAGACAGTCGATATCGAAGTTGATGTGGGAAAGGAGCTTTGGGTAACCTATCAAAATGGCTTGTGATTTAGATGGATTTATTTTTAGGACATGATAACTGCTCCAATCGGTTAGTGATTTAAGGTCCGCATTCAGTTTACTAATGGCGTCTGGAAGTTCTGAGGGCTTTGAATGTATATAGATCTGAAGGTCGTCGGAGTAGAGGTGATAGGAGCACGATATAATTGCCGTGGAGATGTCATTAATGTAGATGGAGAACGAAAGAGGGCCGAGAATTGATCCTTGTGGGACGCCTCTGGTGACGGGGAGCCAAGAGGAGGAGGAATTATTTAGAGTTACTTTTTGGTGACGGTTATTTAGGTAAGATGAGAGCCAATCTAACGTAGTATGTGAGAAACCTATGCCTTTGAGTTTGTCCATGAGAATATCCTTCTCGATTGAATCGAATGCCTTAGAAAAGTCGACTAATGTTAGAAATGTAATTTGTTTTGTGTCCATTGCTGCGCGTATATCGTCAGTTATTTTTAAAAGGGCAGTGGATGTGCTGTGGTGTTTTCTAAATCCAGATTGGAAAGGATCCAAAAGATTGCGTCGTTGGAGGAAGTCAGTCAGTTGCTCGTGGACCAGTCGTTCTAAGACCTTAGATAGGGTTGGTAAAATACTTATAGGCCTGTGATCGTTTAAATTTTCAGGAGCTGATTTTTTCGGAAGAGGAATGACCATAGCTTTTTTCCACTGTGAAGAAAATTTGCCTTGCATTAGTGATGTGTTTATGATGTCAGTAATTGACGGCAGGATATAAGGTGTGAGTTTATTAAGCATTTCTATAGAAATTCCATCTACCTCGTAAGATTTGGACTTAATAGATTTTAAGCACCTGAGTGTCTGAATCTGTGAGACAGGAGAGAAGTTGAAATCAGTTAGACTAGCTGTTGACTGGAAGTTTTTCATTCTGTCATGGGAAGAGACGGTACTGCTTTTCTTAGTTAAGGGTGTAGTAGTAAAGAATTGGTTAAGTGCGTCGAGGGAGAAGTTAGGATTGGGAATCGAGTTTTTTTGTTTACCTATGCCCGTGTTCCTTAAGTTTCTCCAAATTGATGCTTGCGATTTGTTAGTGCCAATGATTGAATGATATTATTTTAACTTGGAGTTTCTTAGCATCTGCTTGGTTTTATTGAGCAATTGCTTGTAGTATTCATGATCAACAAACCCCTTCGTCCATTTGAAGTCACGAAAAGCAGCGTCTCTAAGTTTCATAAAGTGTTTTATTTCTTCCGTTATCCACGGCGTTTGCCGTTTGGAGACGCGAACCGTTTTCATAGGAGCGTGTCGATCATAAATGTTGATTATCATGCTATTTAACGCCTCTACCTTGTCATCTACTTCCTCGGAAAACTCAGTGAAATACCAGGATACGTTGGCGGCGTCCACAAAGAAACTTGTGTCGTCTATGTTTTTGAAGTCTCTGTAATTAATGATTTTAGATTTTTGTTTTGGGACCTTAAGAGAGAAAACAATATATATTAAGTCGTGTAATGAAATTCCAGGAACTGGTAGTTGCCCGAATGATACTGTTTTGTTTATACTGGAGGTCGCTATTAAGTCAAGCCAGGTGGAAGAATATAGGGGTGTGATGTGTAGCATCGAGAGGAAGAATATCTTGCCCTAAGGAATCGAAGGAGTTTCTTAAACAGTGTGTGTCGTAGCTATTTGCGGAAAGAAGATTGGCATTAAAATCACCCATTACAATTATGTGATCTGAGTTAGGGATGTGTTCGGTTAGAGACTCAAAAATGTCCGTTAGGTGGCCTATTTTAGGTGGCCTATTTTAGGTGGCCGATAAACCGAGCCGACGATGAGTTTATGCGAGTTTAATGTAATTTCGATAAAAATAAATTCTGGGGGTTTTGAATAATGTGGTTCGCTAAGGCTAAGTATTTTATATTTCAAGTCCTCGCGTATGTATAATGCAACACCGCCTCCGATTTTACCCACACGGTCATTTCTAAGAATTCTGTAGCCTGGAATTTCCACTAGGGATGACGAAAGGTTAGGTTTTAGCCATGTTTCCGATATGGCGATGCAGTGTACTGTGTTTTCGGTTAGAGATGAGCGAAGTTCGTCCACATGTGCTATGAGGCTCTGCGCGTTTATGTGAAAGGCTTTGAAACAATGCCGAAAAGGTTTGAAGGCTTTACTGAGTAGGTCCCCCGTAGAGTTCAAGGTTCTAGAAGGAGGGTTCCTTCCGGCTCCCTGGGGAGGGGAGGGGTTGGCGTCGTCCTGAGGTGAAAGGAAATC
Source organism: Tanypteryx hageni (assembly GCA_028673005.1). NCBI lineage: Eukaryota > Metazoa > Arthropoda > Insecta > Odonata > Petaluridae > Tanypteryx > Tanypteryx hageni. Next base: position 236,140,165 of record CM054112.1, on the reverse strand, counting down.
TGGGTGGCTTGGGTCACTAGTTGAGTCACTAGTTAAATCATTGATTGGGTCGCTGGCTGGTATGTCCGACAAACTATCTGCTTTCTCATGTGATTTAGATAAATACATTGCTTACAAGCGTTTATAATTGACGATAAATATAAATCAGCCTAGAATAGCGCTAAAGAGAATCCAATCAAATAATATACAATGCGACGAATAAATAAGATATTAAAATAATGATTTCAGAAAGGAAATATATAAAATCAAATAAACTAAAAAAAATAAAATAATAAAAAAAAATTATTAAATACAACAAGAAAAGCACTCGTACAGGATAATAAGGCAAAACACAGGACGGGATAAGCTAATTATTACTGCGAGTGAAGACAATGAATAAATTCAATGTATATTTAAAAAGTAGGTATTAATGAAGTATTAAAAAGGTTAAAAGAGGAGGAGTGAAAATTTTTTATTGTTTGGGGAAGTTCGTTCCATAGTCTGCAAGCAGTTACAATGAAGGACTTGTTGAAGATTACTGTTCTGTGATGAGGAATAAGGAGTTTATGGCTCCCTCTGGTATTGCGGTTATGTACAGTGTCTATACTTCTGAATTCAGCGGCAAGATAATGCGGATTGTTGGAAGTAAATAATTGGTATAGCAAGGGAGGTAGTATGGGAGGGAGGGAAGAGAACGGACCGAAGGAGGAGAGAAATGGAGGGAAAATGGAAAGTGTCTTAACGTTAATACTTTAGCTATGGATATCCGTCATTTTCGAAAGGCAATTGCTCTAGCTTACTACTAGTCAAGAAGGATTTTTAGGGCCATTGCGTTTGCGCTTCCTGTCACCTGCCTACTTGTTGAATTTCTAGGTAATATGTTGATGGTCCAAGCCCACAGCCTAGAACATCTGGTCCAACGTCGCCGGAATAACTGATAAAATTGCGAGAATTCTCACCGAGTAAAAACCTGTTCCACAATTTGACAAAATTAAGAAAATGTAAAATCCCGGTTTTCCCTAAACGCTATCTGAGAGAATGTAAGAGATCCCGTGCGGATGTGGAAGATCTCACGTTGATCTGGAAAGAATGTCATACCATCGAATTTCAACCGAGAGGATGCAAACGACGATTGTAACACCAAAACAAGCTTAAAGTTGAAAAACGATTAGAAACTACATGATCTTGCATTATCTAGGCATGGGAGCCGCAGAGTGACCGATCGGAGAGTGTAACCACGGCTGTTACTAAACGCATATCCTTAAGACGACACCAAAAATAAACGGCGCAATACACATAGCACAACCTTTACATATACATATATACGTTTGGTCTCACTCCACTCTTTGCACCACAATTAACTGTGTGTGCTTGGCAATTCACTGCCAATTAAGTTAATAATGCGTAGCAACAGAACCAAAGCGACTGACATCATCAACCTCTCATATCTAATACCTCTCATTAATAAACGCGTGGTGTTAACAGAGAAGTGCGGAATTTTAGACTAGGGAATCCCCGAATTCCCCTTCCCCTCTGACGCGTGCGCTGAGCGTCTTGTAGAGAAATAATGGACGATATATAGTAATTTTTTTGGACATATGGCTTAGTTAATATCATTTGTGATATCAGGCTGTACGATTGGATGGATTTTAATCAAAATCTTTAAAGACATTTTTGAGAAAATCGAATTTTGTTTCAAAATATCCAAACATAAAGTACCCTTAATTGTTGAATGTCTTTTATTAATGATATTATTCACAAATATGAGATCTCATTCGATTTAGTTTAAACGTATAGGCTGTAGTAAGATTCTGAGTGGATCGCGGCGGAGGCGTGACGTCATAGGGCTTAGGTAAAGTAGCTTAGCGTAGCACATTTAATGTCATTGAACGGTCCGAGCTACGGGCGAGCCAGGCGACTACCCGGGGCGCTATTCCGGTCATTTATCTATGCATTATATTTAGGGCATATGTTTTTCGAGTTAAAAACAAAGTTGCATTCGGGGAGTAATTATGGTTTTTAAATTTTTTTTTAAGTTCGGGTGATATCGGGTTTTAATGAAAGCAAAGGGTTAATATGTTTTAAAAAATTCGGGTTGAAACAGGTTTAACAAACATTAATAAGAAAACTTTATAATATATATAATTTTATATCAAATACTCATTGATTGTATATGATACAAATATATTACAATAAAGTATAAACCAACAAAATTATTAAGTCAGATTCTCACTCAATACATATCAAGATAATAGATAGAATTAAGAACCAAATCATGTGCTCATTATTACACAAAACTATTGGTAATATTGAATAGAGTGAAACGCCTATCCAGTATACTCAGAAATATGTATTACATAATACATTGGAAATTGGAATTTGGCATCTTTTATCAAAAAATTATACTTAATTGAAAAAATAGATAAAAATATTGATCATTTGATCTATTATTTATAACTGTAATTTACATTACATGGAATTAATAAAATTATATTATAATAGAACTGTTTTAAAACAAAATACTACCTCAATTTATTGTTTACATAGAGCAGCAACTGCATACGGAAGGTATCCTCTGTTGTACTATTCCTCTCTGGAGTTTGTAAATATCACGAATGGCTAAATAAGCGTTCCAAATCACAGCTACCTGTAGGCATACATAACAGTGTTAAGGCTGCCATGCTTTGTAATGGGTATCGAGACCCAGCATCTATCCAAAATTTCAAAATGTTCAAGTCTTGGTTCTCAGGTGAGGGCTCTTGTAAATAGGCTGCAAGTTCGAATTTACATTGGCCATCTGCTTCACAAAGGCTGAATAGCTGATCATAGTCATCAATATTTTTGGCATGCATTAGTTTTGTAAAACGGATCTAATACGGAAGCCATATTCCATATATCTTTCATTGTTTTGTGAACATTTCTATCTATCGTAGCCGTCCATTTTGATGAAAGGACTTCAGAAAACTCTTTAAATCTAATGATAATTATGCGTACATTAACAATGTGATTGATTCGATGTAAACTTGGTGTGCTAGTTTCAAGTTGCTTCTGATAACTGATGATTGGTGTTAGTCGCTCTTTTAAGTATAATGGTAAAGTGTACAGTTCAATCTGACCAAGAGACTCAACAATTTCTCGCAGTTCAAAAATGTTTCTACCACCATGTTCCTCTAAATCTAGCAAAAATTTCTTTATGCCAGCCCACATTTGTAATGTGAAGGTTTGACTCCAGGTATGTCTAAACTGATACATGCGGCTAAAAATTTACCATACTGTTTAGGGGAATGTTTAAAAACCGCTCCTAACTTAATGACAAATTTCTTGGCCGGAATCATAGCTTGACAGTTAATGGCTTTGTCAACAGCAACATGAATTAAGTGGGATATATCAGTGACATGTAGAACATGTCCATTGTCATAATTCTGAATGTTTGAAACCAATGCTTTCATATATGCTGCACTATCTGTTGCTACACAGAGTACGTCGGCCCATTTTTTCCAATTTTTTCAATAACTCGTCCTATAATTTCGGCAATAGTAACGCTGTTACCGACTGTTACAAAATAAACGTCTTCCTTTATGGCTATCATCGTAATATGTCACCAAGGTATTCACGATCGGTCGCCCAACTACATCGCAACTTTCATCAACAATTAAACCAATTTTGACACTTTTCATTGAAACTCTTATTTCATCAAAGTCTTTGTTAATACTACAGGCAAATAATTTTTTAATAGTCTATCATGCATCGGCATAGTTTTCGTTGCAGGACAGTACTGTTTTACAAAATCACCCACCAGGCCATCACATGTCTTTATACTGAAACCAGCATAACACACAGCACGGATAAAGTCGTAAATCGACCTTCTTGCTTCTCTTACTTTTCTTTTTGTCTTACTTGCATCTAGATCAGAGTTGTCTGTTGGCGTGAAGTTCAAGGCCCGATGTTTAAAGCTTCATCGCGTAATTTTCTATGCCTTGCAGAAGCGATGTGTTCTTTTATTCTGTCGTGCGGCTTCTTGTCTGGTTCCACTGAAACTTTTACGCAGCAGTATTTACACACTACAGCATTAGAATCGCTGCTGTTTTCGTCACATATAAAACTTGGAAGTCCGGATATTCAGTTACCCAATCCGAAACTCTCTTTTTCGTCCCATAATAAAGACGTGTAAAAGGGCTATTTAAAATATTCTAAAAAAATGAAGGCCTTCATTGGACAATTCTAACTAAATACAATATTAGCACACAGCAAATAGCGCTACCTACTGTCTGAAATTCGGTCTCTGAGCCATGAAAATTTGTAAAATTTATGCATGCTACAACTGATAAACGCTTGAATACAAAGTATTGAATGAAGGTCAGAGATTGACAATTTTATTCTATGTAATTATGAAGTATTGACCAACTATGTTACAAGGATATATCTTTGAGCCAGAATTGATATACATTGTAAAAGGTTGCATACGAAATTCAGAAGTATTGCTAATAGTTGCTGCTATATGATCAGCATATCAATGAAGGATACATTTGTGCGTCCTGTTAAATTCCCTTCCTTTGTTAGGTAAAGCAAATGATAAAATTACGTCCTGCGCAAACTTTTACAGCATGTTATTCTCCGGTATAGGGCTGGCGAACACGCCGATCGAGGCTTTAATTTCGGTCTATCACGACAGAATTACATTCAATATAAGAAGTAACTTCTCATTAAGTAAACCATCCTCAAATAAAAATTAAATCTAAAATTTGCATTGTAATTTCGATATTTATGAAACGAACATTTCCAATGTGATTTACTTTCTGCTTGAATCACGGGCGACGAAGTGAATAGAGATAGTAGTTTGCAGCTAGTTTTGGTGAAAAAAAGTCGATTGCGACGCAAAATAAGTTGGCAGCCTCTAATGTACATGAATTAAATAATTTTATTTTCTGTCCATATCTCTACGTGTTTGTAAAAACTAAAATTAAGATCGAAACTCACGATTTTAAATTAATTACATCATAATAAATTATGCCTATTTACGCATTTGCAGCAAAAAAATCCATGCGAATGATTTATTAGTGTAATGTATTTTTACCCAGTAATTTCAACTCATGTTCTGAAAAATGTTGACCTTTGTCTATTGAAATCATGATTTGAAGAGCCGCGCCCATAGTTTATTTTAATTTTTTTATTATTAGTGTAATATTTTCGGGTTTGACCGGTTTTTTACCGGGTTTTACCCGAATTTTAAAAAAGTTATTCGGTAGGTAAAAATGGGGTAAAACCCGAAAAACATATGCCCTAATTATATTAGATACCAATTTATATTACGGAACAGGCTAAAATCTTGATGGCATCCCTTTTAATTTTTCATTCTCAATAATTTTTACATAACGATGATTAAATTAGCATGTACTTTGTAACTATCTCAAAAAATATTAATAGAGGGGGGCGCTGGAGTGCTATCTCGCCCGAGGCGCCAAAAATCATCAAGCAGCCCCTGACTGGAGACCATATAATGATTTTTAGAGTATAATTGTGACATATGGATCTATAATTGGATTGATTTTAATCAAATTCTCTGGAGACATTTTTGAGTAAATCAAAATTTTCTAAAAATCGTCAAGAATAAACTACCCTTTATTTTTGTGCAATATTATTTTTATGAAAAATTGTCTGCAAAAGATGATATGTAGCATAAGCACAAGATATCATTCGCTTTTACGTACGCGTTTGGGCCTTAGAACCGCGAACAGACCGACGGACAGACAGACACAGACAGACGGCATGGCGAAAACCACTTTTATGGACTCAGGCAGAGGCGTAACTGGGATTTTTGCTGCGTTTTCATAAAGAATATTAGCGTTTTTATTTAGAATAACTTAAATATTTAAGTACTAAATTAATATTTATTTATGGTGAAAGAAAACTTTTGGCATTTTTGTGGGTACGTTTGGCGCCTTCTGCAAGCGCCTTCGCCATACCCTAGTTACGGCACTGGACTCAGGGACACCTAAAACGTGTATTTCCATCAAATTCTCTGAGTCGAATTTTTTCACGATTACAATACTTTCTCAATATAGTACGTAATGAGATAGTAAATATACGAAGCAAAGGTCGAAGGAAAATTCACACTTCAACTTCAAGATGGAAATTTGGTGAAACGTCAGAAAATGCTATTGTCGAATAGCACATAATTTTTAAACTTTATTCGAATCCACATATACTTTCCACACAGCTAAGATTTTTCCAATGAATATTGCAAGGAACGTACATGTAACTTAGAAGAATTTCCAAGCGAATTACAAGACCACGAGACGCAATCGTCATTTTCCATATTTAACGTACAGCAAAAGCCCCATTATAGCATTGCTCGTTATTATGCGAATTCGGATATAATGCGGGTGCGAACATATCCCGCAAAACCCACTGTGCTTCTATTGTATGTTTAATAACAAAATGTGTACAATTTCGTCAAAATATGAAAACTCTAGCTCCAGTATCAAAAACCTCTCTCATTTATTGCGGATTATATTGAAAGACTGTAAGGGATTCTGTAATTCAATTTACTAACAACCAAAGAGAACAAATCAGCTAAAAATTGGGGAGAATGCTTTCTTGGCCTGAAGAAGCCGATTGCAATGCCGGCGAAACGTAGTTATATCTACGAGACAACGCGGCGAGACACCTGCAAAGCAATGAAACCTTCGGCTAAAAATTATTTGATTCTCTCATACAAACTTCGCTCTCTTCTTGGTTATAAAAAGTCACACCCAACAGTTATCAGCGACTGAAATCTGCTTCAAATTCTAAGAGTAAATTTATCTGGACTTTACTTGGTCTTCTTTGTGGACACTATAAATACCTAATCGATGTAAGCAAACATTTGCTCAGATATGGTATTGATCAACACAAAGTCAACAAACGAATACTCCATGCACGCAACCTGAACGCTTTTAGGTTGTTCCCGACTTAACCAAACAATGAAAAAAATCTAATGTGACCAGCACGTGATTTTGTCCACACAGAGTAATGAATATGATTGCTATTGTATTTACAAGCTGCCCAGAGTCGCCAAGAGCTGCCATGGGTTGGCATAAGGCTCCCCATCCCCCTCTCAGGGAAGAGGAGGGGCGTAACTACTATGCCGCCAGGTCCTCCACCGTAGGGGGAGGGTGGGCGAAGGGTCTGGGGGCCCACGACAGGGCCCGGGAGAGGGGGGTGCACTAGGCGCAAATAACCGGAGTCCGTGACTTACAATTAGAGGTATCCGAATTCGAGCAGTCATATATAAACATCCCCGCGCCTTACAATATCACTTAACTATAAAATGATAATTCACTTGGTCATTATGTCAATAACACTCAATATCTCAGTTGTTTCTTCAATCAGGTCAACCAAATTTGATAGGATTTGATTGATCACGTACCAGTCGCGAATGACATAAAAATTTCCAAAAAGGTCCTCGGTACGACTCTAGAGGGTGATTTCAATTTCCCATAAGAAAACACGTAAAAATCGTTTTTTCGACGTAAAGGCTTTTACTCTTTTGCAAATTAAAATTACAAATAACTGACCTACGATCTTCCGATCTGGACCGTTTTAAAGAAAAATAAATAACGTTTCTTATTCTTATCGTCATATTATGCCTACGATACAAAGTCGCCCAGTTTCCACGTTTAAATCATATTGATTTAAAAATTTAAACTTTTTAACGATATGTTACCTTGGCGACCATGTCATTGTTAAACCTCGAGATTGAATTGTCGTCTCAACCCTTATACTATATGCGTAAGGAAAGCGTGCTTTGAATGTTATAATAGGCGAGAGAGAAGGAGAGAGAGGGAGAGAGAAAAAAGAGAGAGGGAGATGGAGGGAGACAGAAAAAAGGTAGAGGGAGAGGTAGATAGATGTTCTTTATTAGGACGAGATTGAGACATATTTTCCCAGAGAAAGAGAGAGGGGGCAGGGAGGGAGAATGGGAGGGAGGAGGATTGAAGAGAGGAAAAGAAAGAAGAATGGAAAGTGCCTTAAATTTAATACTTAATCCACGCAACCAAATTTGGTCGGATTGCTACGATCACGTACCAATAGCGAATGACAAAAATTTTTTTACAAAATGATCCTCGGATCGACTCCAGAGGGTGATTTCAATCTCCCATAAGACAATCAATGTCTCAGCCGTTTGTTTGATTACAAAGCCCGTTTTAAACGGGTTAATTCATCTAGTCATATTATAAAGACTGAGCTATGATAAACAATGAAGAATTTGAAAAAAATCAATTGCTAAATCTTGACCGGAAAATTACAATTATATAATTATGGTGGTAGGAGTGGCGGCAATGGGCCCGAGGGCATGATGAGCACCGGTGCGCAGGATTTCTCTCCCGGGCCCTGCACCGGCCCAGCATTGTTTACAAGTCATTACTGAAATTCTTATTTTTTCCACATGCTATAAACTATCAGGCCGCTCAGCCATATGAAGTGATATGTATATTACTCCTCGAGAGCGATCTGGATGACTCGAATGGAAGACAAAAGGGCCTTTTCTCGTAGGCGTGAGAACAAAATAGGGAAGAAAGCTAAGCTCAGAACGGTAGTGCTGTGTATCGCTTGCAGTATGAAAACGTTATTCTGTGAGGATTATCGAAAAAACCTGGAATATTTTTCGGTCTCTTTGAAGAAAGGGTTAAAAGTAGATAGAGTGGGACCTCGCGGCGGTCAATCCCTTTGACCAGGGGTCGGTAACATTTTCTGAATGGCGGGCCACATTCGTAATTGTGTATGCTTCTTAGGGCCGCATTGGAAGTCACGAGAGCTTCGGCGGGCCGGAGGAGTGTTTACATCAGAAGTTAACTAGAGATTATGTGGTGAAAATCAAGTCCAAGAAATTTACTTGCATTAAAACTTCATCTGAAAAGATTTTGAGACTATATTTTTACTGAAAAATATGAAATTTTCTATATTAAATTTCACCGATCACTTTTTAATCATAGTTTCGCGGGCCGCATAAAGCGCTCTCGGGGGGCGCATATAGCCCGCGGACCGTAGGTTGCCGACCCCTTCCTTGGACCGTCATTAGCGCGCGAGATAGCTCAAGTTCTCGGCTGTGCGAACCCTTCCCCGACGCCCGAGCTCACCCTTCCCAGCGTGGTATCGCCTGACCTCAGGAGTGATTAACACCAATTAATCGAAACTTTTTAGTGCATTTCTGATGAGAATGCATCACTGTTTAACAGTGTACGTAGTTTCTCGACTATGCACGTCTATTGAACGGCTTTCTACGGCAAATATTAAGGAAGTCGATATTTTTCGCTCAAAGGTACCAACCCAGTGGGTTTGTTTCTCGCGGTTTCTGCTACATTTAAACGCTCTTATATATCACGAGGCGACATGACACCATTATGTTCTCAACCCAATTACCATGAGTTTTAATTTCATCCCGCTTCATTTTTGCGCTTGAAATATAAAAAATGACACTAAATTTTTGCAGGTCCCTTAAATGCTATAAAAATAATAGATTTTAAAGTCAAGTTCAACCAACATGTTACCGTATATATCGAAACCCTCCGTATGTAACAGTTTATTTGAAATAAAAACGTTTAGCAAAGAGGAAGTACATTTTTATATAATTTAATAGCAATTTAATGATTCTTCGGTGGGTCGGACTAGAGATTAAATCGGAAGTTATCCATATGTTCTAAGGAGTCATATAAGTGAAAATCAAGTCTAAATAAGGTTTTTATGGTTAACATTTCAGTATTAAAAGTTTTATTATAAAAACTTTCATAAAATGTACGAATTTGTGTGTTAAAATTTTCAGATAGGTTTTTCATCATACCCCCGCGGGCCGCACAAAAACCCTTCGGCGGGCCATACTTTGGGCATCCCCGATTTAGAGTCTCGGTAATGCGTATATCACATTAAAACTAACGTAAATATTGGGTATCTAAACTTTTTGACGTCATCATCTGCCTACATCGCGGTTAACGTAGCTTAGAACCCTAATCAACGGCTTTAGAATACGAAAAAGCGACACTTCCTGGCTGAATAAACAATCCATATGACAGATAGAAAACTAGGGTAGTACGTTCCTAGGGACAGCACCGGCCCAAAGGCAGCAACCTACAGTCTATTTGTTGAATGAAAGAAAACCCCTCCTAACTTTTTGGCACCCCGGGCGGTCACCCAGCACTCTAGGGTCGGATTGAGTCTCTGGAAAACGGACAAAATCCCAGCGGACTGATGCCGCCCTCGGACCAGTTCCTCTTCTATGGACACATGCTGAATTAGCATGTGTTCAAAGAAAACAATCTTGTTAATAAAAAAAAATAATAAATTAATCTCATAATATTAAACATTACAAAAGTATATGCGTATAATACTACGAGATGGAAAAAGACAAAATTAAGAAAGATTCTTGCCTCCGCCCATGAGTTGCCGCCACTTATATGTTGCCGCCCGGGTGCGATGCACCCATTGCACCCATAGGCCGGCGCGCCTCTGTAATGTACATACATACATTATATAACGATCAAATACGCAAAAAATAACCTTGGAAAGTAATGATTGTTTAATTAGGATGATAGATTTTTAAAAAACTACAGTACATAAAATAATACAACATTATTGCATTATTTTAGATACAATAATAGGAGCCAATTTTGAAACTATAGGGAGCCTAATTAAAATTTTACCACTTAATTTTATCATTCCGTAAAACTGGTATTTCCGGTAAAACGGTACTTAGTAAAAACGGGATTTTGGTGCATACTGGCAGAGAAGCCCCTGCTGACGCCGCCCGCCTCACATTATGCTTCAAATTCGTCAAATAAAATTCCTCGAATCTACTTCTACCTACGAATTGCTGGCCTTATAGGGAGCTAATAATCCTCTTTCCTATGCCTCTCATTCTGGTAAAGAGTGGTTTGTCCGTAACTTCTTCACGAGTATAAAGTTCAATATTAGTAAAATTAGCCAACTAGACAAAGCCGCGCAGAGAACCGCTGATACCCAAAATTGGATACCACAGTTGCCAAAATCAGGTACAATTTTTCAACTGCGGTTGCAGAAGGTCTACTGTACTCCCAAAATGCTTCGGGCTTTCTTCAGGAGCATGGTTCGAGAAATGGTGCCCATTCGCACTTTTGCGACCCCGACGATCGCTCGTGTCGTCCACCCCACGCGACGGCTCTGTGCGCGTCGATTCTTACTATTAAAATATTCTTTTTCGAGATAAGAGAAGGAGTAAAAAGCCTCACAGCAATCGATTTTACTGACCTTTTTCATTGTTAAGCAAAAGAATAAAAAATGAATTAAAAGTTGTGCAGCGTGTTATTTGTATTATATGCACTCCACGTACACGCCCACATATACCCTCCTTTTAGCTATAAGACGGATTTGGAAAGCATTTAAGCTATGCGTAGGAGCAATTACATACTTGGTTTTCGTTATGTATATAAAAACCTCAACTTTTTCATTTACATGTTTACTGAAAGTTAAATGTCAAAGCGGGCGATTGGATGTTCGCGGGATTGTACGCGTGTGTCTGTATGTAGGAAAATAAAACTAAATCTTACAACTTCCATGAAAATTAAACAAGTTTCCTCTGAAAGTAACATAAAGTTGCTACTTGCATTATCGGATAATAACCGTTAAAAACGTTATTTTGTTATTAAATCTGCATGAGCTTCGAAAAACGATTTCTCGCTTATTATATTGACGAAAAAAAACATATACCTCGTTGATTTATTATAACCGACAAAATTCTAGGTTTCGTCACTTTTAGGATTACTCACATCTGTTCACTGTAGCTCCTTATCGTCCTAACAACATCTGTCCCTCTCGTTGGCAGTGATTCTAGAAACTCATCAAATGAGTACTCACTCGCCCAAGAGATAGTTTCCCAGACTCAGTCGTTTGATGATGTAATGCCTCCAGCTTGTTTTCTTGTCAATGAACCAAGGCTACCCTGCATGCTCTAAAACTTATTTTGTGATTTGTAAGTATATATGCATATATTATCACAGTTTTGAATAATATTAGAGGAAGTGAATTTATTTTAATTTTTTAAACAATGACAGTTATACCAATGTTAAGTTTGCATAAAAATTTCTAAATTACTGCCAATAGATATTTTCACCTAAATTACATATTAACATTTACTATATATGAGTGTGAGTAATGCAGTATGTGCATGTTTATACAGCCAAAATATATTTATAGCTTGCCTAAGATAATTATGCAAGTGAAGTTACTCTGTGTTCATCAACTTCAGTAATATGATGGCTTATGAAATTTTTTCCCAATTTATGGCTGAATTATTTGACATGAGTTCAATGTATGAATTTGCACAAACATGATGAAACATCTCTTTGAAGGTTATTTAAAATTTATTAATCAATCCAAAAATTTAGATATTATTTTTTAGTTTCCATTGAAAGGATTTATTTATATTGAGTTTGGAGAAACATACTACACAAACGTTTTTATTTATCTGTACATCATTACTGTTACCCATTTTAATTATATCAATTAGACCACCAAGTATCTTTCATATAAATTATAAGTACAAATGCTAAATTGTAAAATGTTACTCTGGTAAAAAATTGTACACGATGAAGGTGTTGTTAAATAAAGTGCTTCAGTAATATATATTTGCCATTTCTTCAAAAAATAATAATAAAATTCAGTGCATTTCATTTGTTGGTAGCATTATACAATAATAAAAATATTCTTGTCTCACAGATATTAAGGAGCAATAAAAATATGGTCACATAAATAAATAATCTAGTACTGGATCATCATATGCTATTATATAGCAATTTATTTGGATTAATAATAAAATGCAGTGCATTTCATTTGTTGGTAGCATTATACAATAATAAAAATATTCTTGTCTCACAGATATTAAACAGCAATAAAAATATGAAGTCACATAAATTAAAAATCTGGTACTGGATCATCATATGTTATCATATATTGAAGTACTTGGATCAGATTGCTGAAGTTCAAGCATCAAATGCAGGAAAAGATTCACTTCAAAATCAGAAAAAAATTTCCTGTAAACCAGCTGAAGTTGAATATAATAAACATTGCTATTTTCTGAAAAATATCTCCTTAAGTGGTAAGTTAAATAAGTTGATATTAATTAATCTCAAAACATTCATGAACATGAATATTTCTTCCTTTTTTGAATGACTAATTCCTGTATCTAGATGTCAGTTTACATCCAAGATACTTTAGGCTGCTACATATATTATGTATATCAGTCAGTAACGGATTTGAAATAAGGCCAAAGTTGGCAATGGCCTAGGGGCAGCAAGATTTCAGGGCAGCAATAAATAAACAGGATTTCAGGGTGGGAATAAAAAAATTATTATTACACAGACTTTGGAAGAATATAACTACAGTGAAATCTTGATTTAACGTCACTGCATTTAATGAGAACCTGTATTTAATGAATATTTTTTCAGGTTCCAACCTATCTTGATGTAATTTAGCATTACCACAATTTAATGAAAACCTCAATTTAGCATAAGAAGAAGCACTCCCGCAGAGATTTGTTAAATAGGGGTTTTACTGTATTATGATCCACAGACGGACGAGTAGACCAACAAATAATATACACGAGCAATTATTTTAGGAAAAAGTGCCAAAAAAGGGGGCAGAAAAATAAGTTGGCCTAGGGGCAGGAGATTTCCAAATCTGCCACTGAGACCAGTGCTTCTTAATCTGTGGGGCATGCCCCCCCCCCCCCCCCCCCTGAGGATTCCAGAGGCGGCATTAAGCATTTCGGATCAAAAACAGTTTTGCCTCAAATTTCTATCTCTCATATGTTTTAAAGCTGTCCAATTTACACACTTGAATAGTTTTTAATTTCTTTTATAACTATTTAGATGATATGCAGTGGCGGCTCGTAGCTAAAATTAGTGGGGGTGCTGCTCCAGAAAATTTTTAGCCTTTGTTTTAAAATTGTGTAAAAGGAAAAAAACATGTACAAAAAGAAAATTTATTCAGGAACTTGATAAAATCTTAACAAAAAAAAACAAACATTTTTTACTTACTTTAACTTAAATTGTTACAGTTCAAGCTTGATCTATTCATTTAAAAATGAAATCCATTCTTTTTGTTTTAATTTGAGCAAAAAGTTCAATAATTTTCTCCTTGATCTCTGGATGACAATTGAGGAAATTTTTCTCCATTGAAAGTACTGCAAGCGCATTTAGTCTTTCCGAATTCATAGTGCTTCTTAAAAAAGTTTTTATTCTTTTCAATGTTGAAAAGCAGCACTCTGGCTCTGATGTAGTCATGGGAATTGTCAAGAGGATTTTTATCAGTTTCGTAATTTCACTAAAAACATCATCTAGATTATTTTCCAAGATAAATTTCAGCAGCTCAATTAATTTGCAATATTCATGAATATCAGTCCTACAATAGAATACTTTTAGTTCAGTTTCAAGCTGTTCTTTGTCAATCATGGGATAAGCTTCAGTGGTCAGTACTATCTCTTTTGTGGGATGTTCATTCTTAAATCTATTGAAGCATTTCTTGTTGAACAATTTAGCAGCTACTAAGTGTTTAGTGGAAGAATATCTGTCCATTATATCAACACATATATAGTCACACACTTCCTTAGCTTCTGCCATGAGTGTCTTTGAAGGATTCTCACAGTACTTAGAGTTTCTCAATTCTAAAATAGCAGTTTTGAAATTTGTTATATATTCATTAACTTTAAACACACTAATTTCTCGAGATTGCATTTGGTTGTAAATTATTTCAACATGAGGCATAATCTGATGAAAAAGCTCTAACCAAAACTTGAAATTATCATCATTCAGGTATTTTAAAATTCCTGTTGCTTCTGCAATGGTTTGATCTGCATTTGATGTTGACTGAATTTCAGTAAGGCAGTTTTTTAAAGGTTGCAAATTTTCATGAACTCTGTTTATGGTCCGTATGTTGAAATTCCACCTTGTAGAGGATGGACGTGGAATGCTGACATCCATATGTTTCTTGAGAATGGACACACGTTGTGGTGATCTTGAGAAGAATGTTGGAATAGCCAGAATGTTAGAGAAAATATTCTTGCGTTTCGTGTAATACTTGCTGCATTTCTCATTATTAAATTAAGTTGATGTGCATAACAGTTAATGAAATGTGCATTACTATAAACTGCATTTATTTTTGCTTGAACTCCTGCTTTTTTGCCTTTCATGACATTTGCACCATCAAATGTCTGAGCTATCAGTTTTTGTCCATTTCCTTGAAGGATTATGTCCAATTGTTCTAAAATACGTTTTGATATGCCATCTGCAGTTTGATTTTCTGGAATAAAGAATCCCCAAAAACGCTCAAATATTTCTTCATTCAATACGTACCGTAAAACAAGGACCATTTGAGTGTGTTCCGAAACATCTGTTGTGTCGTCAGCCATGACAGCTACAAAGGAAGCTTTTCTAATTTCCGTCCTTAACTCCTCATGGTATATTTGTAGCAGGCAGTCAAGTATCTCATTCTGAATGGTCTTAGAAACACCTTTGAAGACTGCACTGGTTTCTAAGTGATTCTTCAAATCTGAATCTAATTTAGATGCAAAATTTACTAATCCTCTAAATACCCCTGGATTTACTGAATCGTCTTTTTCATCATGTCCACGTAAGGGAGTTTCAAAGTTTCCACAAAAGTAAATGCAGTCTATTATTTTGGACAAAATTTCACGGTTCTTTTTAACTTTTATATTATGCTCATTGATTGAAAGTCTGTATGCCTCACTAAGTTTCTCCTTAATACTTACGGTTCCTAAAAGTGACAGTGAAACAACATTATCAACGTGCTTCTTTGACTTCTCATGCTTCTCAGTTTTTTCTTTCATTTTGTTTATATTTCTAAAACCATCTTTTGTCCACGGTACATCACCTCCAAACAGCAAACACGGGAAGCAAAACAGTGCATTTTTTACTTCACAGCCGCAAAGCCAACTTTTCCGTTGGTACCATTCAGAATTAAAGCTACGAATATATTTCTTGTTGTTGCTTTTGCCTGGCTGAGATATTAGAATATCAGGTGTTGAACGACCTCTTTTCTTAACTGTAACTTTCTCATGGAGAGATAGCTGTGAAAACTTAAGCTGTTGAAGTTCACTTACAGTCACAGAACTTATTTCTTGGGGATGCAAGGCCATGGTTAAAGTTTTCTGTTAATAAAAGAACCGAAAAAAAATGAATCAAATAGAATAGCTGGAAGCAGAATAATAATCTAATTCTACACTCTTCTACACTTTATCACATTCAAGAATATGGTACACGGTTTTTAAGCACAACACACGCTGAGTAAAAAAAAACTTCCTTCCACCATCACGCCAGCCAGCAACAGTGCTCTCTCTACCTGGGAGTCCCGCCTTCCTCCCCACCCCCCCCTCCTATTACCGCATGCGCACAACAGTCAAACATCACTGTGAAGCGCACAGTTCCATACAAAGATTTTTGTATCTTTTTCATAAACTGGGGGATGGCTACTGAAGTACTGACATTAAGCTTAAGGAATATATATTGTACTACAAAAATAAAGAAAGAATTAAAGAAAAAAGGACTCATTATATTAAATGTTATCGATAATATCAAGTGGAAATAGGGGGTGCTGCAGTTCCGCAGTGCCTATACACGAGCCGCCACTGATGATATGTCTTGTACTGATGTATTCAAATTCTCTGGCAACTTGTCACCTCCATAACAGATGTCGTGTAGACAAATGGATTTATTACACATAGAAATAAAATATGACAAGAAGTCCTAACCAGGACTAAGGCAGGCTGATTTCCCTATTTTGACATCCTGAATTGATTACTTATATTAACATGAAATGTTTCAGTATGTGTAGTCATTCCAAGGAATTCTCATACCATATATACCATTTGTAAATCATAGTTTACAAATGATATAGAAAAATTGGAAAACAAATTAAAAAAGCATTATCAGGTTTAAAGTACTAAAAGCAATGTCAAAATCTCATTCTGACATTATTTTTGCATCTATTTTTTTTAAATAAATGAATTTAATAAATGTTACTGTTTGTATGCTAATATGTATGGATCAACTGTCCATTGCTGAAGGATAGTCAAGTGGAAAAAAATAATTCACTTGTTCACTCGTTTATGCTCAAGCCAAGTTTGGTAATAATCATCTTCATGGCAACAAACCAATAAAATGCGATTTAAAACACAAAACAGGTTTTAGTAGAAATTCAAAAAAATATGATCAATTATCAAAGTTCAGTGATAGGAATTAGAATCTACATTCTTTTCCCATTAGAATAGTATAAACCTCGCTCTGATATCAAAATTTTAAGATATTTTAAAGTATTATACTTATAATTCATAAGTGTCAATTTTTGTTGATATTTCTAAGTGGAATTTGAACTGAAATTTTGCTCACTCATAGACAATTGACCATAATAAACCAAGAGGTTGATTAGGCAAATATACACACACACTCATAGACATTTGTAATTAATGACCCATAAAAATAAAAAATATTGGGAGAAAGGCCTGGAATTACTGCCATTATTGTTTCTTTTCTGCATTTGGTTAACATGGGATTGAATGTAGAGTATTATCAATTTACATTTAAAAATTGTTCAAATAAAGATATATACTCAGAGATTGAATGTCTTTGTGGAAAACCTTCATTGCTAACAGAATTCAAATATATCTAATTAGAAAAGGAATATTATGAATTACATTATATTCAAAATCATGAATTATATATATAACATATTCTGCATGAAATCAACTTGATTGTTGGTTTCCAATAAATTGAATACTTGCCACATGAATTGAATCAGCCAGAGACATAGTAAATGCCCTTGATCAATATTAACTTTGCTTCTAGGTAACAATTATTTTTGATATGTACATTTTATGGATTTTCTTTAACAAATAATTTAAAGTCTAATATAAACTATAGGTACACCAAAATGTATTGCAGAATATGAGAAAAGAAAAATATAGCATGTTCTGTGCCATAATAAATATGATGGAAATATATCCAATGTGAGAATTAAATGATAAACAAGACCGTAGAAGATGGTTAATAATTAAATAGAAAAAATTGGTAAAATATACATTGCATAAAATATATCATAATATTTTGCCTCAGTTTATCTTGAGAGCTGCTTAAGTGATCTCTCAATGAGTTAATGGCAGACAAGTGAATGTAGGAAGAGGATGGAAGGAGACAGCTAATGAGCAAGAAGGTCGCTGCATGAAGTCAGAGGAATGAGAGCTTGGCAGTAGCTGGGTATATTACTAGATATATTATAACATTGCTGGATGCTACATAGTTATTTATTGACACATTATGCAGTATTGTTTATGACACCAAGCTCAATTAGTGGGTGACCTCATTAGAGCTATTTTTGAGTAAATCAACATTCTGTGAAAATTCAAAAGAATAAACCATCCTCCATTGTAGGACAATATGGCTCTTCTCATCAAAGATAACATTCCACACATCCATAAGAGATTTCTTCAGAATTAGTAAAACCATTTAGCTACAAGAGATACACAAAGATGACCGACTATAGACAAACAGCATTGAAAAAACCTAAAATAAGCAACATATTCATCAAAATCTATAAGTTCATTCGTAATAACAAGGGGCACATTGCAGTACTTCCTGCAAACATCTAGAGATCCTTGCATGAAGTGACCCAATGTGGTAGTTCCTATAACAAAAAATTGTTAATAGAATGTTATTAGTTTAACTACTTTGATTACTCCTCTTAAAATAATTATATTGCTCACACCATTTTCATAACCAAAAACACATTCCTACATGATTTAGATTACCAGTACACAATATTTTTGGTTTTGTTCAATATTTCTGATGGTACAGCGTATCGTATGTTCTGTGGTTTGTTTAATATTAAGTAATCAATGCAACGGCCACGCGTCAATATAGAAAGAAATTATTATCAATATAGTAATTTGCTTAAACTGCACAATAAAACTTGCAAACTAAACGATATTTTCAATGTATGCCTGAAATATCTTTCTATTTGAAATGTTAAATTGTCCATTATTACAATGCACTGGAAACATTTCTTTTCTTCGCTACGTATTTCATTTGTTTAATATTTACACGAAACTTTTCACATAAATTTTCAATCGGTTATTGTCCTTGATGCGTTTGTTTCATAGTAGGCTTCAAGCAAATGCACTTGAAAACCCGAGTCTAACAATGCAAAAATCCGAGGTCAACAATTGAAATGCAGAAAAATCGGAGGAAATCGAATATAAACTTAAAATATGAGCAAACACGAAATAAACAACAGAATCGAAGTAAGAATAAGAATCTTCATTTCTTTTTACGTGAAATAATGTAAATATCGAGTGAAAGTCTTGATCTTAAATTATTTTTAAATGTTAAAGACTAAATGTCTACACATCGTATTCCAGCCGATTGTGTTAATCAAATAAAATAAACTGATGTAGGCAACACATGACTTTCTCCATATTTATATGGCAAATTATATATTGTTAGCTCTGAGATCGTTGTCAATATTTACTTCCGGTTGACAATTAAGAAAAGAAAAAGGAGCATTACTAAAATGTAACTAAGCGTCAATTGTTAACAATAGTCATCGGTAGGTGGCGTGGTGGTGGCAGGTAAAAATATAAGATATCTCTTAAACAATGCATTATATGGGAAAATGTATCAAACAAAGGTTGTAGAAAATAAAATTTCCTACAATTTTATTCCAATACATTTTTACATTTATTGAATATTAAAGCAAATGTTTTAAAATAACGGATAAGTGACAAGAGTAAACACCAACTTCCATTCGACCGATATTTACCAAAATCTAACCAAATTTTTTTACCTTTATAAAAATGTTAAATATAAAATTTTGCGTTGATTTTTTCAATAGTTTTTGAGTTAGAGCGCCCACAAAAATCTATCACATACAGACCGACAGACAGACACAGACAGCATCGCAAAACTAGTCAGAACGTGTTCAGGGAACCTTAAAACATGTATTACCGTTGAAATCTCGAGTTAGATTTTTTTCATGAAAACAATACTTTCTCATATGGAGAAAGTAAAAACGAAAACTCTCCTGGTATCGAAGCCATGGATTTCCGGGGGATGGCTACCCACTGAAAGACTGTAGGAGTTCGGGCCGAGTATTCAGGCGAAAGATTTGTCGAAATCGAACCGACCGTTCCCGGTTTATTTGCGTTCATGCCGGAAGGCTTCAGATGCAGGCAGGAAGGTACGCATGCAGAAACGCAGGCAGAGACACAGCAGTTATAATATATTAGATACTTCAATAACATGAAAATTTTAAATTCACTTAGGAATTGTAAGAAATATTGAGTATAATTTATTAACTTCTAAAATTTATATGAAGAAACTCTATTATGGTGGTTTGTTTGCAGGGCTAGAAGAATATTAATTAATGTACCTTCAAATATTTGAAGCATTGATTTTTAATTTTTGAAACAACCATATGAATCACAAGTTTGATAACATGGAACAATACAGTAATTCCCTGCTTCAAGTCAGAGATGTACTTCTGAAAACTGAGACATAACAAAATAATGTATAGCGAAACCTGTTTTCCCATTTACTTAATAATAAAAGTACAGTGCAGTCATAAAATTTTTAATACAAAAAATTTTGAAACCTCAAAATTTTGAACTGCCTCATAGAAACCAATGGCAAAATTCTACACCGCACCACGATATTCCAAACCGCATGGTACAATCATGTAAAACACAGTCCGAGTTTAGTATTGTAGTGTATTGAATATAGTGCCTGCACGCACTCAACCATGTGTGCACAAGCATTTGTAAGACTTCACATGTTTAAAACACTAAACAGCAATTAAGCGGCACTGGCAGCAGTTGCATTCTGGAGCTCACAGAAGTAGTTTTGATTACCGGTGACATCACATTTGCTGAATTTCATGGAGAAATTCTTGGCGGGAGAGGACGATTGGAAATCGTATGAAGAAAGGCTGTCGCAGTTCTTTATTGTGAACGATCTGGGCGCCGATGCAACTCACAAAACCAAGAAAATGGCTATCTTGCTCTCATCAATTGGCAAGGAAATGTACAAAGTGCTGCGTGATATCCATGAGCCTCGGAAGCAGATTTTTTTGCAGACTGTCTGCAAATGACAGAGCACAAGTTAGGACACAAGGAAGCAATGCTTTGAGATCCTTTAGAGACGGTGACAAGTTGATGGTGAGACAATAAAAAGGGCAAGCGAAGACAGTTGGGTTAAAGGCACCAACATGGCAGTCCTAGGATCATGAAATTACAAAGTGAAAATACAGGAGGGGTTCATGTGGCACAGGCACATAAACCAAATAAGGCGGAGAGGTGCACTGTGCTCGGAGAAAGGAGAGAGTATGACTACATCTACAGAAGAGAACATAGAGAAGGAAGATTTGCTTGGCACTTGGGCACAAGTGAAGTGTACTCCAGGTGCCATACTGAGAGTGGAACCCAACTCAGGAGACTTGGGAAATTGTGAAGTAATGAAAACACAGAGTGAGAGTGCAATGGAAGGTCCAGTGGATGCTATGGATGCAGTGGGACAGGAGACAGACAGACAAACGACTTTATTAGGGCAAAATTGAGACTATGTAGCCCCTTCTTACATTTATTTTTACATTTTACATTTATTTTTATTTGAGGAGAGGAGAAATCCAATTAGAGATTGCAAACAGAGGGAGGGAATGAACTTGTAATATCTGCCTGTCTTGGAACCACATGGATATAAGTTAATGTATTTTATTTATAGTATTTTTTACTTTATGTTTTTTTTATACAGCATATTTTGTTATGGCTATATTATTGTATTTTGTATATATGAATTTGAAATGTTTGCTTGTCCTGGACTTACATGAATATGTCAAAGCATTTTGTTATAGTTTTTTTGTTTCACAGTTTTTTTGTATACAGCATATTTTGTTCATTTATTTTCTTGTATTAGTTTTTTCTTTCCATTTTTTTTGTTTCTTTTTTGTGGGAAGGGATTGTAGTGTATTGAATATGGTGCCTGCATGCACTTAACCATGTATGCACAAGCTCTTGTAAGACTTCACTTGTTTAGGACATTAAACAGCAATAAAGTGCCACCGACAGCAGTTGCATTCTAGAGCTCATGGAAGTAGTTTTGTTTACTGGTGACATAACAGGTACACAGTACATCTTATGTTTCCTACAATCTGAAAAGGTTATTTATGACAAATGATGGTTATCAATTCATTAATATAACTTATATTAACTGTGTATTATGCTGCAGTAATTATATAGGAGTTATTTTAGTCTTTTAAAGGTATTTTATGAACTTGTTTAAGGCCATCCATGCACATTATGGTGACTGGATACAAAAGTCATGAATTTCAAGGGGCCTGATGGTCCTATTAGTTCAGTCAATTGTGACCACACTGTAGTAGTTACATTCCTGGCAGATTTTTTTGACACATTTTTACCCTAATAATGCAGTACATAAGATGTACTGCATTAAAATGAGTTAGCAAATAAAATAAATACATACACACCTGGGACAATTCTGTAGTTGAAACTACTGCAAAATACTGCAGCCACATTAGAGGGTCATTCAGCGGTGAACGGATACATTTTGCAACCTAATATGGGATGAAAAATAAAATTAAACAAATTGAACTTAAATTGTGTAAATAACAATGAACATGAAATTAAATACAAAACAAAAGTTTCTGTAATGAAAGTTGATGAAGCTATAGTAGCTTATTATCATCCTGCCCTATTAGTTAATATTAGGTACTCGCAACATGACAACTTAGAAGTTGAGGTTAATTAGTATGCATGATATATAACTTTAAAAAAGGTGACTACTATAATATGTCCTCATATTTTTTAAATATTGATTGGGAATTAGTATTATGTTGTGAAACTTTGTATATTGCCATTCAGAAGTTTTATGATATAGTTTATTCAGCTATTGGTAACTCTGTTCCTAAATATAAACATATCAGTATGAATTATCCTGTTTGGTTTTATTTAGAATTAAAAGAATTAGTTGCAAGTAAAAAAGCAATACATGAAAGGTATAAAATTACAGGCTCACTAGCAGATTATAATGTATTTTCTACAATTAGAACTAAATGTAAGAAGATTGTTCAGAGATGTTAACACAGTTATATTCAAAATGTTGAACTTTCAAGTTATAGTAATATAAAGCCATTTTGGGAATTTATTAATACATCCAGAAAATCTAATGGTTATCCAAATAGTATGTTCTATGATGATTACCACTCTAGTGATAAAAATGGTATGGTAAATTTATTTGCTCTGTTCTTTTCAAGTGTTTATGAAAATCTGGAATTGAAATTGATGAACTTTCATTATGCATATGATGTAAATCTTATAGAAATTGTAATATCTCCTGCCCAAGAAGTCATCTAAACTTTTGAGTCTTGATATTAATAAAGATATGATTCCTGATTGTGTTCCTCCATACCTATTGAAAATTTGTCATGAATCACTAGTCTGTCCATTACCTTTGTTATTTAATGTATCACTTAAAAATGACATTGTTCCACAAATTTGGAATTTGTGGTACCAATATATAAATCTGGTGACAAAGCTAATGTATTATAAAAGGTAGAAATGTTTATACTAATCTCCTTTGTTATGTTACTGACTTGTTTAATGCTATGGATATTTTTTTTCAAACTGATGCTGTTTATCTCGATTTAGCTAAAGCATTTGATAAGGTTAATCATACTTTACTTTTATGTAAGTTGAAAGGATATGGTATAGGTAGAAAAATACTGGCATGGTATACTAGCTACTTATGTAATAGGATACTAACTGTCAAATTTAAATCTTACTTGTCATATGATTTTCATACTTTATCTGGAGTTCCACAAGCGTCACATTTGGATCCTCTCTTGTTTCTAATTCTTATTAATGATATCGTGAGTGTATTTGATAATGTAAAATTTTTGCTTTTTGCTGATGACATAAAAGTATATAAGATTATTAAGAACTCTATGGGTTCATTAATTTTTCAGAACAATATTAATTCTCTTTTTCAGTATTTTAAAACTAATGGTTTGTGCATTAATGTTAAAAAATGTTCCTATATATGTTTTAGTCAGAGTAGGAATCCTACTATTTTCAACTATAATATTAATGGGGAAATTATACCTAAACTAAATATCGTATGTGATTTAAGCATTCCTTTTGACTCAAATCTTACATTTCTCCCTCATATTAATAACATTACAAATAAAGCTCTTAAAATGTTAGGCTTTATTAATAGAAATACAAAAAGTTTTAATAATTGTAGTGTACTAAAAATTTTGTATTGCACATTGGTCCATAGTCAATTAGAATTTGCTTCAGTAATTTGATCACCAAATTATAGGGTTCATATTACAAAATTGGAATGAGTTCAACACAAATTTTTTAAATCAATTGCTCATAAATTACATATTCAAGTTGAGGAGATTAATTATAATAGTTTAATGAATTTACTTAATTTAACTACTTTAGAGGCTATAAGGAGTAATTTTGATTGAAATAATTTGATAAAAATAGTAACTTCTGAATTTGATTCTCCATATTTATTGAGTATGATAGATTTTCATTTTCCATCATATAGCACATGACAAAATTATTTATTTTTTAAAATGTTATAGAACAAATTATGGTGCTAATACCTCAATCAATAGGTTGATGCAGATTGGGAATAAATATAGTTCATTGGATGTTTTTAACTGTACATATAGAGATGTTAAATGTTTATTTGAATAATTATGTATTTAAATTGATTCAGAATGTTTATTGCTGTTTTGTAAGCTTATATTTAATGTATGCATGTATGTATTTGATTTTAATGTAACATCTATCTTACTATATTTTATTTTGTATGAGCTATTTAAATATGTTTTGTATATCTTTGTAAATGGGTACATTACTACCTGTGTATTATGATTAAATGGATAAATAAATAAATAAAGGAACTTATAACTATTGTAATAACTATCTGAAGTACCTAACATTGCCCAGGTAAATCGAATATACTTCATGGATGACAAACTTTCACATGACCTATGAAGTAGCAATCAGAAAATTTATTCATATATAGTACAACATTTGCCACAAATTACAACTTATAGTTTCAGAGATAGAAATTCAAGAAAGTACCAAACATGCCATTATGTATTTTTCTACGTTGATTGACAAATATTTCTTTGGTGAGTGCAATAAAAAAACATTTTCCTCTTCCTGTATCTTATATGATCTGTGAGGTAGCAGTTAGAGATTTTATTCAAAGATGAAAATTCAAGAATATTCCAAGATTGCTTCGCATGTAAATCCTGTAAACGATAGGTAAATTTCACTTGGACTTGAACTCTGATAATTCAGAGAAAAAGTAATCCCTTTTGGCCCTTCATTTGAAAGGAATAACAAAACAGTACCAAATTTTGGTGAACTTGATGACCGCCATGAATGCCAAAGAGTGTAAGGTACTAAGGGATGTTAAAAACACCAACAGATAACATATGATCTTCCATAAAATGAACAGAGATGAAAAATTCAAATAATGTTTTTGTGGAAAAGTTGGTGGAAATTTTGACCCCTTCATGTTACTTCGGGGGACCATAGGAGTCACCATGCTAAGTTTGGTGGAGATTGGTCAAATAGTGTGGGAGGAGTTAGTGGACAGACAATCTGACCTGACCTCTCATGGCTGCATGAAATAAATAAAATAAATGCAGTAGCTGCCTCAGGTAGGAGATTTCCACCCCTTGTGAATGCATTACAGACTTTATGGCTTTGCCAGCATTAGTTGGTGACGATACCATGTACCTAGTAGTTGTATGGTAAATGAGTGGAGGAATGAACTCTCTAGTGGAGTTGGTAAAATCACATGTGATGACACAAAAAAGGGTAGCTAATAAAACTTTAAAACTTCTATGTGTTTTGGACAGCACGTAAATAGAAATATGAACAGAAAAGAAAATAGTGTTCTGCTTGTAAACAAAAGGTGCTAGGAAAGGGAAAGTAAGGTAGGGAGGGAGAAGGGTTCTTCGGTGGGACTGAACTCCAGCCCATCTGTTATCAGCCATCCTATTTTGGGTCAAGTGCAGTGGATAGGAATGGGACAGCATAGTCAGCAGGTAACGTCCCAGATGGCTCCAAGAAGTAAACAGATAAACATGATTTTGTTTATATATAACTAGCAGATGTACCCAGTTTTGCTCGTGGTATTAAAGCGGCACAGTATTTATTTTGTTGAAGGTTAAAATAACATAACTGAAAAAGAAGTCCGAGAACAAAATAAAACACAGATACCGAAGGCTGTCTGAAAATAATCTAAAATAGTAGTAGATCATCATACTTTACCTTTCATTTATAATACTTCCTTGTAAACAATATTTGTTGTTTTTCCTCCAGGTGCTAGGATGATTTAGTTGCATAGGCTAAAATCCAAAATAAAAATCTAACCTGGATTTATTCCTCAAGTTTGGCACAAATGTAACACTCAAAAGAACTAGTGCACTCTGGGGGTTGCCACTTTTTTAAAAAATCCACAATTTTCTGTTGGAAATACACATGGGTGAACCATACAATCACACTTATCTGCAGTTAATTAAGTTGCAATCTATTACGTTTGGCGTTGCTACAACAATAATTTCGATGCTTCATAAAAAGCGTGAAGCAAATAACATAATTCCTTCGTCTATTTGAAGGTTTAATAGACGCTAATTCAATCGGAGGCAACAATGCGGGCAACACCCGGAAAGAGTATGAAAAAGCGATAACATTTCGAAAAGAAATGTGTATTTCCGACAAATTCCTCCGTATAACATCTAAACATCGCAAGAATAAGATATTTTATAGTTTTAGCCATCGGATAAAGCAAAAATGAAGACAATTGGTCGATATTTACGTATTTTGATGGATGAAAGAAAAAATCTTATGGGAAAATATAATTCTCTCCCTGAATCGAATCCGGGACTTTTCCGGGATGTTTGATTTTTCTAGGAACCACCTCATGGAGATTTAACGATTGTGAAAAATTCTTTTAAAATAAAAGGTGGTATGTGTGTGTGGGTGTATGTATGTGCATGTGCGTGTATGGACAGCATATCTTGAAATCCAAGTAACTTATTGTTTGGGACTTTAAACTTGGAACACTCACTAATGGGACCATGAGGATGTGCCAGAATTTTCATTTTTGTAGGGAGGGAGACGTGGAGGGGGGTGGCATTTCCCATAAGATAATACATAAAAATCAATTTTTTTACTTACAGGTTTTTACTCTTTTGCAAATTAAAATTAGAAAGAATTGACCTATTATCTTCCGACCTGGACCGTTTTAAACAAAAATAAATATCATATATATCATATAATTATCATATTTGACAGGCAATTAAGCTAGTATATATCTATATATATATTTCAGATGGAATTTCTCAAATTTTATCTTTGGCTCTTCACCAACGATGCATATGAAAGTGACACAACTTATAACGCAACATGTATCTTAATGCATTGCCAATGCATTTGCAAAACAATTTATAATGAGGCGATGTATGGCAGGGAATTACTCTATAATAATTCTTTAACTATGTCACTTATAATTTAATTTAATATTTGACAAATTCCTTGTTATTTACTTTTCTCTCTATGTAATCAAATAAGCTCCTTATTTAATCAATTAAGCCCCTTATTAAATTTTGGATTAGTTAATGTTTAATAAATTCAATAGTGTAATACACTTTGTTTCAAGTGCAATAAATGCCAGATTATAAAACAAATTTGACAAAAATTTATATATAAGTTATATTTTCTTACAGGTATCTGGAATATTGAAGATTTAATGGACACTTGCCAAAATAATTTTATCAAAGAAAGTGATACATGTAATCAATATTCAAATGTCAATGGAGTTGCCTTAGAAACAAAGGATGAATTGGAATTTATTCAAAAGTTGTTGCTTTCATATGAAGGTATGGCATTTTTTTAAAGAGTTAAATTCTCAGTTATAAGAATAGTTCCACTTCCACTGTTAGGTACCTGTTTTATACTTTCTATTTTTTCATGTCAATTAATCAGTTTACTTTGTTTTGTTAAAAGATAAATTTCACTTGAATTGTTATTTGCTTCATTATATATTTAACCAGCAATCTATATTATATCCCTTTAGTCTTTCAATTACTTTTTATTACACCCAGCAAATATGGGTATCATATTTACTTCTTTTTTAATGATGACTTAAAAAATTAATTTTTGAGCTCAACTTTTGGTTTATATAAAGAGATGTAAAAGACAAATCCTACCTACAATAACTTGTTCAATAAATCATATGAGCACTCTCAGTAGATATTGATCATACTTGGACATGAAAATTTCTGAAAAAGCCAGAGAAAAATTGTCTTGACTGGGAATCAAACCTGGGTCTTCCACTTGCTGGGTCAATATTCTAACCACTGAACTACCAGGACAGATTAATTCTCCTGCTTCAGAATTGGGTACATATTTCTTACATTGAGGTCAGGCCAGACAAGCTGGTGTCAACTTCCCCAAACAAAGTTTCCTTAATGAATGTCCAAAGAAAACTCATTTACATCCTGAAGGTGAGATGGCCAGATAAACACAAATGAAAGTGTTGATGAAATTTGTATGTAGATAGATAGATAGATAGATAATCGACTTTATTCGGGCGAAATTTAGACCATAAGGTCCATTCTTACATTTAATAGATAGGCATATGCTGTGCATGAAGATCTCTGAAAAAGTCACAGAAAGTTCCTCATTGAGATTATTCATTTGGGGCAAGTTGATACCAGCTTAGTTGGTCTGATTTCATTGCAAGAAATACCCAATTCTGAAGCCAGAGAATTACTCTTCAGTGGTTAGAATATCTGCCTGGCAAGTAAAAGATCAGTATTCAATTTCCAGTCAAGGCAAAATTTTTCCCTGGCTTTTTCAGAAATCTTTATGCCCAGCATATGCCTATCTGCATACAAACTTCACCAGCATGTTCATTTGTGTTTATCTGGCCATCTCACCTTTGGGATGTAAATGGGTTTTCTTTGGGCATTCCTCATTGATGGCATATGTTTGGGGGAAGTTGATACCAGCTTGGCTGGGCTGACCCCAGCACAAGAAATACCTTATTCTGAATGGGGAGAATTAGTCTGCATTGGTAGTACAGTGGTTAGAATGTCCACCTGGCAAGGGAAGACCCACATTCAATTCTCTGTCATGGTAAAATATTTCTCTGGTTTTTTCAGAAATCATCATGTCCAGCATATGCTTATCTGCATACAAACTTCAAAGTTTTCATTTCTGTTTATGCTTGGATATGATTCATCAATCATTATTTGGAGAATTACAGACAAGACTGGTAAATTTGTACTCAAAATGCACTAAAGAGATGTTTATAAGTATCATCATAACATCTCAGTAGGTTTAAGGCTCCTCTAACCCAATCTTACCTTTTAAGGCATCCTCATCATATTCTCATAACCTCTTTTAATACACCCAATATTCCTTTTCTCTTCCCAGCTCTTTGACTCTCTTAGTATTCAACTTTCCTTGACATTTTAAGCATACAATTTCCTCTCAAAATTTGACCCATACATTCCTCATCTGACCTTCATCATTCAATTTAACCCTCTCTTATTGTATTTATAACTTCCTCATTTGTTTTCCTCCAGTATAACTAATTCTCTTCAATCTGTGCCACACCTGCATATCAAAAACCTTTAATATGCTCACATATTTTCTCTTAGTCTATATTTCATACCCATACAATGCCACCCTCCATATATAAATTTTCACTAACATTTTTATTTTATACCATTGTCATCAATTCTTATTGTTTCATACATGCTTCCATGGCTCTTCCTGTATTTGTCTGATCTCTTTGGCGCTTCTGCCATTCTGACTCAGAATGCTAATCTAACCTTTTATCTTTTACAGATCCCTCATTAAGGTCATTCACTAGTGGATTCTGGTCATGCTGGTCGAAAGATAATTACACAAGTCTCAATGTAACAAATTTCTGTGGAGCATGGTATGGATGGAATACTATAATCGACAACAACATACTTCAATTTCAAGCATGCCATCAAATGTTATCCAAATATAATTGTAAACCAGACAGTGAATTTGTTATATATTATGTTTTAGAAAAAAGTTATGGTAAGGAAATAAAGATTTTGCAAAGATCTATTATACTCTTTTAAAGGCAAATCAGATAAACTTTTATGGGGCCAGCTACTAAAGAAGTACTAATAATTTGGAAGGCCAGAAAGGAAAAACTGTGGCATTACATGAATGAAAATCAATTTATCCAGTTTTAAGCATTAAAACATCAGTAGGAAAGACCTTATGACAATATTTAAATAAGAAGTAAGAAATTGTATCTTAAAATTTAAAGATTGCATTTTTATAATAGCTGAACTGGCCTGGTCAAGCCCATAAATGGTAGCTTGTCTATTACAATCTAAAGAACAATCTAAACAGAACAATAACATATAATCAGTGTGTTTTCAACTTATAGGTGAAATATGTTGGAAAATCTGGAGTCCTGGATCAAGCAAAATGAATATAGTGGTTGATTACAATAGTAATACAGGAAAGAATTACGAAAAACCTACTCAAATCATATGTGAATATGACATAAATAAAAATGAAGAATGTTCCACGGTAAGTTATAAAATCATTAACATTCAAATGATAGTAACATCTTTCCTATGTTGAGTTGTTATTGAAAGAAAATCATTCAAAATTCATAGTAAAAATACCTAAATCATATTAATTTCTTACAAGATTCTAAAAAGGAGACTTTTCTTGTGCTATGTCAATGAAAATATTTGTCCTCATGTCATTTCAGTCACATAGGCATTTGTGATTGTTGTTGATCTAAATGGAAAATTAAGCATTTTAGTTAAGAAATAGTTTCCGATAAGCAATATCTGAAAGACTGCCATTCTTTATATCCACTAGCTGCTTATTGTAGTGTTGCTTGCAGCATCAATAAAATATGCAGTGGTGAGCTGTAGTAGGCTCGCTTGGGCTTGCAAGAGCCCATAGTTAAAATTTTTTTAAATTTTGAAGCCCATTGTTAAAATTATCATTTTCTAGGCATTCTTTACCAGCAAACCAGTAATAGCAGACTGCCTTATGGGCATGTTTGCTCTGTCCGTCAGTCATAACTTTTATCTCCTAAACTGCTGGATGGATTTTAATTAAATTATGTATGAGTGATCTTTATTAAAATTTATCACCCAATTGTGATTTTCAACCGAATCCATCAATTAGGACTTCCACTTTACATAATTACCGTAAATACCCGCATATAATGTGCACCCTCGTATAACACGCAGGGGGGTTTTCAGCCTCGTAATCTATGATTTTTCTATATACCTGCGTATAGTGCGCACAAATTTTTTTAGCGTTACCATTCCAGAATAAAGTAGATGGTGTAACATGTTCTAAGGCAATGATCGAATTATTGGTATTATGTATTGGTAACATAACGAAAGTGCAAAATGAAATTTTCGAATAACGTTCCAAAAGATCGTGAGCTAACTCAATCATTACATACTCTATGTTTACTTACAAGGTGATATTAGGATATACACAATAAATCGAATTATATTAATTTCATAGTATGGCATATGACATTCTTTGAGCTAATAAAATGAAGGAATGATGATAATCCTATGTTTTTTACATATGTTTTTGTCACGCCTGGGGTGGACGGGTTCGCCCAATCTTCAGTTTTACCCTCATTAGAACACTCTGGATCATGTAAACATGATAGCAAATACCATAATTAACTAAAGACTATAAGAATCAAGAATAAATCACATATGAATGCTGAGAGAAAAGTAGGGAACGATAACTTTATTTAGTTCTACAAGAAGCATCAACTCCCAGCAAACTCAAAGGCATCAGCTGCCATTGTTTCTAATTGTAAGTAGTACCAGTACCTCACTACCAGGCCGGGCGCCGGTGTAGGATGACGTCATACGTAAGATGACGATTCCGATAGCAACATCGAAGAAGAATGGTCCAGCGACTAAGTATTTCTTGGCTTTTAAAATGAATAAATACTGAATTCATTCTTTTCATATCTAATTAATGAATGTTTGTAGAATTAATTAATAAATTTTAACTATTATCTATCTTACTTTTCGTAAAAATCACCAATAAAAATATGAGGATACCCAAGCAGTAATTACTGTGCTGAAATAGTGGAAATATAGAGTCAAATGAAAATAGGAAGATTTTGTACCCTCGTATAACACGCATCCTAATTTTGAACTCAAATATTTCGAAAAAAAAGTGCGCATTATACGCGGGTATTTATGGTACTTTAATAAACTTATACTCATATCTCATTAAATGGCATCCGTCAAGCAACAACAAAATACCAAACTTTTCTCTCTCTAGGTCTTATATGATCTGTAATGTATAGATTAAAAAATTTATTCTGATAGAGAACAACATTTACTACAAGTAAGTCTGCAAGACCACATACTTATGAGTTATAATTTTGGAGATAGAAATTCTAGAAAATCTCGTGCAAATCATTGCATATTTTGTTTAGATCTATTAAATTGTGTGGAAGTGTCAAAGTTGTTTCATTACATCTCATAATGAGCAAATTCCACAAGGTTGACTTTATTAATGATATTGCATATTTTGTTTACATTGATCGCAAAGACGGTTCTCTCAGCAAACACTAATTAAAAACCCATATATTTCTCTCCCATGCTCTTATATGATCTGTGAGGTATAAATTAAAAAATTTATTAGGATAGAGAACAACATTTACTACAAGATAGTTCCTGAGACCAGATAGTTACGACTTATGGTTCCGGGGATAAAAATTCGAGAATTGGCCAATTTTTCGATACCTTTTCATACGTATTTCCCATTAAGAATGCCTTTGAAATCACTCTGTATTCCATTTAAGGTGTATGTACACTTTTCCATCTTGTTAGGGACGTTTCACTCTTAGCATACGTGCCAATTAGCATCGGTTTGTCTGTCCGCATGTTCATTCTCGGCTTCTACCAAACAGATTTTTATGAAATTTGATATTAAGGACTGACAGTCACAGACAATAATAAAATCACTAAAATAAATCACGTAAGCCAATCAGGGGTACCACTTTACAGGTGACAAAAAATTAACTCCATTATATCTTGTAAATTTTTGGTCAAATTAAAATAGTTTTTAAACAAACTTGTAGAACTAGTAATGTAGAATATTTTATTACCTCTACTAATTTAATTTGACCAAAAATTTACGAGATAAGATGGAAAGTTCATTTTTTGTCACCAGTAATGTGATATCCTTGATTGGCTTACGTGATTTATTTTTGTGATTTTCTTATTT
This sequence comes from Tanypteryx hageni, assembly GCA_028673005.1. Lineage (NCBI taxonomy): Eukaryota > Metazoa > Arthropoda > Insecta > Odonata > Petaluridae > Tanypteryx > Tanypteryx hageni. Next base: position 236,106,774 of record CM054112.1, on the reverse strand, counting down.
TCTTTGACTGTAAGTCCTTAATATCAAATTTCATAAATATCCATTCCATATAAGCCAAAAATGGATGGATGGACAAACTGACATTAATAGGCGCTTATGCTGAAAGCGAAACGCTCCTAAAAAAGGGGGGTCGAAAAAATGGGAGCCCATTATTAAAATATTCATAGCTCACCACAGAAAATATGTGCTTACTTCTTCCTGGCATGGTAAATTAATGCAATGGAAATCATGAGTATGGGTGGGTTTATTTTTAGAAATGTATTCCAAAATACTACAAAGCCTTCCGGTGAAGAACATTTCAATTATCTCTGATGGTCTCACATTAAAGTTTATGCCAGTTCCTTTTATGGTCAAGAGATGGCAGTAATAAAAAAATGCACGATATAAATATTTTCTATCAAAATTTTCTGTTCAAATTATGTTTTGGGATAAATGTTTTTGGCAATATTTGCAACAAAAAAGGAACTATAAATGCTTTTAATGAAATTTCAATAACATAGTTAACAGGGCATGGATCAGTGTTGTCCAATAACCATTCGGGGGACAAAACAGAATGGTATATTGTCACTGTGAGGTGACCTGTGATCTTTGATAGATATGAAGTGTCATCGTTCTTTTCTGACATACTGACAAAATATATAGATTAACATAATATTACAAAATGAAAGATATCAGAGAGATCAGAGACATTCTAACTAGGGGTTGGCACTGAAAGAAAACATCGATGTTCATACATCGGTTTTAACATCGATGTCTCAATAATATTGGTACAAAAACATCGATGTTTTGGAAACATGAAAGAAAAAGGGGAATTTCATAACAACCAGTAAAAGTATTTGAAATCTGGCTAAGATGCAACTTAAAATCATTAAATATTAAATTAAAATTATTATTTACATCAAAGGCCCCACAAATTATCTTCAGCAGATTGTAAGAATAATAGCTAAGAAAGGGGTTTTCCCTTCACCTGGTTCCTCTGTTGCATCACAGTCAATCCTGCCTTGAAAAATAGCCTCTTGGATGGCACAGAGGTTGCCACCAGTCCCAGTTACTTCGGAACCAAGTTGGCAACATTGGGATGTGCCATTGTTAGCTCCTTCCAAATTTCTAGATGTCCTACTGGTGGAGCTCTAAGGTATATAGCTGCCTCAGAAGGCTGTTCTGAATCCCCTTGTTCTTTGCGTTTGTGAGTTTGCTTCTCCCAATTGTCCCTCATAACTTTGTGGTGATTGCTACAGAAATTGAAGGTCTCGCTGGATGAAGCAATTGACTGGTCAGAGAGGGTTCTGATTCCAAACTGCTGGTCTGCATTTTTGTTACCTCCTCTAAAATTTGAACTACCTTGGAGACTGCTAGCGGGTCCTCAAAATGGATTTATTTAAACCTTGGATCAAGAAGGATTGATACTGCCAGAATAGAGATGTGCTGTGCATCAGATAGCCTCTTTATACACTCAGCCAACAAGGCAGTTTTGAGGTTAAGTCCCATTTGATGCTGAGGTATTATTTTTAATGTCTGTTTTTAAGACAATAAATCATAGGTATTGCCAAACTGCTGGTGGCATATTTCTCACCACAAATCACTTTTGTTGCTGCTTCAAGAGGCCGCAAAACTGTGAATACTTCTGTTATATATTCCAGCTCTAGAGCTGTCAGCATTGCAGGAGCTGTGATATGACAATTTACTATCTCATTAATTGCAGTACAAAGTTCCAAAAATCTTTCCAACATATAATATTTAGAATTCCATCTGGTAGACACCTCTTGAATTAGTTTTTTAGGAGGGTTGGAAGATTTTCATAGTTCATCACTTGCTATTATACTGTGCTTAAACCAGGTAACAATTGTTTTCACTTTATTTAGGAGATCTGTAAGTCCTGGTGTGTTTTCAATGGACTTTTCAGCTACCAAATTTAGGGTACGAGCAAAGCAAGTTATGTGTCTTTTTTTGCCAAAAGTAAGTTCTGCTGCTTTGAGTATATTTGCTCCACTGTCTGTAAGAATAGCTGACACTTTACTTTCTTGCAACCCCCACTCTTGGCAAATAGCTTTAATCATATCAGCTATATATTCACCTGTATGCCTTTTGTCAAATTCGTGAACTCCTAACACCGAAGAATGTAAGTTACTGTTTTCAACAAAATTAATAGTAATGCCAAGGAAGCCCCTCATCTGCATAATTTCTGCCCAAATATCCATAGTTAGGCTATATGAATTTACTTGCGATAACCTTTTTTTTAACATAGCTGAAATGAGTTCATATTTCTCGGTAATGTGATGCTTGACAGCTCTTGCAGAAGGCATCTTAAAAAGTGAGGCTGCAATCTTCATCACCTTTATGAATCCTTTATTTTAAACAATTGGAAATGGCAGATAGTCGTGACAAACCATATATACAATGGCGTTGATAAGTTGGATTAATTTCCATCCTGCATCCCCGAAATTAGACATATCTCTAAATGATTCTAGCACAGTTTGTGTTCCTTTGAAGTACTAGTAGTAACACTTGGAACAGTACTTGTCCAACCCAATGGTTCTGATTGTGATAATTCTTCAGCTTTTTTGCCTTGTGCATTGCCTTCAGGCATTCTAGGGGTCTTGTTGCTGGATTTACCTAGAAACAAACAGCATCTTAGGCATGTATATTATAGTTAAAAACAACTGTATTTGATGGGAAGATAGGTTGCCTATCATAATAATCACAAATATAAAACAATTACCTGAACTTCCTTCATCTATTATATCTTTTGAATGAATCTTGTCAATATGACATTTCAGATTTGTCATGTTATCAGATATTTTTAACTTCTTCAAGCAAAATCAGAATGTAGCCATCCCGTCAGAATATCTATCAAAATACTTCCAATGTTTGCTTTTAGGGGGCACCTTTTAAGAATAATAACTAACTAAATGAAGTTCTTAGCCCTTTCACTGTGACAATTGACTAAATTCAACTTAAATTTTTTCTCCCAAAGCATGCTAGTCGACTTTTCTCCACGGCTTCAAAACTAAATGACTAGGCGAAAAAAACATTAGTAAGGAAACATTGATGTTTCATTGATAGTATCGGTGGGGTAACATCAATGGAATAACATCGATATATCGATAGGTTAACATTGATGTTTAGTGCTGACCTCTAATTCTAACCAAAAGAAGAAGATATGTGTGTGGCTGATATAATAACATTTTTGGCATTAGAATGAAAAATATAATATATACATTACTAATACACTTGAGTAAATATTGCCAATAGGAATACTATCAACTTGGTGGAATTGGCTCTTCATCTTCAAAGAGTGAATAAAAATTTTATGCACTTACTACTGCACAGCTTTCCGAATTATAAAAAATAAGATCCTTAGCATCTACACATATTGTCGTGAGTGGCCACCAGGTGGCTGAGAGAGAGGGTACCAGAGAGGCCAGAGTGCTAGATCGTGAGTCACAGGGTACAGTAGTGCGAGACGTATGCGGGAGATAAGTGAGCGTGATAGAAATCCGGAGCGATCACCAGGGAATCCACGACAATATTGCATTAATTATCCAAATTACTTTATCAATAACAATATTAATCTATTAAAAGAGAGGGATTGAAAGCATTGGTAATAAATCTAATAGTATTTGATTTAGAAAATGACATTCTTAAAAGTAATTTTAGGCATTTCTAAAGAATATTCAACAATTGTCTCATCAAAAATTTTCTTCAATTTAGACACAGTATCAAGATACAGCATCTACCACAAATGATAGGATTACATCACTTGCAACAAAAGAGACTGCTATATCAACTGAAAATGAAAGGCACACAGGATTATCAGAAAGTGGAACATCTAACAATATGCATGGCAAGTAATACAATTAGTTGTCAAACAAATTACTACAGAGATATTTCTCAAGTTCAGTGTGTTTTAAAAGAATAATATAAATGAAATTATTACAGACAGGACTGAAATAACTCATAATAGTTATGAAACAGAAAAAGCAAGTTCAGACTACCAACCAAATGGTGAGTAATCACAATGATACTACCTACCTTTATGTAAGTGAAAATAATTTACTGAAAGTTAAATCTCAGGATAAGAATGTAATGTAATAGAATATTAAATTTTATTAATCAAACTATTAAACTTGCTTGAAAACAGATACAGAAACACAAGATGAAACACTTATCTCAGAAGAAGGCACAACATATGGGAACACTGGTAAGTCAACATTAAGATAAAAATTTATGTTTGTAGTTTGCTGCATGATTGCAATTAATGCTATGCCTGCAGTGGATGATTAAAATGTAATGCATAATTGATTGTACAGCCTTCCCTCATTTTACGAACTTCCGTTTTACGAGTTTTTGCTTATACGAACTGAGCAATTTCATACCTATTTTTCGATTTGCGAATAAATTTTCGCTTATACGAGTTCGTTACGTTCGCACGAAAATCCTATTTTTCAAATATCAAATAAATATTAGCTTATACGTGCTCTATCCGCTTCGGGAAAGTTTGGAAAAACTCGGTCAAGTTCGTCAGATTGCATTTCTATACCTTTGCATGAAGTGAACGCAGATAGAGGAGGTCGTTTCCGTCCGTCCGCATGTTAAAACTCGGAAACCCCTTGAGGTATTATGGTGACATTTGGTATTGGAATGTTTTGCTAAAATTGTTCGACTAATTTCAATTTTGGTCAAAATCGGACAACAATGATGACAGCTTTACATGAAGACCTACAATGCTCCTTTGTTTCAACTCGGGAACCGCTGGACATATTTTGATGAATTTTAATATTGGGGAGTTTTGCTAAAATTCGTCGACCGATTCCAATTTTGGTTGAAATCGGACAAAAATTACGACCACTTTACATGACACACAAATAGCCAACAATGTTCCTTTGTTTCAACTCGGGAACCGTTTGATGTTTTTTGATGAAATTTGGTATTAAGGTGTTTTGCTAAAATTAATTATCCGATTCCAATTTTGGTTAAAATCGGACAAAAGTTACGACCACTTTAAATGAAGACTTACTAGTAGTTCAAAATGCTCCTTTGTTTCAACTCGGGAGCCGCTTGATGTATTTTAATGAATTTTGGTATTGGGTAGTTTTGCTAAAATCGGCCAATCGATACCAATTTTGGTTAAAATCCGACTACCACTTTACGTGAAGACTTACATGTAGTTTACAATGTTCCTTTGTTTCAACTCAATAACCGCTTGACACACTGTGATGAAATTTGGTATTGGGTAGTTTTGTTGAAATTAATTGACCGATTCCAATTTTTTTAACCTGACAATAATTACGACTACTTTACATAAAGACCTACATCTATTTTACAACGTACCTTTCTTGCTTCTCAATAAATTCTCATCTGAGCGAAAAATAGCGAGAAAATTGCGAAATCTTAAAGAACGCATTTTGTAACTCTTGTGTACTCCGACATGGAGTACACCTTTCCAATCTTGTTTACATAGGAAGTAATTGGAAAATTATTTTCGTTTTACGACTTTTCACCTAACGAACAGTTTTCGTGGAACGAAATAAGCTCGTAAAATGAGGGAAGGCTGTATAAGAGCAAAAAATAGAATAAGCCTTACATAATACTTTCATCGGCATGGGTGTCTTTTTACTCAATTCTCAAGGTCAACATTTTTTTTCATTATGTAGTTTGAGTCCAAAATTATTTCCTCACAAATGAGCATATCATGAAAATACATCTGAGTCACATTCTTGGATCATGATTTTCTTTTGCTAATACTTAGTATATATTATTTTTAGCACAGTGAATGGCATGCATAAGTAACATCTATAGAAATAATGAATCCTTAGTAAGTCATATTTAGTTAGTGATGGTAAAATGACTATCCAGTATATACTCGTGTATATGTCGAGGTTTTTAGATCACATTTTCCGCGAAAAACTCTGGGGTCGATTTATACACGAGAAATATTTTCGATAGGTTTAAACCCATGACTTTATTTGCCCGGCGGTTATTGAAATTTGATGGAATTTACACTCTTGTTGTACTTTAACTGTATCGATAACTATAGAATATTTAAATACCGATGTATATGAAAGAATAACTTACTATATAATTTGGTAATCCTAAGTTGATCTTTAAAGCTTTGCAAATAATTAAGCAATTTTGGTAAGCTTAACGTTCGGTAACGTGACAGCACCACGACAGAAAACTGGCAGCAAGACAAATGCGCAATATGGTAACTCTGTAACATGTAAACAAAGAAACACCTAATCGGTGATTCGCGGAAAGGCATGATCTACCTCCATGCATCGCAGACTAAATTAGTATCGCCGAAGTATTTGTGGTATAAAAATGTTGGTACTGTGCGCATAACTAGGGCAAAGGTAAACAAGGCGACACGGAGAGAGCGACAAGAAATGGAACTACCAGGAAGAAAAACGGAAGACACGTAAATATTTCGATGTTTGTAATCAAAGACTAATCCCCTACCAGACAAGGAAACAACATAGGTAAGGGGAGACTTGTAATATTATTTATTGTAACCAGAACCAAAATTATTTTAATTGTTAAAAAAAAATATTTATTCTCATTAAAATCAATCCTAAAATCCAAGAAAATTTTCATCATCAGAGCTATCTAATCCAAATAACTCGTCCCAGTCTCTTTCAGTAATATTTTCATCGTACGGATTATCGAGATGTTCGTCAGCATCACCCTCAACTATAATTACCTTCGTAAACAATAATTAGCATTTTCGTAACGTTTCTCTTTCTTAAACGTAAGCTGCTAAACTGTTCCATGTACGAAACTTGCGCTCTCCGAGGTGTAGATTTCTTCGTTACCCGTCCAAAAACGTGCGAAACATGTATTTCCTAGGAACAAATTGTGCATCTTTCCACCGATTTATTGTCAATTTCGGCGTCAACTATCCTCCGCGTTCTAACATCAGTTTTGTTTCCTGTTATCCTTTACAAAGATAACTTCTGAATGAACGCTAGGACGAAATACGAAGGCTATCCAGATTCATTCGATCTATTAAAAAGGCGTATACAATGTTACGACTTTTGATGTTATGCAGTGACGCTGGAGAAGGCATCAAACTGTTTTGCTGATACTTTGACAAAACTTAATTATATCGGACTTAAGGGAACTTAATGTGGAAATAAATGGATCAACACGTATTGAATACAAAAAATTCGTTCTACTACACCTGCAAATCTGGATTCGACTTATACACGAGATATAAAAAAAGAAAAAAATAATGAAAAAGTCAGGGGTCGACCTATACATGAGGTCGACTTATACACGAGCATATATGGTAATAGTGAAAAGAGGATGGCAAAGACCAAAATTATAGACATATAACTGAAATGCTGAATGTGACAACCAACCTGCAATTCTTTCAGTTTAATGGATTGATATTTCACTAACTAGAGGGTGTATCAGTGGTAATGAAGCAGTGTCAATATAGGATAATATGGTTACCGTAAATACCCACATACAGTGCGCACCCTGGTATAATGCGCAGGGGGGTTTTCAGCCTCATAATCTATTATTTTTCTATATACCCACGTATAGTGCGCACAGATTTTTTTTAGCGTTACCATTCCAGAATAAAGTAGATGGTGTAACGTGTTCTAAGGCAATGATCGAATTATTGGTATTATTTATTGGTAACATAACGAAAGTGCAAAATGAAATTTTCGAATAACGTTCCAAAAGATCGTGAGCTAACTCAATCATTACATACTCTATGTTTACTTACAAGGTGATATTAGGATATACACAATAAATCGAATTATATTAATTTCATAGTATGGCATATGACATTCTTTGAGCTAATAAAATGAAGGAATGATGATAATCCTATGTTTTTTACATATGTTTTTGTCACGCCTGAGGTGGATGGGTTTGCCCAACCTACAGTTTTACCCTTATTAGAACACTCTGGATCATATAAACATGATAGCAAATACCATAATTAACTAAAGACTATAAGAATCAAGAATAAATCACTTATGAATGTTGAGAGAAAGGTAGGGAATGATAACTTTATTTAGTTCTATAAGAAGCATCAACTCCCAGCATACTCAAAGGCATCAGCTGCCATTGTTTCTAATTGTAAGTAGTACCAGTACCTCACTACCAGGCCAGGTGCTGGTGTAGGGTGACGTCATGCATAAGATGCCGATTCCGATAACAACATCGAAGAAGAATGGTCCAGCGACGAAGTATTTCTTGGCTTTTAAAATGAATAAATACTGAATTCATTCTTTTCATATCTAATTAATGAATGTTTGTAGAATTAATTAATAAATTTTAACTATTACCTATCTTACTTTTTGTAAAAATCACTAATAAAATTATGAGGATACCTGGGCAGTAATTACTGTGCCGAAATTGTGGAAATATGGGTCAAATGAAAATAGGAAGATTATGTACCCTCGTATAACACGCATCCTAATTTTAACTCAAATATTTAAAAAAAAGTGCGCATTATACGCGGGTATTTACGGTAATATGAAATACCCTATGAAAGGGTTAAGAATATTCATAGCTATACAAATACAGCCTCTGTAGTGCACAGAGGCCCCATGGGAGAGGGAGTCCAATAAGACACAGAATTATTAATTTTCATGTATATACAGACATATGCAAAATGATGTTTCTGTTTATTTATTATATCAAAATAATAATTGACCCATCGGCATACTTGACCATCTACGAGATGGCCTCAGTAAACATTTTCAGCCTGTAGCTAACCATCTGTTAGGTTAGAGAAAAGATAGATGTCTGTCAATATCAATACAGTAGTTAGCCAGTCAATTGTAAAGTCATTAGCTATTTTGATATACCTTCCGTAATCCACAGGAGTTTAAATACCTGAATCTGGTCAAATTTTTGTATTATTATTATTTTTATGGCTAATTGGCCTCTTAGACTTTACAGCCATAACTCCTTCCACACTGAACACAACAGAAGGGAAATCCAGCTCCACCATTAGCTTACTCTCTACGAAGAGTACCAAGAGGGCCAACTGCCTAACATCCCTTCCAAACAATGGAGCAATGACTTGTGTAGTCTCCTCAAACCACAAAAGTAGGGCATGGGATGTTCTCAAATGGAAAAATCTGACCTCTGCTGGATTTCAGCCTGGGACTTCTGTATGGAAGGCCAATGTTCTAGCCATTCCACCACCAACCCCCACATTTTCGTAAAAAGTAGTATGTGAAAGGGATTAATAAGGGTTTTCTTATGATATTTAAATAATAATGTAATTAAAGCAAAAAAACCTACAACCTCAGAAGGAAACATAGCCAATGAAGGTAGTATTGTGGAAGAATCAACTACTATTAAGTACAGATGATTCTCTATCAACCAGGTTAATAGTGTGGAAATGAAATGAAAACCAGGAAACACAGATAAACCAGCAAAATACAAATTATGTATTTTAATATGAGAAAATTTTTTAAATTGAAAACTCAAGAAAACATTTATAAAAACAAATTTATTAAATAACTTCATACAAATTCCGCTACGAAATGAAAGAGACTACCATGGTTTCAACTCACGTAATCATAATCAGGTATTGAGCTGTAAGTTTGCAATTTAATAAATAAATAGAAGGAAAAGAATGTAGGAGGAAGAGAAATAGCCAATACTAGTAGTTGGTGCTTGCATGCTGCAAGCATTTCATGTCTAAATATTTTATCTCGGCAGCGATTTTCATTTTTCCCACATGCAAAAATTAAAGTTTAAAATAATACCCAAATGTTGCAATATTAAAAATTTTACACTTTCTCCATTATGGGGTACTAATGCTACACATTTTAGCCAAATTTTAAAGCTGTAGCACTTCTAGAAGTAAAATAATATTTTTCTAATTGTTTAAATTTAAATAATTTTTAACGGCCGCCGCAATTCATATATGGTAAAATTGAAATGTTTATTTGTGCACATTCATTACTTTGTAAATCATTTGAAAATTTCAGCTTCCTAGCTCATCCCGTAGTACCTAAACAGTTATCTATTTGTTTAAACTTTAATTTAATTTTTAACTGCCAAACAAAATAAAATATCAAAATTTGTATAATCCCTATTTAATTTTTTTAAGAATTCTACTTATTAAAAAAATTTCAACTCCGTAGCACATGCGTAAAAATACATAAACCTCGAAAATTTGTTTAAACAATTGCGAATTTTTAGCGGCCGCATTGCTGCACTTTTTCATTATTTTTGATTTTTCTAGTCGGTTTTGCACAAAATCCTACCTAAGAAAAAAATTTCGAATCTCCAGCTCATCTGGAAGTGCCTAAACATTAGTTTCCTCCTATATGTTATATCCTCTGTAAGAGTCGTCGATATATAATGATGAAAACATACAGCAGTTAAAATCAGGGAGGATGGAGAATAAAAACGTTAGGGGGACATAGTTACAAAGTAGAAGGAGAAATAGCGAATAGGAAAGTGTAAGCAAGTTTAAACCAGGGAGAAATGGGGGAAAGTTGAAAAAACAGGGTTTCATTAGTTACAAAGTCAAGATATTAAGGGGAGTGGGAAGGGAAGAGATGCTAATTTTCTATGTTATGCTGCAAAGTGCAGAAATGGTTAATGATCTCCAGTTGTTCTAAGGCATTGAGTCCTATGTCTATATTTTCTATGTGGAGGATTTTTGATGAAAAATCAAAGGTCTCTGAGGTGTTTAGCAAAGTGGGATGCAAGAAGCATTTCTTGTGTTCATCACATCTGATAAGGAAGGATCTCTCAGTTTGACCAATATAAGTAACATTGCAGTAGCTACAATGGGGGATTGTCAAAATATTTAATTATGATTTTTTTTAATTCTTTGTAATTGACTTAATTACTCCCTGTGAATATTTTTTTGTTAAATCGTCTTCATAATGCAAAAAAATATTTAAAATAACTCTTTTAAATATCCCGCAAAAACGGCATCCTGGTTGGAGAGAGCAGTAAGGGATACGTGACGTCATCGCATGCCAATCATTTAAACATATGAACGTACTGAAAGCATGTGGTTTTGCTACTTCGTCCTGTTGCTTTTCCTGATATCGTAGTTAAAATGGAGAATATGAAAGTTAAGAAGGGTTATAAATATTGTCTGGTACCTTAGTGCTTAAATACAATGATTAAACCCCCGAGAAAATTGTTCTTCACGCTACCGAGCTCCTTCGGAAGAAATAAGAAGCAGAGAATATTGTGATTGAAAGCCATGAGGAGATACGCATCTGATATACCGGAATGTAAAACTGCATTTGCCTGCGGCGATCATTTTAATCTAACAATAAGTGCTAGTTATAAGTATGTACGTAATTTTATTGCTTTGTATTTTAGTTTATGACTTATGTCGCCATTACATTGACATGATGCACAGTATATTTCAGGAGAACGATGTTGAGAGAGTAAATTATATTTTTATGTTTCAAAGATTAGCATATATATTTTAACAAAACCTCCATAATGTAATATACCTATTCTAAATATGTAAGATCAAACTTAGGAAATCGTTGGGCAGTATTTGCTTCATACTTAGTGAATAAAAGTTTGCTTTTGCTTAAAAGCATTTGCTACTCAGTTTTAAGCAAATGCTTAAATTTTACGCAAGAAAGCTCTTTGCAACTCTTCCCTCGCTTGTTTTTGTTTACATTTAAAGTTTTACGTAGTTGAATTTCAAACTAAAAACATAAATATATTGGGTAATATTTTTTAAAAAGTTAATTAATAATTTTTAAAAATTTCTTTTATAACTGAATTCGATTATATCACAAATCATGTGTGCATTTTTATTCAATTACCATATATACTTGTGTATAGTTCGACCTCCTATTTCTCGGCGAAAAAATTAAATTTTTCATACATCTCGTGTATAATTCGACCCTAGCTTTCTACTTACTCTTTTACCCTAGATTTCCATCAGGATCTACATTTTTCGTTTTGATATCTCGAACCTCACAATCGAGGTATATAGAAAGATCTTGGTTTTCAACAGCTTTTGTATCATAAAAATACTATACTAATAATAAACTGTAAACATCATAAACCTATTGCACGATCTTGAGAAGAAAAATATTTATTACTTTTTAACTACGAGATGTGACATACGAATGGTGGCAGAATTTTTAGCAAATAGATGAAAATTAAGCTTATATAACGAAAATTAATAGACGCATTAATACTCGTAAAACCTTTAATAAAAGTTATGAATGATAGTTGAACGAGATGAAATAAACTCATTTTAATTCTTCAGCTTTGTGACTTTATACATTGATATCATTCCAACTCATCTGTTGTTACAAGATGCAAGAAAGATATGCATAGAAATCAAGAAAACAATCGGTGAATATGAGACAGGCTTTAGTATTCACATAACAACATTATGACGACAAAAGGTCAGTATAATGGTTACATTACGAATTTTGTTTAAATGCACTATAACCCACCACAGAACATATAAAAAATAATGAAAAATACTGCTAGGTCGCAATCAAATCAGAATTTCGAGAAAATACAGGACAGGTATATAAGTCTTCGAAAAAGAAAAAAATGAAAAACACAACATAGTTCTAATGAAAATCAATAAAAATTAAAGGTAAATAGGAAGTTTTGGAGCTATATCATAGAAGTTAAGTCAGCAAGGTGGGTGACCATAAAATATCTTGATTTTTATTATGATATTTTTAAAAAGATAATTTTTTAGATCCGAGATTTTAAACCCTCAAAAGTATTACTCGTGTATAGTTCGACCCTCAATTTTTTGCACAAAAATTTGGTCTTAAAAACTCAAACTATACATGAGTATATACGGTAGTTATAGTCATTTTATCCAGTAATTTGCCTTTATAGTGATTTTGGATGCCACAAATTTTACTGTCTTACATACATTTGTGCATTGTACATGGTGTTCTTCCCTGACTCCTATTTGAAACCCGGGATCACTTAAGTACCTTGAAAATATTTCTATCTTCTATTTGGAAGAGTGCCCCGCCACGTCTCTCTTGATATTCTCTGAGTAACAGATTTGAAATATACTTAACATTTTCTTCAGAGAAATGATATAAATTTTGATAACTGTTGGTTGTTGAAACTTTTCTCGTATTTTTAACCTTTCGTGTCACCATAAATTACCATATTTATATTTAGGATCAATTATCATGAAAATAGAGTACTTAGAAATATCTTAGAAAACCCTTTATCTCACTTAAAAAACTTTAAGCATATGCTTAAAGCATTAAGCAAAAGCTCGGTTTTATTCACATAATTTTAAGTAAATGCTTACGAAAAATCCTAAAAATAAGCAAATGCTCATTCTTTCTAGCAAAAGCAAATACTATTTTTTCATTCACCCCAAATCAAGCATTTGCTTAAAAAGTGACAGAAATCTTAGGCATAAGCATTAAGCAAAAGCTCGGTTTTATTCACACAATTTTAAGCAAATGCTTACGAAAAATCCTAAAAATAAGCAAATGCTCATTCTTTCTAGCAAAAGCAAATACTATTTTTTCATTCACCCCAAATCAAGCATTTGCTTAAAAAGTGACAGAAATCTTAGGCATAAGCATTAAGCAAAAGCTCGGTTTTATTCACACAATTTTAAGCAAATGCTTACGAAAAATCCTAAAAATAAGCAAATGCTCATTCTTTCTAGCAAAAGCAAATACTATTTTTTCATTCACCCCAAATCAAGCATTTGCTTAAAAAGTGACAGAAATCTTAAGCATAAGCATTTGCTTATTTTTTATTCACTCGAACCATTAAGTTAGTTCTTAAATATTTTAATAAATTTGTTCCCATAATATCGATGACAGCATGGTATTTTGAAGGACCCTGTTTTGCTAAATAAGGGCCATCATGACACTCCACAGATGTGCCTAAATCTTCTTCATCATCTACAACTACACTCACTTCATAACCTCTTTATCTTATTCTGTGTTCAGGGCAAATCTTGCCTTTAACAATACAAATTTTTCCTTCTCGCTTCAGTTTAACAAATCCAACAGCATTACTAACATAGTCTCTCCTCATTGACCTCAAAGGGAGAAAAAGCCATAAAAGCAACAATGAAATTCGAGACACATACAAAAGAGACATGCAGTTATGACAAACACTTCTACAGTTTTTCTTTTCACAAGTATAGGTAATAACTAAGGCAGATAGACACTTAAAACAACAAACTTCACCACATTTCCTATAGACAAGACATACGGAAACTAAGTTTATCCACATTAATTTTGTATATTTGTCAATATCTGACCTGATGATTCTGTAAAGGCAGATGATGGTGATTATTCACTGAAACTGGTCATGTTTTATTTCATATATTTTGTGGAAATTAGCAATAGTTTAATATAAATAAAAAATACTATCTAGCATTGTTCATGTTATTTTATTGTGGAATTCCACTAATTCTCGGCATCATCAATGGACTATGCTTATCTAACTATATTTTACTTACTGGATACTAGGACAGCATGGGAAACAATACATAAATAAATATTCTATAATATTAGTTAAAACTTGAGTTGTTTTATTCATTTAATATGGGAAAGCTGTTTTAAGACGTCGATCTATCTTTTACATATCTTCTGCGTTTCAGTCGAAATGATAGTACTATTACAATAACTGAAAATAAAAGAGCTACATCGAACTTGTTTTATCAATTGAATGTAATACAAACCTGTCTGCCTTCATGCATTTCAACATCTGAATATTGCTCACTATGACTTCCAATGTACTACAAAAGCATGTACGAATCAACATTTGGCAAATTATCAGATCTGGCTACACAAAACCCTTCAAATGCCATTTTGCAAAACACAAAGTGAAATAAATGCAGGAAGGTGCAGTACTTCTACCACTATTTCTTCTAAGATGGCGTATAGAGGAAAACAACAAAATTATGTCTTTCAAGTTAGTACTTCTATATCAGCACAATGGCATCCAGCATGCTTGACATGCACTGATGTCACTAAACACTCGGCAAACTTTGGCTACCAATCCGATGTGATCAAGTTCGGCATTAACTTGTCCATTTTAAATTGCTTTTTTATAAATATCTTAAAAATTTAATGAAAAAACTTTATAATTGCCTATAACAATAGCCATACAATAAACTTCATAAAATTTTCGGTAATTCCAGATATTTAACAGTCCCCCATTTCTATATTAATAAAAGGCAATGCATGTGTGCATGCATGCATACTTACTAATTGGACCATTAGGATGTGCACCTTGGGGCCATAATTGTCATTTTTATGGGGAGGGGGTGCCATTTTCCCTAAGATAACACACAAAAATCAATTTTTTTACTTACAGGCTTTAACTCTTTTGCAAATTAAAATTAGAAATAAATGACCTATGATCTTCTGACCTGGGCTGTTTTAAACAAAAATAAATACCGTTTCTTATTCTTATCGTCACATTTTGCCTATGATACAAAATCGCTCAAATTCAATGTTGAAGTCATATTTATTGTAAAATTTTAAGCTTTTTAACAATATGTTGCCTTGCCTACCATGTCATTTTTAAACCTCGAGATTGCATTGTTGCCTTAATCCTAGGTAGGAATGGCAATGATATATCAATATATAGGAAATATCAATACATTAGCAAAATATATCGATATATTTATATCAATATTACTCTTACGATATATCAGATGATATATTGATATTAGTCTTATGATATATTGGAAGTAATCTATGTAAGGATTATAATGTACCAGAAAAGATGTGTGTGAAGTTAAATACAATAGATCAAGCCCAATATGATATCAAGATAGGAAAGGTGTAATGAAATAGTTTTCAAACCAGAATAAATTTACAAAATGTGATGTCCCATTCCCGTTCTTCAAAATTAAAACTTAAGTCCAACACGTCATTCTATTGGTGTTGATAACTCATTGGATATATTTTTCTTTTACATGTTATTACTAATGCTAGACACTCATCTCATTTAATAATATATTCAAATGTGTACCACCACGTGAATTTATAAAAAATTAACGCCTTCTTATTTATGTATATAGTGCATCATTTTAAACTTCCCATACTTTCACATTAGCCATTACATTAATAGTGTAATGAATATTAATTGTTTTGTTCACATGTAGGACTGTACAGTATAATACTGTTTCTATACTGATTTGTTGATATGTATATATTGTAGTTACTGAGTAAACTGTGATCTTGTGCATTATGGCACCAATTAGAAGTAAAATATGGAAATACTTGACTAGAATTTCCAAGGATACTGCCAGTTGCAATAGCTGTTCGAAAATTCTAAAAACTTCAATAAACACATCTAACCTAGGGACACATTTAAAACAAAAGCATTCCGCCATATACAAAAACCATTGAAGATATAGGCTCACCACCTTTTCTGTCATATAAATAACAGAGGAGACTATGGCAAGTGAAACTATGACTTGAAGAGTCGACTCCGGCCGTAAACAAACAAAGGATTTAGCGAGCGCTAAATACGTATTTCGAGAGCCAAGCTCTCATCATCAGTAGCTTGGTTCTTCTCGCTAAATCCTTTGTTTGTTTACGGTCAGAGTCAACTCTTCAGGTCACCTTTTCTGTCATCAGAAAAAGAGAAAATTCCCCTGCAGTTTCAGGATATAGAGGAAGTAAGAGTTGAAACTGTTGCAAGACAGATAACAAAACTTATACCTACTCATTATACTAAATAATAAATTACTTACTTTGTTGTAATTCATTAACTGTACATACAGCAGGATGATACTGTAGAACCTGTACCTGCAACTAGTAGAACTTCAGTGACAGAGCAGAGAGGCAAGTTGTTGACAAGTGCTGGCAAAGAATTGAATCAACAACAGCCTACAATTTTAAGAGCATTACAGACTAGTTTCTTTTTCAGGTAACACAGTTGTAAATAAAGTACTATCTACAAATATGTTAAGCACATTGTAGATTACTATAGAGTTTTTTTGCAGATGGTGGAAGTAAAAATTTAAAAATAACAGAAGCTATAGTGAGGAAACAACTTTGACATGTCCACACAATTTAATAGATGTAAACAAAATATGTGATGTTTTGCTTGAGATTTTCTAGAATTTCTATCTCTAAAACTATAAATTGTAAGTATGTGGTCTCACAGACTTTCTAGTATTAAATGTTGTTCTCTATCAAATAAATTTTTTAATATATAATTTACAGATCATATAAGAGCTAGGGAAAGAAATTTATGGTATTTAATTGTTGCTTGATGGATGCCATTTAACAAGATATGAGTATAAGTTTATTAAAGTAATTATTTAAAATGGAAGTTCTAATTGACGGATTCTCTTGAAAATCATAATTGGGCAATAAATTTTAATAATGATCACTCATACTTAATTAAAATCCATCCATCAGTTTAGGAGATGAAATTTACGACTGATGGGCAGACCAGACATGCCCATAAGGTGCTCTGCTATTACCGGTTTGCTTGTAAAGAATGCCTAATAAATGATAACTTTAAAAATGGGCTTGGCAAATTTAAAAAAATTTTAACAATGGGCTCTTGCAAGTCCAAGCGAGCCCACTGCAGCTCATCACTAGTTATATTAATGCTATGCTCTGTCAAAGAACAATACAGCAAAATAAACCCATCCTGTGGAATTGGGAAAACATAAAGATAGTTTTATTTAGTGAATTAAACAAAAGATTTGGGCAGATTGAAGAATCATTCTTGTTGGCTACATCAACCATGTTGG
The DNA here is from genome assembly GCA_028673005.1 of Tanypteryx hageni. NCBI lineage: Eukaryota > Metazoa > Arthropoda > Insecta > Odonata > Petaluridae > Tanypteryx > Tanypteryx hageni. The sequence goes on along the minus strand of CM054112.1, from coordinate 236,089,070 downwards.
ATCCTTGGTTCGAACATTCATTTTAAGAATTCAGTGGCCCTTCAGAATATTATGGAATTCTTAAAATTGGAAGTAGCCATAAATTAATCTGATGTATCCACTGATACAGAATCAGACAATGCAGCAAATAACATTTTTGATTTGTGGGCTTACACAAAGAGACCTAGAGAGGGAAGTTCACATAAAAGAGATGAGGTGTCTCAATACTTGAACACTCATTTCCAACTTAAAGCAGGATTGCCTCGAACTTTGGAAAGAGATGAGAGTAGAGTATCCAGGCCTTTGCAAGTTGGTCAAGAAATATGTAGATATTGTAGCAACCTCAGTTCCCTGTGAAAGATTATTTTCCAAGGCAGGAGCTACAGTCATTAAAGCCCGTAACTGCCTAACAGGGAAAAGGCTTTCAAAATTGCTTTTCTTAAATTCGTTGCCAGAGGAGTACTGGGTTTGAGTGTATCATTCTAATGTATATTTTTTTATATTCTAAGTCCAACAATTATCATTTTGATTATTATGTTCAAATTTATGCTGTATTATACATTCACGTAAGATAATAATATGTATGTTTTTCTTAATTCATACTCATAGACTCACTTTCCCTAATATTCCATGGTTACTAATTGTATTTATTGAAACAAATCGATATATTTATATATTGATATATTCCTACCAATATATCATATGTACCGATATTATGCTTTCCATATATCATATGATTATTTCTAATCACTCTTTAGTTAGCTATCCAGTTTTTATTTTTCTGTTTTGTGGTGAGAATCTTAAAAAAACGCACACCAAAAACAGTCACTTAGAAACACTACACAACTCAATTAATCCTCAGGGTGGCTAGTTGTTTTCATCACGTTGTAACAGAAAAACTGTACTAGGCTTTGTGATCAAATATACATAGCATAATAATTAGCATATAAGTTTAAATAATAAAAAAATACAATTACATTTTACTTAAAATAAAACATAGAAAGTTAGGGTTGGTAATAATTTTGAAAAGAGAAAAAAGACTGCTATGACCAGAAATCGAACCTGGGTCTTCCACTTGCTGGGCAGATATTCTACCACTGAACTATCATAGCAGATCAATTTTCTCATTTCTGAACATGGATGTCATAGCAGACTTTTTTCTCGTTTCAAAATTATTCCCAACTTTACAGCTTATTCCTGTCTGCATAGGATCTTCGGATCGCTTTATACCATCAAAGTTAGGGTTCTTTAAAATTTAAAATAATAAATCTTTCTTCTTCTCTGCCCATATCAAAGTCTCTGTATTATGGTTAGACAGAGAATATCGCAAGTTGGATAACATTATGCCACCCACCCAATTTACCTGTTCTGATGAAGTGTTTGTAGCCTGAATTGCCAACAAATCTCTCCAAACTTTTGCCAAAAATGGGTAGGATCTATTGTTCTCTTTCCAGTAAAATAATGGCTCAGTATCACAGTCATCACAGATTGCTTTGTGTATTGGTGTATTTTCTCCTGAAGTGTAGATATTTCGTCCATTTCTGATGATGCTTCTTTTTGCGAGTCATTAATTTTTAAAAATAACATATCTAAAAGGTTTTACTTTTCTGCTTTACTTTTTATACATTAAGTATTAGAACGATTAGCTCTTCATCTTTTCCTTATTGTCGAAATGCATCTTCTAAATCTGAAATGAATTCTTCCAAAAATGCTTTATATTATTCTCTTGGTTTTCTGTGAATAAAACGAGTTTAAATCTTGGATCATGATATGTTGCAGCCATAAGGTGGACACTGAACCATATTTTGACCACTCTATATGTGTTTATCTCTTGGGGGAGGGAGAATGATCCAAATGACAAAATTTTCCCGACCAGTACCTTCTATTTAAAGAATTCCACAATGAGGGTTAAAATTATACCAATAATTTAATAAGAACATATCAACCTTTCATTGGTCGATATATCATCTGCCAATTCTAAATTTATGAATCTTTTTGCGATATTGAATCAAATCTTTAAATATGATTCGAATCGAATCTCAAAGCTTCAAAGGGCCCTACTTAATCCTTATACTGTATGCATAAGGAATACATGCTTTTAATGCTTTAATATGAGAGAGAGAAGGAGAGAGAGGAAGAAAGAAAGAAACAAGGAGAGAGACAGAGAGAGAGAGAGAGACAAAATTAAATGTTCCATAAATTAAAAATAATTTTGGGCATATAAGAATTGTATAGCGTAATGTATTTTTTTGTCATACAATTTCTATTTATTTGCCCATAACTATTTTTACTCTCTAGAACACTCAATTATGTGAATTTTATATGTATTGCTTACTTTTAGTGCATTTAAAAGTTAGTTTCATTAATTTTTATTTCAATTTGAACTTAATACTTAATTCATGCATACCCATCATATTTGATGGGAAATTACCCTAGTTTAGCTTATAAATACCACATTTTCTCGTAATTTTGAAATTATCTTTACAATTTACCAGAATATTACTAAGATTGGTCCTATTTTAGAGGGAGACTTTCAGCTTTTCCTTGGGAAATAAGTTCAAAATCTAAGAGCTTATATGGGTCAGAAATATAAGACTGTACCAGTGAGGCTTATTTTTAGCCAAGGGGGCAGAAGAAGAGAAGATGTTCTTTAAAGCTATTTTCTTTTGGATTTTAGAAAGCAATTTATCAACAAGAATTACTGAATTCTCTCTTATTCTAAAAGCTAAAGATTTTTTTCTATCAACATGACACATTGAGTAGCCGATGTGTGTTTTTGCAGTAATTTCTTCTTTACTATTTTCTTCATCTCATGGGAAAACATTTTCCTCTTCTTGGATGCATTTTGTATTTTCTTCTAGTGAGGGTACCTTGTGCTTCCTCCAACCTTCTTGCTCTAATTTATGATTGTCCTGAAAGTGTTCATTCCAGTCATCCTCCAAGTTCCATATGTTAAATCTGTGACATAGGTGATTAACTGTCCAACTTGCAGCACCATTATTTTTCTAATGTTTACTTGTTGCTAATATCAGGCTCCTAGTCTAAGATATGACACAGGGAAATGGCCTGAGGTCTTAGGTAGTCTGTGTGGCAAACTGAACATATGCAATGTGGACACATTCATTAATCTAAGAGAAAATACTTGATTGTTTCTTCTTCTTCATCTAAAGGCTAAGCCTTGTCTCTGCAACCATGAACTCCTGTCCTCTGCCATTCTCTTCAACATCTCGTACTTCTCCACTCCCATCACTGACTCCACGTCATCTAGGTATTTCTTTCTTGGTCTGCCTCTTCCTTTCTTCCCTAAAAGTTTCCCCTCCAAGATGTTCACAAATAATCCATTATGTCTAATCACATGGCCTAAAAATTTTGCCTTCCTTTCTTCCATTCCTCTGATCAGTTTCCTTTCTTCTTTTACTTCTTCCAAAACTTCAAGGTTTGTCTTTCTCTCTGTCCAACTTGTCTTTATCAATCTTCTCCATATCCACATTTCTGTCGCTTCCAGACGGGACCTCTCCCTCTTTCCTAACGTCCAACTTTCACTACCATAAAGTATGGTACTCCAGACAAAAGCTTTTGCAAAGGATTTCCTTACTTCCAAATTCATGTGACTGCTTGTCAGTAGGCTCCTTTTGCATTGAAAAGCTTGCTTTGCAAGTGCTATTCTTCTTTTCACTTCCTGTACACATCTATTATCTTCAGTAATTGTACTACCTAGGTAGCAAAACTGCTTCACCTGCTCAATTTCCTGATTGTCTATTTTGATCTTTGATATTGTCCCTGCATTACTTTTGCCTATAACCATCAATTTGGTTTTCTTGATATTTATCTTTAATTCCCACTGTTTTAACGTGTCCGATAATACTTTCAGCATTTTATTCATTTCTCTTTTTGAATCGCTGAATATTACAATGTCATCTGCAAATCTAATGCAGTGTATTCTAACTCCATTTATTTTTATGCCTTTTGTCTTTTCCTTCATAACTTCTATACTTTCTTCAATGAACATATTAAACAAATATGGAGATAGCGGACATCCTTGTCTTACTCCTTTCCTTATCTTTGCTTCACTCTCTAATCCATTTATATTTATTCTTGTAGTTTGATTTTGATAAAGCTTAAAAATTAATCTTCTGTCCCTCCAATCAATACCTATTTTTTTCATAGTCTTAAACAACAGTTCCCAATTAACTGTATCAAAGGCCTTCTCCAAATCAATAAACGTTAAATATAATGTCCTGTTCATTTCTAAACATCTTTCCATTATCACCCTGAGGGCTAATATAGCTTCTCTCGTTCCTCTCCCACTTCTAAATCCAAATTGATCTTCACTAATATAATGTTCTATTTTCCTTTTTATTCTGTTTTTCACGATATAAATTAAAACTTTTGAGGCGTGCGAAAGTAGTGAAATTGTTCTGTAGTTACTGCACTCCACTGCATTCCCCTTCTTTGGTAAACTTATAGTTTTACTTTTTATAAAGTCATCAGGTAATTTTCCTTTTTCGTAACAATCTTTTATAATTTTAAAGAAATGTTCTTTTGCTTCCTCCCCTAAGTTCTTCAAAAGTTCTGCAGGTATACCATCAACACCTGTTGCCTTGCCTGAATTAAGATTATTAATAGCTTTATAAAACTCTTCTTTGGTTATTGTTGGGCCTAGCTCGTCATTTCTTATTTCCTCTTCATTTTCAATAAATCTACATCCATCTCCAACATCTCTTCCACTATATAATTCTTCTATGTATTCTTTCCACCGAGCACATACTTTTTCATTTTCCCATAACATATTTCCTTCCTTATCCTTAACTATTGCCGATTTAGTTCTTGGTTTGTACTGGAGAGTTTTAATTTTGAAGTATGCTTTGTCTTCCCTTCCTCCCTTTGTATCTTCCTCAATTTCCTTCACTCTCTCTTTGGTCCATCTCTCTTTTTCTTCTCTGCATTTGTTAATAATCTCATTCTTAACTTTTTTATAAGTTTCATCATTTCCATTCTTCCTCAACTTGTTCCTTTCTTCAATTAAAATCAGTATCTCCTCAGTCATCCAAGGTTTTCTAGGCTCCAATTTTCTCTTTCCAATAACTTCCTCTGTAGCTTTAATAACCCCTTTTTTAAATTCCTCCCAACTAAGTTGTCCTTCATAATTTCTCATCAACTCATTTGTTTTTTCTTGGTAATTCTTAGCCGTTGGTAACTCTTTCAGTCCCTGTAGATGCCAGTTCTTTTTAACTGTTCTCTTTATTTTCTTAAACCTAATATTGCATTTTGCCATGACTAGCTTGTGGTCACTGTCTACATCTGGACCTGGGTAACTATAACACGATTTTACCTGGTTCTTATATCTTCTTTTTACTAAAATATAATCTATTTGAAACCTTCTTCTGTCTGGCGCCTCCCATGTGTATCTTCTTCTTTTGGGAACTTCAAAGAAAGTGTTTGATACCATCATCTCATTCTGTTCACAAAACTCAATTAATCTTTCTCCCCTTTCATTTGTTTCACCTAAACCAAATTTTCCTACCATTCTACTATTTCGACTAGATCCAATCACAGCATTAAAGTCTCCCATTATTATTACATTATCTTTATCTTTTGTCATCTTTATAAGTTCTTCTATTTCTTCATACACCTTTTCTACTTCTCCTTCTTCTGCACTACTTGTTGGGAAATACGCTTGTATTATCACTGTATCCGTTGGCACGGTGCTCATTCTTACCATCAACAACCTATCATTTATGTGATATGTATTGCAAACACTGTTTGCCCATTTCTTACTAATAATGACTGCTATTCCATTCCTTCCTCTCTTTTCACCTCCACTATGAATTATTCTAAATTTATCACTGTAAAAATCTCCTTTCTCTTGCCACCTTGTTTCACATAAACCTAAGATATCAATCTCATTTTTCTCCATTTCTTTCTTTATTTCTTCTAATTTACCTATTTTTAGTAATGTTCTGACGTTCCAAGTACCTATTTTGACGTTTTGACAGGGATTTCATTGGATAACGACCTGAGAAGCCCTGCTACATCCCCTGCCGGATCTTGGGTTCCGAATACCATGATCAGTAACAAATTCCTTTCTAAAACCTTCCATGGTTGCTACCCTCGGGATATCCAATAGGATCTTTAATGGAGTGGTTTCCTGTTGCCTTCTCCATCCTATGCCGTTGACTATCAAAATAGTTCCTCCGCCTTTAGGGGCAGTTTCCCACCCCAAGGGCAAGAGGGTGCCCTACCCCTCCACCTTCTCATCCGCCCCTAAATAGGCCGTTGGCATTTGGTAGAGGGGGGACTCCTTATCCCGGGAGTCACTCGGACGCCAGAGCCTCGTCTGTGAAGCAGGGTGCACCACGTGCAGGTGAGGTTGACATTTGAGTGGGAGAGGCTATATAATCGCATCCCACCCCAAAACACCCCACAAAATAAATCATTTTATTTTTTAGCATTAAGATGATATATCATTTAAGAAAAATTTTAAATAAATGTTACCTCATTAAAGTTATCCTGGTTAGTCCACAACATAAATACTGTCTTTAGCTGATTATAAGGCGATATTTTTTTCTAAAGTGTAAGCCAAAACATTCATACTTGACCTGTAATCACGATCAATAATATCTTCTATTCCTCTTACCCCCACTAAAATTCAATCCTCCATGTTCTATTATAGTCTATTCTACTCTTAGAAGACAGTGTTATGCTTATAGTATGTGCAGCTACCAAATATCTCTCACGTTAGAGCCAGTGCTTATGTCATCATCCCATATTAACCCAGATATGTCTGAAGATTTTGTTGTTGATTTTTTCATTTTTTTCTTATTACATATATTCAATTGGTCTTCGGTAACAAGTCTATGGACTTATTTTGCTTATACAATTTCTGAGAGACTGAAAAAGAGGTGTCCTATATATAGCACAGGAAGGGAGGATGGAAGACAAAACAAATGTTATAACATTTTTAATTATTGTTAGCTTTATTGAAATACAAGAAAAAAACCTGTAGAAAGTAGAATTACAAATGGAATACAGTTAAACAAATTTTAAAAAAGTCTTCTAATTATTTTTAGTATGGAGCTTTATGAAGCATTTTACATCTAAACCTGAATCACACTTTTTGCATCTTGTTGTGCATTTACTGTGATACAATCTACAGCAAGTCTGTTTCTCTTGTTGAATGATGAGATGGTCATGTCTGTCAAACCTGGAGTCAATAACGGTTGCACCTGAATGCCAGCCCATACATGCATTATGGCCTCATCCGAATGTTTCCAGCAAGTTTAGAACAATTCTTCAGTGGAACACTAGATGATCAAGTTTTCCACCACATTCAGGTAATCGTACAAAGGATGTACTTTGGCATCTCTCTCAGATTTATCTAATGTATCATTATCACATACATGATTGTTTGACATTATAAATTCAAATCTGCTGCAAGAAATGGCTCTCGTATCCAAATCTTTATTAATGTCAGGGCTGTTTTCAAAATATATTCTCCTACGTGACAGTTTGACATAACCACTTAGAATCATGTCATCTAACCTAATATCACCAAGTGTATTCTTCACTGCTGCATACCTTTTACTTTTGTCTACAAGTAAATTCATAATATCCCCATCAAAGAAAAACAATATAAAGGGGACATTTCATTGTTTACTGTGTGCATTGAAGGCCCTTCACTTACTTCTAAGGGCAGGTCATTATCTGTCCAGTTGTAAACATTTACGTACTTTTTCTTCTGTGGTTTTCTTTTCTTCGCTGGAGGTTCACATTAAACACACTCATGTTCTGCATCATCGATTCCTTGAATTTCAGCATATGCTCTCAACTGAGATCCAGGTAAATTATTGGGACAAACAAATTCCTCATCCCCCAAGTCTTAATCTGTTACTTCCTTATCTTCTGAGGGAAATATATTTACTCTAATAACAGGATCGTCAACAGTTACTGTTATCTTCTTCTTCTAACACGGTCAGTGAAAGTGTTCTTCAAATAGAAAAAAATGCTTATATTAGAAGGAATCATATTACATTAAATATTAACTAATAGTTAAAGTTTAGTTAGTTTAATAATACAAAGAAAAGGAGTTTTTCAAAATGCAGTCAATCCACATTGATTGAATGAAACCAAGTTTCAGTAGGTGCTAATTTTCCTAACGTCCTATATATAGGACACTGAAGTTCAAAGCTCAGTAAAATGGTTAATTTTAATCCCATTATTTTTTATGCTAATTATTATTCTTTTTACAATATTCAAGCACACAGAAATAAAAAATGAATTCCAAAAAAATGATAAATATGATTAGGAGAACTTACATTTTTTATCTTCAAGCCATGGTGTCTTGAGGACAAGTGAAGCATACACTAAAGATGTGTATTATGCTAAGTTAAACAATGCAGTGCTACTCCTCTATGAACACATACCTCAACTAACTAAGGGAGAATAAAATCTTAAAGTGCTGAAGCCTATGGCACTAACTTTAGCTACCAAAATAATTCCTAAAGTAAACATATATTACTTTCCTATGGGTAGGATGTTAGGCTTAAGAGTGTTAAATGTTTTAAGAAATAAAACTAGGTAATAATTTCATGTAGATCACTGGAAGTCAGAACATGGTTTATTGTAATTAATCATTAATCTTATTGCATAATTATATTACGTAAAAATTAATCAACATTTTCATGAGCTGTGTGTGGCATTATCATTTTAAAATGATAAAAAAATTGTTGGAATAATTTACAATTAAAAAGAATTATATTACCTTTTTGAATCACTATCCTCCCTCATTGAGGACACACACTTCCATAGTGGAGTGCATCAAAGGTCATGGCACAACCACTTTCTATGAACTCTCATCAATACCCCAAAAACTTTTTTCTTTCACTTTGTTTCTGAAATAGGAGGTTGCCATATATTCGAGGTCACCTTATAATTGGGCAAATACTGTATTCTGCCCATAGTTATTTCTCCAATGGCATTTGATATTTGGTCCCTCATAATAGAAATGTCATCTAATATACTGAATTGCTGTAGTGAATAGCATGATAATTATTCTCTATTATTAACATGTGTCTAACATACACATTATTTGTTGGAATTAGCTAAAGAGACCACAACTGCTGAAGGGGATGGTGTGGAAACTACAGTGGAAAAAACATCTGCTGGTGAGTATTCATTGAATTTTTGATGTTTCATAATAAATAAAATACATTTTTATCGCCTACACTCATCATTCTTTTATTTCGCAAAATATCCCCATAAATAAATGATGTTACAAAAGCATCAAATGACAGTACAAATATATCTGTACGAACAACTCTTTTTGGGACACAAATGGAAGAAACAACAGAAAAGTTTCAAATCACTGCAGTTTCTGAAACTCCCAGTAAGTAGATCAAAAGAAATTACTATTCCTTTGTTGTTATTCATTTAGAAATTATAAAATGTAATCTAATATACTGAATCGCTGTAGCGAATAGCATGATAATTATTCTCTATTATTAACATGTGTCTAACATACACATTATTTGTTGGAATTAGCTAAAGAGACCACAACTGCTGAAGGGGATGGTGTGGAAACTACAGTGGAAAAAACATCTGCTGGTGAGTATTCATTGAATTTTTGATGTTTCATAATAAATAAAATACATTTTTATCGCCTACATTCATCATTCTTTTATTTCGCAAAATATCCCCATAAATAAATGATGTTACAAAAGCATCAAATGACAGTACAAATATATCTGTACGAACAACTCTTTTTGGGACACAAATGGAAGAAACAACAGAAAAGTTTCAAATCACTGCAGTTTCTGAAACTCCCAGTAAGTAGATCAAAAGAAATTACTATTCCTTTGTTGTTATTCATTTAGAAATTATAAAATGTCCACGGTTACATATGAACTCAAAGTCTTTCTGGTTTGAAGCATTTGATATTCAGTGCAAGTTTATGCTGACTTTTTGAAAGCTTTATATTTTCAATATGAATTTGATCATAATATTTTTTGTTATTATAAAATGTTTACCTTTTCATTAATAACTGTTTAATTAAATTTTTTGTTGTATTATTTCACTTAGTTATTTTCTTTTAATATAATAGGTTTTTAACCTTTAAGCATTGTTTTCATCTTGTTATGCAAACAAATGGATTAATGTTTAGTGGCTACTTTGTTACAAAAATATTATATTGATTCAAAAATTATGATTAAGTTTAGTCATTCTTCTTACTCACTAATTGAATATGCTTTGCACAGCTGAAAGTCCTACTACATTAAAATATTGCAAACTATGTGAGAAAACAGATGAATATGGGAGAACATGGAGGGCATGTGCAGGAGATCTTAGCATACTTCCATGCCCAGGAAGTGGGACTAATGGGACTGCATCATGGAGATGTGACACTAATGGTCACTTTGAAGGAGAAGTACCAAATTATACGGAATGTTCTCATGCATGGATTGTTAACTTGATTAAATTGGTAAGAGATTTTTCTTGGAAAAAAGCAGTGTAACTACATAGTACCCAAGAATAAATAATCATGATATCAACTTCTTTTTTAAGATTGCAAATGGAAGCAATGCTGATGAGATTGCCATAGAATTATTAAAATATATAACAAATGGCTTATTTTTTGGTCCCGAGATGTTAGAGATTGCAGACCTCCTCCCAAATGTTACAAAAATTTTTCAAAATCAATTGAATATCAATGGCTCTTCATTTGTAATGATAAATGAGACTAAGAAATTTGCTAGAACTATGGCAAATGTCACAGATATTATTATAGGAAATGGGAGATCATGGAAACAAATTGGCAACGTAAGTTTTTTTATATTCTGAAATCTTCGTAAAGTCTATTTGATGATCAATAATAATTTAATTTAATAAGGCTTTTTTGATTTTATAATAACTATAGCAGTTGTTTGTAAATAAAGTAAAAATATTTTAGATTAATTTTTATTTCAGTACTTGTGAAAGTTGCATGTGATCAAATTTGTAATTGTTTAATGATTCATAAGTTTTTTATTTTGGAAAAGTGTTGTCTTGCCTTAAAAACTCATCTGAGTGTGAAGTGACATTTCTACAAAAGAGTTTGAAATGTCAAGGAAAATTTATATTTCCAAGTGTGCCAGACATAACTATGGTTTTAAAATCTGACATTAAAATGATACTTCCCCATCTCATAAGCCATGGACAGACAAAACGTCAGCAAAGATTCTTATCTTTTGAGATAAATCTTGATTCATATAATGTTAACTAGTAAATGATACATTGTCTCACTGTACCCACTACTGTGGGAACAGTGAGACATTTGAAGTATTTTTCAAATATTTTTAAATATTGTTTTTCTTTATGATAATGTTCAATATCATTTTGTAATTAAAGTTAATATGGTAATGTTTTCTATCATAGAGTTATTTTAATAAAATATTTGTTAATCACAATAAAATTGACAGTTAAATTTTTGTGTCTCACTGTACCCACACTTCCCCTATATTGTCTAAGCATATAGCACCAGCAGCACAAAAACGGAACTAACAACGTAGCAGTTAAAGGGTTAATGTATGTAGGATGGTTGGTTATCACAAAATTTGCTTAGGATGAACTTTGAACAAAATTCGGGAACCAAGAACTCAAGTAATCAGTTAACACGAATACTTGTGTTTAGTCAAACATATTTTACAGCCACATGACTTTATTTCCGGCATGTAGAGGGGTTATTTGTGTAAAAAGTTCAATATGCGGATGCCATGGGATCCTATGATTGGTGATTCAGCAACAGTCTTCATTTATGGCTCTACCTATCTTGACCCTTCAGTCTTTTTCATATTTCATGAGTGCCTTAAATAGAGGAAGACATTACAAATGCAGACGCTTTCATTGTGTTAACATAGGTATTTGCATTCCTTGTGGTAAGTTTTTAGTCAAAAAGATCACCTAGGAAGAAAGGAAGAAAATTATTTTGCATGATATCATCATTTTAACTGTATTTGAATTTGATATTCTAGCACAAATCAAATCAATTAGTTATTTCACTACTAGAGTTTTTTCATCATCTAACATCTCAAACCTCTTTAATCTTTTAAGACAGGAAAACTGGTCAACAGTATTCAATGCCAGCAAGGGTGAGCTACCAATCTGTTAACAATGGGCTCCCTATATGTAGGGTATACTACCAACCTCTTAACTATGGGCTCACTGTATTTTTACGAAAAGTGATAGATTAGAAATCAACCTGCATGGGAATAAAATGTTTTATTTTTTCAATTCATAGTTATGAGTATTTATTGAGGAAACATTTTGGTTTGAACCACAACAATTATATGAGGACTATCAGTGTGACAACTACGCAAGCGACCTAGAGGTCAGAAATGAGATGATTACATCTGTGGTATGCAACATTTTTCAGTTGACGTACCCATTAGTACGTTTGCCAACTTGCTCACTGATTTATTTTAATCTAAAGACCAAATGCTCCTGTTTGTATTTTACAAGTGTATGAAAATTATATATGACAATATGTTAATATTCTTTTCATATTCCCAGGGGTGCACGTACCCCAGGTTGAGTACTGCTTATTTATACTATTTCAAAGTTAGTACATTCTCCTTTTTAAATACAATACTGAATCATCTTCAGACAATTTCTGTAACAGTCTTGAAACATAACACTTCCACTTAGCAGTTTTGAGAATCTGATGTACACTCGTTTTACTGATTCCAGTCTCATTAGCACATCATCTTACAGACTTTTTTGGTGATCGTTCAAATTGCTCTAACACCATAGCAGAATTTTCTGCATTTATTGAAGTTCAACGTCTCCCAGATCGTTCCCTGCACACATCTTGCACAGTACTGTAAGTCTTGAATTTATCACGAATTCTTGAAATTGAGGGTTCATGTTGGTGGCTCAGTCTTAAAATCATGTCTCCACTGTCTTTGAACCTCACACACATTCTCAAATTTCCAGTACCACTTCAAAATTGCTTTTCTTTTCTCGAAAGTCAAATGATCCTCCGCCATTTTTATTATGTTGTGAATTATGGGTATTGAATTGTTGCTTTTCATTATGACTGAAGTTATCATTTAATTACATGTCATGCAACAATGAGTTGCTATAATTTTTATCCAAACAATAATCCGTGAATAGATATTCTACAAGACAATATGTATACATCTTTTTGGACACCCTGTATTAGCTATCTTGAAAAGTGGTTCTTACACACCTTAATGGATGACTCGAATTTGTGGAGTAATGTTTATTCAGCAGCCTGAGAGTGATACTTTTTGAAGTAGGGATACGCATACAATCGTACGTAATGCAGCAATTGTAAACAGAGCATGAGCAATCTTCTTCCTCTTGCTCAGGGTGCAAATCTTTGCAAGCAAAATATCATTCACTCGTCAGTGTTGGGGCTTCTTTTATTGTCTTCCTTCTGTCCTTTCTGTGGTTTGTTCCAATTCGGGTTTTCATTCCCCTCTCCCTTTGCAGCCCTGAGATAAAGGTTTCGGGGCTGCAAAGGCTGGGTAAATCACAGCGAGGGCAATGGGACGTTCACTCCCCCGACTCTGGTTTCCCGATGGACAACAATTTTTTGGTTGGTCTGTTGTGGCCTTTGTTCAAGGGCTCTTTTCATATTGTGGTCCTCTGGCAGATACTTGAGAAGAAATATATTATCTATCAAAGTAGAAATTGAACATCCCTGCCATTGTACGTACAATATGTGCATCTGATATATTTTAAATATGGGCTCGGTGAGGGGTTACATTTTAACAATGGGCTTGTGCAAGCTCAACCGAGCCCACGGTAGCTCACCCCTGAATGCCAGACTTTTCAATGATAGCTTAAATAATTTTTACTCAAAATTCCTCTACTTATTTAACTGTGCAATTTCTGAAATTAAAATAAAAAGAGACAGTAGGGGGCATAAGAGGAGGTAATGGGTCACACCTGAAATCCATAAGTTCTCTGCTATCGTCAAGGAGTGGACCCATCTTCATAAAGTGTATAACATGCATGAAACACATTCATCTTATCTTCATATCAATCAACTCTACAGGAAATTAATTAATAGAGCTATAAGGTTCTTTCATAATGAATTATTGATTAATGCCACAAACAAAATGAAAGAGACCTGTAAAATAGTAAATAGGGAGCTTGGTAAACACAAGACCGAATTTATACTTCAAGTCTGCAATGGAAATGGTGAAATAATCACTGTTCAATAGAACTATGTAAGTACATACATAAATAATAATTTTTTTAGACTCCTAAGTAATGATTTTAATATTAACGATAGTATCAATAGAGACTTGAGTAATAAATCTGCATCTAGTTCAATATATTTATATCCTTGCAATGGAATTAACTAAATCTCTGTTTGTGTAACTTAAGTAATGGGTCGGCAGCTGGTCTAGATGGTGTACCTGGTAACTTGTTAAACAAATGCAAAGATTTTATCTTGAAATCACTATTATTCCTATTAAATGAGTCTGTAAGGCTAAGAACCTACCCTGATGCATTAAAGACTAGCAAAATAATACCAGTCTACAAAAATAAAGGGGAAAAAGATAATATAGGCAGCTATAGACCAATTTCTCTTTTATCACAATTTTCTAAGTTGTTTGAATTAGTCTTCTTCAACAGACTTATTACCTACCTTGAAAACTTCAGGTTAATATCTGACTCATAATGGGGCTATAGAAAGGGAAGATCAACAGAATCAGCTCTTTTTCAGGCTACAAATTTTATCTTAGATTAAATTGACAACAAAAATCAAACCCTATGACTATTTTTGATTTTAGTCATGCTTTCGGCATGGTGAATCAACAAATCCTGCTACACAAATGTTACAATTTGGGAATCAGAGGGGTTGCTTATGATTGGATAAATTCTTATCTTACCAATAGGTCACAGAGAGTTATTCTTAAGTTTAATAATGCTAAGCAGAGTTCTGACACAAAACTCTGTGAAACTGGTGTTCCCCAAGGTTTTATTCTTGAGCCTATATTGTTTATAATTTTAATAAATTATCTCCTGCTTATATAAAACAAATCAACAGTAAAAAGCATCATCTTTGTAGATAACACAAATTTTATCATTTCAGCACCTGACACTAAATCACTTGAAGTGGAAGGTCAAAAAATCATCTGCAATATGATCAATTGGTGAAAAACTAATAGGCTGCAACTGAATTATGATAAGACTCAAGTGCTCCACTTCTCTCAGGCACATCTTCAGGTTACCCCAATTCTAATACTCAATGATGTAAGAATCACTCCTGCTCCCAATACCAAATTCCTGGGCATTCACATTGCAGAAAAATTTATTGTATTATTGTTAATCAGTATATTGTACTTGTATCATTGACTATTTCTATACCTACACACTGTATGGTCACTAGGATAATAAATATTTATTATTATTATTCATAATGAACAACAGTATGCCTTGAAGCGATAGCAATTCTAATGAGTATGTATGACTGTTTTATTCGCAAGGTGCTAAGTGTTTACTGTGCTTCTGCACCTTTTATTTTCTTCAGTTTTTCATACATAATTCAGTTATCGTGAACTCGGTTAACCCAATCGCATGATTTGATTCTCCCTTGGAGTTCATATTAACGAGAGTTTACTGTACTGAAGTTTTCATTTATTTTAATTTTCAAGCAAAATATAAAAGCTCAAGTTTTTAATTAGGTATTATTTTGCTCTTTATGCATCATAAAACTTAATAATTACTCAAATTAATTCATATCAGAAATTTCTCCATGATAAAATTAAACTCACTTGAAAATTATTTACAGAATCTCAACATTAGTAAAATGTTGTGTCATTATATTCCTAAAAATTCTTCAATTCATAATGTTCTTGAAAACAAAATTTTCAAAATTCATTCTGTATTAATTACCATATTTTTTGGCATATAAGATGCACCCTTGTTTTTTAGAAGATTTTTCAGGAACAAATGTATTTTGGTTTACCAAGGCATTTACGAAAAGTCATGTCATGTACCATTTCCAGCCTTGATTAAGTCTGTATCTGGCAACATTTACAGAAAATATTATGGCATGATAACAGTTTAATATAATGTTTTAGATAAACTTCATTCATAATATAAATAGGGATGATCTAAAACATAAATAATTGCTTTGAGACTTGTATAGCTAAATGTGCCCTGCATGAACTCTGAAGTCATATTAATTAAGCTGTTGGAGTGCACCGAACTCATCGCACATATGGATACCCTTTACCAATAGTCCTTACTTAAACTTAAGTGCAAGATGATTTTTTATATAATGGGATAGATAGTAAATGGAATGCATATGTAAAAATGATATAGAGGGTCAACTAGTCCTTTTTCTTCTGCAATTTTTTTGCCATGTACATAACAATTTTGATCGATACAGCAATACCTAACTTCCTCTGTTCTACTATCCATCACTTCCTTCTCTTGTACTTGTAATGTTATATCTTAGATATCTATACAATATTTATGACATCTACATGAATTCTACTGTCCCATGGCATTAATTGTGCTATTCAGTAGGCTTAATAGGAACAAAATCTTGCAAACGTGCCAAAATTGTAATCAAATTTTTCACCATGAATTATAAATAATGTATATTTTAATGTTTTTGCGACAAATGACTGCCAATTATTCCATTTTGGGGATGAATGTGTTCATTAGTGTCAGTATTGAGAACAGTAATAATAATCTTATCTTCGGCATATAAGATGCAGGCTAATTTTGGGGGTCATTTTTTAGGAATAAAAGTGCATCTTATATGCCAAAAAATATGATATATCAATAACCATTTCTTCAAAAAACACTGGTGTAAAACAATGTGGAGATATTTTGTCATATTCATATATTCTAAGTCTATATAATAATGTCACTGGTTGCATTAATACATATTTATGCTCAGAAAACATTTTTCTGTGATTTATCTCAAAGAAAAAGTGTTGTTTATAGATGGCTACTTAATGAGTCAATGAGAGGCAGGAGCAGTGCTGTTTTAACGCATAGGCGAACCCTCAGCCTTCAGTGGGTCTCAGTCTTTTGATGGGAAATTGACACGCTTACAATTTTTATATTAAAAGTGATATACGAATTTTAAAATTTTTCTTTTGTCACTAAAAGAGTATACCAAAGTGCATCGCCATGTCTATTATCGATTGCATACATAGTTATATTCTAAGCATAAAGGCGAAACTTCGGGGTTTGCCGGATGTACCCGGGTATTCCCAAATTTTTCAGACACGCTTTAAAAATATTTCAATAATATATAAATAAAAATGTTTTTGTCTTTTTTCTCATGCAAGTCATGCATGGTGTACTTAATTTTGTCCATTTATGCTGTGCCTGTGATCTTGGTAGAGTAAAAGCTATAATTGTCTTGAGTAATTTGAAGTTAAGTTTAAACCACATCATTGCCCTCAAGAAGAGGGACGAAAGTCAGCCAGCTAACACACTTCGAATAAGGTTGAGATTCAATCCTCCCATTCATATAAGAGGAGGCCACAACCCTACACCTGACAATATTGTTCTTTAATTGGAAATGGGTTACAAAAACAGAAAAAAATTAGCTGTTTCTGAAAGTGGTCAACAACTCGACAACACTCCTTGGAGCATTTTCGCCTCATTGGCAGGAGCTCCAGTTACATTTCGCTACAAATTTCCTACAGTTTTGCAAATATTTTGAGTTCAATACACAGATAGGGTATCAAGGGTATAAAATGTCCTTCCCTCCAATCCTGCTAGTGTTTACTCTCCTTTGGATCACATTGCAAGCATTAGCTGGTTTTCATCACTGAGAGAGCTATGCTAACACGAATATCCATTGGCTCCTCTCCTTTTGTTTTTTTCATTGTTAAATCTCCAATTTATTCTCTTTCGAGTTCCATCTTAGTATCCAGATGAGTGACCCTGATCATTGGAAGTGTTTCATAGAAGAAGAATTACCAGAATTTTGGGGAATTTTCTGCTTAAACTGTCGACTGTTGCACTTAAGATATTCATCGTTTTATGCAATTCTATGAACATACTTTAAATCTGCATTATAGTCATTTTGTAACTGAAGGATATTTAAGAGAACCAGCGAGTAATGTGTGTTTTTGATTTCTTCCAATACCAACCAATTGATGTTTATCGTATGATATGTCAAAAACACTGATCCAGTAGAGCAGTTTTTGCAGTTTGTTCCCATCCATGGACACAAAGCTGATCATCTTGCTGATGTTGTGATGACTTTTTTAGCCAACAATAACATAACACTAATGAATTACAGAGGTCAATCTTACGACAATGCATCGAATATGTCTGGACAATATACAGGATTACAAATGAGACTAAGGGAACAAAACGAATTTGCTTTATATGTACCATGTGCAGGGCATTCTATTAATTTAGTTGGCATGCAGGCAGTAGAATGTAACTTGAATATTACAATTTATTTTGATTTTATTCAGAGTCTATACATTTTTTCTCATCTTCCCCACATCATTAGGAAATTTTGACATCAAAATTGGGCTCCCGCAAAGTAGTTAAAACTTTGTGAAAAACTTGTTGGTCTGCCCATGCAGATGCTGTCAATGCCATATATGAAGGTTACAAGCAGATAAAATAAACTCTGGATGTCTTCTTAAATGATAAAAACCAGTCACTGGACTCACGGTTTGTTGCAGAAAATCTGAGAAGGAAAATGAATGAACTGGAAATGTTTTTTGACTTCTTTGGAATGATATTTAAATCCAGCTCAACAAGGTGAGCAATTTGTTACAAAAGCAGACAATGAACTTATCAACAGTGGTTAAATTAATCAAATCTTTAACTGAATATATATGTGAAAAATGTGAATCATTTGATGATTATGAAAATCGGGCTAAGGAAATGTTGCACATACAAGAATACAAGGATACTTACAAATGCTTGCAAAAATGCAGCAGTGCCATAGTGTTCTTGGAGGGTGATGGAAAAGCCGACGAAGAAGTATCTTGAGGCAGCAGGAATTTCAAAATTAATATGTTTTTGCCCATGATTGATGGCCTTGTTCACAATCTGAACAAACGTGTCTAGTCATAAAAAAGAGTTGTTTGAAAAGTTTGGTTTTATAGAACAACTTCATCATATGGACCAAACCGACATTACTGACAGTTGCCATGCATTTGTCAGTTTTTACAACAAGGACTTGAATGAAAAGGAATTAATTCCAGAATGTCTACATTTTAAAATGTATAATCAAGGAAAATTTTGGAACTCTACGTGACCTTAAAACCAACATTGATGACGAAGATGAAAATAATGATGTTGTAGATGGGGAAGAGATTGAGAATCCAGATCATATCAATATTCAAGACTTGTACAAACTTCTGCATTGAGACGAAATTGAAGCGGTCTCTCCTAACATCGAAATTGCTATGTGGATTTTTCTGTGCATGATGATTTGCAACTCAAATGGAGAACGTTCTTTCTCAAAGCTGAAATTTATCAAGAAAAAATTAAGGAACTGAATGTCACAAAATCAGCTCAACAATCTAAGTCTAATTAGTATAGAGAGTGATCTTCTTCAGCAAATTGACTGATTAAATCATTCATGATTTGCTATGGCAAAATGCAGGAAGTGAACCATGTAAGATAAAACTTGCGAATACTTAGTTAGGCAGAAGGCACCAACAGATGTTAATATTTTTGTAATCCAAAACTGATCACAGTTTCCAATAAAAATTTTTTAATCTTACACATTGGAATTAATTCATTATGTATTCCCTTCAGATTTATAGAGTGCTAGAAGCCTCAGGATGTCTTAAAATGGTCCTGGGCAGGAGTAGATATAAAGGGAAGGGGAAGAAGATGGCTTGTCCACAAGGCTCATTGTATTACATCAGAGGAGTGGGATAAGCTTGTCAGTATTTGGGCATAAAACTCAATACACATATTATGTCAGTGGGCACTACATACAGTAATTATTTTCTGAAACATATGGCTTATATTGTTTATGATATCAAGCTCCATAACTAGATAAATTTTAATTTAAAACCTTTAAGCCATTGCTATGTAAATTAACATTACATGAAAATCTAGAAGACGGAGCTATACGTGATATGATTCATCTCAATAAGGCTTCAATTTTTAGTGATAACATAATTGAATATGAGATTTTCTTAGATTCTGTTGGACCAGTACTGGGAAACCTTTTCTACATAGTGAGCTGCATTGGTGGTTGCAAATTCTTTGGCGGGCTGCATTGCAATTAGTCAATGCTTCGATGGGCCAGATTAGACTTTAAATCAGACGTTAAATAGAGATTACAAGGTATCATATCAGTGAAAATCAAATTTAAATTAGGTTTTTAGGGTAGAAATTTTAATCTCAAGTGTTTTATTGTCATAATTTGAATTTAAATGATATGAATTTGTGATTTAAATTTTTAGGATCTTTTTAATCATAGCTTTGTGGGTGACATAAAATGTTCTTGGGGGCCACATGCGGCCCTTGGACCATAGGTTTTTCACCACTATGTTAGACTGTTTAGCTCCTTAAGCTACAGAATACAGATAGACATAATCACAAAATTCACGTCTTCAGTTATAGGTAAACCTAAAATATGCGTATTGATCAAAATCTCAAAGTCAAGTTTGTTCACTATGACAACAATTTATTTATACCAGGGATAGAGTGTTTTCAAAACTTGGTATATATTCCAGAATGAGCAGTGTAGAGGGTATATGTAAACAATACCTAGTTGTATGAAAAAATCCACCCAGGAACTAGATATACTAGGCATGGCCAACTGCTGGGAGAGGGAAAGGAGGGACAACTGCCCCCTCTATATCAAGCCTGTATTGAGGGGAAAACAATCATTGCTGTCTGGTTAGGTTAAGAGATTAACGCGATCATTTTTCTAAGTTCAGGCAAGCAGGTAGGGACCTATGCAATTTGCTTGAAATAAACCACTAAAATAGGTAATAAGCCTGCCAATCCCTATCCTCTTGCCCCCTCAGAAAAGTTCCAGTGGATGCACATGATTCCAGGGGTGCTCAACCTATGGCACATGCACCACTTCTGGTGCATCTGTGTCTCATAAGAGGCATTGTGTGCTTCACCCAATTTATAAAAAAAATCATTTTTCCACAATTAAAATGTGTGTATATCTGGAATTGAAAACAATGATCATAAAATTTCATTACAGTTCACATGGCATTATTGGATTTGTATGTGAGTAAAAGATAGGATTGGGGAATGACTGTCATTTGCGCAAAAATGAAACAAATTGCACTCTGTTTATAAAAAATTTGTAATATTTCCACAAGTGATCATCATCATCACTCGTACATTGTTTTTATGAGGAAATAGTACAAAGTTTATATTGACAGAAAGTCATTGTTTCATTTTCATACAAATTATACCAATTCCCCTAAATTATAGTTTTGCCAAATTTCAGCCAATCAGTGAATTGTAAAAGGCAGGATTTATTATTATTACATGCATGTTTATTGCATGCCAAAAATTAATAGGTGCATTGACACTGCCACAGGGAATATGGTGCACAACAGGTAAAGTGCCACTGAGGTATATGGTGTATAGCTACATATATTCCTATTTCCAGTCCTGATTTATATACTCTATTTATGGAAATCAAAAAGTCAACAGCCAAGGAAAAAATTCTAAAATATACTTTAATCTTGGCAGTCAGGATTTCAAATACAAATATAATTCTAAGATTTATAAATTTATGTAATAAAATGCATAAAAATTTGTATAAAAGCCATGTGTGTTTTAATAATAACATTATGTTTACAGGTAGCTAAAGCAAGAGTTGGAAACAAACTGCAAAGTTTTTTAAGTGAAATGGGAATTTCTTTGATGCAAACAATATTTGAAACAGGCTATTCTGAAGACATATATTCAGAATTTTCCTACAGTAGTACGCAATTTGGCATGCAACTGACATCTGTTGACAAATCTAGCAGTTTTTCTGAAATTGCTTATCCTAAGGACTCATCATTCAATAGTATTATAATTAAAGGAGTAGCAGATGTTGCACAAAAAAATCAAATAAAAATTGCCAGTGTTGGTACAATAATATATAACAGCCCAGGAAAGAGATATTTCCCAGAAGCATTTCACAGGTTTGTGCAGTTCCAATTTTTGAAATATTTTGTATAATGATGTTGTTTGGGGTGCCACAATAAAAAAGAGCTGTCGTATTATTTGCTCAACATATGTAGGAATTTTCACAAACCTTGAATTTACCTCAAGTTCTAGTCTGATTTCTTCATCTACTAAATCATCACTAAAATTAGTATTTATTAACCAATATTTTAGTGAAGAGAGACAAGATGGTGGAAAACTATGCACTAACATACGTTAATGAAAATTTTATAAGTACTTATTATAAATAAAGTAAATAGAGAAACCAAATCTAAGATAGCCAATTGCACCAAAATATAGGTTTGCCCAAGGTTGCCAATTACTCTTGTGCTAGCCTTGATTTTATAAATGGAAAATATTATTAGTATAAATAGTGGTGGCAATTTACAATAAGATGCTTATCTCTATTAATAAATACTCTGTCTAATGCTGACATCATCAATGGCATTTTTAACGCGTTTTTACTAACTTTCCAATTAGGTGGAAGGTTGAAATTTCGCAGGAATGTTTGATTTAGATATATAAATTAAATGACAAAAAAATACGAAAAAAGACCCAGGTTTGATTTAATGGGGGCGATTTCCATTTCCTGTAAGATAACACGTAAAAAGAGACGTTTTAAAGTGCAGTCTTTTAGTCATTTGGAAATTAAAATTAGAAAGAATTGACATATGATTTTCAAATTGAAAGTGTGTTTTAGGAAAATTAATGAAGTTTCTTATTCTGTTCATCTTTTTCCGCTTACCATTCAAAATCTCTCATATAAAACATCTAAATCACACATTTTGGGAAAATATTGGCTTTAAAACGGGATGTTGCCTTGCCGACCATGTCATTGTTAAACTTCAAGAATCAATTGTTGTCTCAACCTGCATACATCTAATATATACGAGTGCATAGTTTGCCTTAAATTATCATAGGATTTTTCGTGAAAATACGTAATCCTAATGGGATTGGGATTTAGTTTGGATTCTTTTGCTTATCTAAACGACTATATAGATGTAGAGTAAGAGAGAGGGGGATGTGGGGAGGGAGATAGGAAGGAAGGGATATAGAATGGAAGGTACATATAAAGTAAGGGAATATAGAATTAGAAAAGGACGGAAGGAAAGAGATAAAGAGGGAGATGGAGAAAAAGAGGGAGAGCTATGGATTGGGACAGAAGGGAATGAGAGAGGGGGGAGGCGGGAGAAAAGAGAGGTGGAGGGAGGGAGAGAGAGAGGGAGGGAGGGAGAGAGGAAGGGAGGGATTGATTGATTGATTGATATGGTCTTTATTTGGGGCGAGATTGAGACTAAGAAGTCCCATCTTCCACCTAACCCCTCATCATGAAACATATATAATAATACATATCACTTTATGTAAATACAAGTAACAATAAAAATACAAGAATTGGAAAAGAAAAGATGTAATATTGTGGGAAAAAATAACACTGTTATGACTAAACAAAAAATAGAGGAGAAAAAATAAATTAATTAATAAAAAAATATAAAAAAGTATAAATCATGCACAATGAGTATTGTTTTGTCAAAATCAAGATTGGAAAACAATTGAAGCGTTAAGTGTGTTTAACTGTTCCTTTGAAAGGATAAGAGAGATAGATAGCAGTGTCGTTTGAATGATGAGAGTGAGTGCAAGTTTTTTATTGTTTGGGGAAGTTCGTTCCATAGTCTGCAAGCAGTTACAATGAAGGACTTGTTGAATATTACCATTCTGTGCTGAGGAATAAGGAGTTTATGGCACCCTCTGGTATTACGGTTATGTACAGTGTTTATACTCCTGAATTCCATTGCAAGATAATGTGGATTGTTAGAAGTAAGTAATTGATATAGTAAAGAAAGCAAGTGGAGGCGTCTTCGGGACTCCAAATTTAGCCAGTTTAGTTTGGCGAGTGACTCTGAAATATGGTCTGATTTCTTCAGGTTAAAAATATATCTAATGCACGCATTATGAGTTCTCTGAATCTTTAACGACAACTCTTGAGATAAATCTTGGTACGCTATATCGACATAGTCAAAATGCGGAATAATGAGTGAAGTTACCAGATGCTTTTTCAGAGAAACTGGAGTACTACTACTTAACTTCCTAAGTGAGTGAAGAGATGAGTTTACTGTTCTACACACATTTCTAACATGTGGGGCCCAAGAGGGGGTTTCATCTATGAGCAATCCAAGATTCTTTACTACTTTACAATAGGGTATCGTTGAATTTGCTATGTTGATCGGTATTCTTTGGGATTAATTAACTGCTGCTAATAGGTTAGGGTAACCAATTAAGATAGCCTGTGATTTTTCTGGATTAATACTAAGACAGTTTTTATTACTCCAGGCCTCTAGCGTTTCTAAGTCCTTATTGATATTTTTCAGGGTTTTCGCGAGATCGTTTGTGGTAGAACTTGAGTATATTTGCAAGTCATCTGCATAAAGATGATGGTTGCAGTATTTAAGTGACAAGGAGCAGTCATTTATGTATAAAGAAAATAGTTGGGGACCCAAAATTGAGCCCTGTGGGACGCCTCTCCCGTTGGTAAGCCAGTCAGATGAAGAATTAATGGAAATCACTTGTTGGGAACGATCGCTTAAATAAGAAGATATCCAATTAATGGCAGAAGGCGAGAAATTCATTGCAAGCAGTTTAGACAGCAGGACATCTTTGTCTATCGAGTCGAAAGCTTTACTGAAATCTAGTAGTACTAGGATTGTTACTTCCTTTTTGTCCATTGCGCGGCGCACGTCGTCAGTGATTTTTACAAGAGTAGTGGTGGTGCTGTGAGATCTATGAAAACCAGATTGAAAGGGATCTAACAATTGATTTTCGTTAAGAAAGAGCGTGATTTGTTCATGTACTAATTTTTCTAGGGTTTTTGATAAGGTAGGCAAAAAGCTAATTGGGCGAAAATTGTTGATTTCAGTCGATTTAGATTTCTTTGGTAATGGCCTTATGAAAGCATGTTTCCATTGCACTGGAAATTTTTCTTGAGAAAGG
This sequence comes from Tanypteryx hageni, assembly GCA_028673005.1. Lineage (NCBI taxonomy): Eukaryota > Metazoa > Arthropoda > Insecta > Odonata > Petaluridae > Tanypteryx > Tanypteryx hageni. The sequence continues at coordinate 236,063,957 of CM054112.1, read as the reverse complement.
GAGCAGTTAAATATATTAGTTATTATTGGTAGAATAATATGAATCAATTTCTTGATGAAGACAGTAAGTATGCCATCTGACCCTTGAGAGAGAGAGAGAGGAAGGGAGGGAGACAGAGGGAGGGAGACAGAGGGAGGGAGAGAGGGACGGTGAGAGGGAGGGAGGGAATTTAATTATTTATCTGTCATATGATTGGCAACACACTAGTATTAAAATATTTCTTTAGCTATTACTAATATATTATCCTGAATAATGAAGCAAAAAAAAGTCAAAACAAAAATGGGTGAATATTAGAAATTAATATCTTTTACTGACAAAATTTTATAAAACTTTCTGAAACTATAAGTCAAAATATTTCATATCTCAGTGAATTATTGTGCTACTGGATCAATTTACAATTTGTATTGCATTTGAAGGCATGCTTTGATAACACAATCTTGATTTCTACAATTATTACTTTTCGACTATTGCCACAGCAAGAAATCTACTTAGTTTTAATCAATGCTTGTCTGTTTGTCAAAATTTTAATCTTGATTGTGCTGGATAAGATATTAATTATAAAATACAAGTATATGCAAATAGAATAAGCATGAAGGTAAGGAAAAGGATATTTCGCTTACTGCCACGCAGTGATGAGTGCTACTCTTTACAGATTAAAAGAAACAGGTCTCAGTGAAACATATGTCCTTGATTTGTTGTTCCACTGATAGAATCTTCACAATTTTAACAGCCATAAGCAACAATGTGTTCCATTTATATCAGACTTACTTGCAAAAAAGTAACAAGCTATGTCAATGTAGGAGTTCTGTTTGCCCACAAGTCTGGCACCATTAATTTATTTTCTTGTGAGCTATTTGAACAGTATTCTTTCCAGCAACCCAATTACAGGGTTAAGTCTAAGGCATATCACAACTGCTAAGAGAAAGTGTGCTATGCTCTTCATATGTTGCACAATAAAAAAAAGAATTTTTTGACATAAATGATCCATTTCAATTTTGTGCAGAGCAATAACTCCTAAATCAATACTCTATAGTTTTAAAAATTTAACAATGCCTATATAAATTACAAAATAACCATCAATATGGTACAGAAAAAAATGGTCACTTTGCAACCAAAGTATGTATTGGCAGTTTTCTGAAACAAATTTGTCATCTGCTTATAAGTTTTAAGAACAACATAAAAATTTTCATGCTTGAATCTCAAATATAGACAACTATTCAGTTGTGATCTACATTGAAATTCAGGAGCTCTGATACACGCTCATGTATGGGGATAGGTTTTTTCCAAAGTGACATTTTTTTCCTATCAACTCAACCAGAACCCAGGGAAACTCTCCTGTTACCTTCCATAGCTGGACCCTTCCCCTAGTATACTTCTTGCATTGCTCGCTCTGCATTCCCTTATACTCTCAATGTAATATCATAGTACTGTGTTTTGGTGGCGTGTTTTTCATAGGTAGCACAGTAAATAATTATCTGATGTGTATTTTAAAGCTATGTGGATTTCATTGATGAATAACTCCATTTTATCAGTTATTTTTGTATGCTACCTACGTAATTCTTTTTGTTTCTATGAATTATGTCTAAATATATGTACTGAATATTTTCAAGTTATTTTATAATCTTTGAGTGTCTTAGAAGCTTGTAAATACATTCTCAATGATTCTTAATTTTCAAGTTAATAAACAGCTGTCAGACCTACAATACTGAAAATTTTAACCACTAAGACAATATATGTGCTGTTTCTGAATTTGAATTCATGATTTAATTGTTCTCATTCATAAAATTCATCAGCAAATTTACTTAACCAATTCATTTTATGTATATAATGTAACTAAATATGTCCATTAACTGTGCAAAAATAACTTTTCTATGCATGTTAAAAAATTACGTCAGGAAACTACACTTCATATTAAATGTTGGTAACATGGTTTCTCAATTCAAATGATTCACTTAATATAATTTTACTCTTTTAATTGCCAATGAACATTGGTTTATAATAAACTTATAATGAAAATAAGACTGATAGTTTAACTTTAAATGTAAATGATTACTTTTTCAGTTGGAAAGATACTGAGATGCATCTAAACACAGCTTTGATAAGTTTTAATATGCAAGCAGTGTCATCCAATGGAAGAAAAACCAGTAAAATACAAAGTAATAGTGATGAAACCCTTAAAATAAACTCTGTCATAATAGAACTAACTCATTCTATTCCTGCACGTGGACCAAACCAACAAATAATCAAAAGGGATTTGTTTGAAGGAGAAAAACCAACAACTGTCATTGGTAATGCCAAATGTGTATTTTGGGATATATCGCATAGGTAAGAGTGCATTGCATGAGTATTTTATGTAAAGTAGAACCTTGTTATAACATGGGTATTGAAAGACAAAAGAACACACGCATAATAGGCAGCCCGTGGTATATCAGGAATTATGTATCGAAAGGTTGTGGAACTATTTTTTTACGGTCTGTCCCTATTTGTATAAGAAATTTATTTGTGCAATTATATAAAAATGTACAGTAAATCTCTAAGGCTGTGTACATAGTGAAAGCGGTAAGGGGCGGTGGATGCAACTGAGTGGAAAATCAAGATAACGAATTGGTATAGCAATGTCCCAAATGAAGGCGACTAGAGAATGGATGGGAAAACTTTTGATGAGATGGGCCGCATTAACTAGGGTTACCATATATCCATCATAAGAAAATAGGATTAGTTCCCATTTATCGATCATAAAAATGAAGACATCAGCGAAAAAGAAGGACAAAAAGAGGACAAATAAATAATCAAAATTTTATTAAGTAAAAGCAGCATTGTCATTTCAAAAATATATAATATTAAATGTATTAAATACAAAAATTATTCAAATTTTACCATACATATATGCTATAGTCAGTCACCAGTCCTCTAGTTGTCTTCCTTCTTATCTGCCCATTCATACTTCTCTGTAGATTGGATCTTTTTCAGTAGTGGTTCATTCCTCTTCAAGAAGTTATGAAAGTTTTGACAAGAGGTTTTTCTGAAACTGTACTGTAGAAATAGAATCCCTTTGAGCAACTCAACACAGCCCACTGGATTTGCATCAATAAGAAAACTTGCTCTACATTTGCATTGTGAGGAGGAATAACAAAGAAGAACTGTGCAATCTTCAACAATTCTGAGTGGTGCTCAATGTTTTTGGAGTTTTCAAAATATTTGGTCCACTTCTAGTATGCTAGAAAATCATCAAACTCTTTGTCATTGATGCGACTTTCTGTGAATTTCTTCAGATTATTAAGTTGGTCAAAACACTCTTTGTCTTCATCAATTGGCACTCCCTTATTTATCAGGCATTGGACAGAAGATTCCACATCATTCCAATTCAGTGCCTCACAGAGGGTCATCCATGTAAAACAAAAGAAATCTTCCAGGGGTTTTATTCACTTGTCCAAATATTGTATACAAGTGCTGTATACATATTTTATTTCAGCACAGAATTTGTCACACTCTCGATCAGGTCCCTTCCTATGCTTTTCTGCCAGTAGTCCTTTAACTTTCAGGGGTAGGAATTTCTGAGTCATACATTCATTAAGTATATTTTTGACTGAGTTCAAGTTATTCAGAACTTCTGCGATGGAGTTGCTTTCCCTATCAATTCATTGAATGTGTAGTTAGAATACACCCATGAGTAAATACATTTCGCAGAGGTAAATCTCACTAATCTCATGCTTGAAAAATCTTTTAAGCACAGTGGGTGGTTTGTTCTGGGACAGAAAGAACAACTTCAAGGCTGAAAACATGTATCAGTCTTCCAATACCCGGAAATAATGACAACAATCATGTCTTGCTGTAAGAAAGCAGCTGTCTGTATTCAATATCAACAAACTCACAGTACTCCTCCAGCTCCTCGGCACAGACAGTGTAAATATGAAAGTACTGGTATACTTTATAAATAATGTTCTCAACATCAACTTCCAATGTTTCTGCCGCATTATGAATACAGTTATTCAAAATATGTGCTGGGCAACCCACACTGATTAAAGACCTTTTCTGCAACAATGTTTTCAATTTGGCAAACACATTATTTCCTTCTTCATTACGCCGGAGTCCTCCGAACATTGTATTGCAATTGTCCCTCATAAATTCAATGCACTTCTCTAACAACCCCTTTTTTTCAAGAGTTTCTTTTACATATAGAGAAATCGAGTTGGCAGTCTCATCAGACATGTTCTGCACCTCGATTAATTTTCACTGCAAACCTCCGTTCTTCCAGTCGAAATACTGAATTACTATTGGAAATATTTTTACTGACCTATGATTGCTTCCATCTGTAGCAACTCCGCAGTAAGCAATGTCATTTTCTTCAAGTACTTCTAATGCAGCTTCGACAGAATGCGGTGCAAGTACAGAATTAACGATGGCTTCTGTCTTGGTTCTAGCACTGGAAAAATTTCAGGCTGCTTCAGAATCATGGAATGTATTTTTCAACAAGACAGATGTGCAATCCATTGATTTATAACTGTTGTGATGCATAACAGTGTGAAATGCAAAAGCATCCTCTGCTGTAGCAACGTCATAGTCTGATTTGCTGCAAACTTTTACAAAAAAGTTTGTCAATTTTGCTGAGGAGTTCTCTCCTTGAACTGCTTTCTTGTGCTTATCTGTTTCTACATGAGCTTTTAAATCAATAGCACCTTTATTAGCCACAGAAACGAGCATTCCACCTTTACACACTAAACACTTGGCTTCCCAGTCATCTCAACCACTTTTAAAACATGGGAATTTGGTCTTTAGTTCTTCATTGAATTTGCACTTTCATTTTGGCATTGTTTATGGGGGTAGTAATACAATTAAATTATCAAATAATAAAAAAGTAAGAGCTCTGGAACAATATGTATGATGTACGACTGACTCAGTAAATCCTCCATTTCACACTGCGCACTAGTGGTGGGGAGTTTGATTCTTCTCAAGGAATCGGTTCATCTGATTCTCCTTACTGAATCGATTCTTTTGACTCATTCATTCCTGATTTGCCTTCCACTACTGCGCACCAGGGCCCACTATTGAGCCATGCCCTAATCCCACTCTTTTACTGTGAAACTACATACTATAATTATATTAACGGGACTTGTGTTCACCCACATTGCATTACCATATTGCTCATATTCTCATCAAAAACCTTTGAAAATATTAAAAAGATTTTTTAAAACAAACAGTTAAAATCCGGACATTTTTACATATTTAAAAAAATCCGCCCAAAAAAGAGGACATGTCCGGAGAAAAGAGGATGTATGGTAACCCTAATGGCATTAACAGTTGTGGCTCCATAGGCGGGTCATATAAACATATGCAAATACTTTGGCAGGCTGCATTAGAGTTCATATTGGAAGTAACTTGAGAGAATGCAAAAGAATCTATCAATGAAAATCGATAATAATATTTTAGTGACAAAACTTCATAGAAAATTGTTTACTGGCCCCAATTTTAACCAAAAAAACTAAATTATCTATATTAGTATATTAGATTTCATGATTTGCTTTCATTCGGGCATTGCAGGCCACATAAAATGCTCTTGTGGGTCGTAATTTCCCCACTCCTGGACTATAGCAACCAAAGTGATTTGATTTTTATCAGTGAATACACCCAATGCATGTGGGAAAGTTTAGGCGATTTTCTGTTTGGAAAAAGCTTGGAAAGAAGTAGCTTATAAATGTCAAAGTGATAAGTGGAAGGGAGATTTTTGAAGAACACCATTCAGATAACCAAAGCTGGCAAATGTATTTCAAACAATAAGGTTTTGATGTTTTGAAAATATCATTTTCCTTCTGTAGGACTTGATCCATATAGAAGTTATCATAATTACTCATGAAATTATTTTTGCCATTTTTCCAGATGTGGCAAAATCTTTTGGAAAAAATGAATAACCACAAAAACTTTACATCAGGGTAACTGTAAACATGGTTACTTGAATACTTTGCATTTTTAAAAATTTTTTTGTGGGACATGACCTGCAATATATCTGAATCCAGGAAATACTGAGGCACATAATGGTTCTACTGAGTATATTCTCATGACAACTCTGCAATAAAAAAAAACATTCAAATATTATTCAACAAAATTTACATTCATTTGCATTGACTTGAAGCTTTTATACAATAGCAGTTTCGAAGGAATAAATAAGAAAAATTTTAATATAAGAAAAATAAACATTTAAAAAAATGTAGTAGTTAGAATTCTCCTAAATCAAATGATTTTCAGTGATAGCAAGAAGCCTGGTGAATGGGATGAGTCTGGATGTCATGTAGTTTTTACTAGTGAAACTTCAACTAAGTGCATTTGCTCACACCTTTCAAGTTTTGCAGTATTTATGATGCTACACAAATATGAGGTAATTATTTGGTTGAAAAACTTCTATGTTCTTATCAGACATAATGATAAGATTGATGACATTTTCATAACATATTTGCCACTCTTTTCTAAAATCCAATCACAGAACAAAGGATTTGTCATGGAACTCCTTTCCTGGATATGCAGTGGAGCAAGCATTGTTTGTCTCATCCTGACATTACTAATTTTTCAAATATTTAGGTAAGTCTATTTCTAATATAGGTACATCACCTATACAAATAATGCTTGAATATACACAATTAGATATAAAAAATGAAAAAAGTACTTATCTCCAGTGTTGAGCTGGAGCCGGTTTGCAAGAACCAATAGATAAATTTTGAAAAAGTTTCAGAACTGTTTGTTAACTGTGTTGCAAAAGCTTGTAAAATGCTGTTGAAAAATTTATTTAACTGACTTTCAGAGTCCAAATCTACAACTAAAACTAAAAAACATTTGGAAATTAGTTACATACTTAATTACTTGAAAGTTAGCTATTTTTAAGCAATATGTAACTGTTTTAACTAAAATAATTTTTTTGTACTCCAGTAACACTAAAATAATAATAATAATAAAAGGTTCATTTTTCAAAGAGAATATTATGTTTCTATAAAATAAGTCTTCTTTGCCCATAATAATTCTTTTATTTTTTGTTTAGAAAATTTTATTTAATTAGAGAACCTGTTTATAAAATTTTGGCAGTTCAGTACTACTTATCTCAGGTATCTCCAATAGCCACAACAAGGTTATGAAAAATTGAAAGTAGAACCTTTTTGGAATGTCCTTTCCTTGAATCACCAGTGAATGTGGCTGCATTGTAGCCAAAATGCACTTCTACTTTTTCGTAACCCTGTGATTGAAGATATGTGAGATAAGTACTCTAAATTCCCATGTATAACACGAACTCATGCATAGCACGCAGGTCGATCTTAGCCCATTTTCCACAGGTTTCGGAAGTCTCTAGTATAACACACACCCATGTATAACGTGCATAGTGAATCATTCAAAGAAAAATTTATTCATACTACTGTATTTCACAAGTTTCTCCTGAAAAAGATATTTAAGATACTTCAATGACTATAGAATCTGCTCTGCTAGTTGATGACAAAATCATTCTACTGATTTGTTTTACTGTTTTATTTCTTTTGCAACCAAAACGAGTTGTTCTTTGTACAGATCGTTAAGAACATAAGTCTTCTTTCTACTGCCGGAATTCATTCTCAAAGTGTTGGTGGGGGAACAGTGATTCTTTATCAGATAAAAGTGAAGACTTGTCAATTGAAAATTTAACTGATTCATTTTTAAATGAAATCAATGATTTTCATTTGAATTGTGAGACAGAATTTAAAGATTTTTATGGTTTTGATTCATAATGAATTAATGACAAAATTTGTAAACAATTTGCTAATTTTTTATCAAGGAAAGTGTACGCATTTGGTATGGAGATTTGTTTTCATATTCAGAGAGGAATTTGATTTGTTTATCCAACCAAACATGTTAATGTTGCTTGATTATGTCACATTAAAGTTTTAATGTGACATGCAGGGCATGTTTAAGCCGAAAAAGTATTTTCGAACTTAAAGTTTGCTTTGTACATACATTGAAAGCACCAAATTTTTCCATGAAATCTGCAAAGTTAACGTACCTTCGGAGAAGTTCTACATAGGTTAAGATAGATGGCAGCGATTTGGTGAACACAGGATGGAATAGCATGCTTGCTTTAAGATTATCTCATACCTTATTTTGTCTTAAAAAGTGGCATTCCTTATACATAACGCGTACCAAGAAATTCTGAAAATTTTACAAAAAAACTTGTATGACACACGTGTTATACATGGGAATTTAGGGTACTTTTTTCAACAATTTATCTTTAAGTGCTTATTCTTGAATTTGTTGTCAGCCATAAGATAAGCTCAATAATTCTCTTGTGTAAGAATAATGTTTAGTAAAAACGTATGCAATTATTTGGGAAATTAAAAAAAGTATTGTTTACCTATTTTTTATGAAGTGTGATACCATTTGATAGGGTCATTAGCCACTTGCTTGTGAAAGAATCTCACAGCAGCATAATCATCAATTTATGATATTAAATGAATAACATGGGAAAATCATATAATTATCTAAATTTTACAAATATTTATAATTAGCAAGATAAAACCAAGTTAGATACTCAAAAATCTCCCAAAGTATACACAGAACATTTATGAATATAAGGGTTATAAATTCAAACAAAACTGAAGTTTCTTTAGTTTAAAACGTGAATTAGGCTAATGATAAATATTCAATGATTCCAAAAAAGTTTGTGTTTGCTGGCAACAAGTTTCACATTTTTTAAAAATTAGTCTTGATTTTTACCACATCAACAAAAACTCCAGTTAACTGTAAAAATTACAATTAAATTTTACAGATCCCAGCTGCAAGGAGAAAGGGAAACCATCTGCAGAAACATATGTGGTTGTTTGTTAGTCACACATATCCTAGCACTAAGTGTTCTTGATAAAACATACTTCAATCTGTCTGATGTGAGTACTCTCAATTTACATGTCATTAACTGGAGAAGGGTTTTTTCAAACTTTCTGAAGCTGCAAAATTATTATCTTATTATTTTTTACTGAAACCCCAAGCAAATGATGGCACTTAGAGGATGTAAGGCAAATGGTAATCAGATTGTCTCAGGCAGAATCCCATTACACTTTTGCAAAACTCTAGGGTTCTATGAGACAGTGTGTGAAAACTTTTTAACTATAGTTTACATGTCATATCTAACTCCTTTGTTGCATATGTAAAGATTTAAAGAATGTTTCATTTATGACCATTCAGCAATTTTCAATGAATTCAATTAAAACTGCCTTCTTTGAACAATCATTAATTTTTTGTTTTGTCAATTGCGTAAAAGTGCATATCAGATGTCTTAGTTGCATTAATCATCTCCCCTTTAACACTCGGATGCCGGACCTTAGGTCACAAAGGACCCCATTCTCATAATTTTATTTTTTTATAAGTATTTTTATCTACAATTGGAGTTTTAAGCTATTCTTTCATAAGGAAGTAAGCTTAATTATTGTGGTATTTTCAAGTAACATTGTAGGAAACTTACTCTGTATCAAACGTTTATTACTGCTTGGGTCACAATAGACACAGCTCTCTTGTTCGGAAAGAGACATTAAAATAACATGTGAAAGATGTGTCATCGAATCAGATGATTTAGAATAGCATTGTTATAATTATAAGTTCCAATTTTATTACTTTTATGATTTTGCTTTCACTGTTTCCAAATAATACTACCAAGGTCCATATTTTAATGATTGAATTTTAACTGTATGATGTTATTTACATTAAACCATTATTTGAATTTTGAATGACACATATTATCCATGGTGGAATTCCTTAGGTTTCATAAGAAAATGTTTATAAAATATTTATTATTTGTTTTATTTTGTTAAATAGTAAAATATTTTATACTTAAAATGGTTGGGTCCTTTGAGATCCAGCTCCAGAGTACATGTTATTACTATTAGGTCCGGCATCAGAGTGTTAATAAAAGGCTAGATTGGTTGGTTGGTTGGTCCTTTGGTCCATGCCATGCTCTTACAACGCGAATAACTCAATCAAATACGTAGATATAAACTTGAAATTTGGCAGAGATAATCTACTCAGATATAAAAATGTGATGAAGGAAAATTTATGAAAAACGTCCAGGGTTCGACTCCAGGGGATGATTTGCATTCTCAATAAGATAATACGTAACAATCCACTTTTTGACATGCAGACTTTTTTCTTTTTGTGATTAAAATTAGAAAAATTGACTCACGGCCTTTAGATCTAAACCATTTTAACGAAAATATTACAAGGTTTCTTATTCTGCTCACTCTTTTTCGTCTACAGTTCCAAATTCCTCATGTTAAATGTTTAATTCACATATTTTGGAGAAATCTTGCGATTTTAATGGGATGTAGCCTTGCCTACCAGATACATTGTTAAACCTTGGAATCCCATTGTTAATATACTCCTTATAGGCTTAAGCATGCTTGGAAGGCTTTTAACACAAGAAGGAAAGACTGAAGGAGAGGGTAAAGATTTTCATATTAGTATTAGTAGTATTTATTCGTAATTTAGCAACTTACAGTGCAATAGACTTCGTCATAATAAACATTAAAAATCTGATGTGGCCACCACATGACTTTCTCCATAGCTGTAATATTTCTAAAAATTCCAAATAGGTTAAATGATCATAAATATTTTAAGGAACTGTGAGAAAAATTTAAAGATTTTACAAAGAACAGAAATAATCTCAAACCGTGGCCTTCTGATGTTGGATATAGCCATGAAGCTTCAACGATTAAGAAAATAAAAAGCGTTAATAAGACAAAAGCGTAAAGTGTTTACAATAGTCGCTGTTAGGTGGTGTGGTGGTGACAGCTAAAAAATTAGTTTTTAAAATATCTCTTAAACAATGTTTCAAACAAAGGTCGTACAAACTTAAATTTCTGACAACTTTTATTCCAATATTTTTTTACATTCATCAAATATTAAAGCAAATATTTCAAAGAAACAGATGTGACAAGAGTAACACCCACTTCCGGGTGACTGATTTTTACCAAAAACTAATAAGTTCTTTTGCCTTGAACAAAAATGTCAAATATAAAATTTCGCATTGAACTGATTAATAGTTTTTGAGTTAGAGCACCCACAAAAAAACTGTCACATACATAGACATCATCGAGAAAATGATCAAAACATGTTCAGGGGACCTCAAAATGTATTTCCATTGAAATCTCGAAATCGATTATTTTTCAAGAAAATAATACTTTCCCCTAAACAACGTATGGAGAAAGTAACAATATTAGAATTTAACAAAAAATTATTGGCACGGAACCATAAGGAGGCTTCACTCAATACATTTACTGTTAACATATTCAGCTCATCAGTACTGTCCTTTGACATAAACAAGATCGAAAAGTATACTCCATAAATGGAATACACAGAGATTTTCATAGGTGTTCTTTATAGGAAATATGTACAAAACAGCATTGAAAGACACTTAAATTTTATACCCGAAATTAAAGTCATAATTATGTGGTCTCGAGGATTTTTGTGGCAAATGATGTCCTCTATCTGAATAATATATAAGTTACAGATTATTAGGCATTCTTTACAATAATTAAAAAAGAACGCCTTAAGGCAGATTCACACTTAACGACACGGCAAAGACACAGGACGACAACAACATGACGGCTTCAGATTGTTAGGGAGAGAACCAATGCACCCATCCACACTAGGATGGCAAAGACATGACGTGCCACAGACATGTTAGCATCAATGCTCAAAATGAATCCTCGGCTGTGTCATGTATTTGCCGTCCTAGTATGGATGGGTGCATTGGTTTTCTCGCTAACAGACGAACAGAGACTGGAGTAATTGTCATGTAATTGCTGGCCCATGTCTTTGCCATGCCGTTATGTGTGAATACCCTACCTCCCCGTTGTCATGTCGTTGCCGTCCTGTGTCTTTGCCGTGTCGTTAAGTGTGAATCAACCTTTATGCTCAGGTCATGTCCATCAGCATGTTACATATTAGAAACTACTGGGTGGATGTTGATTTAGGATATAGGGGGAAAGAAACTAAGAAAATTATATAAATGGTTTACGTGGCCTAATCGAGAGTGCCACTTTAATGGTGTCAAAACATGAACTTTTCTATATATCTCGTACAATATCATTTATAACAAAAAAGTCTTTAAATGACTTTGTAGAATTATTCAAATAGCATATGTTTTCTCCAGTACATATTTATCAAAGGAAAGCCAATTTCAAGAAAATCAAACGAGAATGTCGTGATTTACTTTGGGCAATATACCTAATACCTAATTAGTTTAATTGTCTTTTGTGCACATGCAACATTTGGAAAATGAAGGGAAATGGATAATCTACGACGAAGAAATGAATGTAAATACATCTATTTTCATTATGTTTAAGTATGTACACGGTGTTTGTAAGTGAAAAGGAATGGGAAATTCACAATGAAAGACTGAACGTGAACATAAAGGTTACATTACTACTATTCAAGTGAGATATGTTTAAAAAAATTGTTGTTTTATTAATTACAATCGATTAGGAAACTAGTCGGTGAATCAAAAATTCGACGTTTTCTTGGCATCACTACTGGCATTTCAGTTCATAGACATTATACTAAGCCATTAATATTGATCTTTCTGACATGATTGCATAAATCGTAAAGAATGCCTCGGCCTCGTGTATGTATGCACGCATGATGTGTGCATCTTTCCACTCTTGTATAACAGCTAGGAATAGAAAAATATGGTGTTTAGTTTTGCTTGCCAAGAGAACTGTCTTAGTGATCGATATAAACAAAATATGTGATGTTTTGCTCAGGATTTTCTCAACTTTTTATCTCTGAAACTATAACCCATAATTATGTGGTCTCGCGAACATCTTTGTGGTAAATGAAGTCCTCTATCTGAATATTTTTTAAATCTATACCTTACAGATTATGTAAGAGCTAGAAAGAGATATTTATGGATTTTTAATTGTTGTATGCTGAGAGAACCAGAGAGAACCAGAGATCAATGTAAACAAAATATGTGATGTTTTGTTCAGGAGTTTCTCAAATTTTTATCTCCGAAAGTGAAACTCATAATTATGTGGTCTTGCGGACTTTCTAGTATTAAATGTTGTTCTCTATCTGAATAATTTTTTTAATCTCTACCTTACAGATCATATAAAAGCTAGGGAAAGAAATTTATGGTATTTGTTGCTTGATGGATGACATTTAACAAGATATGAGTATAAGTTTATTAAAGTAATTATGTAAAGTGGAAGTTCTAATTGACGGATTCAGTTGAAAATCACAATACGCTGATAAATTTTAATAAGGATCACTCATTCCTAATTTAATTAAAATCTATCCAGCGGTTTAGGAGTTGAAAGTTACGATGGACAGACTGGACGATACGTGCCCATAAGGCATTCCACTTCTACTGCTTTGCCGGTAAAGAATGCCTAAAAATTAAGCATCATCAGCATAAAGAACCAAACAGGATTATACATTACTTTCTAGATCATTCATTATGATTAAAAACAGCAAAGGTCCCAAAACAGAGCCCTGAGGGATACCACAAGTTATATCTGATATAGCTGAGAGCTTACCATTTAAAGAAACTACCAGTTTATGAACTGTGAGGTACAACTTAAGAGTACTCAGTTCTTTGCCATTAATGCCATAATGGCTTAATTTAGATAGCAGAATCCCATGTGTAACACAGTCAAAATCTTTACTTAGGTCACATAAGGTGACCATAGTACACCCACTCCCTGATTAACGCTCTTAATTGGTGCCAGGAAAATTGAGCACTAACTGAAACAGTGCTATTCAGAACACGTACTTCCACAAGAAATGATGTTATAAGATTTAATTCGTTCCCGAGATTCTATTAATGGAAATTAAAATAGGTATTTTATAAATAATACACCAAAGTATCCTTTGTCATGTAAAAATAAACTCTCAATTAACTGCAACAACAATAGAGAAAAGAAGCTGCAAAATAAAAAAACTTGGTAAATCTGAAAATAGCATGCACTAATTGAATAAAAGTAAATCTTATAACTATATATATATATATATATATATATATATATATATATATATATATATATATAGCTTTAAAACAAGAATTTTTCATATATATATATATATATATATATGAAAAATTCTTGTTTTAAAGCTAAAAGTGATATAATTAGATGACTGCACAATTTTAAATAGTTTCTTGTGTAACATCTCATAGTGCTCTTTGATGAAATTTCAACATCTTATGTTGACCAACTAATTGCCTTAAAATATATTTGCACTCCTTTGTCTTCAGGTACCAGTTAGGACATTACATAATCAAATATGGTGTCAATACTACAAGAAGGAAATGTTTGTAAAAGAGTTGGTGTATTTCAATTTTGTGTTCAATAGCCTATTAAAAAAGCTGTGTTATTTCATCAACATAATTAGTATTTATTGCTCCAACCACACGAAGAATGATCTGAATTGCCCCTCTTCTTTCCCCCATTGTCTTTTTAGAAAAAAGATGACTACCAACATTTTTTGGATAAGATTTATTTTTCTATATTTTAAGCTGAAAATTTTCTTTAATCCCTGATGCTCGGTGTCGGTGGGGTAACGTCCTCGCCTGCCAATCCGAAGGTCGCGGGTTCGAATCCCGCCTAGGTGGGTTTTTCTCCACCTAGGGCATGGATGTATGTGTTCGTTTATTGTTATTGTTAACATATTCCACTGTAAAATGACTACAAAAGCTGTATGTGGAATTATTGAATAAATAAATAAATTATATATTTTAAAAATGAAATATGTATGAGGGCATGAGATTCATATTTCATGCTGTTTAGCAAGATTTATAATATTTTTATAAAAACATTGGAAATAATGTTCATGCATAGAAAATCTGCAGTCAGTTAATCAAAAGTGTATGTACTGTTCTTTACCACTGTAAAAATATATAAGTGGATGAAAAATTATCTCTCTGGCAAAATAGTTGAATTTCATAAATGGCTGATGTATCTTGGTAAAAATATCTTTTTTAAGAAATGACCTAACTGCTACATTTGTTTTTAGATAATATGTTCATATGTGGGTGCAGTGCTACATTACACACTTAGTGCAGGCATCATGTGGATGGCAGCTGAAGGTCATCATCTCTATCGACTAGTCTTACGTGTGATGGATGGAACTGGAAAAGATCTTCGAAAGACATATTGTGTGATAGCATATGGACTTCCAGTGCTGCTTGTTGGCTCAACTGCTGTCATAGGGTTACTTCTGGGAGAAAATGCATATGGAAATCCAGAATTGTAATGAACATTTTTTTACTCAAGCCAGAAAACCAACAATCTTTTAGCTCACATGCCCTCACAGAGAAACAACAATTACATTATATAATGAAAGGATAACTTTGTAGTTTCCACAACTTTTAATATAACACGACCGGTTTCACTATGATCGTAGCATCATCAGGTGAAAAAATATATAAATTGTTCCATATATATAGGGTAAAATGAGGGGGGGGGGGGAGGGAGAGAGTAGGGGTTACAAAGAAAACAAATGGGAGGTAATTGGATGAGCGGTTTGGAAAAGAAGGGGTGGGAAAGGAAGGCGAAAGCAACATAGTAGCAAACTGTTACAAAATTACAAAAACTTGATAAACGGGCCAAGGCAACCATGTAGATACAAAGTAATTACAAAATATAGTTAAGTTAAATAGAGGAGAATGATTGTGGGAAAGGTATTCATTTAAGAGGGGCGAGTCTTTACAAATAATTATCTCTAGCTGTTCGAGGGTATCCAATTTACGACCTTTACTTTCAAAATGGAAGAATTTAGGGTTGAAGGAACTATGATGATTGAGGTTTAACAGATGTTTCGCAAATTGGGAATTCAAGTTATTTAAACGGAAGTATCATTTATGTTCCTTAATCCTCTTGTCAAAACTCCTCCCCGTTTGGTCGATGTAGACCGCTCCGCAATCATCACACGCCAGTTTTTATACAACACTTCTTAAAGACAACTTTATCAGGTCATTAGCATTAAGGAATAATTTGGAAAAAGTAACTGGGGAGTAGAAAGCAGGTTTAAGTTTGAGTTTAGGAAAAAGATTGGACAATTTATAAGAAATCTTTTCTGAACCGCTCATCCAATTACCTCCCATTCATTTTCTTTGTAACCCCTACTGTCCCCCTCTCCCCCCACATTTTACCCTATATATACGGAACAATTTATATATTTTTTTCACCTGATGATGCTACAATCGTAGTGAAACCGGTCATGTTATATTAAAAGTTGTAGAAACTGCAAAGTTATCATTTCATTATGAGTAAATTCCACCAAGTTGAGCCTGACCTCATTAATTATAATTACATAATATCATTACATTTTTGTTGTATTTTTATGGGTAGTCAAATTTGCTTGGGAAAAAATCAAAGATGTTCTTGTGTAAATTTATTTTTTTTAATTTCATGCTCATCACTTTTTCTTAAGGGGAAATTAAATTCACTTTCAACAAAATTGCAAGAGAATAAAATAAAAATATTCAAAACAGGTTTTCCGTCTATAAACAGTATATTTTTGATTCAACATCACTGTTTGGCCTTTGCTAAGGGAGTAGTGATACATCAAAATATGCATTTTTGTGGCTCTAGATGATAGAGAAGATAAGCTCATAGACTTTTACTGATGTTACAGTTGTTATAGATAGGGAGGGTGCTAAATCAGAGGTTTAAGGTAGGTTTTTGTATCATCAATAGCATTTCCAGATATAATCATAATGTATTCAAATTTAGCTGTACAAATAAAGTTGTACGAATAAGTTAAGTTCAATCATCAAAGTTGTTCACATAATAGAAAATGGTCACTTACTACTCTTAGTATAACAAAAATGCACAATCAGCAATAAATTGAAACACCCATATTGTAAATATTCTTGTTGATCAAGTTAAATTATGTTCATCTAATATACCTGAAACATGCAAATTTACAAATCATTTCTATAAAGAGCACCTTTTGATTGGCTATCATAAATAAGAATACATATCCTCATTTTTTCCAACTCACAAATATTTTTTCTTAGATCAATAATTAAGAAAACATTACTCTGGCTTAAAATATGATAAAAAATCTTTTGTTCATGAAAATGTTTACAGGCCATAGAATAAATTAAGCATATGCACAACTTACCTAAAAGCCCATACCCACTAGCAACTCATTCAGCATCATTAAAAAGCAGTATTTAAATATGTATGTATATGGTTCTTTTTTAAAATAGGAAAACTAATCTTTTTCGGCATAAACAATGTCAACAAACAGTCCATACAAGAATACTGTCCATGAAATAAAGAGTGCTTTCCTTTTCAGGTGTTGGCTGTCATTGCCAAATTACCAGTGGAGTTTTATATCACCAGCATTACTAATCACAGCGGTAAGACAACTGCTCTTTTTTTCTCATGCTGGCAATTTCCTTACACATCTATTCTGAATCTGAAATCTCATTCTAGATAAACACGCTGGTGCTGATCTTGGCATTAAGAACTGCAGTTTCAGCTGGTTCAAGTAGAGAGAAATCAACTTTTAAAAAAATTGGGTAAACTTTTAATTTAAATCATATTTAATTGTGCATTTGAAGTATAGCTTGTGTGCTTTAAGGTGGCAGTCAAAGATATGTGAGAGGGGAAAGGAAGGAATGGGAAGGAGAAACTTTAAGGGTGAGCCAACATCAGAGCCTGTGTGCAGTAACACAATTTTGGTTCACACAAGTCCAAGTTTGCACATCAAATTCCCACACCTAAACATCACCTCCCCTATAGGCAGTCCTGCCTCAAGGATGGACTCATCCTATCGTAAATGTGCCTATTGTGCACTGCCAAGTTAAATCGTTTTAGCAATACATATCATATACACACTGCTTTTTTTCTAGAAAAAAGATACTGGTACATAGATTTGATGAATTCCTAGGGGGTGGAGGAAATTTCTGTAAAAATCTTAAAAATAGCAAATTTTATAATTTTTAAATTCTTTCAGCAAATAAAGGAATACAATAAAAATTATAACAGTTGAAATTTCACAAGATAACCCAAATTTAAATCATTTTCTTTGTTCCAAATTTATAACTTTTTAAAAATTTTTGTGATAAAATATTTTGAACAAGAATTTTTCCCAAAAGGCATCTTATATGCTCTTTACTACAAACATTCTATTAATCAATCAATATGTAATTTTTTCCTAGAATGCTGAAATGAGGTATTTTATTTTTTTAAACAACAAATTTTATTACTTGTTTAAAAAAGGTGCAGGACTCTTGTGTACCCCCAGAAAAAAGCCTTGTGTGTTTATAGTATTATTATGGTATCAGCCATAATTTTCTCTAGTTTTTAGAATGAAAATGTAAAATATATCTGAAAACCCCTTATTTTTCAAAGATAATACCTAATTATTATTATTATTATAAACAGGCAACATGCCCAGTACAGAGAAAAATATTGTAGTTTGCACTAAATTATATAGTATACAATAACAATCACAATTAATTTAAATGAAGTTCCATAATCAAATTAATATAAATTAGCAATAATATATTAACATAATAAAGTAACACAAAGAAACAGATGTAAGGTAGAGTACAAGAGAATTCATACATCAAAGTGAAAATAAATGCCAAAAATTAAAATTTCAAATTACATACATACATACATTACATAGCTAACAATATATCAACAATAGTCATTTAAAAATTAATTAATTAAATTTAATAATTAATGTAGTCTTCTTAACTGCCTTTTGATTAAAAATAAATTGTGACTGTAAAGGTCAATATCATTATTAACATTGTTGGCATACCTCAAAATTCTATTCATTGGGCTAAAATATGAGTAATTGTTCTTTAAGAAATCTATGTAAAAAGGATCCATATTCCTTGAGTGGAAAGTAGGTATTCGAAAAGGAATTAACTCCAATAATTCTGGACAATCTACCATGTTAGTAACCAATTTATATAAGAAAATTATGTCTAGGTGATTATGTCTAACTGAGAACAGATTTAATCCTAAATCCTTATAAAGATCCTCAAATGGTATATTTTCAATTGCATAGCCTTTTTAGAGGCATACATTCTTATGAACTTCCTTTGAATCTTTTCAAGTCTATTTTTATGACAGTCATAATTTGGAGACCATATTCCTGAGCCATAGTCAATTATGGGCCTTACCAAATTGAGAAAAAGTATTGTGATAACATTTGCATCTGAAAAATCTCTGGAGAATCTGGAAATTAAACCAAGCATCTGCTGTGCTTTTTTACAACTACTTCTATGTGATTATCAAAAGTGATAGATGAATTTAATATTACACCAAAGTCACGTACATAGTCTGATGTTGACAGATATGTATTATTGAAATGATACGAAAATTTAATAGGAAATTTTAACTTGTAGAATGAAATTACAGTACACTTTTTTAATTTAATTGACATTGCATTTCTTAAACACCAAGTATGAAGGTTAAAAAAGGAATTGGAGACTACGGTGTACAGATTGGAATTAAAATTTGAAACTCCTGAACCGTAAATTAACCCAGAGAGCACTCACACATCAATAAGAAATAAGGAAAATTAAAATTATACTTACAAGTTTGCAGGACAATGATGGCCTACAGGGACCTGTTGTCAAAACCTAGCCTAAAAAGAAGAAAAAGAAAACACACACGCACAAACACTCTGGAAATCTCTGGGAAACCCGCTAGATACATATTTCGGGAGCTATGCTCCCATCTTCAGTAGCTGGAGTCGTATGAATTGTTTGTGCTTGGTTCAGCTACTGAAGATGGGAGCATAGCTCCCGAAATACGTATCTAGCAGGTTTCCCAGAGATTTCCAAAGTGTTTGTGCGTGTGTGTTTTCTTTTTCTTCTTTTTAGGCTAGTTTTTGACAACAGATCCCTGTAGGCCATCATCGTCCTGCAAACTTGTAAGTATAATTTTAATTTTCCTTATTTCTTATTGACGTGTGAGTGCTCTCTGGGTTAATTTACGGTTCAGGAGTTTTAAATTTTAATTCCACCAAGTATGAAGGTTAACTATGCTGTTTTGAAGAGATAGACAATCTTCCAAAGATGTTACTTTTGAATATAACTTCAGATCATCTGCATATAGGAGATACTTTGCTGGTCCAAGTGTTGTGCCAATGTCATTCACAAACAAGTTGAAGAGAAAATGACCTAAATGGGATCCTTGTGGGACCCCAGATGTGACGGTATATTCTTCGGAAAGGGATGATTTGATTCTTACTAACTGTTTTCTTCCAACTACATAACTCTCTATCCATTTAAGTAACATACCATTTATACCATATGAATATAATTTATCAATCAGATGTACATGACTCACCTTATCAAAAGCTTTGTTAAAATCAGTATGACCTAATATTTTTTAACTAAGGAAATTCATAACAAGTAAGTTACCAAGATTTTTTCTTCCACTCTATAGAATATGGTTGCGTGGCTGGTTTACTCTATCATCCTTACTTGGGGTTACATGGTTCCTTGGGCTTGCAGCTTTCGATTTTGATGGATATTTTGAGTATGTGTTTGTTGTTCTCAATGGATCTCAGGTAAGGATCTTACTCAAATTCACTTAATTTATTAAAAGAAAATATAGAATAGCAATCTTTCTTACTATTTTAACTAGTCAGTAATAAAATTTAATACAGTAAAACACTTTCTCATACTTCTTCCTAATCACAGATATCACAAAGTGATGATAAGTTGAAAATCATTCATATTTTGATTAATAAAGAGCAAGAAAATTTTTCAGGATTTTTAAAGTTAACTATGTGCATATATATTTTAGGGTGTACTGATATTTATCACAAGGATTCTTCAAAATGAGCAAGTACGAAGCATAATAATGAAGAGAATAAAGAAAAGAGCTTTGTTAAAGAATTTTTACACTAATACAGTAAGTATAGTACACTGCTAAAGTGGAAATTTCTTTCTAAAACATAATAATTTTAATTTATACAGATTGAAAAGTGGCAATCTTTATGAAGAAAATTTAATTATTTATAATCCTAAAAATAAAGTGGTTACTTTTAACCTTTACTGAGTGGATTTAAATGCCTGCCTGCCAACAGCACCCACATTGCATGTACATTTAAGTGTATGCACAGCCAATAAAAGTTAATAGAATATGGCAACAAAAACTTTAAAGAGATAAATTTGAATTGAAAAATTGCATACACATTCAACCATATACATATACTGCTTTAGTAAGCCTTAAAATTGGCATGTAGTAATTACAGCATATTTTATTCTTAATGAACTGCATAGAATTCAATCATTTATATTGATAGGTCAGTGATCAAACTTCAACCGACGCAGCTGGGATTTCTAAAAAAAATAGAAACACAGAGATTACTGCTGATCAAATGTGGAGTGCTGAGGAAGACCTGATTTTCAGGTCTTTTCAAGCACACCAAAATTCAGGTAACTACTAATTGATCCCCCTTTCATATGTACAGACCAATTCTTCTCACAAAAACATTTAGTATGTACAGTAAACTATCGATAATCCGGCACTCTCGTTATTACAGTACTTTTTGTAACAACATCGTGAAGTTCCGCATTTCACCCCAAGATGGAAATACTGTCGCGTTGGATGAGAACTGAGGGCATTGAACCAAGTTTGAAGTACACAGGCCATGTAAATTTCTTTTACGTAATGGAAAAATTAAACTAATAGTTTAAAATTTGTATTTACGTTTAACTAATCATTGAGAACCACAGCATAGAGGACTATAGTAGGAAGCACGAACAAAGGCGGGTGTCAACTGGATGCGCAGAAGGCCAGAAATGTCATGTGGTTTCTCCCACTCCTTCACTTGACCAATCAGCGTTAGTCAGTTACAGCAGCTTTTGGGGTGCGATTCATACATTTGTGGCGTGATTTTTGTGTTTATTTGCATGTTTTACGATTGAGATTTAAATAGTACCATCTTGTGGTGTTCTAAAATGGAGGGCGAAGGAAGTAAACGCAAGGTTTTGCACAAACAAGCAAGAGAAATCATATATAAAGTGTATCAGTACTCACAAAGAGGGGAATTAGATTTATTACAATTAGAAGCATCCGCAAAAAGTGTAATGTTTGATTGGTATTATCCACCCAATTTTGTTCTTATTTCTTATTTTGTATTTTTATTTTATATATTTTTGTATTTTATTTTATTTCTTGTTTGTATTTCCTGTGATGTTTTTTGTGTTGTGACGACATCCATGACATTTGTGCTAAGTTGTTATTTGCAATTTGTGTTTAGAAGTTTAAGTAAACAAATTCTGTTAAATGATGACGACGCAGTGGTATTGTAAACATAGGTGGGTAACTGCATTTATTTTGATGAAAATGGTAATGTGCCTGGTTGTTTTCGACAACACACTATCAAAACTGCTTCTGTTCCTTCACAAAACAAATGAGTTAATGTGGATGCCTATTCCTGCATAGGATTAATGTTAATTCTACGACCGTGAGTTAAGCTACCGCAAGGAGTTAGCTAAGTCTGTCAGAAGGAAGATCAAGAGAGACAAAACACAGATGAACTTAAAAGCATACGAAATGTTTGAATGAACAAATTTAATGTTATTCGAAAAGTACTATGGAAGAATAAACAAAGCACATATCTTACGTTATTATAGCATTATTTCTCCATAAATCTTCAGTTGCTGCATTTGCTATTTCTATAGAAGCCTCCTGGAGATTATTTTATAATTATTTAATTCCGCTATGGTTTGAAAATTCAGATAAGTACCTAATAAATGATGAACCTGGAAATGAAAACTATGATATAACACCTACATACATATGTACATATGTGTCTGTATGCAGTGTGTAATTCCCTCGCACATTTAACACATGCACCGGATTTAAATGTTCATGGTAATTTTTGTTATTTATAAATAATTTACGTAGCATATGAGGGTGGCAAATGAAATGTATTCCTCAAGTCCGACTGTTTTGGTTAATATGCATGTGTTATCTCCTCGAACATATACTATAAATTTTGCCTCTCACTGATTTGGCAATCTCGTTATTCCAGTACTACCCCGGTGCCGAGGGGTGCCGGATTATCAAGAGTTTACTGTACTTACATTTGAAAAACTATCAAAAGTATCAGGATGTGCAAGAATGACAAAATAAAGGGCAAAAACTCTTATGTACTGCACAAATTGATATCACTAAACCAAAGAATGTCTTTTTTAAAATGCTTATTAAACTTCTACGCATGAACTATTGAGGTATGATACATATGATAATATGATTTTTTTAATAAATCCCTCTAATTTTTCTACTTATTTTTTAAGATCCCTTTAAAAATCACTTTATGACATTGTATTGAGAGCTAATGGACAGTTACAAAGGTTAGCACATCAGAATTCAAACCTACAGCCTTAATATTGTGAAGGCAGTTGCACAAGCCATGATGGAGTACCCAGGGATTGATTGATTTGACCCTTTATTGGCGAGGTTAGGCCCTGTTGTGCCTCTCTTCCATCTAACCTCATGTCACTAAATTCTAAATAGTCTTCCCTCGATTTACATGGTATATTTGTACACGATTTTACTCTTACACGGTCAGCTAATTTTGGCCTTTATTTGATTTGGACAGAGCAGATTCATTTTTATACGGTGGAGCGCTGCTGCAATTGGTACATACATAATCATCCCATGCTTAAGCTGCTATGAGAAAATCAATGTTGGGAGTGTAAGCGTTCATTACATTGTAATAAAGATGTGATGATGAGTATATTTTATTGCATTCATCATCACTTTGGTAATATGAAGCAAATCATTTAGTGGATATTTTATACACTCTTGCCGTTCCTTAAGACTGTTATAATGTCAATGTCTATTCACTACTAGCTGGAGTACCCGGCATTGCCCAGGAATATTTGAATCCAACGCCAAGTGTAGTTCACGCAGCATTCATCTGATGACACAAACGTAGTTAAAATAGCTACCGTCCAATGGCACTGACATCTATTTTAGTGTAATGTACAATACGCTTATAATAAAGCACCTCATCTTCCTAATTTTTTTTGCCATATAGCATGTCACCCGCTGGGTAAAATTATATACCTATGCAAAGTTTCATAACAATATCTTCAAAAGTGTGGATTTGTATAATGGACAAACAATCAAACAAACAGAATTTCAGATTCTTATTATTTTTGTTTAAATTTTTTTTTTCCACTTGTTTCATTCAATTACAGATTTATTCAAATCAGATAGCCAAGTATTTGATATATTTAAAGGTTCATAAGATGGACTGACATATGTAAAACACTTTGAAATGTGAAAATACTCGCATTTCATAGTTGAAATTGGAAAGCAAGTTATAGTAAAAATATGAACCTGTAAAATACTTGTTTTCCACTTCTGTTTGATGCAATTACAGACTTATCAAAGACGGATAGCAAAGTATTTCATGCAAGTTCCATTCATCAATACTTCTGGCTGATAGCACGAATACAGTTCACGCTGCTGCCATCCGTAGGCACAGTTCACAGTTCATGCGGCTTCTGTGTGATGGCGATTATGCTTATGTAATGTCCCGCACAGTGTGCTTGCAATATAGCCCTTCCCCCACAAATTTTTTTTATTGCCATATAGCTAATGTTACCTGCTGAGTAAAATTATATACCTATGCAAAGTTTCATGAGGATAGCATCAAAGGTGTGGATTTGTATTGTGGCCAAACAACCAACCAGGCAAACAAACAGAATTTCAGATTTATATGGTAAGATGTTATCTCTCCTCTTTCATTATATACAAGTCTGCTTACTAACTAAATACCTAAGTTCATTACATAATTATTTTCCATGATGCACATCAGTTGATGACCAGGGATAGCCTGAGTGCCATTCGCTTAAGAATCGTGCGTTTAAAACGAAAAGAAACGATCGCTATTTGATTCGACTTCAATCTGTGTCAAAAAGTACTTATGTTTTGTCATCTTAAAACTATAAGATGTTTCATTTTTTCATTGTTTTATTACATGAAGTTTTAATTATTATTGCTCTTAGCTAATTTTTATCATGAGCTCGAAGAGAAAAGACAGGCTCTACATCAACTATGAAGAGACAGAAAAAATCAAAACTCCAATGCAGAAAGTGAAAATTTTGGATAGACTTGATAAAGATAAGTTCAGCATCTGTCACCAAAGCTTTTGGCCTTAACAAAGCTACAGTGTGTGCAGTGAAGAGTTATGGTGAGAAAAACTAGATCAAGTATTGCCACAAGTGCACCCAAAGATTCTCAAGTGTCATTCTATACTAATGACATTATTATAAAAAAGATGAAGAAGGCACTGATACTCTGGATTAAGGATCAAACTCAGAAAAGAGTTCCATTGGGTGGGACAATTATAAGAGATTATATATAAGAGAGAAAGCCAGGAGGTTGTACGATCGCTTAAAACTGGAGAGCCCACCAACTTCAATGGCAAGCAGTTCAGCCAATGAGAATCTTTTTCTCACCAGCAAGGGCTGATTTGAAAATTTTAAGATGAAGAAGTCTGCATAGTGTTAAGATGCAAGATGATGCGAGGTCTTCATACCACAAGGCAGCAAAGAAGTTTCCTTCAGAGCTGGCCAAATACATTAAGGAAAAGAGACACAAGCCACAACAAATTTTTAATGCAGATGAGACTAGGTTATTCTGGAAAAGAATGTCAAAGAGAATATTCCTTTCCATCAAATATTTAAGGCCCATAAAGATAGATTAACCCTTTTATTCTGTGTAAATGCATATGGAGATTTTATGTTAAAGACAATGCTGATTTACAGAGACCTAAATCCCTGTGCGCTAAAAGGCAAGAATAAATATGAGCTAATCGATGTGCAAGGGTCACGGCAGAGATTTTTATGGACTGGTTTCACAAGTGCTTTGTGGTAGAAGTGGAATTCTACCTGGCAGCAAAGAAACTCGAATTTAAGGTACTTTTGGTTATAGATAATGCCCTAGAGCAGTGTTTCTCCACAGGTAATCCATGGACCCCTAGGGGTCTGTGCGTTATTTCTCTGGGGTCCACAAGTTGAGTAGGACATGATGTTTATCAATAACTTTTATATTAACTCCACTTTTATAAAGAGGTATATATATTTTTATTCAAGCCCTTCAATATCAGAAAAATTTCTTACCTTAGCAGGACTTGAACCACCTCAGACTTGTACTGCTCCTCATGAGCCATGGATTAAAATGACTATGCCACGGTGAGTATGGCATACAAATTGAGAAATCTATCTATATATTTGTTGGTCATGCTCTACAAAATCGATAAAAAATCGAAATAGAAAATCTAAATTTGGCAAGAATGCTTTATTCACATATTAACCCCTCAAGCACGGAGGGCATTTAAATCAAAGCCATCCCGGAGGTCGGAGGAGATTTAAAAGAATTAGCAATTCTGGAGTAAACTTATAAAAACTGCATAACTTTTTACCTATTCATTGGATTCATCTGAATTTTTTTTAGAATTTGTGTAAAACTATTAGTATTTATACTATATTTTTTACATTTTTTTAGGTATTTCTTTTTGGTGAAACGGTTTGATGAATTATTTTAAGCATTGGCAGAAGCGCCATATCACACATCTTTATTCCAGTTTATGGATTATTTCATGTATACTGCATTACCATAGATTTCTACATCTTCCTCGTAAGTTCATTGAAAAAATATTCAAATAAGGATAAACAAAGATGCCAGAAGTGTGCAGGGGCAGGAGAGAGGGAAGGTTTTGCATTTGTCCACTCAACAAAAAATGCCAAAATATCCTATATTTTTGGCATTTTTTGTTCTCCTGTCCCTGTGCACCTTAGTAATTTGAGTATGGACTTCAATATGATTCCCACTGTCACTGTCTGAACTAAAATTATCTTCCGAATCACATTCAAGTAAGATTTCCATCTTGTTTTTATCATCAGGTATTGTTGCCTTTTTCTACTGGTTGATGCCATGATAACTTCGACTCTTTTAACCTCTTAGAAATTAAACATAAAAGTAATCACAGAAAAATTGAGCAATAGCTGCATCCGTACAGTGTAAATACTTCTTTCAGACTAACTTCTTCAGAGTGGCAAAGAGAATATTTTTTGTGCGATCCAAATGGTTCCCATGCCCTCTGATTTTGCTTTTGGTCAAGACAGCTTGTATGTGCAATGATATTAGATAAGTGTTTCCCTCTCTCAATCTCATTATATTGTCCTCAAGAGAAGGTGAACCAAGCACTAGCCCAGACCTGAAGACCCTTCTTCCTCCCTTTCTATATATCCCTCAAATGTTGATGCATAAGAAAAAAATATTCATCCCAAGAGTGAGAGATGTCACAGAGCAGATAAACATGCATAATACACAATTAAAAACACATGTAATACACAACTAAAAACATGCAAATGTAATACACAATTACAAACAAATAACAGAAAAAATAAAAACCACAAGAAGCACCATTCAGGGCAAAGACTTTTTTCAATCTGTCTGTAGAGATTCGAGAAACGTTTCGTGTAGAAATGCTAATGGGATCAGTTGGTATATTTCCACATAGGCTTTTAGCTTTCTTGCTCATCCTTTTCTATAATTGCTTATGCTGGTTCTTATCCTTTGGAGATAAGTGAGGCTGTTTGATAGACCCACATTGTCTCACTGCCTTACTCTAAAAAAAAGTTTGTGGATAGAGAATGCATGGCCAAGAGATTCTGCTGAGGGTAAACAAAAGTGACATGAAATCCTCATAACTTTGCCCACACATCCAACTCACATATAGATAGTCCTTTTGAGTCGAAATGAAGTTCATCTCATCATTGGTTTGAGAGATTTGGAAGGCTGAAAATGCAAAATTTCATGCAGAAGCAAAAATTTATCGAAATAATAAGGTAATATCTTTGCAAAGAAGGCATTAAAAATTCAAAATTTAACATAAAAATAAACTCCCGATCTTACTCTATTAGAATATATAAACAAAAACAGATACTGTAATATGTGAACAGGCGAAAGCAAAGTTAAACCATATGTACAGGGTCGGTGCTGAGCATGTAGGATGTGACGTTTCAAGGGTTGATGCCCTGCATGTATGATGATGTTGAGGGGTTAAAAGTGATTGACAAAATGTACTTGGAAAAACAATCCATGTTTGACTCCAGGGAATTATTTTTATTTCTCATAAGGTAACATAAAATAGAATTTTCAACGTGCAGGCTTTTATTCTTTTGCATATTAAAATAAAAAAAAACTGAGCTATGATTATCCAATTTGAACTATTTTAAAGAAAAATTAATAAAGTTTTTATTCTATTCTTCTTTTTCTGCCTACAGCTCAAAATCGCTCATTTTAAATCACATATTTTGGGGAAATATAGCCATTTTAACAACTGCCTTGGCAACAATGTAATTGTCAGAACTCAAGTTCATATTGTTGTTCCAAGGATAAATGCTTTCCCCTCCCCTACTTCAAAACTTGTTTATCTTGACAACCAACTGCTGCAAAAAATAAAATCAATATAAATGGTGATAGTTTAAATAATTTATCATCAGATAGTTTAAATAATTTATCATCAGTAAAAATTTTAAATTCCGTATTTGTACAAATTATTAGTAAATAAAGTTAAAAGAATATCAAAATATACTCATTTACACCATTTCCTGGGCTATTTTAACAGCTGTTCATCTTATTTTGACAATGTTTCATTTCATTTTGAGTGGTCCATTCTATTTTGACAACTGTCAATTTAATTTTCACAATGGTACATTCTATTTTGACAATATTTCATTCTATGTTGAAATTTCTTTATTTAATTAATTAATCAAATGCTTGTTATGATTATTCATTAGTTATAACTTTTATTTCATAGGCATTTGTTTTATATAGTTTTATTTATAGTTTAAAATGCAATACAATAAAGTTGGACACAAAAATACAATACAATATCTGCGATTCTTTTTAAACATAAGCTACAGTCTTCTTCAATCCATTGTTTAATAACTGATTGCTGTTTTTCATTAAGTTTTTTTTCTCTGTGGCCACCTCTTCTAGATTTATCAATCAACCCTTTCATTAAGTATTTTTTAATGATTTCGGAAACAGTTGTTCTTTTCACTTCCATTATTTTTGAAATCATGCTTGCATTATTTCTCAAGAGATAAGCATCAATTATTCTTCTTCTGTCTTCATTAGAAGTCTCTCTATTTTTTCTCGGGTCCATTAAGTGATTTTTTAGTAAGTTAAGTTTGTATCATTCTAATGAAACTGGGAATAATATTTAAATAATTTATAATTATCATAAATAATACAAATGTAAATATTAGATAAATTTTGTAACATTGCTAACCTATTTACGTAACTGCAAATGCACCACAAAGTATTGGCAAGTATATGGTTAATGTAGCAAAAATAGAATGATCCAACGTCAAAATTAAATGAACCAATGTCAAAATTAAACGAAACGTTGTCAAAATAAAATGAACTGTTGTCAAAATTAAATGAACCATTGTCAAAATAATATGACACAATGTCCAAGTTAAGTGAACACTTGTCAAAATAGCCTGGGAAATGGTGTATTTCACATAAGACTAAAAAGAAAAAATAAATAAAAATCAAGTTTTTATAAAGGGCACAGAAAGTGAAAAAATTAAAATTTAATAGTTTATTATTAATAGCATATAAAACGCACTGAAATTAAAAAATATATATATTGAATTAATAGAGATATTGAATATATAAAAGTTATGTTGCATTCTTTAAGACATTGGAACTAATTACTAGAATTGCTACATAACTTTTATATATTCAATATCTCTATTAATTCAATAATTTATTATTTTTTCATTTGTTTTATAAAAGTTGGCTAAAAACTTTATTTAATTAATATTTTTTCATTTCAGTGCATTTTATATAAGTTATTCATAAAAAAATTATTAAATTTTTATTTATTCACTTTTTTTGCACTTCATGACAGTCATTAACTTAAAATTTTTATTTATATTTATTTTTATCTATAACTTGTTTGATCCAGCACAGAGCTCTGATTAATGTCTCAAAGTGAAAATATGACACAATGAATGAAAAACGCATGAACTTTCATAGGGAGGGGATCTGCAGAAATTGTGGAGGGGGTCCATAGCTCCAAAAACGTTGAGAAACACTGCCCTAGGGCACCCAGAAATCCTTGAAGTCGACCACTCAAATGTGGATGTAGTCTTCCACCAAATACCACACCAATTCTCCAGCCACTCAATCAAGGTGTCATAGCAGCATTCAATGAATACTACACTAATCATTCTTTTCACAACATCTTGGAATCCTTGGAAAACGACCCTAACTTGACAGCCAACGTTGGAAGAACTACTCCATAGCAGAGTGTATTAATAATATTAAAAAATCGTTAGATGAAATGAAACCAGCCACCATCAATTCATGTTGGAAGAAATTGTTGAGAGAAGCCATGAATGGCAACCATAGTTTTCCTGCAGTGCAAGAAGAAGTGAAGAAGATAGTGGAAATGGGCCATCGTGTTGGAGGGGAAGGATTCAACGATCTTCAGGATGCAGCAGTCGAGGAGCTACTTCTGTCCCACAACATTGATCTGAACAAGGAAGAGCTGGTAGAGATGATTGAGAAAAACAATAGTGAAGATGAATGTGAGGATGATATTATGCAGACTTCAGAATCAAAACTTACAAAGGTTTTCAGTTGGCTCAGGAACTTGTAGAGCTGTTTCTTGCTGAGGATCCACTCATGGAATGGATCTTGAAGTTTAAGAAAGAGATTGAGAACATCTTGGCTCCATATAAGGAAGTGTACACAGATTTGCATGCAACCAAACAACAGCGTATCAGCAGTTTTTTCGCAAGTGCACTACTTCGAGCTCCATTCCCCTGCCTGTTAGCAGCTGCAGACCTGGTTGCAACTCTCCTGATTTTCATTATTAAAGGTAAATTTAGATTAATGTGTGATATAGACATTTTTTTTACTTTGAATATTTAAAAAATTTCAAAATTTGTTAAAAAATATTATAATTACTAAACTGTTGCATGTTGACAAGAGGAAAGCTTGGATCAACATTAAGCAGGCTTATGTCAGAGTTTAATATTTACTTATAGCTTAGTTTAATTAAATATAAAGCTTTACAATTGAATATTATTTTCTAGGGTTATGACTGATTTGACTATAATTTCGTGAGCCTAGAACCTAACCCCGTTTTACCTATATGCCTTGGGTATTTTTTTACACGGTTTAATATACACAGCGTTCTTCAGGAATGTAACAACTACGTAAATCAAGAAAAGACTGTACATTGTATAGTGTCTATTTTTTAGCACAGAGATTAAAACAGGAGACAAAGTGAACAGAATAAAAACAATACCTAAATATTAAAAGAGTAAGTTTATGGGAAAAACTCTGTGACTGAGTAAAAAACCTATATTGCAGGAAAACACCCACAAAGAAGGGGGTGCAAAAAAAACCTGTTAAAACACAGTGTAATACAATAATGATAAATAAAGGTAACAGTAATACATAATGGTAATTATAATTATTCCTAAATGACAAGTTAGTATAATATTAGTATGCATTTTTTAAATCTGGTTTTTGGGTGGATAAGCTTCTCTTTGAAATCTACCTCTCTTAGGTTCCAGATATGCAGAAATTTGAGACTTAAAAGAGGATAAAGATTTGGATTTGAGATTAGGATAAGGAAGTGAATTCCATAATCCAGCCCAAAGTGCCATGAAGGAGTTGGTATAAGCTTCAGTTCTGTGGGTGGGAATTAGAAGTTTGTCCACAGAGCGTGTTGTGAAGTCATGTTCAAAAATTTTAATTGGTCAGAAATGTAGTTCGGAGAGGAAAGATTTAGTGCTTTGTGGACTAATGAAAGTGTGTGGAGTTTTTGCCTTGCTCCAGTCGGAGCCATCATAATTACCTTAGAAGAGAAAAGAAAGAAAGAAAGAAAAATGTCTTTATTGGCATGATCTGATGATTTAGCATTGAAGATGAATTTGACAGACTGATTAAAGGTGTGTTCAAGTATTATGGCACTAGATTTAGCAGTGCCATTCATGATGATATCACAGTAGTCGAAGATGGGAAAAATTAGAGCTTGGATAAGTCTTTTTTAGTCTAAAGGGCAGTATATCTTTTTGTCTTTTAAGACTATGGAGGGCAGCATACGATATATTGCAGACAGACCTGACTTGAGGAAACCATGAGAGTTAGGACACCTAGGTTATGGACATAACTGCTGTAAGGGATTTCTGTCATATCTATACTCTCACGATCCGCCTCCCTTCGACTCCAGTCCTCTTGCAAAAGTATCGTACGGAGGTGGTCTCGACACTTCTTGATGACCCACAGGCCAAAAAGGACTCTTCTAACACAACCTGTCTCATGCGGACTATGGTGGGCTGTTGGGAAAATAGGACGTATGGTACTCTTACTGTGAACGTATAGGTTAATACCACTGAAAGTGATTGGATGGGAAAGATAACAACAGGTAAAACTTAAATTCACGAAACAAAAAGGAATTTAATAAACAATGAGGACTGTACAACCAAAAACATGCTTCTCATGCATAAGAGACAAGCAAAAGCATTACCCAAAAAGCAGAAAAAACAAAGAGAAAAAAAACACAAAAGCAAAACATTCAATGAGCGAATGAGCACATGCAATGGGCAAATGAGCAAATATAATGGCAAATAAGCAATTGCGATGGCAAATGAACAATTACAATAGGCAATTGACAAAATACAATGGGCAATTGACAAAATACAATGGGCAAATAAGCGTCTAACGCGATTTGATGCCGTTAGCGATTGCAGAATTTCTAATGGACTAATGGTCGGCGAACGGTGCCGTGGCAAAAGACCAATTTAATGAACAAGTTTAGAAAGTACAATGAACAATTCTTAGTAAGAACAATGAACAATTAACTGTCTAACCCGATCTGACGCCGTTAGCGATTGCAGAATTTCTAATGGACTAATTGACCGGCGAACGGTGCCGTGGCAAAAGACCCTGTTGCACTGCAGAGCGGGTGTTGGGATTGGCGAATGGCCAATACCCAAACCAGGTTGCCAGCTATGCTATGAATCTGTCTTGGTTTGATATTTATTGTGAAAGGGTATGCTGTCAGGTTTTAGTGTGGCAGTGTGTATATCCACAGAGGTAGTACAATGAATAGCCGGGGAAGGGAGGAGGGAAACCCGGTGCTGGCATTTGCCTGCTCTTACGAAGAACACCAGGGGGGCCAACAGTTTAACATCCCTTCCGAAGGATGGAACAGCTGAGTTTGCGTGGTCTCCTCAAACCACACAAACAGGGGGACGGGCGACCTTGGAAAAATCCTACTTGCAAAGGATTCATACCCGATGACTTTTTCAAGCATCAGGCGAGTAGCAGCCAGCGTCCTAACCACTACACCACCGGCACCCCTTACCCTGTTGCTTTCCGGTCAAGCCTTTTATAGGACCACCTTAATACCCGGGGATCAAGTTAAAATAGGTGGCATCTAAATGCCACACATTGCTCTGGTCCCACTAGCGGAGGGTCTGGGAACCTTTCTACTTTGGCGGTGTTTTTGAACATTGCGAATTTCGTTTCGTCACAATACGTAACTTAGGAATGGATGACAGACCAATCTTGTTAAGTGATTTCGGATATCTGATAATGATAGTCTGTTTTGGATGAGTTGAGTTTCAGAGCAAATGACTTGAACCACCTACTAAGAATTTCAATATTACTGTTCAATTTACTGACTACAGTTGTAAGGTTTTAGGGTTCAATGGAAATGTAGATTTGAAGATTGCCTGCAAATAGATGGAAAGAGGAGTTGAGAAGAGATATTATGAAGGTAGAAAGAGAAGAGTAATGGACCTAAAACAGAACCTTGGGTAACACCATGATGAATATTTAACCAGGAGGAATGATTGCCATTACTGAGGCACTTTTGTTTGTGATCTGTAAGACAAGAGAACCATGCTGTCGAAGAATCAGAGAAACTGAGAGTTTTGAGCTTTGCCAGAAGAATTTTGATGTTAACTGAGTCAAAGGCAAGTAATGTAAGGATTGTGGTTTTCTTATGGTCCATGGGTGCCTTGATATCATCAGTGACTTTGAGGAGCACAGTCATTGTGCTGTGATTTTGTGTGAAGCCTGATTGGTAAGGATGAAATAGGTTGTTTTTCACCAAACACTTTCATATTTGTAGGGGTGCAAGACGTTTGAGTGTTTTGAAGTTGGAAAGTAGAATACTGATAGGGCAAAAGTCTTCGAGTGTAGATGGGTTTTGGGATTTAGGTACTGGGTGAATTATGGAAAATTTCCATTGAGATGGAAAAAAAATCAGACAATGGAGTGGTTGAATATGTGGGCCACACATGGGAGGATAATAGAGAGTACTTTATGATAGAAGGTAATAGGGATATTATCATAGCCAAGAGCAGAAGGTTTGGTGCATTGAAGCACTTTCTTTCCATCTGCATTGGATATAGCAGTAAACATGAATTGGTGATTAGTTAGTGAGAGGAGGTTCAGGATTTTTTCTACTGATTGTTTTAGGTCATTAGGTTCAAAAGAGGTGAAGTTGTTTACATAAAATTGGTTAAGAGAATCTGGAAGGAAGTAGTGTGGAGTAGGCATATTGGAAGAGCAGTTTCTGATCCCTAGTTTTGATAGACCAGACCAGAGAGATTTAGGGGAAAGGTTGGAACATAAGAGGCTATGGGCATTCCTTATTTATTCTTTGATGTTATTTTGGAGGAGTTTACACCTATCTCTCAATTTCCATGGTACTTGATGTACATGGTTTCGGTTTTACATGATCAAGAAAATGTGACCATACCTTGATTTACATGAACTTAATGTACAGGGTTTCGGTTTTACACAGTCAATAAAATGCGACCATTTCTCGATTTACACTGAATCTCTGTTGGTGAATTTGTTTATGACACTGAATATGACAGTGAATGAGGAGAAATTTATTGAAGTTTTCATTAAATTAGTTATTTCAATTTTATAATTAAATGTACCCATTTTCTTGCTAAAAAAAGTTTTATTCCTTCAATTTTGAATTTCCCAGATTGTATGAAATTTTTTTTTAGTTTCAAACCAGTGATATTTTATCTAATGTTTACTCTATCATTAATTCTGAGCTCAAATTTCTTTTATGAATTTATTTTTTATTCAATTTGAAGGTTCATTTATATAATGTTTATATATTAATACATAAAAATTCAAATATCTGATAAATATATACTTAAAAATGAAATTTACAAAACATGCTTTATTTTAAAATAAATAGGAACCTACCCCACAATTTTATATGAAGCGTTAGTTTTGATTTACATGGTTTTGAGTTACATGGTGATTTTCAAGAATGCATCCCCCGTATAAATTGAGGAATGGGTGTATATCAGTCAGTCAGTCTCTTTGTTGCATGAAGGTGCAAACTGAATCATTCATCCAGGGGATAAAGTTGTTCCTAACTCGTTTCATTTTAAAAGAAACATGTTCGTCAAAGAGCTGGAGAAGGTAATTATTAAGGATACAGATCATAGTGTCAATATCCTGAATGTCATAGATATCATAAAAGGAAGCTGTAATGCAGAGCAGATAAGGGAGTCATTATTGATATTAATGTAATCATGATAGAAAATGAGATGCGATTTTATCTTGGGGAGGTGCATCGCATAAAGGTAGATCCATGGCACCGAGACTTGCCTGTGTTTCAGAGCTTTATCAGAGTTTGATTAATAAGACTGAGAAGTGAGGAGTGCAATGTTGTATAGGTGGGGTCAAGAGGAAGAATTTTTAGATCAAGGGAGTTGAATATATTGATCAGTTGTTTGGATTCTGGGGTATTATTGGTAAGATTCATGATAATTATGTTACCACTAGGGAGGTGTCCGTTGAAATTCAATGGGAAAGTTTTTGTTATGAAATTTTGTGAGTAGATGCAACAGGAAGCTGTTATCCAAGTCAATGGTACCAATTACATGAAACCTGCAACAATGCAAATCACTAAGAATGCGTCAAATTCTCACATTAAAAACTGATCTGTTGATCGATTTGACGCATGTTCAAAAATCGATGGCAGGAAAACAAGCTATCATTCTTTTAGGCATTCGTAGTTTCAATCCTTGAACTCCTACCATCATTCTAAGTAATTTTAATATGCGAATGATTAATGTTCTACATTCAAATGTATTCCTTGTAAATTTTCTCTCTCCCTCCCCTTCACCCTCCCTCTCTCCCTTCCTCTTCCCCCACTCTCTCCCTCCCCTTCTCCCTCCCCCTCTCTCATTAAAATCATTCAATGCATGCTTTCATCCATAAGGATTGAAATAAAAGAGGATTTCGAGGTTTCAACATCCCGTTAAAATGGCAAGATTTCTCCAAAATATGTGAATTAAATGTTTGACATGAGGAATTTCGAACTGTAGGTGGAAAAAGATGAACAAAATAAGAAACTTAATAATTTTTTCTTTAAAATGGATTGGATCCAAAGATTGTAGCTTATTTCCTTCTAATTTAGATCTCAAAAAGAATAAAAGTCTGCACATTGAAAAGTCTATTTTTACATGTTATTTTATGGGAAATGGAAATGTCTTCCTTGGAGTTGAACCCAGGACAGTTTTCGAGATATATTTTGTCATCACCTTAATATATGCAAATTTAGTTTTTCTGCCAAATTTCAAAAATATATCTCCATCTTTTATCAAGTTATTCTCATTTTTATAGGATGACAGAGGGAGCCACAAAGGGATAGAAGTAGGCTTTTATGGATTTCAGATAAGGAAGAAGGAATCCTGATAGAGCATTGTCAATATCTGAAATAAAATCAGTTTTAGGGGGCAGTATACCATGCAGAAAAGTAGTTTCTGGGAGTTCAAAATTATTTCAACCATTAAGAATTCTGGTCTGGAGCAAAGTTCGAAGGGGATTTTGAAAGAATACGACACTTCAGCCTTTTTGAATGTATATAGATATGCCTCTGCATTGCGATCCTTTCAAAGAAGAAAAAAGTTTGGAAAGGCAACAGAGGATGATGGGATGGATGGTTCTTGACCATTATTTGCTTATGCCAGTGATGTCAAGTTTGTTACATGAAGCAATTGTTTGTATTTCATCAATGTGGGCTGGAATACTTTGAGCATTTATATGAATCGCAAGGAGTGCTCTAGGGTGAAGCAAGGCGACATTAGAAAAAGTAGTGACAGGGGGCAGAGGTGAACGAGTTCCAGCCCTTAGAGTAAATGAGGGTATGGAGGGGTCAGGTTGTAGATCATAATTTGTGATAAGAGGTGGGCGTGAGGGATGGATGTAGCGGAGTGATGAGGAGGTTTTGATCTCTATAAGTCAGAAAGAAAATACCAGCCATTGGGTTGAGAAACATCTCGTTTTGTGGGTTGGAGGAAAGAATTGGGGAACCAGTGGATTCAGAGAACTCATGGCAGGTGAGGCAGAAGGATCTGAGCTTGGCTGGGTGAGAATCAAGTCAGAGGAAGGGGGGAGAAGAGATTTGGGTGAAGGAAGTGCTGCCAATTTATGAGATAGCAGAATGAAGGAGTGATAACAATAATGAAATAGAACTTCTGGAGATACGTAGAAAGAAGGAAGAAAGAGAGCATAAGGAGAAAAATACATAATAAAATAATATAAAAAACGAAATTTTAAGATGAAAACAATTTAATCGGAAAATAAGTCATTATGATTAAAACTAAAAGGAAGTTTAAAAAAATCACACCAAGATGCACTTATGTGGAATCATTCACACTGCACTTGCCTAGGAAGTTTTGGATTGCAGGTGAAGAACTCGACTAAATGCAGATTCAACCAAATACGAAGTGGGAAATCCGATAAAAAACAACTTTGCCTTCTCCCAGAGTTGTGGAAACTTATTTGCAATTTCACTACTTATCCAGAAATTCTGTTTGCCACTTTTGAATCTAGCTTGAGCTGTTATATCACTCTGCAACTCAACCAGACATTCTTGTAATGTGATGTCCACATCAACCGTATTTACACCAAACGGATTCACCACCCAATCTGGAATATTCATCTCTAGCAGGTCGCTGAACCAACATTGCATATCACTGTACAAATTCTTCAAATGCTCAACATATACAGCAATATCATAATCTTGAATTTCTATGTCAAGAGTGGCCAGTGATGGAAATTGTATGAACTCACGACGTCCAATATTACTCACAAATAACTTGAGTTTTCCAAGGAAAGCAGTAATGGCCTCTTTGCAAGATATAAGATTACAGTTCTTTCCTTGTAACTGTTTGTTCAACAAATTCAGCTTTTCAAATATATCAGATAGATAAAATAGTCATATTTAGCAGCAACGATCTGTTCTCCAAGCTGCTTATCACTTAGAAATGGTACAACACTGTCCCAAAGTTCAGCAAAATGCCGAAGACAATTACCTTTTGATAACCATCGGACCTCTGTATGCATTAGTAGGCATTCAAAATCTTCTTCATTTTCCTCACAAAGTTGTCAAAAAAGACGATCTTGAAGTGCACTTGTTTTGATAAAGTTGACAGCCTTTATTACAATATCAAGGGCATCATGCAAACGTCCTTCCAAGTTTTTTCTAACCAAATGTTGATGGTGATCCACGCAGTGTATGCAAAACACTTTAGGCACAGCATTTTTTAAATAAGCAATGAATCCTCTGCATCAACCTACCATTGAAGTAGCACTGTCAGTTGCACAAGCTATTATATTTTCTAGTGGAATGTTGTTTTCCTTGAAATAACTCTTAACTTCTTCAAAAATTGTCTCACCTTTGGTGTCTGTCTTAAGCTTTTGGGCAAAGAGCATTTCCTCACTGAGCTGATCATCATTCAAAAACCTAACATAGGTCATTAGAAGGGCTTCATTACCCATTAAAGTGGATTCATCGATTTGCAGGGCAAACTTCTTAACTTGTAGTTGTGCAACTAGTTGTTTTTCCACATCATCTGCCATTTCATCAATACGTCTCGATATTGATGAGTTGCTCAAAGGGATGGCCTGAGTAATTTCATGTGCGATCTGATTCATAACAGTTGAAATCACAACAGAAACTGCAGACAAAATCAATGATTCGCCAATATTATGTAGATTGTCAGATTTTGCAATTAACTTGGAAATCTCATAGGATGCAAGTAAACCTTTGTCTACTTTAGCTGCTCTTTCACTAAATATTTGTTTTAATGTTGCCCTTGTTTGGAAATTATCACGCAGTTTTTTTTAAATAATCTCCTGATTTGGAATTAAAATTTAAAACTCCTGAACCGTAAATTAACCCAGAGAGCACTCACACGTCAATAAGAAATAAGGAAAATTAAAATTATATTTACAAGTTTGCAGGACGATGATGGCCTACAGGGACCTGTTGTCAAAAACTAGCCTAAAAAGAAGAGATTTCCAGAGTGATTGTGCGTGTGTGTGTCCCTTTTCTTCTTTTTGGGCTAGTTTTTGACAACAGGTCCCTGTAGGCCATCATCGTCCTGCAAACTTGTAAGTATAATTTTAATTTTCCTTATTTCTCATTGACGTGTGAGTGCTCTCTGGGTTAATTTATGGTTCAGGAGTTTTAAATTTTAATTCCAATCTGTACACCATAGTCTCCAATTCTTTTTTTGAAATCTCCTGATTTGTCTTTTTTGTCCTTGTGCATTATCTCCAAGTGCTTCCGTAGCTTGCATGGCCGCATGCTTTCATTTGAAAGTGTAGTCATGCATATTAGACACAGTGGTATTGTTCTGTCCTGTGGTGATGGAATAAAACCATTGGAAAGGTACTCAATGGAATATTGCCTGCATTTTTTCTTCGCTATATTAGCCATGGGTAATCTGATATTAAAAAATAAAAACAAATCAAAATGAAGGAATATTTATCAACAATACAAATTTATTACTATAGACTTATAAATAGAATTTAAGTAGATGGAACCGGGAAATAAATGGCCGCAGACCGGCATCATAACAGTAAAGAGTTGGGAGTAACAGAAGAAATAATATCGGCAATATTAGCAGCCAAAACAGCTACTCACCAAATATATAAATTCCAGTATGGCATCGTCTGATTAAAGTATTCCTCTAACAATCAATGTTCGACTGTTTAAATTAAATGCCTGAATATTCTGAGAATGGCTTCACGAGCAGATGTCTTCGTTTTATGCAAATCCCCACTAATTCTAAATATAAAAGCGATAATTTTCAATACTAATAATTTTATTCAAATATATTTATTTTAAATCACAACTTACAGTTAGTAAAAATAACTAAGAGAAACTGAAAGTACGGTAAGCAATATTTAATTAAAACCGTAATAAGAATTAACAAATGTGTGATAATATTTCCTTGGTTAGCCATTGAAAACAAATTTGAAAATGGTTCGGAAAGTGTAAAATGAACACTTGAGTTAACTTATTATTTATAATAACTAAATTCATTGCGCTACTTACTTTATTTCAAACAAACAATTGCTTTGGTATGCTATGGTGAATTTCCAGAACTGATGTTTTTGTTTTCTGTAAAGTCCCGTTAATTTTGACAAAAATAAAATTGTTGGTTATCGGAATATATCCGCAGTTTATGACTGATATATAGAATATATATAAATATATCAAGTGCATTCCACTCTCTGTTTCTTCAATCTTTTGGCATTCACCCTCCCTGTTTACAACGTTGATGAACGTGTTCTGTCTTATATTAGGAAAGCGTATTTCAAATTAATAGCTGTCATATTCAGGTGAAATCCACTGAATGAAAGCTTAAGAATAACATTTTGTAGCTACGACATGGAGGGGAGGAAAGGAAGAGGTAGGGGAGAGTTTTCTCAGTCACGTAATTGTGGGCTAACAGTTGGAGTACAATGTAGTTATTTCCTAACTATAATGAAGATAAGAAAGTATTTATGTATATTGTAATACATTCGTCCATTTTCATGGCATTTCAATTCCAGTTGTTATGTCAGTCTAAACATGCACATTTGAATCAGAATACAATGAATAGTACGCATTATTAATATTGTTATTAGTACGCATTATTAGCATTGACTTAAGACAACTTTCACACAGAGTCGAACTTTTCGTGGCCCACAAAGAAGTTTTGGTGGCCCCCCAATTTAGGTATTTTACTCATGGCCCCTCAGAAATAGGCTGTGGCCCCTGTTGAGAACCACTGGTATAGAGCACCTGTTATATTGTTTATTCTTTTGGTGGTCCAAGTTACCCATTCAAAAATTTATAATTCCCTTGGTTTAATCCACCCATTCAACTGTGTATACTTCCAATGGTTCCATCCACTCGTTGTTGTTTCTACTTCATGTGGTTTACGTTAACCATTCATTGGTCTACAATACCGGCAGTTCACATTATCCATTCAATTGTTTATACTTCCAATAGTTCAATCCACCTGTTCACTTGTTTATACATTCCAGTGGATAACATCCTGTACAATATTATATGCTACTGGTGTTATAAGTTTCCTGTGAAATCATTTATAAATTGATTGTTATTATTCCCTGCCTATTCCATCCTGTCCACATAATGTCCTGTTGGCATAATGTCCATTTGGCATCAAGTCCATTCAACATAAAGTCTGGTATAACATCTGTTTGGCATAACGACCATTGAGCATATCGTCCGTTTGGCATAGTCTGTCTGCATAATGTCCTTTCAGCATACCGTCCAAATACCATCATAGCCTGCCTGTGCCTTGTGATGTTCATGTTGGTCATATAGTGCAGAGTCACAGCCTGATCTACAGCTCTTTTTAAGCTGAGACTCCTTTCATAGAAAGGACCTAACCCAAAAACCAACTCTTCCATGGATTCTACAGCTGTGAAGATTTTGGTAAGATCCTGTGCATAAATTGGACAATTGATCTACCTTAGGGGCCATCCTTAAATGATGTCACGCTTAAGGGGGAGGGGGGGGGGGTCTGGGAATATGTGACAAGGGGGGGGGGGGAGTATATGTAAAACAATGTGATGTCACAAATAAGTAAAGATTTTTGCCAAGATCTTGTGCTTAATTTCCTTAATTTTCTTGAAGTGACATTCACTAACTTTTATTTATTCTCTGTTTTACTTGTCTTTCCTGCCACTGGCCCTCAGGTGGAAACTTGTAAATAACAGTTGAAAAATATAATGCAAAACTAAACCTCACAGAAAAACTCCAATAACTATTATAATAAGCTGTATACTTAATTATCAGCTTAAGTTGTTATTGTGTTAGTGTTCTAGTCCTCCTCTATGTTCTAGTCTCCTTGACTGTTATTGTATCATGTTCATTTGCAGTAAAGTGGCTAAAACCATGCCATGTGAATGTTAGTTACTATTTTTAATTGCCTACCGTAAAAAGTCTTGGTAAGTTTTAGTCATGAAATGAAGTCATTCTTAATTATAATAGAACTAAAATAATAATCATTTGTTAATTTTTCAAAGAGAATGTTTTGTAAACATTATTTATACAATATTTTTTCTAACATAATGCTTTTAGTTATTTTTCGTTTTTGGACAAGAAAAAAAATATTTTAGAGAACTCGCTATTAAAATATTGGCAAGACATCAGTATATACATATTAGTTTATAATTTAAAATTAAATATTTATTTTTGTATTTCAGAATGTAATTAAAAAACTGCTGTTTTATTCAAATACTAGAATATTTTTAGCAAGAAAATCAGGTATATATACTTGCATGTACTAAATGATAACTGATTTTTTTTGAGTTAAATAATAAAATATGTGAATGGATCTAGTATTTAAATCGTACTTTTCATTGGAATTAAAATAAGGAAAATAATAAGAGCTTCTTCTTTTTAAGGCTTTTAAATATTATGGACTTGATTTGTACAATATCTATATTTATGTAAATATAAAATAATTATCCTCTTATTTACAGAATAGATAAAGGTGAACTATTTCAATCATTATTTAAGTCATACTTAAAGGCAAAACCATCAAAGAAACCAAAGGATGTGCAGCAAGAAACTGTAAAAATTTGGTATCGTATTAAAAAAATGCAGAATTTACCATCAATAGTGACCTCCATCATTAAAGAAAATGAAGCTTTAGCAGTGAAAAATAAAGGAACTTTATTATGCTTTTTGGAAAAACAATCAAGAGTATCAAATATCACTACTTTGGAGAAAAAAGTTCAAAGTGTAGTTCCTGAGAAATCAACTAGTATTCCTAAAGAACAATCTTCTACATCTTGCATTGTAGATATTGTCAATAAACCAAAAACAAAAGTACAAGATGAACTAAGAAAAAAAATAGATATAATAAACAGTGATTTAGTAGGACTTTATAAAAGAAAGAGTTGTGGACAACTTACTAATGAACAACTCGAAAAACTCAAAGAAAACGAGAAAAAGAAAGGAGAACTCGGAAGAGAGCTTAAAATAAAAACATCTGACCAACAACGACAGAAAAAATCAAGAGATGAAAGAAAAAGAAAACTAGAAGAAATTTGTGAAAAGAATCCAAAAACTAAAGAAGTTTTA
Organism: Tanypteryx hageni; assembly: GCA_028673005.1. NCBI lineage: Eukaryota > Metazoa > Arthropoda > Insecta > Odonata > Petaluridae > Tanypteryx > Tanypteryx hageni. Next base: position 236,020,478 of record CM054112.1, on the reverse strand, counting down.
AAGAAGAGAGATACAGTAGGTAGACCAAGAGTTGAACTGGATCAGCCAGAGTTGTTAAAAGCTATTATTAATATAGCTATCCATGGTTCTGCATCACATGAATGACGAAATGAAGATTCTTTGAGAGGTATCAAAACTTTGGATGAGCTTACTGAAGGATTAAATAAGATCGGCTTTAATATAAGTCGAAATGGTGTTTATGTTCACTTACTTCCTAAATGAAGTTCAGCTTTAGAAGGGAAACGGCATGTTATCACTGTCCCAGTCAAGCTCATGAAAGCTCAAAATGATGCACACTTCCAACATGTTGATGGGCAATTTTGCAGAGTAACTATTAATCATTTGGAAGAAATTGCTTCAATTCTTGGACCAAATGAAGTATGCTTCTTGAGCCAAGATGATAAGGCTCGAGTGCCACTTGGCTTAACAGCAGCAAAGGAGCAATCTCCATTGGTCATGCATGTTGAGTATCGAGTAAGTTTACCTGATCATGATTGGGTTGTAGCTGCCAGACATAAGTTGATACCTTCAGTTTATGCTGGAATTGAAATTTAAAAAAATGGAAATGGTATCCAACTGCAGTAGGATATTCAGGCCCAACCTTTATAGCTATCAGATCCGATAAGCACTCTTCTTCAACAGCATTTTCACATGCATTTGACTTTGAAATACTTTTGAAGTTACCCGAATTTGAAAGTATCACAAGGTTTCAGAACGAAGTAAAACCGGTGGTAATTTTTACTGTGGATGGTGGCCCTGATGAGAATCCTCGATACCAGAAGGTAATTGATGTTGGAATCAATCACTTTTTAAAATATAATTTGGATGCCCTTTTTATTGCAACCAATGCACCTGGCAGGAGTTCTTTCAATCATGTTGAGAGAAGGATGGCACCTTTAAGTAAGGAACTGTCTGGAGTTATTCTTCCTCATGAGCATTATGGAAGCCATCTTGATTCACAAGGCAAAACGATTAATGATGACCTTGAAAAAGAAAACTTTGAATATTGTGGCAATACATTGACAGAAATATGGGGGCAAATGGTAATTGATGGATTTCCAACTGTAGCCAAATATGTAAGTCCAGAAAATTCAGAGATTAATCCTGAAAATTTGTTGACAGCAGATGCTGTTTGGTCATCAAAGCATTTGAGGACTAGCCAATATTTTACACAGATTGTGAAGTACAGAGACACAAACTGTTGTTCAGCACCTCGAAGCTCAATTTTCAGTATTTTAAAGGAACGATTCCTACCTCCACCAATTCCAATCAAACAGACAAATGAAGGTTTAAAAGCTCCAATATCAACAGATGAGCAAGGTCTTAATTTGAAGTATCCATCTATTTTCATTGCAGGTAGTATTGATTTGGAAGAAATATTACCAAGATCTGCCAAAAGTTTCAAAATTATGCCATATGATCTATACTGCCCATCTATTCAAAAGGAATTAAGAGATCGAATATGCAATACCTGCAATCTGTATTTTGCTTCAAATGTCATGTTACAGAAACACTATAAGATACATAAGCAGACAGAGACCATGCCACAAATTCAGGAAAGAGTTAGGCCAATTCGTATTGCTGCTAGACGACAGCGTGAAATGATGGCTATTATAACAAACCAGGAAAATGCTCAATATGCAGAATGGATTGATGAAGAAAATTTGGATTTGAATGAAATAAAATATAATACAGATGATGGAGATTCAAATAATATGCATATTTATAGTATGGATGAATTTTCCGAACACCATGGAAAGAATTTTAATTTCTAAGTTGTTCAAATTTTTCATTTTGTTTATACCCATTTTTTAAATTTATATTAATTGTTATTGCTTTTAATGAATGTATTCCATAGTTAGTGAAGTTACAAAAATAGAGATGGGTTAATCTGGAAGTTATAAAAGCATAAACTTCGTACATTGTTGGAGTTGCCAGACATTGTTTAAAGAGTACATGCATGTAATTTTTATATTAATTAGTATTGTATTTGCATACAATGGAATATCTGCTGCATTTAAGTATTTCATTATCTATAATATGTACTTATAAAAAGCAATAATTTTATTTGAATGTATTGAATTTCTTTCATGTAATAACAGATGAAACATTGTACAAATTATGTCTGGACATATCATTAATTTTATATAGCCAATATGACTAAATTAAAAAGGACAAGGTTTTGTGACATGGGAGGAGGGGGGGTGAAGCTGTATGTGACACTTTGTGACAGAGGGGGGAGGGGGGGTCAAAAATCCCAAAAATGCTGTGACATCATTTAAGGATGGCCCCTTATGATATAATTCGTTTTCCACTCCTATTACCCTTTCTCAGTGAAACTCTAGAAAACATCCAACTTTGAAAAAAGTTAGGTCACAGATTCTGCACTTCCATGTCATTTGAATTCCTTTTCCAGAAGGAGTTTTTTTTACTAAAGTTAGTGCACCCCTTTTCCTTTACTATTATATGTACTTTTTTCAGTGAAACTATGCTAGCTGTTATACTTCTCTTACCCATACACTTTCTTGAGGAGAAATTTCCAATCATCTGCCTATATAAAGCTTTCCTGAATTCTTTCAGGGCATTTACATGTATCGATTTTGAAGGTTAATTAGATTCATTGTATAAAATAAAACTATTTACAATGGCAGTGTTCAGTACAAACCCAAACAGATATTTCGACTTATTTTTTTCTCTACCTGGTCTGCTCTATCAAAACCACCCATGAATTTGGTGCAAGAGGACAAGAAATCATCACCTGATCATGTCCTTAGCCAGTTTTTCTCGATACTTGCACACTTCCCTTTGGACCAAAATTCATTGAAAGTACACAAATGTCTCTGTTATCATACTACACTATAGCTGTAATGCTGTTTGATTGAAAAAACTTACTCTCACCTCTCTTTAGTTCCTATTATATTTAATCTTTCAACATCTTAGACCATTTTTTAAGATCGGGTTTGGTGGTGGTACACGTATAAGTATTATTTTCCAACAGTCAAGTCATAAGCTGTACACTCAAAAAAAGCTATTGAAGTACACAAGAAATTTCCAAGCCAATTCCTCACAACCTGACTTCTAAAAAACATGCCTTTATTTCTGGATTCATAATTCTCCAACAAGGAGAGATTAAGCCCTGACCCTCCGAGATTCGGACAAGATTTGGAGAGTAGAAAGTATACATGAAATAAGAGGTCCCTCGTATAAAAAGTCTTTCCATTGGCCCTTAATTTCCAAGTAATTACCATTCCAAATGTCACAGAAATACAAAAACGTGATAAAAGTCCATTTGGAGTAGTAACAACCAAGCATGAATGGTAGCTGAGGTGGTTTAGGTGGTAATATTTCTGTCTAATTTTTGGGTTCTTGTGTACGAACCCCAATGGGAAAATATTTTTTTATATTTATTATTATTAAATGTATTATTATTGTTATAAAAATATATCATTATACCAAAATGTTTATAATAATATTTATAAAATATTATTATACCAAAATTATTGCTGTTATAATTTTAGTTTCAACGTACATTTTCTATTCGTAGAAATATCTATTATTAAGGATAGATCATTTTATTAATTCATACCATGCTTCATATATAAAGAAGTGCAAATTATAACAGCAATAATTTTGGTATAATAATATTTTATAAGTATTATTATAAACATATTACTCTCCAAATTTCATCTGAATCTCGGAGGGGCAGAATCTCCCCTTGTAAGTATATTTTCCTCAAAGAACATAACTGTGTGGACTGGCAAGTATTCAAATCTTTAAAGCTCCATTTTGTTGGCTTATTTTTCTTTATTGCTTTATGTGGTGATGTCCTTTTAAAGCTTCTATGGCCTCATCGACTGACAACTGTGCAAACAATTATCACAGAAAAGATCAGAAATTAAAAGTGATGCCTCAATGCAATAAAAAATTATAAGGTAAAGTGCAAGAATTGTACCTGAGATGGAAAGACTTTTAATTTTGTGGATTCAAGATAAACTCTAGCGCTGCATGCCTTTAAGCCTTGCCACCATTCAAGCTAAGGCTTTGAGTACTTTTGAGACTGTGAAAGCCCAACATAGTGATGCAGTTTAATGCCAGATATCCCTGGCATAACATCAGGGTGAAAGTGAAACTGATAGTGCTGATGAAGAGGCACCTGAAGATTTCCCCAAGAAACAGGCAGAAATCAATGAAGAGGAAGGTTATTGTTCCAGACATGTCTTCAATGTTGACAAGACTGGGTTGTTTTGAAATAAGATGCTTTCACAATCCTACATCACCCAGGAAGAAAAATCAACACCTGGTTTTACAACAGGAAAGGATAGACTAACTCATTCACTTGGTTAAAATGCTGCAGATGATTTTAAGCTCAAATCCTTGCTGGTTTATTACACTGAAAATTATGTTAAAGGGAGACTTCCTGTCAATGGAGACCTTGTTTATCTTGAGAATCAAAGGAAAGATGAAGGTTGCACCACAATTGAAGAAAATCTTTCATAAGGCTCCAAGACGACCAAGCTGTTGAGTGAGACCTTTAAACATTTGGAAGCTGCCATGGCAATACTTAAGAAAATGGATCCCAACAAGGAACGTAGCTTCAATCTTCAGCATTATTCTCCATGTCCACATTTCAAAGCTTTCCAAGTATTTAATATCATTTTTCCTTAGCATCCATGTTTCTGCCTCATTTAAACCTATAATCCATATAAAGCACATTATCATTTTCTTGCAGATATCCTCCTTTATATTCCCCATTATTAGGAGTTTCTTTCATCTGAAAGTGACTTTTGCTTTCTCTATTCTAGCCCTTATATCATTGGTACATTTTGATATTTATAATCTGACATTATTATAATATTCATAAAAATGTTTTTTAGGAACATCAATAACTGATAGTTCAACAATTGAACAACCACAATTGGATGGAGAATCAACTCCAACAAAGAAAGTCTATGGAGATCATCAAGAAAAAAAAATAATCGATGAATTAATAGAAGATGTTAAACAACATTTAAATTCAAAGTATGAGACTATTTGTAATAAAGACATCATAGTAGGAGGAAATTTTTTTGTAGATCAAGCAGAAGAAATACAAGATGACGAATCAGTATTTGCAAAAAATTACTTGGCAAAAAGAGGGGAAATGGAATCTCCAGATCACTGCAATGCTATCAATCTTCCATTTGGAAGTTTTTCTACTATTGCAGAAGAAGATGCAGAGGAAGATGTGGCAACATACTGAATTGGTTCCCACATATAAATCTATGAATAATAATCAATTGGAATTTCCAATTTGTATCATTCAGAATTTATTTTCTTATAATTTCAGTTTTGATTTTTCTGAATGTACTGAGTAGCTTCAAAATATTTCATATGAAAATATGTGCATTCTTATCCATTTTTTCTGTAATTCACTTTATCTCAAAAAATAACAATAAAAACTTAACACCCTTTTGAATGGGCTCCTAAACCTCACATCATGAATGAATGACCCCAGATTTTTTCAAAGGTGTCATTTATGATAAATCTGAAATTGGAGAAGCCAAAAATTTAAACTAGGTAATTATATATTATAGTTAAGCAACAGTGTCATTTTTGGAATGAAATTATACAAATAAAATCAAATTCATAAGCCTGATGATGAAATTGTTATTGTGAAACCTATTGCAAAAATAAATTAAAGTAGAAATTTACAGCGAGTTTGATTTCATTCATTTAATTATATAAACCAGAGCTAGGCAACCTACTGCTTGAGGGCAATAGGTTTTATATGAACTGCAAAACTACAATGAAAAAGCAATTCGTAAAATTTAACATGCAAATTCATGTTTTTTTATTAAAATTATGCCAATAAAACCATTAATTTTGAAAATTCGGAGAGGATGTGTGCTTCTTCAACTTGCACTTTGAATAGATTACATCTGTTTGAGTGGTGGTTGACAACCAGCTTAAAATCATATTTTTTGTTTGTAAAGTGGACCGCAGTCAGAAAGTTCCAAGTATTGTAATGTCAAAAGACTAATAGAATGTGCCAAAATGTAATTGGTCTGGTTGTATTTTTAAATGTGGGGGTACTTAGTGTTTCATCATTTCTATGAAGAAGAAAATGTGAATTTGGTCTATTTGTTTTATAAAATGCACCGCCTTTTTTAACTTCATGAGCTTGCGGTTCGCGAATTTGCATACGTCATACATTAGCGATGCCAAGCGTTTTCACTTGCTATTACGCGTTTTGAAAATAATTAAAAGAATATTTTTAACTTTATGGTGCTAAGTTTTCATTTGCTGTAACGCCATCCTTTATTTTCTGTTACGCCTTCCTTTATTTTCTGTTAAACTGCATTATTTACGTTAAAAAAATTATTTTTTTAGGTTGACTGAGAACCGTACTCGCATATATAACATTGCGTCTTAGAGGGAAATTGGACTTGTACTTCGCGAATTTGCTTTTCGCGGCAGTTTTCCGGAACCAATTATTCGCGAAATTCAAAAAGGTGGTGTATATTAGGGATGAGCTAAACAGATATTTACTGGTACCCAATATATTGGTATCTGTTACGAGGCAGTATCTGTTCCAAATACCTGTTGCTGATATATCAGTTTCTGGTACTGCCTAGCGGAGAATGCTCCTTCCAATACCAGTATAATTTATAAACAACTGTTGGTTCGCGTACTTATTTTACGTATTAACAAAAACTTAATGATCATTTATTAATTTAAATAAACTTCAATAAAGGAGTAATGAAAATACTGTAGGATAATAAAAATTTTATTTTGCTACATGCATCAGATACAATAAGTGAAAATCCCCTAAATACATTACTTTCAATTAAATGAATCTTTCACTTTTTAAACATAAACACATATTTCTTCCATATCATATATATAATATCTATTATATATATTTAAACAAATTTTCACGATTTATGTGCTACGATGTTGAAATTTTTTATATAGGTAGAATTTGTAAAAAAAAAACAAAATATGCATCATAGAAATTTTTATATTATAATTTGTTTGTCTTTCAAAAATTCTTAAAATTTAAACAAATAGTTAAATATTTAGATACTATGGGTCGAGCTAGGGAGCCGAAACTTTCAGGTCGTTTAGACATTACCATATATATACGAATAAATTTTTCAATATCTCCATAAACAAATGCCGGTTCCGCGCAGCATCTCCTTCTGACTCATATATCTTGTAAACGAAAGCAAATAACGCTCGGCGTCTTTCTTTATTACAGAGATAAGAAGTCAAGCTTTAATTTGATTGCAGGTTTGTTTAGATGAAAGAAACCAATTTTCATTCTAATGAAAAAATAAACAGTACTTTGACGCGTTAGCTCATTTTGCGTCAGGCAAAGATGCCAGACGATGGCGTATTCAAACTCCAATCTCTGATGATGCACTTATATTAGTCTTTTTTTTCCTTGTTACAAAATCGAGATGATAAAGCAAACATCGTATACAAACACTTTCGGAAAATCTCATATGAATGCAATTTTATACAATTTGTTTAAAAATATTAACTTTTCACTATTGTTGACAATATTGTTTATTTATACATTTTTAGACAACATTACCTACATAAATGTAATTAATATGCATTATTCTAACAAAATGTAAAATTTCAACTTCATTGTTTTCTAAGTTCTCTAGTAATATGCGCTTTTGTATTTAGCGATTTTTTAAAAATAAATCGTAATTCAGGCACAGAAATCCACGAAAAAAATCTGATGTGGCCACCACATGACTTTCTCCATATCTATAATATTTATAAAAATTTCAAAATAGAATTCGCAATAACAAATATTTAAAGAAACCGGGAAAATTTTAAATATTACAAAGAACAGGAAAAACCATAACCTTCTGATATAATATATATCCACAATGCACCAACAATTAAGAAAATAAAAAGGAGCGTTACTAAGACGTAACTAAGGGTCAATTGTTAATAATAGCTGTCGGTAGGTGGCAGCTAAGAATATAATATCTCTTAAACAATGCATTATATGGAAAAATATTTTAAACAAAGGTTGTAGAAAATTAAATTTTCTACAACTCTTATTCTAGTGCATTTTTACATTTATCAAATATTAAAGCAAATATTTCAAAATTACGAATAAGTGACAAGGGTAAACACCCACTTCCGATTGACCGATTTTTATCAAAAACTAATCAGCTCTTCTTCCTTTACAAAAAATGTCAAATACAAAATTTCGTTTTGATCTGATTAATAGTTTTTGGGTTAGAGCGCTCACAAATCCATCAACTGATATTAACTGGTATCTGAGTATTGAGTATCCGAGCATTGAGAACAGTCTGTTATTTTGGATAATTTTGCCCTTTAAACAGCATCTGTTAGTGGTGGGGCGAGGGTGACGGCTTGGCAGGGAGGGGAAATCTTACCATCACCTCCCACCCCTGTGATGAGTCCTCTTCCCCATGGCATGAGAGCACATATGTTGTTTGTTGGCTCAAGTCACCCCCTCCTTCTCTAGCCCTTGCAGGAAGATAGAGTGCTCTGTGGTGCATGAAAGCTTGCGAAGAACAAAGGCGAGTATTAAGGATTGACTGGTATGGAAAGCAAACAGATATGGTCCAACGGTCTGTTTGAACCTACACCTATTATTTCTTAACTGATATTCCAATAACAGATATTTTAAAAATAGATATCACTGATATATGTTCCTGATAGGTATCTGTTACTAAATACTAGGTTGGTATATATCGCTCACCCCTAGATTACAATAGTATTCCCAAATTTTAATTATAAAAATAAATATAAATATCAGAAAATATTGGGAGTAATTAATGTTACTATTGTTATAGAAATACAAATATAATATAAATTAATTACGTGATGAATAGGAAATACAACAATTTTTTCAGTGTTTCTTTACATTTTCTGAAATTTTAGAACCTACATCGTCATTAATTAACCCCAGTGTCACATATTAATTCACTCATCTTCCTCATGGCTGTTTTCAACATCCTGGTTATCTCTCTCATTTATGCAACCCAAACATACAGTGTCTGTATGGCCAGGGGAAACCCACTTCAGACACTTGGAGCATGATTTCATCTTACTTTTGTTTCTTGCCCTGCCACACATCTAGTATCTGTCGATTCCTTCTGGTCATGGCCTTTTCCTCTGATAACACATCTTCAATTCCAAGAAATAACTTCCCTTGTCGTTTTATTTCAGTAGGAATCGAATGTTTAGTGTATCATTCAGAGATTAGAGGTTTCATTAAGTAAAGGGCTAATGTTCTTATGAAGTGACGTCTTATAATTTTATTACTTGTGATTTGTTCTGTAGACAGGTAATGCATTGATGCCAGCAATATTCAACAAATCAACAAATACTGTCAGAGGCCAGCGTTGCCAATTACTTGACACATCATAAGCAAATCTACTGCACATTTGGTTCTATTTTAGAATGTAATGACTTAAGGTTTCAGTCTATCTCCAGTTTCAACATTGATTGCTCTATTGTGGTGCATAGTTGACATAGCCAGCATAGATTTACTCTTTTTTGGGACATAGGAAAGTAATGTGCAGTCCTTAGTGAAACCAAACATAGTGCTATTTATTGCTCTCTTTTGAGTATTTGTAAATTGGGGTGGAATTTCCCTCTTATTTTTCTTCACTGTGCCCACAAGGGTAAGCTTGTCATTTTTCAGTCTAAAATGTTATAAAAACAACAACGAAAATAGTATAAACCAACCCTCTGAAAATGAACAGTATTATTTATAAAAATTTAAAAAAACCTCTTAAACTTAATTGATAAGTGAACTGACGTTATTACTCGCGTGGATTACAATAGTAATCCAGCCAAAAACAAAAAATAAGACTGACAAACTTTTTATAACATGCGAACACGTCGGTAGTCCATGCCATACTGTTTCAAGATGGTAAAGGAAGGTTCAATGTTAGGGTTTAGGACAGTTCGGCGCAGGACAGGTCGGCAAAACAATTTCCCATGGGGATCTTTCGGCTTGGGGACTTTTCGGCACAGGAACACAATTGTTCTGTGTTTTCCTTGGTAAAACTCGAGCAAAGGAGCAGAAAATATTACTACGTACTATATCTTGGCTTCCTGTTGGTAAAAATTTTAACTTGATGGAATATTTCTTAATACCATACTGGAAATTGCTTGTAGGTACACAACATTCTTATGAAAAAATAATAATTTGAGATCATCTGCATACAGTAAAAAATTAGCCGGCCTTAGTGAGATCCCAATATCATTGATAAAGATATTGGAAAGTAAAGGACCTAAATGGGAGCCCTGATGAACACCTGATAACAGAACAAATTGAGCTGATAGCGTTCTTTTCACTTTAACTGCTTGTTTTCTGCCAGTTATGTAACTATGAAGCCACTGGAGGAGTGTACCTGATATTCCATAAGCATGTAATTTGGCAAGGAGATGACCATGGCTAACCCTATCAAATGCTTCGCTAAAGTCAGTGTACACGACATCTACTTGAGATCCTTCTTTAAAAGCTTCCAGGGTATAAGTTTGCATAGTTCATGATGATGTTTGGAAGATAATGTAAATTCCATTTACCAAGGTGAATAGAATAGGAGGTGGTCTTAGCTGAAAGTAGTGGTGTGAGTGTGTGACGTCACAAAGTTCCTCGGGCTTCTGGGTTCCGTGAGGGATCTTGTGTAAACTCTTGGATTGAAGCATGCGTTTAAAGTGTAATCGCTTTGCGTAATAGATATGCGGACTTAATTTAAGCAAATATGCCAGGAAAAAGGTTTTCTGTCACTGTGTGCTCCAATAGTTTAGGCAACAAGACAATGGCAAGCTAGTCTGTCAACATTTATAGGATTGGTGTAAAAATAATCTAATCCTGATTGTTGACAAATCTCAATTGATATGTTTTGCTAACATTAATAAATCTCATAAAAGACTTATAATCGAGGTTAAGTGTATACCTGTTAATCAGTTGAATCATACTAAATTTTTGGGAATCCGTTTGGATTCTCATATTTCATAGAAATATCATTTTTGTAAATTGTCAAGTAATCTTAGTTCTGTTTGTTTTCTCATAAGATGTATATGATCTATTGCAATGCTTGATGTCCTTCTTACTTTGTATTAAGGTGAATTTTATTCCCATTTAATTTACAGTATTTTATTTCGGGGTTCTTCCCCTCATTCTATTACTAGTTTCAAAGTTCAAAAAAGAGCTGTTTGCTTGATTGCAAACCAACTACATGACGCACCTTGTTGCCCTATTTTAAAAAAGTTGAAAATTCTGTTACCATGTGTAAGCACATATCCTTAGTATTAATGTTTATGAAGAGAAATTTATATGATTTTTATAAAAATTGTAGTATACACAGTCATAATACCAGAGGCAGTAATAACCTACATATTTCATTTGTTCGTACAAGATCAGCAGCTCTTGGTACTAGACTAATGGGATTACAACTACATGTATAATAAAATCCCTAATGATCTAAAAATTATTTCAAATTTTAAAAATAAGGTCAAGTTCTTGTTGAACAGAATGTGTTATAGTATAGGTGATTATATGGATGCTGTATAATGATGTCAATGTTTGGCATATACTTATTATTCTAAATTTAATATGTTTAATTTTTTGTTTTACTAATTTCACCTGTTTGACTTGTCCTATATCTCTCTATATCATGATATCTGGACCAAATAAACTAATTCTAGAAGTGCTACAGAGCTTAAATATTGCATGAAGATAGATCATTGGGTACTACCTCAGGAAAAAATCGAAATTCCAGAATATGTTATATTTAAGGGTTGTTATTGACACCAAAGTCCAATTTTAAACACCCATTATGAAAGCATTAAAACTGTCCAGGGCTATATAAAATTGGGTGTTTAAATTACTTCAAGTTATTAATAAAGTTGGAAAATGCACCATACTGTGCAAAAAGAATGAAGTTTGTTTTTCTTGAAGACAGAATTCAAATTCATGCTGAATTTGCGTAAACATTTCATTTTAATTATAAAATTCTTTTCGGTATTCAACAATGAAAAATATTAAGTGCCATAGCAACGACTCCAATGCCTTTCAATTGGAATTGATTTTCCATACTTCAATGGCATTGATTTAATCCTTAGACTGCATTATAATCCATTTTGATTTCAGTCAGACGTATACATATGATGACGTGATAATTTTAAATTATTTTATCCGGATATGTACTAAATGGCATGGATGATGACACCATAATCACAACACAAAATATCCTAATTTTTACATAATTTTTAGTGTAGCATATAGGCTATCGTCTTTATGATGATTATAGTTATTGCTTAAAAAGGGCAATCTGAGCCTTGAAATTTGAAAACTTGGATGCGTGCCGGTTGCCAGATAATTTAGAAAATTCGGATATATGCCTTAATTCCCAGGAAAATGAAAACTACTATGTTATTTAAATGGGCTGTGTGTAGTACAGATGCTGTCGCGTTGGTTTATTTACGAGTTAAGATCTTGGTGTATGGTGATTTTTTAAGCGCTTGTAGTATGCAAGCACCAACTTGTATTAAAAAATTTCATTGGTTAGATTGCTAAAGTGAATGAATTTCTCATCGCCATGCTGTTGTCAAATATCCTATTAAGGAGAATGATGGAAGCTAAACGATAAATTTTTCGTTTCGCAAAATTAGACCTTTACAATATTCACTCGCTAAAAATTTGTCCTGAAATTTACAAGGGAAATCTTCTGAAGAACGTAAGTTTACGTAGGAGTCATATTTTTCTCACAAGAGCAATAAAGAATGGAATTCTCATCGCATATGCTTACGAGGCGCTATCAAGCCCTAATTAGATACATTTTCATCTACAACAGCGGTAAAAACCCCTATTTTAAATGCTATATGGCAATACTCGCGCGCCGTAAATACATACGCAGCACTTTCCTCCTGCCGAGTTGTGAACCTTGTGACGTCACGCCCCGACTCAGCTGACACTACCTCTTACTCTAGGTACTATAACCTTGACCTATCTATTGCTCAGATTACTAAGTTCCTACTAAGGTCGCATGTGGCAGTACCGGCAGAGTGAGGTGCTGCTCCCTTCCGCCACTATTACGAACCATCTGAGAGCATTCCATTCCATTCGTCATTTACCTGTGGAACAATAGATAGTAGCTCAATAACTTTGGCCAAAACTAACAAAGGTGAAATACTCCTTTAGCCAAAACAACTAGAGGGCTACAAAACCCAATGCATTTCGCCCACAAGGTGAGCATCGTCAGGTGTAAAACCTTTTTCAACAGTGACTGAAAGCCAACTGCCCAACTGCCAGGTTTAAAACGGAAAGTATTAAGAAGACGACCGAGAAACAAGTGAAACGCGGAAAGATTTTTCGGGGTGTGTGTCGTTTAAATCTGTCAGTTTGTATAGGGTCTTGTTGAAATCTGTGTCCGTGTTCATAAGTGTATCGCGGTTTTTGTAAATGTGAAGGTTTTCTAACGAGTTTAGTGAGTTATTGGCTGAAGTCATCAATGTTAAATCGTTTACGTGTATACTATGACCTGTTTCAAAGATGTGGTTGGCAACGCTTGATTTTTCAAAACGATTATATTTATAGTGAGCCATGTGTTCCTTGAAGCGTGTTATTAGTTTCCTTCTTGTTTGTCCTATGTACTTTTTGTCGCAGTGTGAGCATTGTATTTTATAAATACCGGACTTGTTCAAAGATTCTGTTGTGTCTTTTGTACTGCCCAGTAAATTTCTCAAGAAGAAGCCATTAAATTCCATGATTCAAAAAACTAAAGACATCATTAAAGGATGTAAAACCATCATTTATAATAAATTAAGTTACAAGTTAAAAATTTCAAACCCAAACATACCAAAATTGTACTGTCTCCCCAAAATACATAAAGATGACAAAGCCATGAGACCAATTGCATCAGGAATAAATAGCCCAACCTATAACTTGGCCAAATGGCTTAATAGTGAATTCAAACAGATGTCCTTTCCCGACATACACTCTGTTAAAAATACCTATGACGTGATAAGCAAACTAAAAAACATAATATTAAAAGAGTCTGAGATTTTGGTCTCCTTAGACGTTAAAAGTCTCTTCCCAAGTGTACCTCTGGAAGAAACATCCCAAATTTTAAAATCATTGTTACTAAAACAAAATTTTTCAGATGAAATTGTTCTCGAATATTTACAACTTACTAATTTATGCATGTCACAGAACGTTTTTCTATTTAAAATGAAATTTACAAACAAACACAAGGCACTTCTATGGGAAACCCCCTATCTCCTTTTCTAGCCAACATTTTCATGTCCTCTTTTGAAAACGATTGCAAAGAAAAATTTCATTACTTTCCAGATATATGGTTGAGGTACGTGGATGACATATTCACAATCTTTGATTTAAAGAAACAAAATGTAGATGAATTTGTTAATCAGTTAAACAACATATATCCTTCAATTAAGTTCTCTTATGAACTTCAAGAAAACAACACCTTGCCATTTTTGGACTTGCTTATCATAAATAATAGACAACACATCGAGTTTGACATTTTTAGAAAACCTACACATACTGATAACTTCATTCCTAACAACTCCTTTCACCCTATGAACCAAAAAATAGCTGTGTTTCAATTTTTAACTCACACATTATGTAACATCCCCCTCAATAAAATCAGATATGCAAAGGAACTCAAACACATAAAACAAATTGCCGCTAAACTTGGATATGATAATAATTTAATTAATAAATTAGTGAGAAAACATAACTTTAATAAAACCTTGTCCAATGCCACTTCCCTCAAATTAGACAACAAAAAAGAGGACAAATATGTAAAATTGCCTTATTTTCCACCATTAAACAGAGGCTTGAACAAAATTTTTAAACATATGAATTATACCATAACATATACAAATCCTTATAATTTGAAAAATTTACTGGGCAGTACAAAAGACAGAACAGAATCTTTGAACAAGTCCGGTATTTATGAAATACAATGCTCACACTGCGACAAAAAGTACATAGGAAAAACAAGAAGGAAACTAATAACACGCTTCAAGGAACACATGGCTCACTATAAATATAATCGTTTTGAAAAATCAAGCGTTGCCAACCACATCTTTGAAACAGGTCATAGTATACACGTAAACGATTTAACATTGATAACTTCAGCCAATAACTCACTAAACTCGTTAGAAAACCTTCACATTTACAAAAACCGCGATACACTTATGAACACGGACACAGATTTCAACAAGACCCTATACAAACTGACAGATTTAAACGACACACACCCCGAAAAATCTTTCCGCGTTTCACTTGTTTCTCGGTCGTCTTCTTAATACTTTCCGTTTTAAACCTGGCAGTTGGGCAGTTGGCTTTCAGTCACTGTTGAAAAAGGTTTTACATCTGACGATGCTCACCTTGTGGGCGAAATGCATTGGGTTTTGTAGCCCTCTAGTTGTTTTGGCTAAAGGAGTATTTCACCTTTGTTAGTTTTGGCCAAAGTTATTGAGCTACTATCAATTGTTCTATCTGGTAACAAATTATAAAACAATCCTGTTTCATCGGCGTTAAAAATATCGCATGGTGCATAGTTCTTTATTTTCTCGGGTAACTCACCTGTCATCCAATGATTCACTGATGCAAGATCTACGTTTGCACTCTCTCCTGCAATGACTTTATAAACTACACCATGGCGGTTTTTAAACCTATTAAGCCATCCGCTGTATGCCGTAAAAGTAGGAAACCCCAGTTGATTTGCGATTTGTATTGCCTTTTCACGCATTATAACACCGCTAATCGGGATGTTGGAAGCTCGAGCCTGCTGAAACCACTCGAGTAACAATGCTTCCACTCTTTCGTATGGTGATGCTCGAGAGTTCTTCCTCCTTTTCGCAGCCACACCGCAGTCGTTTACAGCTTTGAGGATCGATGTTCGGTGAGCCATAATTGTGTTCAGCGATATCACTTCCAGCGCTAATCGCCTTGCCATTTCAACACGTTTCAGATGTGAATTTCTATCTACTTCTTCGATTATTAATCTTTTTTCATCAAGAGTTATAACCTTTCTTTTTGATGCCATTAGAAATATATGGGGTGGAGTACAAAAAATTTTAAACAGCACTGAGAGTAAAATTCTCTAAAATATTTAAAACTTCGTAAATTTACAGCTTTCAACTTACGAGGTGCAACTGTCACTAAAATAGAAGTGACATAGAATGCACTGATTGTATTATGTCAATCAGACAAACGAGCAGAGTTCCAACGGTAGACGACTGAACTTGGCTTGTTGCGTACCGAAGACGACGGCTGATAAAGAACTGCCACTGAGAAAGTTTAGATGGTGGAGACTGAGAGTAGATATGCTACAATGCATGTAAGACAAAGTTTGATGGTAATTTAATGAAAGTGAAATCTAGTAGACTCTGCATAGCCACATTTTTCTGTACATAGATTGTAACTAAGTAGGGCATACTGGAAGCAAAAGAAACACTTTTACTGACCTTATTGAGTTAATCGTAAACTATGTATAATACAAATTAACTTAATAGAGGTTGTGTTGCGTTTATGTACCTTTTCCAGTTTTCGTAATTTTTATTCTCACGTTATAAGCAGATGTAATTCTAGACGGGGAGTTGAAACTCTATACTTAGGATGCGGAAAAACGTTACAAACGATAAACTTTAGAAGCGGGAAAAGATATAATGGAAGTAAATGGAGCTCTAGCTGGGACCTCAAAATTTCGACTTAAGATGCGGAAAAACGTTAGAACGAGAGTATATTTAGAGAGTATATTTACTCAAAAATGGCTTTAGAGAATTTTATCAAAATCAATCCAATTGTAGAGCCTGATGACACAAATAATACTACGTAAGGTATATATCCCTTAAATCACAATATGGCGTCCAGGGAAATTACAATGTATGCTAAGCTAGCTTACCTAAACCCTATGACGTCACGTCTCCGCCGCGATCCACTCAAAATTATATTAAAGCCTAAAAAGTCAAACTAAATCGATTGGTATATCATATTTGTGAATAATATCATTCATAATAGACACTCGGAGGAGATGAACGATATTGCGCAACAATCAAGAGTACTTTATTCTTGGATATTTACTCGATTTACTCAAAAATGGCTATAGGGATTTTGATTAAAATCCATCCAATCGTACAGCCTGATGTCACAAATAATACTAACTCTGCCATATGTCCCAAAAAATTACTAAATATCGACCAGTGGCATTAAAATATACGCTAAATTACGGTTAACTTTGATTTATAAGCGTGTTTCTTTATGATCGTAAACAGTCGACCGAACGTATATACGTGTATGAGAAAGTTTGTGCAATGTATATTGCGCCGTTTATTTAAACTGGAGTAAGAAATCTAGCTGCCCTTCGTCAAATTTCTCCTAACTCAATTTCATGAATACAATACTTTCCCCTATACTACGTATATGGAAAAAGTAAAAAAAGTGGTTCCGTAATGAAAACCGGACGAAAAGTAATGGACGCGAACACACAATGAGACCGTCCCGGTACCGTGTCCCGAACCATGCTAAGAGCGAGGGAGAAGAGCTCGTGAAGAAGAAAGTCCTTCCTGCCATACGCACGAATATGCCAAACCACTCTGTAATCTCCCATCCATTAACCTCTTAGAGGAACGAAATTAAGGGGTCGCGGGAATACTTGAAAGTAAGGCGTATTGGAGTAGAATAAGTGAGGGGAGGAGAGGAATTTGGAAAGGATAGGGAGAGGTAAGAAGGGGAGGGGGAAAAGGAGGGGGCGCTGAGTGCTTTTCGGATAAGGCGGAAGCGGCGTCGGTGTTTATTTGTTTTCTGTAAGAACGGGGAGGGGAAGAGAGGTAGAAGGAGGGGGAGGGGATATATGAAGGGAGGAGTGCATGGTGTCGGGAATGCAACCGGGCGGAGGTGTGAGGACAGTGCTGAGGTAATTTCACTTCTCGGATTCGTTACTCTCGTCCCGATCCACTCTCCCATCCTCTTCCCTTCATCTCCCTCTTTCTCCCTCCCTCCCACCTTTTTTATTTTATTTTTTATTATTTTTATTCTTTGTTACTTTCTTTATGTTTGTAATTTACAATGGGTTTGATGGAAGAAGAGACTGCCTAGACCAGGAGTCAGCAACCTCCAAAGTAAAAGAGCCTTTTTTTGTTTCATTCCAAAATACTTCGGAGCCGCACAGTGACAATCTGTATCTTTTTTTAGATTCGAGTGACTGCAATAAGCATGTTTCATGACTGATAAAGGTTAGGGAGCTTAGCTAACATCAAAAAGGCCACTAGTATGTACTCAAGGACCCATATGCGGCTCCTGAGCCGCAGATTGCCGACCCCTGCTTTATTTATATAACATAGGAGATTAACGTTTACAGAGAAACGGAAACACACACGCATCCAAAACACACACATGTATGTTACGGTCAAAACACGAAATCTGCCAGAATTCATAATTAAAAATACGAGTTGTCGGTGCTTGCATACTGCAAGCGTTCTCAAAATCACCATGCACCAAGATATAGAATCGTAAATAAACCAACGCGGCGTCATTTGAACTATACAGAGCCCATTTATATAAGATAATAGTTTTCATTTTCTGAGAAATTGAGGCATCTATCCGGAATTTCTAAATTCTCTGGCAGTCGGCTTCTCGTCCAAGTTTTCCAATTTCAAGTTTCATGACTCAGATTACCCTTTTAAAGTAATAACTATAATCATCATTAAGACAATAGCTTATATTTAACACTAAAATTTATGCAAAAATTTAGGAAATTTTGTGTTTTAGGATTATGGTTTTGTCATTCGTGCCTTTTAGTATGTATCTTGATAAAAAAATTAATATAAAATTATTACTTCATCATATGTATACTACGTTGTTGGCTGAAATCAATTATATTATAATGCAGTCTAATAAGCATTAAATCAATGCTCTTCAAGTATGGAAAATCAATTCCCATTGAAAGGCATTGGAGTCGTTGCTATGGTAGTTCATATTTTTCATTGTTGAAGACCGGAAACAATTTCATAATTTTATGAATAAAATAAAATTTTTAGGCAAATTCAGCATGCATTTGAATTCTGTCTTCAATAAAAATGAACATCATTCTTTATTCCAGAGTAGGGTGCATGTCCCGACTTTGTATCTTAATTGTAAATAATTTTAAAAAGCAATTTTATTTTTCAATTGTTTTCATATAGGTTTTTAAAATTGGACATTGGGGTAAAAAAACACCCTTTAAATATAACTTTTTCTGAAATTTCGAATTTTGCATTTGCATTTCATCTCATCTTGAAAAAACATTAATTTTTCAGAGAGATATTTCATCATTGGTAATATTTCTTTAATGCAAAAGATTTCTCCTCTGGACGGGTTTTCGTTTTTTCCATATGGAACAATAATGGAGTCAAACAATCACTAATATTTTCAATTTTAGGAATATCATTAATTTTCCAAATTGGGTTAATAATTTCAAACATTTCTGCCAAGTTTTAAATTTATAGCACAATTAGAAGCGAAATGACATTTATCTAATTGTTTAAATTTAAATAATTTTTAATGGCCGCAATAACTATTTCATGGATACATTGAAATGTTTATTCGTTTATATAGACTAAACTCTAAATAACTTAAAAATTTCAGCTCTTTTACTCGCCGCATAGTGTCTAAACATTTACCTATTTGTTTAAAATTTAAGAATTTTTAACAGCCACCAAATTAAAATATCAAAATTTGTATAATCCCTATTTCGTTTTTTTTACAAATTCTACATATAATAAAAATTACAGTTCCGTAGCACATTCGGAAATACATAACCCTTGAAAAATTGTTTAAACAATTTCGAATTTTTAGCGGGGGCATTGTTGAACTTTTTCAAGATTTTCGTTTTTTTTAGTCGGTTTTTCGCATAGTTCTACCAATAACAAAATTTCGAGTCTGTCGCTCTTCTGGAAGTGCCTAAACATTACTACCCTCCTCATATATGTTATATATTACTCCTCATCTGTAAGTAACGTCTATATATAATGATATCATATCATATATATATATATATATATATATATATATATATTTATTTATTTATTTATTAACTAAAGGAAAAGAAAAGGTAGTGATGAGGGTGGCAACAAGGTGTTGAGGGAAGCCCAGCGGACACTCATCAAGTTGAGGACCAAGCTGGCAGGCTGCTGGGGGCGTCGAAGAGACACGTAAAACACACGAACACAAAAACACACGCAAGCTTATCGGGCCTATGCCCTTCTTCAGCGAAAGAGTAACGTAAGAAGAGCCTACACACACATATATATATATATATATATATATATATATATATATATATATATATATATATATATATATATATAT
This sequence comes from Tanypteryx hageni, assembly GCA_028673005.1. NCBI lineage: Eukaryota > Metazoa > Arthropoda > Insecta > Odonata > Petaluridae > Tanypteryx > Tanypteryx hageni. Next base: position 236,000,110 of record CM054112.1, on the reverse strand, counting down.
AATAGAAATCCTATATATATCCTATATATGTAAGAAGCAGATATTTATAATGATATTATCAATATTGGTTGGCTTTCAGTCACTGTTGAAACAGGTTTTACCCCTGACGATGCTCACCTTGTGGGCGAAATGCATTGGGTTTTGTAGCCCTCTAGTTGTTTTGGCTAAAGGAGTATTTCACCTTTGTTACCTGTGGAACGTAGAGGTGGGAATATCGATTCATTTCACTGAATCGATTCAGTCTACCTAAATGAATCGACCAAAAGAACGATTCAGTGAATCGGTTGGTTCAGTGGTTCATTGTGATTCACTGATTCATCTTAGGAAACCGATTCAGTTCCCTAGATGATTCAGTAGTCAATAACATATAGGAAGATACTAATGTTTAGGCACTTCCAGATGAGCTGGATATTCGAAATTTTTTCCTTAGGTGGGACTATGTGCAAAGTCGACTAGAAAAATCGAAAATCTAAAAAAGTGCAACAATGCTACCGCTAAAAAATTTCAATTGTTTAAACAAATTATCATTGTTTATGTATTTCCCAATGTGCTACGGAGCTGAAATTTTTTCTAGAGGTAGAATTTCTAAAAAAAAAACGAAATAGGGATTATAGAAATTTTGATATTTTAATTTGTTTTGCCGTTAAAAATTCTTAAAGTTTAAACAAATAGATAACTGTTTAGGCACTAAGAAATGAGCTAGGATGCTGAAATTTTAAAGTTATTTACAGATCAATCCATTTGCACAAATAAACTTTTTAATCTCTCCATAAATCTATTGCGGCGGCCGTTAAAAATGTTTAAAATTTAAACAAATTGATAAATGTCGAGAGACTTGAGGGGCCAGCTAGGAACCTGAAATTTTCATGTTATTTAGATCATAGTGCATATGCACATATAAACATTTGCCAGTCTCCAGGATGCTATTGCAGTCATTCAAAATATTTAAATATTAAACAATTAGAAAAATAGCTTCACTTCTAGATGTGATATAACTTTAAAATTTGGCAGATGTGTGTGGAGTTAGTAACCTACAGTGGATAAGTGCACCTCGGTGTCGGAACTTTGATTTCTTGGAGGAAGGGAGGTATCAAATTTGAGTCTGTATTTAATTTGTTCATACCAATTAAATGGAATATTGGTCACTTACCTTGAGTGTGGATTAAAATATTACCGAGTGATATGTGCATTAAAAATTCTAAACCCAGGGCAAAGTCCGAGCAGTTATGTATCCATAATAGTAAAAGAAGCTGTCTGTGTGACTGCGGCAGTCATAACTCTTCAGAAAATAAACGTAGGAGCTTCAAAATTTGGCAGCAGCCTCAGGCTGATTCTGAGAGTTGCAGTGCCAAAAATAATTCTGCCCAAATTTCACGATTTTAAGGGGTCCTCATGGAACGGTCGGTCCAAATTTCTTTTTTTTTGGGACATCTCAGCAACCAATTGCCCGATGTTGATGAATACTCCACCAATATCAATGTTTTAATGAGACATTTTCGAGTCCAAAATCAGTTCGTGGGGTTAACCCTCCTCTACCAAGGTATTTTACACCTTACTCCTCCCAAGGGGGGTAACTGGATTACCCCACCATTTTTGCTGTCATTGGTGGTTGATTTTTGAAGAAAATTATGATAATATAAATTAATCTTAAAATAAATGAAAATAGCTATTGGGAAATATCTTTATTGGCAAAAATGTCAGATAATAAAATTGAAAACTTTTTTCAAAACATTTTCTATAAGACATTATTCAACATTTCGAAATGTTTCCTCACATTCGAAACACGTAGAGAAAGAGTGTTCTTTCCTGTGTATATGACACGCTGGTTTTTGGCACTGCATGCACATCAGTCTGGTCTTTCTGTTCTCGCCTCTTTTGCAAAAAGCGCATCTCTTTCCTGTCTTTCCTTGTGGTGGTTTCTCAGGCACTGTAGCATCACGCCTTTTGCGATTTATGCTGACTCCTAAGCTTTCCATTGCAAGTAAGATACTATTATGTAAACCCACGGGGTTTTTTGCTCTCTCCTGAATGTATGGTAGCGTCAATTGTAAGCACAACTCATGCAAAAAAGTTTTTCGTCTTTTTGTGTTTGTTATTTCCCAAGTTACATTTTTTTTCTGTCCATATAGTGTAGGAATTCAGAATTTTACATCCAAAATGTGATACATTGTATAAAACTTTGAAGTAATGATAAGAAAATGTATATATTTCAGTATAAGTATCATCATCATCATGCTTCTGTCCGAAGACAGGTTTTAACTGAATCGCTGCCTCCATTTCTCTCTCTCCCTAGAAGCCTCATTTATACCTCTATAAGTAGTATATCCCTGCTTTATATTATCTAATATTCCTATTCTTTTTCTCCCTCTTCCTCTTCTTCCACTAATTTTTCCTTCTAAGATCGTCCTTTGTAAACACTGTCTTCTCAATATGTGCCCTATCCAATTTGCTTTTCTTTTCCTGATTGTTTTTATTAGCATCCTATCTTCTCCCACCATTTCTAATACTTCTTCGTTTCTCTTCCTCTCTGTCCATTTCACTTTCATCATTCTTCTCCATACCCACATCTCAAAACTTTCTAAATATTTTTCCTCCTTTCTCCTTATCGTCCACGTCTCCGCACCATAAAGAGCTATGCTCCATATGTAGCATTTTGCTAATTTCTTCCTTGTTTCTAGATTTATTTTCTTGCTTGTGAGAAGCTCCTTCTTCTCGTTAAATGCTGCTTTTGCCATTGCAATCCTACTTCTGATGTCCTGTGTACTACTTCCATCCCGTGCTAAAATACTGCCGAGATATTTGAAACTTGTTCCAATTTTTTGCCATTTACCATTATATTTAATTCTTTATGTTCCTTTGAAACCACCATGACTTTCGTTTTTTCTGTATTGATCTTCATTCCATATTGTTGGCCAACCTCAACTAGTCTGTCTGTCATCCTCTGAAGCTCTTTCTCGCCTTCTGCTATTAAGCCCTGATCATCTGCGTATTTAATGGTGGTAATACTTTCACCTCCTATCTTAAATCCTTTCTCTTCCATCAACGCTTCTTCTGTTATTGTTTCTGCATAAATATTAAATATCGCTGGTGAAATAGGACAACCCTGCCTCACTCCCCTCCCTATTGAAGTACTTTCTGTTTCTTCTCCTTCAACCCTGACTCTAATCTTTTGATCAAAGTAAAGGTTTTTAAGCAGTCTTTTATCTTTCCAATCTATTCCTATTTTGTTTAAAATACCCAGCATTTTATCCCATTTCACTCGGTCAAAAGCTTTCTCCCAATCTACAAAACAAAAATACATACCTTTATTGACTTCTAGCGCTCTTTCTATCATCATCCTCATACATCCTATAGCATCTCTAGTCCCCCTTCCTCTTCTAAAACCAAACTGATTATCTTGCTGCTCCTTTTCTATTTTACATTCAATTCTTTTGGTTATTATTCTGGTTAGAACTTTAGCTGTATGAGAAATTAAACTAATAGTTCTGTAATCCTTACAACATTTTGCATTGTTCTTTTTCTCCAGTGGTACCATCACAACATCTAAAAAATCTTCAGGCCATACGCCAGTATCATATACTTGGTTAAAAAATTTTGTGAGTTGCTTAACTGCTTTAGACCCCAAAACCTTAAGAACGTCCACGGGTATATCATCACTCCCAACAGCCTTCCTTCTTTTCATGTCATCAATTGCTCTTTTAACTTCAGACTCGAGAATACTTGGTCCTAGCTGATCTTCTTCCACATCCTCTTTTTCATTTAATTCAATATTTCTTGGCTTTCCTTCTTTGTCATACAGAACCTCAATGTATTCTTTCCAGACATTCTTTACATTGTCTGGCTTCGATACTATTTTACCACTTTTGTTCATGATTCCTTTACGTCCTATCTTTCTTGCTTTTTTCTTGAATAGTTCCCTTGCTTTGCTATACATGAGGTCTGTTCTACAAATTCTTTCACATTCGACAAACTCCTCGCATTTCTCATTTATCCACTGTTCTCTGGCTTTATCTGTTTCCCTTCTTAAAGCATTATTTAACTCCTTGTACTTTCTTTGGCCTTCTTCAGTGTTCATGTTCTTCCACTTTCTCCGCTCTTCCATCTTTTGCAGCATGGCTGCTGTGATCCAGGGTTTTTTGTTTCTTTCACCCGTTATCTTTCCTACCTTCTTTTCCATTACATCTTTAATGTTGCTATGGATGTATCTCCACTCCTCATCTACACTCTTCCTATTTTCTTCAGCTCTCTCCCCCAACCTTTCCTCCAGCTCAGTCATAATAGCCTCCTTGTTTTTAAGGAGTTCCTCTAAGTTCCATTTCTTGTTAACTCTTATGTTTCTCTTAACGCTCTTCAGTCTACATTGTATATTTGCCACCAAAAGGTTGTGGTCAGAATCGATATCTGCCCCTGGTAGTGTTTTCACATTTTTAATGCTATTTCTAAATCTTTCATTGACTAGTATGTAATCTATCTGGTATCGTCTCTGGTCTCCTGGGCTTCTCCATGTGTAAAGTCTCCGCTGGTGATGCTTAAACCATGTATTAGTTACAATTAATCTATTTCTATGGCAGAATTCCACAAGTTTATCCCCTCTTTCATTTCTCTTCCCTAGTCCATATTTTCCCACTATGTTATCTTCCTGTCCCTCTCCGACTACACTGTTCCAATCTCCCATTACTATGGTGGTGATCCTTTCTTTTCCCCCATCCTCCAATATCTCCATAATCTGTTCATAGATTTCATCCACTTCGTCGTCGCCAGCATTAGTTGTTGGCATATACACTTGAATTATAAGCATATCCACTGGCTCCATCTGGAGTTTTACGGCTATTAATCTGTCATTAACTGTCACTACCTTACTAATTCTTTCAGCTATCTCTTTTCTCATTAAAATCCCCACTCCCCTTTCCTTTTTCTCCCCTCCCGAGTAAATGATCTTAAATTAGTCTGAATTTATCTCGCCTTCTCCTTCCCACCGAACTTCACTAAGACCTACTATACCTACATTATTCCTTCTCATTTCCCTTTTTAAGTTCTCTAGTTTACCCCCTGAATTCATAGTCCTAACATTCCATGTGCCTATTCTTAATTTCTCACCACTTGCTTTCCTATTAATGTTAAATTTCCTCTGTGCATCCCCTAGGGTAGTCCCCACCCGGAGATCCGATTGGGGGACTATTTTACCTCCGGAATATTTTACCCCAGAAAGATCCATAGAGGTTTTTTTCAGCTTTTCAGCCTATCATGGGAAATATAATGAGGTAGTTTCCCTTTGCTTTCCTCATCGCAGTTTCACAGAGTGATTACCCATCTGTAGCTGTTCAGATCCACATGATCACCACCTACAGAGGTACTGTGCAAGCTGCTGCCCTTGCAAAGGGGGATGTAAAACCCCCAAGACTGCTTCTTAGTCTGACTCTTCCCCTCAGACCTTTCCGGCTTGGATGGTCCTACCAGGAGAATTATCTCCTGCCGGCATAGCTCTTTGGTTCGTAAGAGTACACAAACCCTCCCACCTCTGTAAGGTTATGCAGTCCTTAGGGAGGGAGTATAAGTATAGCAGCACAAAATTCAAACTCAGATGAAACTGAGATAAACTATCCCAAGAGGGGTAACTCAGTTACCCCAACAAAGTTTTCATTTAAAATTAGAACAAAAAAAAATGTTATAGACGAAACATTACCAAGAATAATATTTTCAGGCCTTAAAGAACAAATACATGGACGCATGAAAATATTTTAAAAAATATATATTAACAAGAAAAAAACAGAAAAAATATCGTTGGGGTAACTGAGTTACCCCCCTTGGTAGAGGAAGGGTTTAAGGTTAAAGCCTACTGAGTCATAATGTCAATCTCGGACGCAAGATGCCACCGCGGTCACTCGGATTTCGTGCACTACTAGTTCGAATTTTGGACGTAGGGATTAGTCCTGTCGCACCAATGACGTAACCAAAAGAAGATGGAAGGGATGGGGCAGAACCAAGATGATACCCTCTTTCCTTCCCCGACCTAATCAGCAAAGGAGGGGAAGTGCCCGGCATACGGGGAAAATATTCTCTGGCGATTGAATGTGCCTGTCAACCTCACCCTCCCCTCTAGCTCTGCCTGCCATGAGTAGGCTGACCGTATATGATAACAAAGCATTAGATTTCAGGCGGAGACATCGGCGATTGCACTCACCGCACCTCTAGGTGTGAATCCGCCACACCTTTTTTCCCCAAGACCTAGCCTAGAAGGTCCTCGGTGTTCACAATAGATGCTCACATGATTGACCTTCTGTTTTCTTATTTTTCAATCCCATAAAAGCCGTCAGACTTACTATTACGTCCTGCGTCAGCGTTCGTTTCTTTTATCTATTGACGCTAGATAGTTCGTGAAATCTAATTAACCTTTATATATTATAAAAGAATACTAATTATATTACAATGACTATCAGGCAAAATAGGTACAAAGACATTTTTAAAGATTCGAATAACTTGTTTATTTCAACGTTAAAATTTATGTACTCTCAGTCAGCGCCGTAACTAGCTATTTTAGCACCCGGGGCAAACTAACAAATATGCGCCCCCTCCATAAAAAATTCTCTAATTCATTTTCCGTATGATTCTCACTCAAAGGCCGATTTTTCCCAAGTTAATTTTTTAGTTTTTTCGTCATTGATTTCTTCGAATTTCGCGTAAATACTGGCGTTTTTATCACTCACTAGCGTAATTGCCCTTCAAATATGACGGGTATGCGTGAATTAAATTGAAATAAAAAGATTAATGAAACCAACTCTTAGATACACTAAAAAGTAAACAAATATAAAATTCACATAATTGAGTGTTCCAGAGATAAAAAATAGTTATGGGTGAATGGAAATTGCATGACAAAGAAATACATCACGGTACACAATTCTTTTACGTCCAAAATGATTTTTAATCTATGGAACCTTTAATTTTGTCTCTCTCCTTCTTTATTTCTTCCTCCCTCATATTAAAACATTCACATGCATTCCTTAATGTATATAGTACATATTAGGATTAAGGCATCAATACAATCTCGTTATTTATTTTTCTAATTTTAATTTACAAAAGAGTGAAAGTCTTTAAATTGAAAAATCGATTTTTGTTATCTTATGGAAAATGGCTCACCCCTTCCACCAAAAATTAGCCTATTAGGTTTACCGAGTTTATATTTAGTAATTTCGAAAATTCAACTGCGCATATGACAATCACAAGATGTAAGACCTATCACTTCAAGCTTAGCTTACAAAATATCTATGAATCCCTCAGTAAATAGGGTGTTGCTGCCTTAGTACATGCAGGTTACAAATTTTATGGTTTTAAGTTTTTCCTTAGAATAATGGCAAAAATGAAATTCTATGATATGCTCAAGTTACATTTGCATTTAAATACAACTGACCAACTGTCTACTATCTATGGAAAAATCATGTGCTGGCCATGTCATATTTTTTTCATTAAACAATACCACATTACTCCAAAAAGATTAGACTGCTCAGTTTATATATGTTATAATTAAGATGGGTTGTAGTGAAAATAATTTAAAAGCAGAATTAAATATTAATTGATAAATGCAAAAATTTGTTGAATTCAGAAATTTATTTTGTAATCATAAACAACACATCTGGTCCTAACATGGACCATATGTTACATAACATAATATGGTACAAACTTTCTTACCATTAACTCCATTGGCATTTTGTCACCAATATAAAATCAATATTAACAATATTGTAACCAATCATTTACTTGTAAAAGCTAAGATTGATTGATGAGAATATGAAAACCACAGATGATGTGAACTGTGATTGAGGCCCACCTTCAAGGACGTATTCAGGGAGTGGTCCCCCCTGGTGTACAGACATTTGTGGAATATATGATAACCACACTAGACTTGCTAAATTTCCTCTTGCTATGCTGCCACTTGCTGCGTTGAGTTATGAGAATTAAAAAAGTTATAAAAGTTTATATTATTTGAATAGGACTTATTTAATCAATAGCTGGAAATTTGTTTTTGGCCTCAGACCCCCCTGAAGTAAATTTTTGGGTGTGTGCATGCCTACCCAGCCCTAATCTGGTAATCTGCTTTAGTCTGGTCTCTCACTTTGTGTTATTGACATGGAGAGCCATATTAATATCATACTCTCACAATGGCATTACACTTACACTAATAAAACGATATATTTCAATAATGTATTTTACAAAATGCGAATGTCATAGATACACTGAAGTACCGCTGTGATCAGTTGAAAATCTTCAAAAAAATTCTAGAATACCATTTTCCGAATAGATTGGGAACTCACTCGTGCAAAATCTAAATCAAAAATGCTCGCTATTTCAGAATTTCTAAGGGTAATAAGGGAAATGGTATAGGAGGGAATGGGTCGGCCAATGAGAAAGGAGAAGGGAGTTCGGCAAATAAAAATGAAAACAATTAGAGAGTTTATAGCTGCTTGTGCTTATGGGTAAAATACTCTAATTCACTCAAATTTCGCATGGATTTTCCCTGCCCGCCTACACATCTGGATGGGATGAAGTGCAACCAAAAAAGAAAAACAACACGCTGCAGTTTTGTACATGGTGGCTCACGAAAAATAGCATTCGACAGATATGGTATCGTAAACACATGCCTGGAGAGGGGGAAAGCTGCCTTCCTGCAAAAGACATCGGTCAACAACTCGAACGGTGACTCAACCAGAGCGGGGAGGGTCATCCTAAACTATCTATTGTTCGGGACGTAAGGGCAGTGGTGTGCTAGAGCCGGCTCGAACCGACTCGCGCGAGCGGGTTGTTAAATTTTCAAGAATTTTGCGAGCCGGTTGTTAAAAACGACAATGGTTATAAACATAAAGTATGAAAATATACAATTAAATAAATTATATTAAAACAAAGGTATTAAAAACTCAAAACTCATCACTTCCTAATTATTATATTTTACTGCAATTTACTATTATCTACCCAGATAGCACGAAAATTTTCTTATCCAGCGACAAGGATTGATGATTTGGATAAAAAGCATCCCATAAAACGAGCGAGAGTGCGGCATTTAATTGAACAAAATATATGGATTTCTTGGAAATAAATGAATTACGCTCCTTCTGTTGGTGACACGTTTGTCGTTTGCCATATTATGACTCATAATACAAATATATGCGTTCCAATAACAATCTATCAGTTTCGAATTCTCACTGTGAGATTGAAAGCTTATTTGAAGGAAAACTGAAATTATAGCTAAATTTAGGTATTATTTTATTTTAATTGCTTTGTAATTTATAATTCCTAATTACACGTGAAAATATTTTTATTGTTTTCCTAAAAACTTTCATCTTTTAGACCCTAACAATTGATCTATTTTGTGATTCTGATAATGAATATTTTCATGATGAGGATTTATGTAAAAATGTCCCAGAATTAGAAGATAACGCGGAATATGAAGGATATTCGACGGAATATTCTGAAAGTAAGGATGGCCTTATTTTAGACGGTTCATCTCGATGATCTGAAAAGATAAAAAGGATTGCATGGATTTGTAAATCAAGTCGTATCATAACGTAATAGAATTTTCTCAAGGACTAACAAGATATCCCACAAGTCGCATAACCACCCAAAAATCATCTTTTGGCATGATAATTATCACTAACAAAATTATAACAATGGCCAATATAGAAGATAGGCGTTTCAATGGAAAAGCTTGGAAAGATGTGGACTATGCTCACATAGAGCCTTATATTGGACTTTTGGTATTGACAGGCGTTTACAGATCTCATAACGAATAACTGAAAAGTTTGCCGGACGAAGTACATGGTAGGCCGATTTTTAGTGCCGTCATCTCTCTTGAAAGATTTTATAAAATTACAGGAGTTTTAATATTTGACAATAGTGATGGCAGAAAAAAGCACAGGAAAGGTGACAGATTGGCACCCATACGCGTTGTTTGGGATTTTTGGGTGGAAAATTTCCAGAAGTAATACACCCAAGATGAAAATGTTTCTATAGATGAACAGTTAGAAGCGTCTAGGAAGATGCACCTTCAATCAGTATAATACGGGGATCAAAATTTGGATTTTATGTGATGGTGCATCTGCGTATGCATACAATTTACAATTACAGTAAAACCTAGATATTAGAAACTATTTAGTTCAAAATATATGTATAATTCGAAATTTCTTTTAATTTGAAGACCCAATAGGACAATTTCATACCTGGATAATTCGAAAACCTTGATAATTCGTAATTCGAAAAAAAGAGATATGCTCATAATATTTGTGCCTAAATAATTCGAAAAATATAAAAAAATTATGTTCGTAAAGATTATGCGTTTGCGAACACAACCCTTTCCTCTCATCCCATCGATCCTTCTCTACGATGTTGTTACTACCCTCGCCAACGTTCTCTTCTTTTTGGCATAGGTCAAGAGTTGAATGATTTCACGCTCCTATATACGCATGCACGCTGACACGCACGCTGGCACGCACGCTGGCACGCATGCTGGCACGCACGCTGGCACGCACGCTGGCACGCGCGCTGGCACGCACGCTGGCACGCACATTGTCACGCACACTGGCACGCAGGCTGGCATCTTAAAACCTTTTTATTTTTATTTTTTTAATGTTATTGTAAAAACCTTTTCCCTATGAGTTTCATTAAGAATTACATCCGGAAAATCGAGGTACGTGTAAACTTTTGATTAATTTTATTATTATTATTAAATTCTTATTTTTCCTCTTATAATATTGCCTTATACGATACATGTATTTTATTATTGTTAAATTATAATCACAATCGTATTGCTTTACTATTAATAATCATTAAAGAGATCTTCTCGGAATAGTTTACAATGAAAATTCATTTGAAAACTACTTTAGATAATTTTATTCTTTGGAACTGTTCACTTGCCTCTTTTTTTACTTTAGATGAAATCTTTTATAATTATAGACCTTTAAGATCAGTTGTTCCTACATTATTCTAAAAGCCCTCACATTAAATATCATATTCCTTTTTTTCACTATTTAAGATAGGTAATACTGTTTTAAAGGATTTTAATTTGAACATATTTAAAAAAAATTTTTAAAGTGTCGCGTTGTAGTTTAGCAATTCATCAGCTAACTATGCTTATACAGTGGTTTTATATGGATGGTTGATTTGATGTTAGGAAAAGAACGATTTATTATTTTTGTCATTTAAGTTAGGTCACTATAATTTGAAATATTCAACAGTTTCACTGCTACTAGTATTTAAAACTGAATTTCTCTGCACTAGCAGTCCATTTTCGTGGATTTTACGTAATAGGAATTTATAAGTCAGTATTGATATCTATGAAACAAAAGATACTATCGAACCTCTTACTACTTATTTACAAAACATTCTTACAGTTCTCTACTTCTGTCTGCTATTCTCACAACTGCAAAAAGATTAACGGTTAAATACGGATACCCCCACGTCTCTCAAGACCTGGTAGACACTTTTGCAACTCATGAAAGCAGAAAGGTTATCATAATTATATTATAGGTTTTATTGAGATTAAAGTATAAAATATATAAAAACTGCTTGTAATAATTCATTTTTATATCTTGACTTGTTATTTTTACGTTTGACTACCCATTAGCAATGAACAGTTGGTCCAGATATATTAGCGTGTGAACAGTAACATTTAACTAATTAGCTTATTTTAAAAAATACATCCAAAAGGTAAAGATAGAAAGTGACATTCTTTTTTAGCATTTTTAACCTGATATTGCTCTTCGAGAAAAAGAAACAACATTGTCACTTCCACAAATTTATTTGGCACGAAAGGTTTCACTACGAATTAGAAGATAACGCGGAATATGAAGGATATTCGACGGAATATTCTGAAAGTAAGGATGGCCTTATTTTAGACGGTTCATCTCGATGATCTGAAAAGATAAAAAGGATTGCATGGATTTGTAAATCAAGTCGTATCATAACGTAATAGAATTTTCTCAAGGACTAACAAGATATCCCACAAGTCGCATAACCACCCAAAAATCATCTTTTGGCATGATAATTATCACTAACAATATTATAACAATGGCCAATATAGAAGATAGGCGTTTCAATGGAAAAGCTTGGAAAGATGTGGACTATGCTCACATAGAGCCTTATATTGGACTTTTGGTATTGACAGGCGTTTACAGATCTCATAACGAATCACTGAAAAGTTTGCGGGACGAAGTACATGGTAGGCCGATTTTTAGTGCCGTCATGTCTCTTGAAAGATTTTATAAAATTACAGGAGTTTTAATATTTGACAATAGTGATGACAGAAAAAAGCACAGGAAAGGTGACAGATTGGCATCCATACGCGTTGTTTGGGATTTTTGGGTAGAAAATTTGCAGAAGTAATACACCCAAGATGAAAATGTATCTATAAATGAACAGTTTGAAGCGTCTAGGAAGATGCCCCTTCAATCAGTATAATACGGGGATCAAAATTTGGATTTTATGTGATGGTGCATCTGCGTATGCATACAATTTACAAGTAAAGTAAAACCTAGATAATTAGAAACTCTCTAGTTCAAAATTTCTGAATAATTCGAAATTTCTTTTAATTTGAAGACCCAATAGGCAAATTTCATACCTGGATAATTCGAAAACCTTGATAATTCGTAATTCGAAAAAGAGCAATATGCTCATAATATTTGTGCCTAAATAATTCGAAAAAGTATAAAAAAATTATGTTCGTAAAGATTATGCGTTTGCGAACACAACCATTTCCTCTCATCCCCTCGATCCTTCTCTACGATGTTGTTACTACCCTCGCCAACGTTCTCTTCTTTTTGGAATAGGTCAAGAGTTGAATGATTTCACGCTCCTATCTACGCATGCACGCTGGCAAGCAAGATGGCACGCAAGCTGGCACGCAAGTTGGCACGCAGGCAGGCACGCACGCTGGCACGCACGCTGCCACGCTCGCTGGCACGCACGCTGTGACGCACGCTGCCACGCACGCTGCCACGCACGCTGCAACGCACGCTGCCACGCACGCTGCCACGCACGCTGCCACGCACGCTGCCAGGCACGCTGCCACGCACGATGCCACGCACGCTGCCTCGCACGCTGCCTCGCACGCTGCCACGCTCGCTGCCACGCACGCTGCCACGCACGATGCCACGCACGCTGCCACGCACGATGCCACGCACGCTGCCACGCACGCTGCCACGCACGCTGGCACGCACGCTACCACGCACGCTGCCACGCACGCTACCACGCACGCTTCCACGCACGTTGCCACGCACGCTGCCACGCACGATGCCACGCACGCTGCCACGCACGATGCCACGCACGCTGCCACGCACGCTTTCACGCCCATCACCACCGGAGGATCCGCCAAAAGACCGAGACGGACGATAAACAATACGGATTGGTCAAAAGCGAACTAAGGAATGTTCGAAGAAATCATCGCCGAAGGATTACTCCCTGCAGAGAGACCTAAGACAACCACTGAGGTAGACAATGCAATAGATACAATAAACAATATTATTTAACAGGCTGCGGACGAATGCACCCCAAGGAAGAAATTCGACGTAAAAAAACGCCTCTGCTTAAGAACGTCGTCGCCCTCATCAAGGAAAACTGGAGGATTTACCGATAATTCGAAAAGAGGAAGGACCCAGCATTAAAAACCGTTTGAAACAGGAACCAGGCCAACATCTAAAGAAATGTAAATGATTATAAAAACGGTTTATGGCAGAAAACTGGCGCGTGTCTAGATTTCAGGTACAACAAAAGGTTCTAGGACCGATTCTAAGGCTTCTCGGGAGCCTATACGACAAGAAGAATCCCACCTAGATCACGAGGGGAAAAGCCTCTGCACGGAGGAAAAAAAGCGGAGGAATTCTTACGCGTGCCTTATGAAATACACACGCCGACCGACGATCCAAGGTTCGACGAGAAATTTCACAGAGAATACATAGAGGTAATGCAGAACATTATACCTACTTTAATCCCCACTGATATCAGCGAGGAAACCGAGGATGGAATCATCGACGACGACCTGAAAGAAGCCATAGCCAGCGCGATGAATTCTGCTCCTCGACCTCCTGGACGATAACGTGCAACAAACGCACGTCAGGTATTTCCCCACGCTTAAAAAATTCCTCCTAATGATTTATAATTCCTGCTTCTCCATGGGTTGCTACCCAAAACAATGTAGAAACGCGCACACCATCATGCTCCTGAAACGGGGGAAAAACGCGAAAATTTATCGCCCTATCAACCTTACGAGCGTCCTGGGAAAGATGCTGGAAAAAGTGGTCGTGAAATAACTCACGGCCATCCTAGACGCAGGCGGCATCCTCCCAGACCATCAATACGGATTCCTAGCGAACAGGACAACCACGGATCTACTGAGGCTGCTCACCAACACGGCGGCAGAAGAAATCAACAAAAGACGGTGCACGGCCGCGATCTTTATGGAGATCGAAAGGGCATTCGACAAACCCGGTAATGACGGGCTATCCATAAAAATCTCCCTAATTCCCGACATCCCACCCAACTTATCCCGCTACCAATACTCATTTATCTCCGAACGACATGCAAGACTCAAAGTAGGTGGCACACTGTCCAATCCCTTCCGCATTCAATCCGGCGAGCCCCAAGGAACGGTATTATCGACGTTCCTTTTTATTCTGTATTGCGCTGACATGCCTTCTCCCGCTCTTCCACAGGTGACCCTCGCGCAGTACGCAGACGACACGGCGCTGTGGGCCACGGCACGCAAGTCTGACACCGCAGCACGTTACCTACGATAGGACTTCCGGCGGCTCGAGGAGTGAATGAGAAAGTGCCGCCTTCGGCCAAACCCAGAAAAATCGATCCTGATGACCTTTACTAACGAAGGGGGGGAACAAGGAGGTCCGCAGAAACCGATTTCCGTCATCCTTTGGGGGAAAAGTGTCGGCCTGCAGAAAGAGGGGAAATGCCTCGGTGTTACCCTCGATCTCCACCTGACGTTCGCCACCCATCTGAGAAACGTAATATCCACCATAACCAGGCGCAGCAACCTTTTCCGAATTGCCCCTGCTGCCGCCAAAGAAGAAAAAGAAATAGACGGCGCTAGTCCAACGAAAGCATGTATATATATTTCTATTATTTATATATATTCAAACCTATTTGAACCTTGTTATATTTTGCTATATTCAATTTAACTCTTACGCATTACAAAATGTTATTTGAAGAGGCCTTTTGCATAAACAGGGTATTTTCCGATCTGGCCATGTGTAAAACAATTGAAAATGTAAAGGGTATGAAAATGAAATATGTATGGCTTATCAGAAAATAAAAACAAAATTGACTTTGACACGAGTATGTGACAGTTATTTTGTGGGTGCTCTAACTCAAAAACCAATAATCAGGTTAACGCGAAATTTTATATTTAAGATGTTTTTGAAAGTCGCAAGATCTGATTAGTTCTTAGTAAAAATCGGTCACTCGAAAGTGGGTGTATACTCTCGTCACTCATCCGTTACTTTGAAATATTTGCTTTAATATTTGATAAATGGAAAAATATACTGGAATAAAAGCTGTAGTAAATATAATTTACTTCTACTTTGTTTGAATCATTTGTCCATCGTTATATATAGACGTTTCCTACAGAGGAGGATGTAACATGCATATCACATATATATATATATATATATATATATATATATATATATATATATATATATATATATATATATATATATATATATATATATATACATCATAGGAGACAATTATTTAAACAAATTTTCAAGGTTTATGTACTTCCGAATGTGCTACGGAGCTGAAATTTTTTTAGAGGTATGCTTTATAAAAAACGAAAAAGCAATTATAAAAATTTTGATCTTTTAATTTCTTTGGCAGTTAAAAATTCTTAAAATTCAAAAAAATAGGTAAATGCTTAGACACTACGGGGCAAGTTAGAGGGCTGAAATTTTGAAACTACTTATATTTTAGTCTATGTAACCGATTAAATATTTCAGTGTATTCATGAAGTTCCTTCTGCGGCCGTTAACAATTATTATTTAAATTTAAACAATTAGAAAAATATTATTTCACTTCTAAAAGTGATCAAACTTCAAGAATTGGCAGAAATGTGAACCATTAGTACACCATAATGGAAAAAGTATACAATTCTTAAAATTTCAAAGTATGGGGATTGTTTTAACCTATTATTTTGACAAGGGAAAAACAAAAATCGCTGTGGAGGTGGAATTTTTTTAATTTAGAAAATAATTGCAATGATGAAATATCTGTCTGAAAAATGAATGTTTTTTCAAGGCGCGAAGATATGCTTCTACTAGTATACTTGTACTAGTTTCCGCGAACTTGACGCCCGATAGAATCAGATGTAATGCTCATTAGCAGAGCACTCTTCCGCTAGTTGGTTCTGATTATGTTCAAGAATTTTCGACGCTGTTTGAACGACGGTAACAAAACTAAACAAATATTCAATTACTATTGATATTCATTTCATGATGTCATATGTGGAAGTTAAAATTGCTGAATTTTTTAAGGTCTTTGAGGACATATCCTGGGAAATATTAATTTTTCCCCGTCATATTGACGGGCTTTTATAGTTTTTATATTAGGGGTACTAGTGTTTGCTAGTAATATAATAGTTTTGGTCACGAAATTCGTAGTGAAAGGTGCGTGAATTATGCGAGTAAGTACAGTAATACTGTCACTGCCATTAAAGTAATTTCGAGTGCCATGGGATAGATCGAGATAGTCACATGACATGAGTAGATTGGAGTACAAATTCGGCCGTAAAGTATCTCTGTTGATTAAATAGGGAAATTTCCGCCGTCGTAGCTGTAGGATAATAAAACGCAGTAATATTCTTCCCTTGCTCATAACGTATAATATATCGTGGCACATCATGGACTTTATCGCGGCACACCGGTTGCGAAGCCTTTCCGTTTCAGCACAATTTTAGAAGCGCACATACGAATCTCTTGACGCAACAGTTTTACAAAGTGAAATAATTACATGAATCAATTTGTGGGTAATTTTTATTTAAAATATTTTAATTTGAAGTTCTTATCATTTATATTTTACGAGAAATTTGACTTGACAAACCGCGTCTTAGTGAGGTGTCTTCTGAGGTCTTAATTAAAGTTTTTCAGCTCCCTAGCTTGCACCCTAGTACTGAAACATTTATCTATTTGTTAACATTTTAGGAATTTTTTTACATCCAAATTAATTAATATATCAGAATTTCATAACCCCTATTCGGTTATTTTTAGATTTCTACTATTACCAACGTCAGATTTGTTGCACATTCAGAAGTACATAAACATTAAATGTTTGTTTAAACATTTGCGATATTTCTAAGCCGATAGATTTAGTCACCTCGGCCACCAGATCCTTGCGTTGGCGCTGCGATAAATGTTTATTTGAATTCTCGTTGGAAGATAAACGCGTCCATCTTAGCAACGAGATTAAACAAACTATTGTAATTGTTGATGGTGTAATAGAAGTTTATTTTAATGTGGATTTTATTGATACTAACATTCCTACGTTTTTTGAAGGGATATTTCTGTTAATTATTATAAGTTTTTATTTATCGTTATTATTATTGTTGGTATGTTTATATTTATATCTTAAAAACTTTTTATATTTATTTTTTTAAGGTTATTGTAAAATATTTTTAAATATGAGTTTAATTTAAAATTACATATGGAAAATCGAGGTACATGTAAACTTTTGATTAATTTTATTATTATTATTAAATTCTTATTGTTCCTCTTATAATATTGCCTTGTACGATACATGTATTTTATTATTGTTAAATTATAATCACATTCGTATTGCTTTACTATTAATAATCCTTAAAGCGATCTTCTCGGAATAGATTACAATGAAAATTCATTTGAAAACTACTTTAGATAATTTTATTCTTTGGAACTGTTCACTCGCCTCTTTTTTTACTTTAGATGAAATCTTTTATAATTATAGACCTTTAAGATCAGTTGTTCCTACATTATTCTAAAAGCCCTCACATTAAATATCATATTCCTTTTTTTCACTATTTAAGATAGGTAATACTGTTTTAAAGGATTTTAATTTGAACATATTTAAATAAAATTTTTTAAAGTGTCGCGTTGTAGTTTAGCAATTCATCAGCTAACTATGCTTATACAGTGCTTTTATATGGACGGTTGATTTGATGTTAGGAAAAGAACAATTTATTATTTTTGTCATTTAAGTTAGGTCACTATAATTTGAAATATTCAACAGTTTCACTGCTACTAGTATTAAAAATTGAATTTCTCTGCACTAGCAGTCTATTTTCGTTGATTTTACGTAATAGGAATTTATAAGTCAGTATTGATATCTATGAAACAAAAGATACTATCGAACCTCTTACTACTTATTTACAAAACATTCTTACAGTTCTCTACTTCTGTCTGCTATTCTCACAACTGCAAAAAGATTAACGGTTAAATACGGATACCCCCACGTCTCTCAAGACCTGGTAGACACTTTTGCAACTCATGAAAACAGAAAGGTTATCATAATTATATTATAGGTTTTATTGAGATTAAAGTATAAAATATATAAAAACTGCTTGTAATAATTCATTTTTATATCTTGACTTGTTATTTTTACGTTTGACTACCAATTAGCAATGGACAGTTGGTCCAGATATATTAGCGTGTGAACAGTAACATTTAACTAATTAGCTTATTTTAAAAAATACGTGCAAAAGGTAAAGATAGAAAGTGACATTCTTTTTTAGCATTTTTAACCTGATATTGCTCTTCGAGAAAAAGAAACAAAATTGTCACTTCCACAAATTTATTCGGCACGAAAGGTTTCACTACGATCATAGTATCATTAGGTGATAAAATATAAATACAGTTCCATATATATAGGGAAAAAAGGGTGAGAGGGGCAGAGTAGGGGTAACATAGAAAACGAATGGAAGGTAAATAAATAAACGGTTAGGAAAAGGAAGGGGTTGGAAAGGAAGATGAAAGGAAAATAAAGTTATAAAATGTTACTAAAACTTGGTAAAAGGGGCCAAAGACGACAATGTTGATACAAAGTATTTAAAAAATATTTGGTAAGCAAAATTGAGAAGAATGATTGCGGAAAAGATATACATTTAAGAGAAACAGGTCTTCACAAATAATTATCTCTAGCTGTTCATGAGCATCCTATTTGCGACCTTAATTTTCAAAGCGGAGGAATTTAGGATTGAAGGAACTATGATGACTGACGTTTAAAAGATGTTTCGCAAATTTAGAATTCAAATTATTTAAACGGAAGCACTTAATCCTCTTGTCAAAACTCCTCCGCCAGAATTAAGAAGGTTAACTTATAAATTGTTGATATAAATGTTGGCAAGGAGAGGGGAAAGTGGGGGCACCATCGCGAGATTATGCGTTTGTTTAAAAAAATTACACTAAAGAAAAAATATGTTTTGTTCAGAATATGCTACAAGTAAGTTAGGAAACTCAGTTATCAAAAATTGATTGACATCTGCTTTGGAAACCATATCTACAACCAAATCTACGAGTTCTTTAACGGGAGCAGATGTAAAAAGGTAAAAAATATCAAAAGAGACAAATTTTCAATTGTTGTGGAAAATCTTTACTTGGAAGGTGGGCGTCAACTCTATGGAAATTTTAATACCAAATTTTGGACTAAAATGGGAATAATGACGAAGAAGTGTATTGAGTTTAAAGGCGAGTTTATGGGCAGGCGCAGAGGTACTGGAGACAACAGCACTAGTAGGGCAATCCTTTTTGTGAAGTTTTGTTAAACCATGAAGTCTAAGGGAAAAGGGGTGCACCACTTATAAGTTGTGTTTGACTTTAGGAGTGAAAAGAAAAGAAGTCGAAGAAATAGTTTTTTGGATCCCAAATTGATAATTCGAGAGAGGGTTTTTTTTCAAAAGCGAAATATTTTTCTTTCGAATGAAATCATAACATTTCTCCAAATAAACGTCTCTGTCCATCACCACCATGCCATTAACTTTATCAGTCTTTTGGACAATCATATTGTTTTAACACTTGGAAGTAAGGCGGGAGAGTGTGAGCGGGATAGTGGTTTGGGTCGAGGAACATTGAGAAAGGAAGAAATTTTACAAGCAAAAACGTGCTTAAACGAATGAGATTCTTTTTGTAGGGCCAAATCACAATCGACGACTAGATTCTTACACACACGTGTAGATAAATGGAGGCTAGGGGCGAATTTCAGGCCTAAGTTAAACTCGTTCAAAATAGAAACACAATTGGATAAATTGGTGGGTGGAACTTGTGGTCACTGAGTTTAGAAGGACTGGAATCACTACACTGCACTGATTTTGAGGAAAGAGCAGCCAGTTTTTTCCTAAGGGTAGAGAGCTTGGCAAAACCAATCTCACTTACACGTTGTCTGACACTGTCATCAAATGTTGACCATTCCAGCCAATGGAGAGCGTGGAACAATTCAGAATTCCACACGGTTGAGCCTGACCTCATTCTTGGTACTGATAATGCTCTATTGATTTATTTTACAATTTTCATCTATCATAGATAAACTATGAGCTACAAGTCGTATTTATGGTATGAGAATTTCTTGGAATGACTAACACATACTGAAGCATTTCCTGAGAATATACGAGTAATCAATTCGGTACGTGAACTTTGGGAAACTTGCCTGCATTAGTCCTGGTTTGGATTTCTTTTTCTTATCTTAATGGTTGGATATTCGTGGCTAAAATCAAGTATCAGAAGGCTACCATTTGAGTTTATTTCGGTTCTTTGTTAAGTCTTGGAATTTTTCTTGCAGTTCCTTAAATATTTATTATCATTTAACCTATTTGGAAGTTTTAGAAATATTACAAGTATGAAGAAAGTCATGTGATGGCCACATCAGAATTTTTTCGTATATAGTACTAAATCGATGAACAGGAAGTTAAACAAAATATATGGATTTCTTGGAAATAAATGAATTACGCTCCTTCTGTTGGTGACACGTTTGTCGTTTGCCATATTTTGACTCATAATACAAATATAAGCGTTCCAATAACAATCTATCAGTTTTGAATTCTCACTGTGAGATTGAAAACTTATTTGAAGGAAAACTGTGAAATTATAGCTAAATTTAGGTATTATTTTATTTTAATTGCTTTGTAATTTATAATTCCTAATTACACGTGGAAATATTTTTATTGTTTTCCTAAAAACTTTCATCTTTTAGACCCTAACAATTGATCTATTTTGTGATTCTGATAATGAATATTTTCATGATGAGGATTTATGTAAAAATGTCCCAGAATTAGAAGATAACGCGGAATATGAAGGATATTCGACGGAATATTCTGAAAGTAAAGATGGCCTTATTTTAGACGATTCGTCTCGATGATCTGAAAAGATAAAAAGGATTGCATAGATTTGTAAATCAAGTCGTATCATAACGTAATAGAATTTTCTCTAGGACTAACAAGATATCCCACAAGTCGCATAACCACCCAAAAATCATCTTTTGGCATGATAATTATCACTAACAAAATTATAACAATGGCCAATATAGAAGATAGGCGTTTCAATGGAAAAGCTTGGAAAGATGTGGACTATGCTCACATAGAGCCTTATATTGGACTTTTGGTATTGACAGGCGTTTACAGATCTCATAACGAATCACTGAAAAGTTTGCGGGACGAAGTACATGGTAGGCCGATTTTTAGTGCCGTCATGTCTCATGAAAGATTTTATAAAATTACAGGAGTTTTAATATTTGACAATAGTGATGACAGAAAAAAGCACAGGAAAGGTGACAGATTGGCACCCATACGCGTTGTTTGGGATTTTTGGGTGGAAAATTTGCAGAAGTAATACACCCAAGATGAAAATGTATCTATAGATGAACAGTTAGAAGCGTCTAGGAAGATGCCCCTTCAATCAGTATAATACGGGGATCAAAATTTGGATTTTATGTGATGGTCCATCTGCGTATGCATCTATTTATAAGTAAAGTAAAACCTAGATAATTAGAAACTCTCTAGTTCAAAATTTCTGTATAATTCGAAATTTCTTTTAATTTAAAGAACCAATAGGCAAATTTCATACCTGGATAATTCGAAAACCTTGATAGTTCGTAATTCGAAAAAGAGCAATATGCTAATAATATTTGTGCTTAAATAATTCGAAAAAGTATAAAAAAATTATGTTCGTAAAGATTATGCGTTTGCGAACACAACCATTTCCTCTCCTCACCTCGATCCTTCTCTACGATGTTGTTACTACCCTCGCCAACGTTCTCTTCTTTTTGGCATAGGTCAAGAGTTGAATGATTTCACGCTCCTATCTACGCATGCACGCTGGCACGCAAGATGGCACGCAAGCTGGCATGCAAGTTGACACGCAGGCAGGCACGCACGCTGGCAAGCACGCTGCCACGCTCGCTGGCACGCACGCTGCAACGCACGCTGCCACGCACGCTGCCACGCACGCTGCCACGCACGCTGCAACGCAGGCTGTCAGGCACGCTGCCACGCACGCTGCCACGCACGCTGCCACGCACGCTGCCAGGCACGCTGCCACGCACGCTGCCACGCACGCTGCCTCGCACGCTGCCTCGCACGCTGCCACGCTCGCTGCCACGCACGCTGCCACGCACGATGCCACGCACGCTGCCACGCACGATGCCACGCACGCTGCCACGCACGCTGCCACGCACGCTGGCACGCACGCTACCACGCACGCTGCCACGCACGCTACCACGCACGCTTCCACGCACGTTGCCACGCACGCTGCCACGCACGATGCCACGCACGCTGCCACGCACGATGCCACGCACGCTGCCACGCACGCTTTCACGCCCATCACCACCGGAGGATCCGCCAAAAGACCGAGACGGACGATAAACAATACGGATTGGTCAAAAGCGAACTAAGGAATGTTCGAAGAAATCATCGCCGAAGGATTACTCCCTGCAGAGAGACCTAAGACAACCACTGAGGTAGACAATGCAATAGATACAATAAACAATATTATTTAACAGGCTGCGGACGAATGCACCCCAAGGAAGAAATTCGACGTAAAAAAACGCCTCTGCTTAAGAACGTCGTCGCCCTCATCAAGGAAAACGGGAGGATTTACCGATAATTCGAAAAGAGGAAGGACCCAGCATTAAAAACCGTTTGAAACAGGAACCAGGCCAACATCTAAAGAAATGTAAATGATTATAAAAACGGTTTATGGCAGAAAACTGGCGCGTGTCTAGATTTCAGGTACAACAAAAGGTTCTAGGACCGATTCGAAGGCTTCTCGGGAGCCTATACGACAAGAAGAATCCCACCTAGATCACGAGGGGAAAAGCCTCTGCACGGAGGAAAAAAAGCGGAGGAATTCTTACGCGTGCCTTATGAAATACACACGCCGACCGACGATCCAAGGTTCGACGAGAAATTTCACAGAGAATACATAGAGGTAATGCAGAACATTATACCTACTTTAATCCCCACTGATATCAGCGATGAAACCGTGGATGGAATCATCGACGACGACCTGAAAGAAGCCATAGCCAGCGCGATGAATTCTGCTCCTCGACCTCCTGGACGATAACGTGCAACAAACGCACGTCAGGTATTTCCCCACGCTTAAAAAATTCCTCCTAATGATTTATAATTCCTGCTTCTCCATGGGTTGCTACCCAAAACAATGTAGAAACGCGCACACCATCATGCTCCTGAAACGGGGGAAAAACGCGAAAATTTATCGCCCTATCAACCTTACGAGCGTCCTGGGAAAGATGCTGGAAAAAGTGGTCGTGAAATAACTCACGGCCATCCTAGACGAGGCGGCATCCTCCCAGACCATCAATACGGATTCCTAGCGAACAGGACAACCACGGATCTACTGAGGCTGCTCACCAACACGGCGGCAAAAGAAATCAACAAAAGACGGTGCACGGCCGCGATCTTTATGGAGATCGAAAGGGCATTCGACAAACCCGGTAATGACGGGCTATCCATAAAAATCTCCCTAATTCCCGACATCCCACCCAACTTATCCCGCTACCAATACTCATTTATCTCCGAACGACATGCAAGACTGAAAGTAGGTGGCACACTGTCCAATCCCTTCCGCATTCAATCCGGCGAGCCCCAAGGAACGGTATTATCGACGTTCCTTTTTATTCTGTATTGCGCTGACATGCCTTCTCCCGCTCTTCCACAGGTGACCCTCGCGCAGTACGCAGACGACACGGCGCTGTGGGCCACGGCACGCAAGTCTGACACCGCAGCACGTTACCTACGATAGGACTTCCGGCGGCTCGAGGAGTGAATGAGAAAGTGCCGCCTTCGGCCAAACCCAGAAAAATCGATCCTGATGACCTTTACTAACGAAGGGGGGGAACAAGGAGGTCCGCAGAAACCGATTTCCGTCATCCTTTGGGGGAAAAGTGTCGGCCTGCAGAAAGAGGGGAAATGCCTCGGTGTTACCCTCGATCTCCACCTGACGTTCGCCACCCATCTGAGAAACGTAATATCCACCATAACCAGGCGCAGCAACCTTTTCCGAATTGCCCCTGCTTCCGCCAAAGAAGAAAAAGAAATAGACGGCGCTAGTCCAACGAAAGCATGTATATATATTTCTATTATTTATATATATTCAAACCTATTTGAACCTTGTTATATTTTGCTATATTCAATTTAACTCTTACGCATTACAAAATGTTATTTGAAGAGGCCTTTTGCATAAACAGGGTATTTTCCGATCTGGCCATGTGTAAAACAATTGAAAATGTAAAGGGTATGAAAATGAAATATGTATGGCTTATCAGAAAATAAAAACAATATTGACTTTGACACGAGTATGTGACAGTTATTTTGTGGGTGCTCTAACTCAAAAACCAATAATCAGGTTAACGCGAAATTTTATATTTAAGATGTTTTTGAAAGTCGCAAGATCTGATTAGTTCTTAGTAAAAATCGGTCACTCGAAGGTGGGTGTTTACTCTCGTCACTCATCCGTTACTTTGAAATATTTGCTTTAATATTTGATAAATGGAAAAATATACTGGAATAAAAGCTGTAGTAAATATAATTTACTTCTACTTTGTTTGAATCATTTGTCCATCGTTATATATAGACGTTTCCTACAGAGGAGGATGTAACATGCATATCACATATATATATATATATATATATATATATATATGTATATATATATATATATATATATATACATCATAGGAGACAATTATTTAAACAAATTTTCAAGGTTTATGTACTTCCGAATGTGCTACGGAGCTGAAATTTTTTTAGAGGTATGCTTTATAAAAAACGAAAAAGCAATTATAAAAATTTTGATCTTTTAATTTCTTTGGCAGTTAAAAATTCTTAAAATTCAAAAAAATAGGTAAATGCTTAGACACTACGGGGCAAGTTAGAGGGCTGAAATTTTGAAACTACTTATATTTTAGTCTATGTAACCGATTAAATATTTCAGTGTATTCATGAAGTTCTTTCTGCGGCCGTTAACAATTATTATTTAAATTTAAACAATTAGAAAAATATTATTTCACTTCTAAAAGTGATCAAACTTCAAAAATTGGCAGAAATGTGAACCATTAGTACACCATAATGGAAAAAGTATACAATTCTTAAAATTTCAAAGTATGGGGATTGTTTTAACCTATTATTTTGACATAAGGGAAAAACAAAAATCGCTGTGGAGGTGGAATTTTTTTAATTTAGAAAATAATTGCAATGATGAAATATCTGTCTGAAAAATGAATGTTTTTTCAAGGCGCGAAGATATGCTTCTACTAGTATACTTGTACTAGTTTCCGCGAACTTGACGTCCGATAGAATCAGATGTAATGCTCATTAGCAGAGCACTCTTCCGCTAGTTGGTTCTGATTATGTTCAAGAATTTTCGACGCTGTTTGAACGACGGTAACAAAACTAAACAAATATTCAATTACTATTGATATTCATTTCATGATGTCATATGTGGAAGTTAAAATTGCTGAATTTTTTAAGGTCTTTGAGGACATATCCTGGGAAATATTAATTTTTCCCCGTCATATTGACGGGCTTTTATAGTTTTTATATTAGGGGTACTAGTGTTTGCTAGTAATATAATAGTTTTGGTCACGAAATTCGTAGTGAAAGGTGCGTGAATTATGCGAGTAAGTACAGTAATACTGTCACTGCCATTAAAGTAATTTCGAGTGCCATGGGATAGATCCAGATAGTCACATGACATGAGTAGATTGGAGTACAAATTCGGCCGTAAAGTATATCTGTTGATTAAATAGGGAAATTTCCGCCGTCGTAGCTGTAGGATAATAAAACGCAGTAATATTCTTCCCTTGCTCATAACGTAAAATATATCGTGGCACATCATGGACTTTATCGCGGCACACCGGTTGCGAAGCCTTTCCGTTTCAGCACAATTTTAGAAGCGCACATACGAATCTCTTGACGCAACAGTTTTACAAAGTGAAATAATTACATGAATCAATTTGTGGGTAATTTTTATTTAAAATATTTTAATTTGAAGTTCTTATCATTTATATTTTACGAGAAATTTGACTTGACAAACCGCGTCTTAGTGAGGTGTCTTCTGAGGTCTTAATTAAAGTTTTTCAGCTCCCTAGCTTGCACCCTAGTACTGAAACATTTATCTATTTGTTAACATTTTAGGAATTTTTTTACATCCAAATTAATTAATATATCAGAATTTCATAACCCCTATTCGGTTATTTTTAGATTTCTACTATTACCAACGTCAGATTTGTTGCACATTCAGAAGTACATAAACATTAAATGTTTGTTTAAACATTTGCGATATTTCTAAGCCGATAGATTTAGTCACCTCGGCCACCAGATCCTAGCGTTGGCGCTGCGATAAATGTTTATTTGAATTCTCGTTGGAAGATAAACGAGTCCATCTTAGCAACGAGATTAAACAAACTATTGTAATTGTTGATGGTGTAATAGAAGTTTATTTTAATGTGGATTTTATTGATACTAACATTCCTACGTTTTTTGAAGGGATATTTCTGTTAATTATTATAAGTTTTTATTTATCGTTATTATTATTGTTGGTATGTTTATATTTATATCTTAAAAACTTTTTATATTTATTTTTTTAAGGTTATTGTAAAAACCTTTTCCCTATGAGTTTCATTTAAAATTACATCCGGAAAATCGAGGTACATGTAAACTTTTGATTAATTTTATTATTATTATTAAATTCTTATTGTTCCTCTTATAATATTGCCTTGTACGATACATGTATTTTATTATTGTTAAATTATAATCACATTCGTATTGCTTTACTATTAATAATCCTTGAAGCGATCTTCTCGGAATAGATTACAATGAAAATTCATTTGAAAACTACTTTAGATAATTTTATTCTTTGGAACTGTTCACTCGCCTCTTTTTTTACTTTAGATGAAATCTTTTATAATTATAGACCTTTAAGATCAGTTGTTCCTACATTATTCTAAAAGCCCTCACATTAAATATCATATTCCTTTTTTTCACTATTTAAGATAGGTAATACTGTTTTAAAGGATTTTAATTTGAACATATTTAAATAAAACTTTTTAAAGTGTCGCGTTGTAGTTTAGCAATTCATCAGCTAACTATGCTTATACAGTGCTTTTATATGGACGGTTGATTTGATGTTAGGAAAAGAACAATTTATTATTTTTGTCATTTAAGTTAGGTCACTATAATTTGAAATATTCAACAGTTTCACTGCTACTAGTATTAAAAACTGAATTTCTCTGCACTAGCAGTCTATTTTCGTTGATTTTACGTAATAGGAATTTATAAGTCAGTATTGATATCTATGAAACAAAAGATACTATCGAACCTCTTACTACTTATTTACAAAACATTCTTACAGTTCTCTACTTCTGTCTGCTATTCTCACAACTACAAAAAGATTAACGGTTAAATACGGATACCCCCACGTCTCTCAAGACCTGGTAGACACTTTTGCAACTCATGAAAACAGAAAGGTTATCATAATTATATTATAGGTTTTATTGAGATTAAAGTATAAAATATATAAAAACTGCTTGTAATAATTCATTTTTATATCTTGACTTGTTATTTTTACGTTTGACTACCAACTAGCAATGGACAGTTGGTCCAGATATATTAGCGTGTGAACAGTAACATTTAACTAATTAGCTTATTTTAAAAAATACGTGCAAAAGGTAAAGATAGAAAGTGACATTCTTTTTTAGCATTTTTAACCTGATATTGCTCTTCGAGAAAAAGAAACAAAATTGTCACTTCCACAAATTTATTCGGCACGAAAGGTTTCACTACGAACATAGTATCATTAGGTGATAAAATATAAATACAGTTCCATATATATAGGGAAAAAAGGGTGAGAGGGGCAGAGTAGGGGTAACATAGAAAACGAATGGAAGGTAAATAAATAAACGGTTAGGAAAAGGAAGGGGTTGGAAAGGAAGATGAAAGGAAAATAAAGTTATAAAATGTTACTAAAACTTGGTAAAAGGGGCCAAAGACGACAATGTTGATACAAAGTATTTAAAAAATATTTGGTAAGCAAAATTGAGAAGAATGATTGCGGAAAAGATATACATTTAAGAGAAACAGGTCTTCACAAATAATTATCTCTAGCTGTTCATGAGCATCCTATTTGCGACCTTAATTTTCAAAGCGGAGGAATTTAGGATTGAAGGAACTATGATGACTGAGGTTTAAAAGATGTTTCGCAAATTGAGAATTCAAATTATTTAAACGGAAGCACTTAATCCTCTTGTCAAAACTCCTCCGCCAGAATTAAGAAGGTTAACTTATAAATTGTTGATATAAATGTTGGCAAGGAGAGGGGAAAGTGGGGGCACCATCGCGAGATTATGCGTATGTTTAAAAAAATTACACTAAAGAAAAAATATGTTTTGTTCAGAATATGCTACAAGTAAGTTAGGAAACTCAGTTATCAAAAATTGATTGACATCTGCTTTGGAAACCATATCTACAACCAAATCTACGAGTTCTTTAACGGGAGCAGATGTAAAAAGGTAAAAAATATCAAAAGAGACAAATTTTCAATTGTTGTGGAAAATCTTTACTTGGAAGGTGGGCGTCAACTCTATGGAAATTTTAATACCAAATTTTGGACTAAAATGAGAATAATGACGAAGAAGTGTATTGAGTTTAAAGGCGAGTTTATGGGCAGGCGCAGAGGTACTGGAGACAACAGCACTAGTAGGGCAATCCTTTTTGTGAAGTTTTGTTAAACCATGAAGTCTAAGGGAAAAGGGGTGCACCACTTATAAGTTGTGTTTGACTTTAGGAGTGAAAAGAAAAGAAGTCGAAGAAATAGTTTTTTGGATCCCAAATTGATAATTCGAGAGAGGGTTTTTTTTCAAAAGCGAAATATTTTTGTTTCGAATGAAATCATAACATTTCTCCAAATAAACGTCTCTGTCCATCACCACCATGCCATTAACTTTATCAGTCTTTTGGACAATCATATTGTTTTAACACTTGGAAGTAAGGCGGGAGAGTGTGAGCGGGATAGTGGTTTGGGTCGAGGAACATTGAGAAAGGAAGAAATTTTACAAGCAAAAACGTGCTTAAACGAATGAGATTCTTTTTGTAGGGCCAAATCACAATCGACGACTAGATTCTTACACACACGTGTAGATAAATGGAGGCTAGGGGCGAATTTCAGGCCTAAGTTAAACTCGTTCAAAATAGAAACACAATTGGATAAATTGGTGGGTGGAACTTGTGGTCACTGAGTTTAGAAGGACTGGAATCACTACACTGCACTGATTTTGAGGAAAGAGCAGCCAGTTTTTTCCTAAGGGTAGAGAGCTTGGCAAAACCAATCTCACTTACACGTTGTCTGACACTGTCATCAAATGTTGACCATTCCAGCCAATGGAGAGCGTGGAACAATTCAGAATTCCACACGGTTGAGCCTGACCTCATTCTTGGTACTGATAATGCTCTATTGATTTATTTTACAATTTTCATCTATCATAGATAAACTATGAGCTACAAGTCGTATTTATGGTATGAGAATTTCTTGGAATGACTAACACATACTGAAGCATTTCCTGAGAATATACGAGTAATCAATTCGGTACGTGAACTTTGGGAAACTTGCCTGCATTAGTCCTGGTTTGGATTTCTTGTTCTTATCTTAATGGTTGGATATTCGTGGCTAAAATCAAGTATCAGAAGGCTACCATTTGAGTTTATTTCGGTTCTTTGTTAAGTCTTGGAATTTTTCTTGCAGTTCCTTAAATATTTATTATCATTTAACCTATTTGGAAGTTTTAGAAATATTACAAGTATGGAGAAAGTCATGTGATGGCCATATCAGAATTTTGTCGTATATAGTACTAAATCGATGAACAGGAAGTTAAACAAAATATATGGATTTCTTGGAAATAAATGAATTACGCTCCTTCTGTTGGTGACACGTTTGTCGTTTGCCATATTTTGACTCATAATACAAATATAAGCGTTCCAATAACAATCTATCAGTTTTGAATTCTCACTGTGAGATTGAAAACTTATTTGAAGGAAAACTGTGAAATTATAGCTAAACTTAGGTATTATTTTATTTTAATTGCTTTGTAATTTATAATTCCTAATTACACGTGGAAATATTTTTATTGTTTTCCTAAAAACTTTCATCTTTTAGACCCTAACAATTGATCTATTTTGTGATTCTGATAATGAATATTTTCATGATGAGGATTTATGTAAAAATGTCCCAGAATTAGAAGATAACGCGGAATATGAAGGATATTCGACGGAATATTCTGAAAGTAAGGATGGCCTTATTTTAGACGATTCGTCTCGATGATCTGAAAAGATAAAAAGGATTGCATAGATTTGTAAATCAAGTCGTATCATAACGTAATAGAATTTTCTCTAGGACTAACAAGATATCCCACAAGTCGCATAACCACCCAAAAATCATCTTTTGGCATGATAATTATCACTAACAAAATTATAACAATGGACAATATAGAAGATAGGCGTTTCAATGGAAAAGCTTGGAAAGATGTGGACTATGCTCACATAGAGCCTTATATTGGACTTTTGGTATTGACAGGAGTTTACAGATCTCATAACGAATCACTGAAAAGTTTGCGGGACGAAGTACATGGTAGGCCGATTTTTAGTGCCGTCATGTCTCTTGAAAGATTTTATAAAATTACAGGAGTTTTAATATTTGACAATAGTGATGACAGAAAAAAGCACAGGAAAGGTGACAGATTGGCACCCATACGCGTTGTTTGGGATTTTTGGGTGGAAAATTTGCAGGAAGTAATAAACCCAAGATGAAAATGTATCTATAGATGAACAGTTAGAAGCGTCTAGGAAGATGCCCCTTCAATCAGTATAATACGGGGATCAAAATTTGGATTTTATGTGATGGTGCATCTGCGTATGCATACAATTTGCAAGTAAAGTAAAACCTAGATAATTAGAAACTCTCTAGTTCAAAATTTCTGTATAATTCGAAATTTCTTTTAATTTGAAGAACCAATAGGCAAATTTCATACCTGGATAATTCGAAAACCTTGATAATTCGTAATTCGAAAAGGAGCAATATGCTCATAATATTTGTGCCTAAATAGTTCGAAAAAGTATAAAAAAATTATGTTCGTAAAGATTATGCGTTTGCGAACACAACCATTTCTTCTCATCCCCTCGATCCTTCTCTACGATGTTGTTACTACCCTCGCCAACGTTCTCTTCTTTTTGGCATAGGTCAAGAGTTGAATGATTTCACGCTCCTATCTACGAATGCACGCTGGCACGAAAGATGGCACGCAAGCTGGCACGCAAGTTGGCACGCAGGAAGGCACGCACGCTGGCACGCACGCTGCCACGCACGCTGCCACGCACGCTGCAACGCACGCTGCCACGCACGCTGCCACGCACGCTGCCACGCACGCTGCAACGCACGCTGCCACGCACGCTGCCACGCACGCTGCCACGCACGCTGCCTCGCACGCTGCCTCGCACGCTGCCACGCACGATGCCACGCACGCTGGCACGCACTCTGCCACGCACGCTGCCACGCACGATGCCACGCACGCTGGCACGCACGCCTCCACGCACGCTGCAACGCACGCTGCCACGCACGCTGCCACGCACGCTGCCACGCACGCTGCCACGCACGATGCCACGCACGCTGACACGCCCATCACCACCGGAGGATCCGCCAAAAGACCGAGACGGACGATAAACAATACGGATTGGTCAAAAGCGAACTAAGGAATGTTCGAAGAAATCATCGCCGAAGGATTACTCCCTGCAGAGAGACCTAAGACAACCACTGAGGTAGACAATGCAATAGATACAATAAACAATATTATTTAACAGGCTGCGGACGAATGCACCCCAAGGAAAAAATTCGACGTAAAAAAACGCGCCTGCTTAAGAACGTCGTCGCCCTCATCAAGGAAAACTGGAGGATTTACCGATAATTCGAAAAGAGGAAGGACCCAGCATTAAAAACCGTTTGAAACAGGAACCAGGCCAACATCTAAAGAAAGGTAAATGATTATAAAAACTTGCGCGTGTCTTGATTTCAGGTACAGCTAAAGGTTCTAGGACCGATTCTAAGGTTTCTCGGGAGCCTATACGACAAGAAGAATCTCACCTAGATCACGACGGGAAAAGCCTCTGCACGGAGGAAAAAAAGCGGAGGAATTTTTACGCGTGCCTTATGAAATACACACGCCGACCGACGATCCAAGGTTCGACGAGAAATTTCACAGAGAATACATAGAGGTAATGCAGAACATTATACCTAACTTAATCCCCACAGATATCAGCGAGGAAACCGAGGATGGAATCATCGACGACGACCTGAAAGAAGCCATAGCCAGCACGATGAATTCTGCTCCTCGACCTCCTGGACGATAACGTGCAACAAACGCACGTCAGGTATTTCCCCACGCTTAAAAAATTCCTCCTAATGATTTATAATTCCTGCTTCTCCATGGGTTGCTACCCAAAACAATGTAGAAACGCGCACACCATCATGCTCCTGAAACGGGGGAAAAACGCGAAAATTTATCGCCCTATCAACCTTACGAGCGTCCTGGGAAAGATGCTGGAAAAAGTGGTCGTGAAATAACTCACGGCCATCCTAGACGCAGGCGGCATCCTCCCAGACCATCAATACGGATTCCTAGCGAACAGGACAACCACGGATCTACTGAGGCTGCTCACCAACACGGCGGCAGAAGAAATCGACAAAAGAGAGTGCACGGCCGCGATCTTCATGGAGATCGAAAGGGCATTCGACAAACCTGGTAATGACGGGCTATCCATAAAAATCTCCCTAATTCCCGACATCCTACCCAACTTATCCCGCTACCAATACTCATTTATCTCCGAACGACATGCAAGACTCAAAGTAGGTGGCACACTGTCCAATCCCTTCCGCATTCAATCCGGCGAGCCCCAAGGAACGGTATTATCGACGTTCCTATTTATTCTGTATTGCGCTGACATGCCTTCTCCCGCTCTTCCACAGGTGACCCTCGCGCAGTACGCAGGCGACACGGTGCTGTGGGCCACGGCACGCAAGTCTGACACCACAGCACGTTACCTACCATAGGACTTCCGGCGGCTCGAGGATGAATGAGAAAGTGGCGCCTTCGGCCAAACTCAGAAAAATCGATCCTGATGACCTTCACTAACGAAGGGGGGGAACAAGGAGGTCCGCAGAAACCGATTCCCGTCACCCTTTGGGGGAAAAGTGTCGGCCTGCAGAAAGAGGGGAAATGCCTCGGTGTTACCCTCGATCTCCACCTGACGTTCGCCACCCATCTGAGAAACTTAATATCCACCATAACCAGGCGCAGCAACCTTTTCCGGATTGCCCCTGCTGCCGCCAAAGAAGAAAAAGAAATAGACGGCGCTAGTCCAACGAAAGCATATATATTTATTTCTATTATTTATATTTATTCAAACCTATTTGAACCTTGTTATATTTTGCTATATTCAATTTAACTCTTACGCATTACAAAATGTTATTTGAAGAGGCCTTTTGCATAAACAGGGTATTTTCCGATCTGGCCATGTGTAAAACAATTGAAATGTAAAGGGTATGAAAATGAAATATGTATGGCTTATCAGAAAATAAAAACAAAATTGACTTTGACACGAGTATGTGACAGTTATTTTGTGGGTGCTCTAACTCAAAAACCAATAATCAGGTTAACGCGAAATTTTATATTTAAGATGTTTTTGAAAGTCGCAAGATCTGATTAGTTCTTAGTGAAAATCGGTCACTCGAAAGTGGGTGTTTACTCTCGTCACTCATCCGTTATTTTGAAATATTTGCTTTAATATTCGATAAATGGAAAAATATCCTGGAATAAAAGCTGTAGTAAATATAATTTACTTCTACTTTGTTTGAATCATTTGTCCATCATTATATATCGACGATTCCTACAGAGGAGGATGTAACATGCATATCACGTATATATATATATATATATATATATATATATATATATATATATATATATCATAGGAGACAATTATTTAAACAAATTTTCAAGGTTTATGTACTTCCGAATGTGCTACGGAGCTGAAATTTTTTTAGAGGTATGCTTTATAAAAAAACGAAAAAGCAATTATAAAAATTTTGATCTTTTAATTTCTTTGGCAGTTAAAAATTCTTAAAATTCAAAAAAATAGGTAAATGCTTAGACACTACGGGGCAAGTTAGAGGGCTGAAATTTTGAAACTACTTATATTTTAGTCTATGTAACCGATTAAATATTTCAGTGTATTCATGAAGTTCTTTCTGCGGCCGTTAACAATTATTATTTAAATTTAAACAATTAGAAAAATATTATTTCACTTCTAAAAGTGATCAAACTTCAAAAATTGGCAGAAATGTGAACCATTAGTACACCATAATGGAAAAAGTATACAATTCTTAAAATTTCAAAGTATGGGGATTGTTTTAACCTATTATTTTGACATAAGGGAAAAACAAAAATCGCTGTGGAGGTGGAATTTTTTTAATTTAGAAAATAATTGCAATGA
This sequence comes from Tanypteryx hageni, assembly GCA_028673005.1. Classification (NCBI taxonomy): domain Eukaryota; kingdom Metazoa; phylum Arthropoda; class Insecta; order Odonata; family Petaluridae; genus Tanypteryx; species Tanypteryx hageni. Next base: position 235,965,054 of record CM054112.1, on the reverse strand, counting down.
TGAAATATCTGTCTGAAAAATGAATGCTTTTCAAGGCGCGAAGATATGCTTCTACTAGTATACTTGTACTAGTTTCCGCGAACTTGACGTCCGATAGAATCAGATGTAATGCTCATTAGCAGAGCACTCTTTCGCTAGTTGGTTCTGATTATGTTCAAGAATTTTCGACGCTGTTTGAACGACGGTTACAAAACTAAACAAATATTCAATTACTATTGATATTCATTTCATGATGTCATATGTGGAAGTTAAAATTGCTGAATTTTTTAAGGTCTTTGAGTACATATCCTGGGAAATATAAATTTTTCCCCGTCATATTGACGGGCTTTTATAGTTTTTATATTAGGGGTAGTAGTGTTTGCTAGTAATATAATAGTTTTGGTCACGAAATTCGTAGTGAAAGGTGCGTGAATTATGCGAGTAAGTACAGTAATACTGTCACTGCCATTAAAGTAATTTCGAGTGCCATGGGATAGATCGAGATAGTCACATGACATGAGTAGATTGGAGTACAAATTCGGCCGTAAAGTATCTCTGTTGATTAAATAGGGAAATTTCCGCGGTCGTAGCTGTAGGATAATAAAACGCAGTAATATTCTTCCCTTGCTCATAACGTAAAATACATCGTGGTACATCATGGACTTTATCGCCGCACACCGGTTGCGAAGCCTTTCCGTTTCAGCACAATTTTAGAAGCGCACATACGAATCTCTTGACGCAACAGTTTTACAAGTTGAAATAATTACATGAATCAATTTGTGGGTATTTTTTATTTAAAATATTTTAATTTGAAGTTCTTATCATTTATATTTTACGAGAAATTTGACTTGAAAAACCGCGTCTTAGTGAGGCGTCTTCTGAGGTCTTAATTAAAGTATTTCAGTTCCCTAGCTTGCACCCTAGTACTAAAACATCTATTTGTTAACATTTTAGGAATTTTTTTACATCCAAATTAATTAATATATCAGATTTTCATAACCCCTATTCGGTTATTTTTAGATTTCTACTATTACCAACGTCAGATTTGTTGCACATTCAGAAGTACATAAACATTAAATGTTTGTTTAAACATTTGCGATATTTCTAAGCCGATAGATTTAGTCACCTCGGCCACCAGATCCTTGCGTTGGCGCTGCGATAAATGTTTATTTGAATTCTCGTTGGAAGATAAACGCGTCCATCTTAGCAACGAGATTAACAAACTATTGTAATTGTTGATGGTGTAATAGAATTTTATTTTAACGTGGATTGTATTGATACTAGCATTCCTACGTTTTTTGAAGGGATATTTCTGTTAATTATTATAAGTTTTTATTTATCGTTATTATTATTGTTGGTATGTTTATATTTATATCTTAAAAACTTTTTATATTTATTTTTTTAAGGTTATTGTAAAAACCTTTTCTCTATGAGTTTCATTTAAAATTACATCCGGAAAATCGAGGTACATGTAAACTTTTGATTAATTTTATTATTATTAATAAATTCTTATTGTTCCTCTTATAATATTGCCTTGTACGATACATGTATTTTATTATTGTTAAATTATAATCACATTCGTATTGCTTTACTATTAATAATCCTTGAAGCGATCTTCTCGGAATAGATTACAATGAAAATTCATTTGAAAACTACTTTAGATAATTTTATTCTTTGGAACTGTTCACTCGCCTCTTTTTTTACTTTAGATGAAATCTTTTATAATTATAGACCTTTAAGATCAGTTGTTCCTACATTATTCTAAAAGCCCTCACATTAAATATCATATTCCTTTTTTTCACTATTTAAGATAGGTAATACTGTTTTAAAGGATTTTAATTTGAACATATTTAAATAAAATTTTTTAAAGTGTCGCGTTGTAGTTTAGCAATTCATCAGCTAACTATGCTTATACAGTGCTTTTATATGGACGGTTGATTTGATGTTAGGAAAAGAACAATTTATTATTTTTGTCATTTAAGTTAGGTCACTATAATTTGAAATATTCAACAGTTTCACTGCTACTAGTATTAAAAACTGAATTTCTCTGCACTAGCAGTCTATTTTCGTTGATTTTACGTAATAGGAATTTATAATTCAGTATAGATATCTATGAAACAAAAGATACTATCGAACCTCTTACTACTTATTTACAAAACATTCTTACAGATCTCTACTTCTGTCTGCTATTCTCACAACTGCAAAAAGATTAACGGTTAAATACGGATACCCCCACGTCTCTCAAGACCTGGTAGACACTTTTGCAACTCATGAAAACAGAAAGGTTATCATAATTATATTATAGGTTTTATTGAGATTAAAGTATAAAATATATAAAAACTGCTTGTAATAATTCATTTTTATATCTTGACTTGTTATTTTTACGTTTGACTACCAACTAGCAATGGACAGTTGGTCCAGATATATTAGCGTGTGAACAGTAACATTTAACTAATTAGCTTATTTTAAAAAATACGTGCAAAAGGTAAAGATAGAAAGTGACATTCTTTTTTAGCATTTTTAACCTGATATTGCTCTTCGAGAAAAAGAAACAAAATTGTCACTTCCACAAATTTATTCGGCACGAAAGGTTTCACTACGATCATAGTATCATTAGGTGATAAAATATAAATACAGTTCCATATATATAGGGAAAAAAGGGTGAGAGGGGCAGAGTAGGGGTAACATAGAAAACGAATGGAAGGTAAATAAATAAACGGTTAGGAAAAGGAAGGGGTTGGAAAGGAAGATGAAAGGAAAATAAAGATATAAAATGTTACTAAAACTTGGTAAAAGGGGCCAAAGACGACAATGTTGATACAAAGTATTTAAAAAATATTTGGTAAGCAAAATTGAGAAGAATGATTGCGGAAAAGATATACATTTAAGAGAAACAGGTCTTCACAAATAATTATCTCTAGCTGTTCATGAGCATCCTATTTGCGACCTTAATTTTCAAAGCGGAGGAATTTAGGATTGAAGGAACTATGATGACTGAGGTTTAAAAGATGTTTCGCAAATTGAGAATTCAAATTATTTAAACGGAAGCACTTAATCCTCTTGTCAAAACTCCTCCGCCAGAATTAAGAAGGTTAACTTATAAATTGTTGATATAAATGTTGGCAAGGAGAGGGGAAAGTGGGGGCACCATCGCGAGATTATGCGTATGTTTAAAAAAATTACACTAAAGAAAAAATATGTTTTGTTCAGAATATGCTACAAGTAAGTTAGGAAACTCAGTTATCAAAAATTGATTGACATCTGCTTTGGAAACCATATCTACAACCAAATCTACGAGTTCTTTAACGGGAGCAGATGTAAAAAGGTAAAAAATATCAAAAGAGACAAATTTTCAATTGTTGTGGAAAATCTTTACTTGGAAGGTGGGCGTCAACTCTATGGAAATTTTAATACCAAATTTTGGACTAAAATGAGAATAATGACGAAGAAGTGTATTGAGTTTAAAGGCGAGTTTATGGGCAGGCGCAGAGGTACTGGAGACAACAGCACTAGTAGGGCAATCCTTTTTGTGAAGTTTTGTTAAACTATGAAGTCTAAGGGAAAAGGGGTGCACCACTTATAAGTTGTGTTTGACTTTCGGAGTGAAAAGAAAAGAAGTCGAAGAAATAGTTTTTTGGATCCCAAATTGATAATTCGAGAGTGGGTTTTTTTTTTCAAAAGCGAAATATTTTTGTTTCGAATGAAATCATAACATTTCTCCAAATAAACGTCTCTGTCCATCACCACCATGCCATTAACTTTATCAGTCTTTTGGACAATCATATTGTTTTAACACTTGGAAGTAAGGCGGGAGAGTGTGAGCGGGATAGTGGTTTGGGTCGAGGAACATTGAGAAAGGAAGAAATTTTACAAGCAAAAGCGTGCTTAAACGAATGAGATTCTTTTTGTAGGGCCAAATCACAATCGACGACTAGATTCTTACACACACGTGTAGATAAATGTAGGCTAGGGGCGAATTTCAGGCCTAAGTTAAACTCGTTCAAAATAGAAACACAATTGGATAAATTGGTGGGTGGAACTTGTGGTCACTGAGTTTAGAAGGACTGGAATCACTACACTGCACTGATTTTGAGGAAAGAGCAGCCAGTTTTTTCCTAAGGGTAGAGAGCTTGGCAAAACCAATCTCACTTACACGTTGTCTGACACTGTCATCAAATGTTGACCATTCCAGCCAATGGAGAGCGTGGAACAATTCAGAATTCCACACGGTTGAGCCTGACCTCATTCTTGGTACTGATAATGCTCTATTGATTTATTTTACAATTTTCATCTATCATAGATAAACTATGAGCTACAAGTCGTATTTATGGTATGAGAATATCTTGGAATGACTAACACATACTGAAGCATTTCCTGAGAATATACGAGTAATCAATTCGGTACGTGAACTTTGGGAAACTTGCCTGCATTAGTCCTGGTTTGGATTTCTTGTTCTTATCTTAATGGTTGGATATTCGTGGCTAAAATCAAGTATCAGAAGGCTACCATTTGAGTTTATTTCGGTTCTTTGTTAAGTCTTGGAATTTTTCTTGCAGTTCCTTAAATATTTATTATCATTTAACCTATTTGGAAGTTTTAGAAATATTACAAGTATGGAGAAAGTCATGTGATGGCCATATCAGAATTTTGTCGTATATAGTACTAAATCGATGAACAGGAAGTTAAACAAAATATATGGATTTCTTGGAAATAAATGAATTACGCTCCTTCTGTTGGTGACACGTTTGTCGTTTGCCATATTTTGACTCATAATACAAATATAAGCGTTCCAATAACAATCTATCAGTTTTGAATTCTCACTGTGCGATTGAAAACTTATGTGAAGGAAAACTGTGAAATTATAGCTAAATTAGGTATTATTTTATTTTAATTGCTTTGTAATTTATAATTCCTAATTACACGTAAAAAATTTTTTATTGTTTTCCTAAAAACTTTCATCTTTTAGACCCTAACAACTGATCTATTTTGTGATTCTGATAATGAATATTTTCATGATGAGGATTTATGTAAAAATGTCCCAGAATTTGAAGATAACGCGGAATATGAAGGATATTCGACGGAATATTCTGAAAGTAAGGATGGCATTATTTTAGACGATTCGTTTCGATGATCTGAAAAGATAAAAAGGATTGCATAGATTTGTAAATCAAGTCGTATCATAACGTAATAGAATTTTCTCTAGGACTAACAAGATATCCCACAAGTCGCATAACCACCCAAAAATCATCTTTTGGCATGATAATTATCACTAACAAAATTATAGCAATGGCCAATATAGAAGATAGGCGTTTCAATGGAAAAGCTTGGAAAGATGTGGACTATGCTCACATAGAGCCTTATATTGGACTTTTGGTATTGACAGGCGTTTACAGATCTCATAACGAATCACTGAAAAGTTTGCGGGACGAAGTACATGGTAGGCCGATTTTTAGTGCCGTCATGTCTCTTGAAAGATTTTATAAAATTACAGGAGTTTTAATATTTGACAATAGTGATGACAGAAAAAAGCACAGGAAAGGTGACAGATTGGCACCCATACGCGTTGTTTGGGATTTTTGGGTGGAAAATTTGCAGAAGTAATACACCCAAGATGAAAATGTATCTATAGATGAACAGTTAAAAGCGTCTAGGAAGATGCCCCTTCAATCAGTACAATACGGGGATCAAAATTTGGATTTTATGTGAAGGTGCATCTGCGTATGCATACAATTTGCAAGTAAAGTAAAACCTAGATAATTAGAAACTCTCTAGTTCAAAATTTCTGTATATTAGAAATTTCTTTTAATTTGAAGACCCAATAGGCAAATTTCATACCTGGATAATTCGAAAACCTTGATAATTCGTAATTCGAAAAAGAGAAATATGTTTATAATATTTGTGCCTAAATAATTCGAAAAAGTATAAAAAAATTATGTTCGTAAATATTATGCGTTTCCGAACACAACCATTTCCTCTCATCCCCTCGATCCTTCTCTACGATGTTGTTACTACCCTCGCCAACGTTCTCTACTTTTTGGCATAGGTCAAGAGTTGAATGATTTCACGCTCCTATCTACGCATGCACGCTGGCACGCAAGATGGCACGCAAGCTGGCACGCAAGTTGGCACGCAGGCAGGCACGCACGCTGGCACGCACGCTGCCACGCACGCTGCCACGCACGCTGCCACGCACGCTGCCACGCACGCTGCCACGCACGCTGCCACGCACGATGCCACGCACGATGCCACGCACGATGCCACGCACGCTGGCACGCACGCTGGCACGCACGCTACCACGCACGCTGCCACGCACGCTGCCACGCTCGCTTCCACGCACGTTGCCACGCACGCTGCCACGCACGATGCCACGCACGCTGCCACGCACGATGCCACGCACGATGCCACGCACGCTGCCACGCCCATCACCACCGGAGGATCCGCCAAAAGACCGAGACGGACGATAAACAATACGGATTGGTCAAAAGCGAACTAAGGAATGTTCGAAGAAATCATCGCCGATGGATTACTCCCTGCAGAGAGACCTAAGACAACCACTGAGGTAGACAATGCAATAGATACAATAAACAATATTATTTAACAGGCTGCGGACAAATGCACCCAAAGGAAGAAATTCGACGTAATAAAAACGCCTCTGCTTAAGTACGTCGTCGCCCTCATCAAGGAATACTGGAGGATTTACCGATAATTCGAAAAGAGGAAGGACCCAGCATTAAAAACCGTTTGAAACAGGAACCAGGCCAACATCTAAAGAAAGGTAAATGATTATAAAAACGGTTTATGGCAGAAAACTTGCGCGTGTCTAGATTTCAGGTACAGCATAAGTTTCTAGGACCGATTCTAAGGCTTCTCGGGAGCCTATACGACAAGAAGAATCCCACCTAGATCACGACGGGAAAAGCCTCTCCACGGAGGAAAAAAAGCGGAGGAATTCTTACGCGTGCCTTATGAAATACACACGCCGACCGACGATCCAAGGTTCGACGAGAAATTTCACAGAGAATACATAGAGGTAATGCAGAACATTATACCTAACTTAATCCCCACAGATATCAGCGAGGAAACCGAGGATGGAATCATCGACGACGACCTGAAAGAAGCCATAGCCAGCGCGATGAATTCTGCTCCTCGACCTCCTGGACGATAACGTGCAACAAACGCACGTCAGGTATTTCCCCACGCTTAAAAAATTCCTCCTAATGATTTATAATTCCTGCTTCTCCATGGGTTGCTACCCAAAACAATGTAGAAACGCGCACACCATCATGCTCCTGAAACGGGGGAAAAACGCGAAAATTTATCGCCCTATCAACCTCACGAGCGTCCTGGGAAAGATGCTGGAAAAAGTGGTCGTGAAATAGCTCACGGCCATCCTAGACGCAGGCGGCATCCTCCCAGACCATCAATACGGATTCCTAGCGAACAGGACAACCACGGATCTACTGAGGCTGCTCACCAACACGGCGGCAGAAGAAATCAACAAAAGACGGTGCACGGCCGCGATCTTTATGGAGATCGAAAGGGCATTCGACAAACCCGGTAATGACGGGCTATCCATAAAAACTCCCTAATTCCCGACATCCCACCCAACTTATCCCCCTACCAATACTCATTTATCTCCGAACGACATGCAAGACTGAAAGTAGGTGGCACACTGTCCAATCCCTTCCGCATTCAATCCGGCGAGCCCCAAGGAACGGTATTATCGACGTTCCTTTTTATTCTGTATTGCGCTGACATGCCTTCTCCCGCTCTTCCACAGGTGACCCTCGCGCAGTACGCAGACGACACGGCGCTGTGGGCCACGGCACGCAAGTCTGACACCGCAGCACGTTACCTACGATAGGACTTCCGGCGGCTCGAGGAGTGAATGAGAAAGTGCCGCCTTCGGCCAAACCCAGAAAAATCGATCCTGATGACCTTTACTAACGAAGGGGGGGAACAAGGAGGTCCGCAGAAACCGATTTCCGTCATCCTTTGGGGGAAAAGTGTCGGACTGCAGAAAGAGGGGAAATGCCTCGGTGTTACCCTCGATCTCCACCTGACGTTCGCCACCCATCTGAGAAACGTAATATCCACCATAACCAGGCGCAGCAAAATATTCCGGATTGCCCCTGCTGCCGCCAAACAAGAAAAAGAAATAGACCAACGAAAGCATGTATATATATTTCTATTATTTATATATATTCAAACCTATTTGAACCTTGTTATATTTTGCTATATTCAATTTAACTCTTACGCATTACAAAATGTTATTTGAAGAGGCCTTTTGCATAAACAGGGTATTTTCCGATCTGGCCATGTGTAAAACAATTGAAAATGTAAAGGGTATGAAAATGAAATATGTATGGCTTATCAGAAAATAAAAACAAAATTGACTTTGACACGAGTATGTGACAGTTATTTTGTGGGTGCTCTAACTCAAAAACCAATAATCAGGTTAACGCGAAATTTTATATTTAAGATGTTTTTGAAAGTCGCAAGATCTGATTAGTGCTTAGTAAAAATCGGTCACTCGAAAGTGGGTGTTTACTCTCGTCACTCATCCGTTATTTTGAAATATTTGCTTTAATATTTGATAAATGGAAAAATATCCTGGAATAAAAGCTGTAGGAAATATAATTTACTTCTACTTTGTTTGAATCATTTGTCCATCGTTATATATCGACGTTTCCTACAGAGGAGGATGTAACATGCATATCACATATATATATATATATATACATATATATATATATATATATATATATATATATATATATATATTATATATACATCATAGGAGACAATTATTTAAACAAATTTTCAAGGTTTATGTACTTCCGAATGTGCTACGGAGCTGAAATTTTTTTAGAGGTATGCTTTATAAAAAACGAAAAAGCAATTATAAAAATTTTGATCTTTTAATTTCTTTGGCAGTTAAAAATTCTTAAAATTCAAAAAAATAGGTAAATGCTTAGACACTACGGGGCAAGTTAGAGGGCTGAAATTTTGAAACTACTTATATTTTAGTCTATGTAACCGATTAAATATTTCAGTGTATTCATGAAGTTCTTTCTGCGGCCGTTAACAATTATTATTTAAATTTAAACAATTAGAAAAATATTATTTCACTTCTAAAAGTGATCAAACTTCAAAAATTGGCAGAAATGTGAACCATTAGTACACCATAATGGAAAAAGTATACAATTCTTAAAATTTCAAAGTATGGGGATTGTTTTAACCTATTATTTTGACATAAGGAAAAAACAAAAATCGCTGTGGAGGTGGAATTTTTTTTATTTAGAAAATAATTGCAATGATGAAATATCTGTCTGAAAAATGAATGTTTTTTCAAGGCGCGAAGATATGCTTCTACTAGTATACTTGTACTAGTTTCCGCGAACTTGACGTCCGATAGAATCAGATGTAATGCTCATTAGCAGAGCACTCTTCCGCTAGTTGGTTCTGATTATGTTCAAGAATTTTCGACGCTGTTTGAACGACGGTAACAAAACTAAACAAATATTCAATTACTATTGATATTCATTTCATGATGTCATATGTGGAAGTTAAAATTGCTGAATTTTTTAAGGTCTTTGAGGACATATCCTGGGAAATATAAATTTTTCCCCGTCATATTGACGGGCTTTTATAGTTTTTATATTAGGGGTACTAGTGTTTGCTAGTAATATAATAGTTTTGGTCACGAAATTCGTAGTGAAAGGTGCGTGAATTATGCGAGTAAGTACAGTAATACTGTCACTGCCATTAAAGTAATTTCGAGTGCCATGGGATAGATCCAGATAGTCACATGACATGAGTAGATTGGAGTACAAATTCGGCCGTAAAGTATCTCTGTTGATTAAATAGGGAAATTTCCGCGGTCGTAGCTGTAGGATAATAAAACGCAGTAATATTCTTCCCTTGCTCATAACGTAAAATATATCGTGGCACATCATGGACTTTATCGCGGCACACCGGTTGCGAAGCCTTTCCGTTTCAGCACAATTTTAGAAGCGCACATACGAATCTCTTGACGCAACAGTTTTACAAGGTGAAATAATTACCTGAATCAATTTGCGGGTATTTTTTATTTAAAATATTTTAATTTGAAGTTCTTATCATTTATATTTTACGAGAAATTTGACTTGACAAACCGCGTCTTAGTGAGGTGTCTTCTGAGGTCTTAATTAAAGTATTTCAGCTCCCTAGCTTGCACCCTAGTACTGAAACATTTATCTATTTGTTAACATTTTAGGAATTTTTTTACATCCAAATTAATTAATATATCAGAATTTCATAACCCCTATTCGGTTATTTTTAGATTTCTACTATTACCAACGTCAGATTTGTTGCACATTCAGAAGTACATAAACATTAAATGTTTGTTTAAACATTTGCGATATTTCTAAGCCGATAGATTTAGTCACCTCGGCCACCAGATCCTTGCGTTGGCGCAGCGATAAATGTTTATTTGAATTCTCGTTGGAAGATAAACGCGTCCATCTTAGCAACGAGATTAAACAAACTATTGTAATTGTTGATGGTGTAATAAAAGTTTATTTTAATGTGGATTGTAATGATACTAGCATTCGTACGTTTTTTGAAGGGATATTTCTGTTAATTATTATAAGTTTTTATTTATCGTTATTATTATTGTTGGTATGTTTATATTTATATCTTAAAAACTTTTTATATTTATTTTTTTAAGGTTATTGTAAAAACCTTTTCCCTATGAGTTTCATTTAAAATTACATCCGGAAAATCGAGGTACATGTAAACTTTTGATTAATTTTATTATTATTATTAAATTCTTATTGTTCCTCTTATAATATTGCCTTGTACGATACATGTATTTTATTATTGTTAAATTATAATCACATTCGTATTGCTTTACTATTAATAATCCTTGAAGCGATCTTCTCGGAATAGATTACAATGAAAATTCATTTGAAAACTACTTTAGATAATTTTATTCTTTGGAACTGTTCACTCGCCTCTTTTTTTACTTTAGATGAAATCTTTTATAATTATAGACCTTTAAGATCAGTTGTTCCTACATTATTCTAAAAGCCCTCACATTAAATATCATATTCCTTTTTTTCACTTTTTAAGATAGGTAATACTGTTTTAAAGGATTTTAATTTGAACATATTTAAATAAAATTTTTTAAAGTGTCGCGTTGTAGTTTAGCAATTCATCAGCTAACTATGCTTATACAGTGCTTTTATATGGACGGTTGATTTAATGTTAGGAAAAGAACAATTTATTATTTTTGTCATTTAAGTTAGGTCACTATAATTTGAAATATTCAACAGTTTCACTGCTACTAGTATTTAAAACTGAATTTCTCTGCACTAGCAGTCTATTTTCGTTGATTTTACGAAATAGGAATTTATAAGTCAGTATTGATATCTATGAAACAAAAGATACTATCGAACCTCTTACTACTTATTTACAAAACATTCTTACAGTTCTCTACTTCTGTCTGCTATTCTCACAACTGCAAAAAGATTAACGGTTAAATACGGATACCCCCACGTCTCTCAAGACCTGGTAGACACTTTTGCAACTCATGAAAGCAGAATGGTTATCATAATTATATTATAGGTTTTATTGAGATTAAAGTATAAAATATATAAAAAATGCTTGTAATAATTCATTTTTATATCTTGACTTGTTATTTTTACGTTTGACTACCCATTAACAATGGACAGATGGTCCAGATATATTAGCGTGTGAACAGTAACATTTAACTAATTAGCTTATTTTAAAAAATACATGCAAAAGGTAAAGATAGAAAGTGACATTCTTTTTTAGCATTTTTAACCTGATATTGCTCTTCGAAAAAAAGAAACAACATTGTCACTTCCACAAATTTATTTGGCACGAAAGGTTTCACTACGATCATAGTATCATAAGGTGATAAAATATAAATACAGTTCCATATATATAGGGAAAAAAAGGGTGAGAGGGGCAGAGTAGGGGTTACATAGAAAACGAATGGAAGGTAAATAAATAAACGGTTAGGAAAAGGAAGGGGTTGGAAAGGAAGATGAAAGGAAAATAAAGTTATAAAATGTTACTAAAACTTGGTAAAAGGGGCCAAAAACGACAAAGTTGATACAAAGTATTTGAAAAATATTTGGTAAGCAAAATTGAGAAGAATGATTGCGGAAAAGATATACATTTAAGAGAAACAGGTCTTCACAAATAATTATCTCTAGCTGTTCATGAGCATCCTATTTGCGACCTTAATTTTCAAAGCGGAGGAATTTAGGATTGAAGGAACTATGATGACTGAGGTTTAAAAGATGTTTCGCAAATTGAGAATTCAAATTATTTAAACGGAAGCACTTAATCCTCTTGTCAAAACTCCTCCGCCAGAATTAATACGGTTAACTTATAAATGTTGGCAAGGAGAGGGGAAAGTGGGGACCTCATCGCGAGATTATGCGTTTGTTTAAAAAAATTACACTAAAGAAAAAATATGTTTTTTCAGAATATGCTACAAGTAAGTTAGGAAACTCAGTTATCAAAAATTGATTGACATCTGCTTTGGAAACCATATCTACAACCAAATCTACGAGTTCTTTAACGGGAACAGAAGTAAAAAGGTAAAAAATATCAAAAGAGACAAATTTTCAATTGTTGTGGAAAATCTTTACTTGGAAGGTGGGCGTCAACTCTATGGAAATTTTAATACCAAATTTTGGACTAAAATGAGAATAATGACGAAGAAGTGTATTGAGTTTAAAGGCGAGTTTATGGGCAGGCGCAGAGGTACTGGAGACAGCAGCCCTAGTAGGGCAATCCTTTTTGTGAAGTTTTGTTAAACCATGAAGTCTAAGAGGAAAGGGGTGCACCACTTATAAGTTGTGTTTGATTTTAGGAGTGAAAAGAAAAGAAGTCGAAGAAATAGTTTTTTGGATCCCAAATTGATAATTCGAGAGTGGGTTTTTTTTTCAAAAGCGAAATATTTTTGTTTCGAATGAAATCATAACATTTCTCCAAATAAACGTCTCTGTCCATCACCACCATGCCATTAACTTTATGAGTCTTTTGGACAATCAAATTGTTTTAACACTTGGAAGAAAGGCGGGAGAGTGTGAGCGGGATAGTGGTTTGGGTCGAGGAACATTGAGAAAGGAAGAAATTTTACAAGCAAAAACGTGCTTAAACGAATGAGATTCTTTTTGTAGGGCCAAATCACAATCGACGACTAGATTCTTACACACACGTGTAGATAAATGGAGGCTAGGGGCGAATTTCAGGCCTAAGTTAAACTCGTTCAAAATAGAAACACAATTGGATAAATTGGTGGGTGGAACTTGTGGTCACTGAGTTTAGAAGGACTGGAATCACTACACTGCACTGATTTTGAGGAAAGAGCAGCCAGTTTTTTCCTAAGTGTAGAGAGCTTGGCAAAACCAATCTCACTTACACGTTGTCTGACACTGTCATCAAATGTTGACCATTCCAGCCAATGAAGAGCGTGGAACAATTCAGAATTCCACACGGTTGAGCCTGACCTCATTCTTGGTACTGATAATGCTCTATTGATTTGTTTTACAATTTTCATCTATCATAGATAAACTATGAGCTACAAGTCGTATTTATGGTATGAGAATTTCTTGGAATGACTAACACATACTGAAACATTTCCTGAGAATATATGAGTAATCAATTCGGTACGTGAACTTTGGGAAACTTGCCTGCATTAGTCCTGGTTTGGATTTCTTGTTCTTATCTTAATGGTTGGATATTCGTGGCTAAAATCAAGTATCAGAAGGCTACCATTTGAGTTTATTTCGGTTCTTTGTTAAGTCTTGGAATTTTTCTTGCAGTTCCTTAAATATTTATTATCATTTAACCTATTTGGAAGTATTAGAAATATTAAAAGTATGGAGAAAGTCATGTGATGGCCATATCAGAATTTTGTCGTATATAGTACTAAATCGATGAACAGGAAGTTAAACAAAATATATGGATTTCTTGGAAATAAATGAATTACGCTCCTTCTGTTGGTGACACGTTTGTCGTTAGCCATATTTTGACTCATAATACAAATATAAGCGTTCCAATAACAATCTATCAGTTTTGAATTCTCACTGTGAGATTGAAAACTTATTTGAAGGAAAACTGTTAAATTATAGCTAAACTTAGGTATTATTTTATTTTAATTGCTTTGTAATTTATAATTCCTAAATCACGTGAAAATATTTTTATTGTTTTCCTAAAAACTTTCATCTTTTAGACCCTAACAATTGATCTATTTTGTGATTCTGATAATGAATATTTTCATGATGAGGATTTATGTAAAAATGTCCCAGAATTAGAAGATAACGCGGAATATGAAGGATATTCGACGGAATATTCTGAAAGTAAGGATGGCCTTATTTTAGACGATTCGTCTCGATGATCTGAAAAGATAAAAAGGATTGCATAGATTTGTAAATCAAGTCGTATCATAACGTAATAGAATTTTCTCTAGGACTAACAAGATATCCCACAAGTCGCATAACCACCCAAAAATCATCTTTTGGCATGATAATTATCACTAACAAAATTATAACAATGGCCAATATAGAAGATAGGCGTTTCAATGGAAAAGCTTGGAAAGATGTGGACTATGCTCACATAGAGCCTTATATTGGACTTTTGGTATTGACAGGCGTTTACAGATCTCATAACGAATCACTGAAAAGTTTGCGGGACGAAGTACATGGTAGGCCGATTTTTAGTGCCGTCATGTCTCTTGAAAGATTTTATAAAATTACAGGAGTTTTAATATTTGCAATAGTGATGACAGAAAAAAGCACAGGAAAGGTGACAGATTGGCACCCATACGCGTTGTTTGGGATTTTTGGGTGGAAAATTTGCAGAAGTAATACACCCAAGATGAAAATGTATCTATAGATGAACAGTTAGAAGCGTCTAGGAAGATGCCCCTTCAATCAGTATAATACGGGGATCAAAATTTGGATTTTATGTGATGGTGCATCTGCGTATGCATCTATTTACAAGTAAAGTAAAACCTAGATAATTAGAAACTCTCTAGTTCAAAATTTCTGTATAATTCGAAATTTCTTTTAATTTTAAGAACCAATAGGCAAATTTCATACCTGGATAATTCGATAACCTTGATAGTTCGTAATTCGAAAAAGAGCAATATGCTAATAATATTTGTGCTTAAATATTTCGAAAAAGTATAAAAAAATTATGTTCGTATAGATTATGCGTTTGCGAACACAACCATTTCCTCTCATCCCCTCGATCCTTCTCTACGATGTTGTTACTACCCTCGCCAACGTTCTCTACTTTTTGGCATAGTTCAAGAGTTGAATGATTTCACGCTCCTATCTACGCATGCACGCTGGCACGCAAGATGGCACGCAAGCTGGCACGCAAGTTGGCACGCAGGCAGGCACGCGCGCTGGCACGCACGCTGCCACGCACGCTGCCACGCACGATGCCACGCACGATGCCACGCACGCTGCCACGCCCATCACCACCGGAGGATCCGCCAAAAGACTGAGACGGACGATAAACAATACGGATTGGTCAAAAGCGAACTAAGGAATGTTCGAAGAAATCATCGCCGAAGGATTACTCCCTGCAGAGAGACCTAAGACAACCACTGAGGTAGACAATGCAATAGATACAATAAACAATATTATTTAACAGGCTGCGGACGAATGCACCCCAAGGAAGAAATTCGACGTAAAAAAACGCCTCTGCTTAAGTACGTCGTCGCCCTCATCAAGGAAAACTGGAGGATTTACCGATAATTCGAAAAGAGGAAGGAACCAGCATTAAAAACCGTTTGAAACAGGAACCAGGCCAACATCTAAAGAAAGGTAAATGATTATAAAAACGGTTTATGGCAGAAAACTTGCGCGTGTCTAGATTTCGGGTACAGCAAAAGGTTCTAGGACCGATTCTAAGGCTTCTCGGGAGCCTATACAACAAGAAGAATCCCACCTAGATCACGACGGGAAAAGCCTCTGCACGGAGGAAAAAAAGCGGAGGAATTCTTACGCGTGCCTTATGAAATACACACGCCGACCGACGATCCAAGGTTCGACGAGAAATTTCACAGAGAATACATAGAGGTAATGCAGAACATTATACCTAACTTAATCCCCACAGATATCAGCGAGGTAACCGAAGATGGAATCATCGACGACGACCTGAAAGAAGCCATAGCCAGCACGATGAATTCTGCTCCTCGACCTCCTGGACGATAACGTGCAACAAACGCACGTCAGGTATTTCCCCACGCTTAAAAAATTCCTCCTAATGATTTATAATTCCTGCTTCTCCATGGGTTGCTACCCAAAACAATGTAGAAACGCGCACACCATCATGCTCCTGAAACGGGGGAAAAACGCGAAAATTTATCGCCTTATCAACCTTACGAGCGTCCTGGGAAAGATGCTGGAAAAAGTGGTCGTGAAATAACTCACGGCCATCCTAGACGCAGGCGGCATCCTCCCAGACCATCAATACGGATTCCTAGCGAACAGGACAACCACGGATCTACTGAGGCTGCTCACCAACACGGCGGCAGAAGAAATCGACAAAAGAGAGTGCACGGCCGCGATCTTCATGGAGATCGAAAGGGCATTCGACAATCCCTGGTAATGACGGGCTATCCATAAAAATCTCCCTAATTCCCGACATCCTACCCAACTTATCCCGCTACCAATACTCATTTATTTCCGAACGACATGCAAGACTCAAAGTAGGTGGCACACTGTCCAATCCCTTCCGCATTCAATCCGGCGAGCCCCAAGGAACGGTATTATCGACGTTCCTTTTTATTCTGTATTGCGCTGACATGCCTTCTCCCGCTCTTCCACAGGTGACCCTCGCGCAGTACGCAGACGACACGGCGCTGTGGGCCACGGCACGCAAGTCTGACACCACAGCACGTTACCTACCATAGGACTTCCGGCGGCTCGAGGATGAATGAGAAAGTGGCGCCTTCGGCCAAACCCAGAAAAATCGATCCTGATGACCTTCACTAACGAAGGGGGGGAACAAGGAGGTCCGCAGAAACCGATTCCCGTCACCCTTTGGGGGAAAAGTGTCGGCCTGCAGAAAGAGGGGAAATGCCTCGGTGTTACCCTCGATCTCCACCTGACGTTCGCCACCCATCTGAGAAACGTAATATCCACCATAACCAGGCGCAGCAACCTTTTCCGGATTGCCCCTGCTGCCGCCAAAGAAGAAAAAGAAATAGACGGCGCTAGTCCAACGAAAGCATGTATATATATTTCTATTATTTATATATATTCAAACCTATTTGAACCTTGTTATATTTTGCTATATTCAATTTAACTCTTACGCATTACAAAATGTTATTTGAAGAGGCCTTTTGCATAAACAGGGTATTTTCCGATCTGGCCATGTGTAAAACAATTGAAATGTAAAGGGTATGAAAATGAAATATGTATGGCTTATCAGAAAATAAAAACAAAATTGACTTTGACACGAGTATGTGACAGTTATTTTGTGGGTGCTCTAACTCAAAAACCAATAATCAGGTTAACGCGAAATTTTATATTTAAGATGTTTTTGAAAGTCGCAAGATCTGATTAGTTCTTAGTGAAAATCGGTCACTCGAAAGTGGGTGTTTACTCTCGTCACTCATCCGTTATTTTGAAATATTTGCTTTAATATTCGATAAATGGAAAAATATCCTGGAATAAAAGCTGTAGGAAATATAATTTACTTCTACTTTGTTTGAATCATTTGTCCATCATTATATATCGACGTTTCCTACAGAGGAGGATGTAACATGCATATCACGTATATATATATATATATATATATATATATATATATATATATATATCATAGGAGACAATTATTTAAACAAATTTTCAAGGTTTATGTACTTCCGAATGTGCTACGGAGCTGAAATTTTTTTAGAGGTATGCTTTATAAAAAAACGAAAAAGCAATTATAAAAATTTTGATATTTTAATTTCTTTGGCAGTTAAAAATTCTTAAAATTCAAAAAAATAGGTAAATGCTTAGACACTACGGGGCAAGTTAGAGGGCTGAAATTTTGAAACTACTTATATTTTAGTCTATGTAACCGATTAAATATTTCAGTGTATTCATGAAGTTCTTTCTGCGGCCGTTAACAATTATTATTTAAATTTAAACAATTAGAAAAATATTATTTCACTTCTAAAAGTGATCAAACTTCAAAAATTGGCAGAAATGTGAACCATTAGTACACCATAATGGAAAAAGTATACAATTCTTAAAATTTCAAAGTATGGGGATTGTTTTAACCTATTATTTTGACATAAGGGAAAAACAAAAATCGCTGTGGAGGTGGAATTTTTTTAATTTAGAAAATAATTGCAATGATGAAATATCTGTCTGAAAAATGAATGTTTTTTCAAGGCGCGAAGATATGCTTCTACTAGTATACTTGTACTAGTTTCCGCGAACTTGACGTCCGATAGAATCAGATGTAATGCTCATTAGCAGAGCACTCTTTCGCTAGTTGGTTCTGATTATGTTCAAGAATTTTCGACGCTGTTTGAACGACGGTTACAAAACTAAACAAATATTCAATTACTATTGATATTCATTTCATGATGTCATATGTGGAAGTTAAAATTGCTGAATTTTTTAAGGTCTTTGAGGACATATCCTGGGAAATATAAATTTTTCCCCGTCATATTGACGGGCTTTTATAGTTTTTATATTAGGGGTAGTAGTGTTTGCTAGTAATATAATAGTTTTGGTCACGAAATTCGTAGTGAAAGGTGCGTGAATTATGCGAGTAAGTACAGTAATACTGTCACTGCCATTAAAGTAATTTCGAGTGCCATGGGATAGATCGAGATAGTCACATGACATGAGTAGATTGGAGTACAAATTCGGCCGTAAAGTATCTCTGTTCATTAAATAGGGAAATTTCCGCGGTCGTAGCTGTAGGATAATAAAACGCAGTAATATTCTTCCCTTGCTCATAACGTAAAATACATCGTGGCACATCATGGACTTTATCGCGGCACACCGGTTGCGAAGCCTTTCCGTTTCAGCACAATTTTAGAAGCGCACATACGAATCTCTTGACGCAACAGTTTTACAAGGTGAAATAATTACATGAATCAATTTGTGGGTATTTTTTATTTAAAATATTTTAATTTGAAGTTCTTATCATTTATATTTTACGAGAAATTTGACTTGAAAAACCGCGTCTTAGTGAGGCGTCTTCTGAGGTCTTAATTAAAGTATTTCAGTTCCCTAGCTTGCACCCTAGTACTGAAACATCTATTTGTTAACATTTTAGGAATTTTTTTACATCCAAATTAATTAATATATCAGATTTTCATAACCCCTATTCGGTTATTTTTAGATTTCTACTATTACCAACGTCAGATTTGTTGCACATTCAGAAGTACATAAACATTAAATGTTTGTTTAAACATTTGCGATATTTCTAAGCCGATAGATTTAGTCACCTCGGCCACCAGATCCTTGCGTTGGCGCTGCGATAAATGTTTATTTGAATTCTCGTTGGAAGATAAACGCGTCCATCTTAGCAACGAGATTAACAAACTATTGTAATTGTTGATGGTGTAATAGAATTTTATTTTAACGTGGATTGTATTGATACTAGCATTCCTACGTTTTTTGAAGTGATATTTCTGTTAATTATTATAACTTTTTATTTATCGTTATTATTATTGTTGGTATGTTTATATTTATATCTTAAAAACTTTTTATATTTATTTTTTTAAGGTTATTGTAAAAACCTTTTCCCTATGAGTTTCATTTAAAATTACATCCGGAAAATCGAGGTACATGTAAACTTTTGATTAATTTTATTATTATTATTAAATTCTTATTGTTCCTCTTATAATATTGCCTTGTACGATACATGTATTTTATTATTGTTAAATTATAATCACATTCGTATTGCTTTACTATTAATAATCCTTGAAGCGATCTTCTCGGAATAGATTACAATGAAAATTCATTTGAAAACTACTTTAGATAATTTTATTCTTTGGAACTGTTCACTCGCCTCTTTTTTTACTTTAGATGAAATCTTTTATAATTATAGACCTTTAAGATCAGTTGTTCCTACATTATTCTAAAAGCCCTCACATTAAATATCATATTCCTTTTTTTCACTATTTAAGATAGGTAATACTGTTTTAAAGGATTTTAATTTGAACATATTTAAATAAAATTTTTTAAAGTGTCGCGTTGTAGTTTAGCAATTCATCAGCTAACTATGCTTATACAGTGCTTTTATATGGACGGTTGATTTGATGTTAGGAAAAGAACAATTTATTATTTTTGTCATTTAAGTTAGGTCACTATAATTTGAAATATTCAACAGTTTCACTGCTACTAGTATTAAAAACTGAATTTCTCTGCACTAGCAGTCTATTTTCGTTGATTTTACGTAATAGGAATTTATAATTCAGTATTGATATCTATGAAAAAAAGATACTATCGAACCTCTTACTACTTATTTACAAAACATTCTTACAGTTCTCTACTTCTGTCTGCTATTCTCACAACTGCAAAAAGATAACGGTTAATTACGGATACCCCCACGTCTCTCAAGACCTGGTAGACACTTTTGCAACTCATGAATGCAGAAAGGTTATCATAATTATATTATAGGTTTTATTGAGATTAAAGTATAAAATATATAAAAACTGGTTATAATAATTCATTTTTATATCTTGACTTGTTAATTTTACGTTTGACTACCCATTAGCAATGGACAGTTGGTCCAGATATATTAGCGTGTGAACAGTAACATTTAACTAATTAGCTTATTTTAAAAAATACATGCAAAAGGTAAAGATAGAAAGTGACATTCTTTTTTAGCATTTTTAACCTGATATTGCTCTTCGAGAAAAAGAAACAAAATTGTCACTTCCACAAATTTATTTGGCACGAAAGGTTTCACTACGATCATAGTATCATTAGGTGATAAAATATAAATACAGTTCCATATATATAGGGAAAAAAGGGTGAGGGGGCAGAGTAGGGGTAACATAGAAAACGAATGGAAGGTAAATAAATAAACGGTTAGGAAAAGGAAGGGGTTGGAAAGGAAGATGAAAGGAAAATAAAGTTATAAAATGTTACTAAAACTTGGTAAAAGGGGCCAAAGACGACAATGTTGATACAAAGTATTTAAAAAATATTTGGTAAGCAAAATTGAGAAGAATGATTGCGGAAAAGATATACATTTAAGAGAAACAGGTCTTCACAAATAATTATCTCTAGCTGTTCATGAGCATCCTATTTGCGACCTTAATTTTCAAAGCGGAGGAATTTAGGATTGAAGGAACTATGATGACTGAGGTTTAAAAGATGTTTCGCAAATTGAGAATTCAAATTATTTAAACGGAAGCACTTAATCCTCTTGTCAAAACTCCTCCGCCAGAATTAAGAAGGTTAACTTATAAATTGTTGATATAAATGTTGGCAAGGAGAGGGGAAAGTGGGGACCTCATCGCGAGATTATGCGTTTGTTTAAAAAAATTACACTAAAGAAAAAATGCGTTTTTTCAGAATATGCTACAAGTAAGTTAGGAAACTCAGTTATCAAAAATTGATTGACATCTGCTTTGGAAACCATATCTACAACCATATCTACGAGTTCATTAACGGGAACAGAAATAAAAAAGTAAAAAATATCAAAAGAGACAAATTTTCAATTGTTGTGGAAAATCTTTACTTGGAAGGTGGGCGTCAACTCTATGGAAATTTTAATACCAAATTTTGGACTAAAATGAGAATAATGACGAAGAAGTGTATTGAGTTTAAAGGCGAGTTTATGGGCAGGCGCAGAGGTACTGGAGACAACAGCACTAGTAGGGCAATCCTTTTTGTGAAGTTTTGTTAAACCATGAAGTCTAAGGGAAAAGGGGTGCACCACTTATAAGTTGTGTTTGACTTTAGGAGTGAAAAGAAAAGAAGTCGAAGAAATAGTTTTTTGGATCCCAAATTGATAATTCGAGAGAGGGTTTTTTTTCAAAAGCGAAATATTTTTGTTTCGAATGAAATCATAACATTTCTCCAAATAAACGTCTCTGTCCATCACCACCATGCCATTAACTTTATCAGTCTTTTGGACAATCAAATTGTTTTAACACTTGGAAGTAAGGCGGGAGAGTGTGAGCGGGATAGTGGTTTGGGTCGAGGAACATTGAGAAAGGAAGAAATTTTACAAGCAAAAACGTGCTTAAACGAATGAGATTCTTTTTGTAGGGCCAAATCACAATCGACGACTAGATTCTTACACACACGTGTAGATAAATGGAGGCTAGAAGCGAATTTCAGGCCTAAGTTAAACTCGTTCAAAATAGAAACACAATTGGATAAATTGGTGGGTGGAACTTGTGGTCACTGAGTTTAGAAGGACTGGAATCACTACACTGCACTGATTT
This sequence comes from Tanypteryx hageni, assembly GCA_028673005.1. Lineage (NCBI taxonomy): Eukaryota > Metazoa > Arthropoda > Insecta > Odonata > Petaluridae > Tanypteryx > Tanypteryx hageni. The sequence goes on along the minus strand of CM054112.1, from coordinate 235,942,622 downwards.
TGAGGAAAGTGCAGCCAGTTTTTTCCTAAGGGTAGAGAGCTTGGCAAAACCAATCTCACTTACACGTTGTCTGACACTGTCATCAAATGTTGACCATTCCAGCCAATGAAGAGCGTGGAACAATTCAGAATTCCACACGGTTGAGCCTGACCTCATTCTTGGTACTGATAATGCTCTATTGATTTGTTTTACAATTTTCATCTATCATAGATAAACTATGAGCTACAAGTCGTATTTATGGTATGAGAATTTCTTGGAATGACTAACACATACTGAAACATTTCCTGAGAATATACGAGTAATCAATTCGGTACGTGAACTTTGGGAAACTTGCCTGCATTAGTCCTGGTTTGGATTTCTTGTTCTTATCTTAATGGTTGGATATTCGTGGCTAAAATCAAGTATCAGAAGGCTACCATTTGAGTTTATTTCGGTTCTTTGTTAAGTCTTGGAATTTTTCTTGCAGTTCCTTAAATATTTATTATCATTTAACCTATTTGGAAGTTTTAGAAATATTACAAGTATGGAGAAAGTCATGTGATGGCCATATCAGAATTTTGTCGTATATAGTACTAAATCGATGAACAGGAAGTTAAACAAAATATATGGATTTCTTGGAAATAAATGAATTACGCTCCTTCTGTTGGTGACACGTTTGTCGTTAGCCATATTTTGACTCCTAATACAAATATAAGCGTTCCAATAACAATCTATCAGTTTTGAATTCTCACTGTGAGATTGAAAACTTATTTGAAGGAAAACTGTGAAATTATAGCTAAACTTAGGTATTATTTTATTTTAATTGCTTTGTAATTTATAATTCCTAATTACACGTGAAAATATTTTTATTGTTTTCCTAAAAACTTTCATCTTTTAGACCCTAACAATTGATCTATTTTGTGATTCTGATAATGAATATTTTCATGATGAGGATTTATGTAAAAATGTCCCAGAATTAGAAGATAACGCGGAATATGAAGGATATTCGACGGAATATTCTGAAAGTAAGGATGGCCTTATTTTAGACGATTCGTCTCGATGATCTGAAAAGATAAAAAGGATTGCATAGATTTGTAAATCAAGTCGTATCAAAACGTAATAGAATTTTCTCTAGGACTAACAAGATATCCCACAAGTCGCATAACCACCCAAAAATCATCTTTTGGCATGATAATTATCACTAACAAAATTATAACAATGGCCAATATAGAAGATAGGCGTTTCAATGGAAAAGCTTGGAAAGATGTGGACTATGCTCACATAGAGCCTTATATTGGACTTTTGGTATTGACAGGCGTTTACAGATCTCATAACGAATCACTGAAAAGTTTGCGGGACGAAGTACATGGTAGGCCGATTTTTAGTGCCGTCATGTCTCTTGAAAGATTTTATAAAATTACAGGAGTTTTAATATTTGCAATAGTGATGACAGAAAAAAGCACAGGAAAGGTGACAGATTGGCACCCATACGCGTTGTTTGGGATTTTTGGGTGGAAAATTTACAGAAGTAATACACCCAAGATGAAAATGTATCTATAGATGAACAGTTAGAAGCGTCTAGGAAGATGCCCTTTCAATCAGTATAATACGGGGATCAAAATTTGGATTTTATGTGATGGTGCATCTGCGTATGCATCTATTTACAAGTAAAGTAAAACCTAGATAATTAGAAACTCTCTAGTTCAAAATTTCTGTATAATTCGAAATTTCTTTTAATTTTAAGAACCAATAGGCAAATTTCATACCTGGATAATTCGATAACCTTGATAGTTCGTAATTCGAAAAAGAGCAATATGCTAATAATATTTGTGCTTAAATATTTCGAAAAAGTATAAAAAAATTATGTTCGTATAGATTATGCGTTTGCGAACACAACCATTTCCTCTCATCCCCTCGATCCTTCTCTACGATGTTATTACTACCCTCGCCAACGTTCTCTACTTTTTGGCATAGTTCAAGAGTTGAATGATTTCACGCTCCTATCTACGCATGCACGCTGGCACGCAAGATGGCACGCAAGCTGGCACGCAAGTTGGCACGCAGGCAGGCACGCACGCTGGCACGCACGCTGCCACGCACGCTGCCACGCACGCTGCCACGCACGCTGCCACGCACGCTGCCACGCACGCTGCCACGCACGATGCCACGCACGATGCCACGCACGATGCCACGCACGCTGGCACGCACGCTGGCACGCACGCTACCACGCACGCTGCCACGCACGCTGCCACGCTCGCTTCCACGCACGTTGCCACGCACGCTGCCACGCACGATGCCACGCACGCTGCCACGCACGATGCCACGCACGATGCCACGCACGCTGCCACGCCCATCACCACCGGAGGATCCGCCAAAAGACTGAGACGGACGATAAACAATACGGATTGGTCAAAAGCGAACTAAGGAATGTTCGAAGAAATCATCGCCGAAGGATTACTCCCTGCAGAGAGACCTAAGACAACCACTGAGGTAGACAATGCAATAGATACAATAAACAATATTATTTAACAGGCTGCGGACGAATGCACCCCAAGGAAGAAATTCGACGTAAAAAAACGCCTCTGCTTAAGTACGTCGTCGCCCTCATCAAGGAAAACTGGAGGATTTACCGATAATTCGAAAAGAGGAAGGACCCAGCATTAAAAACCGTTTGAAACAGGAACCAGGCCAACATCTAAAGAAAGGTAAATGATTATAAAAACGGTTTATGGCAGAAAACTTGCGCGTGTCTAGATTTCGGGTACAGCAAAAGGTTCTAGGACCGATTCTAAGGCTTCTCGGGAGCCTATACAACAAGAAGAATCCCACCTAGATCACGACGGGAAAAGCCTCTGCACGGAGGAAAAAAAGCGGAGGAATTTTTACGCGTGCCTTATGAAATACACACGCCGACCGACGATCCAAGGTTCGACGAGAAATTTCACAGAGAATACATAGAGGTAATGCAGAACATTATACCTAACTTAATCCCCACAGATATCAGCGAGGAAACCGAGGATGGAATCATCGACGACGACCTGAAAGAAGCCATAGCCAGCACGATGAATTCTGCTCCTCGACCTCCTGGACGATAACGTGCAACAAACGCACGTCAGGTATTTCCCCACGCTTAAAAAATTCCTCCTAATGATTTATAATTCCTGCTTCTCCATGGGTTGCTACCCAAAACAATGTAGAAACGCGCACACCATCATGCTCCTGAAACGGGGGAAAAACGCGATAATTTATCGCCCTATCAACCTTACGAGCGTCCTGGGAAAGATGCTGGAAAAAGTGGTCGTGAAATAACTCACGGCCATCCTAGACGCAGGCGGCATCCTCCCAGACCATCAATACGGATTCCTAGCGAACAGGACAACCACGGATCTACTGAGGCTGCTCACCAACACGGTGGCAGAAGAAATCGACAAAAGACGGTGCACGGCCGCGATCTTTATGGAGATCGAAAGGGCATTCGACAAACCCGGTAATGACGGGCTATCCATAAAAATCTCCCTAATTCCCGACATCCCACCAAACTTATCCCGCTACCAATACTCATTTATCTCCGAACGACATGCAAGACTGAAAGTAGGTGGCACACTGTCCAATCCCTTCCGCATTCAATCCGGCGAGCCCCAAGGAACGGTATTATCGACGTTCCTTTTTATTCTGTATTGCGCTGACATGCCTTCTCCCGCTCTTCCACAGGTGACCCTCGCGCAGTACGCAGACGACACGGCGCTGTGGGCCACGGCACGCAAGTCTGACACCGCAGCACGTTACCTACGATAGGACTTCCGGCGGCTCGAGGAGTGAATGAGAAAGTGCCGCCTTCGGCCAAACCCAGAAAAATCGATCCTGATGACCTTTACTAACGAAGGGGGGGAACAAGGATTTCCGCAGAAACCGATTTCCGTCATCCTTTGGGGGAAAAGTGTCGGCCTGCAGAAAGAGGGGAAATGCCTCGGTGTTACCCTCGATCTCCACCTGACGTTCGCCACCCATCTGAGAAACGTAATATCCACCATAACCAGGCGCAGCAACCTTTTCCGGATTGCCCCTGCTGCCGCCAAAGAAGAAAAAGAAATAGACGGCCCTAGTCCAACGAAAGCATGTATATATATTTCTATTATTTATATATATTCAAACCTATTTGAACCTTGTTATATTTTGCTATATTCAATTTAACTCTTACGCATTACAAAATGTTATTTGAAGAGGCCTTTTGCATAAACAGGGTATTTTCCGATCTGGCCATGTGTAAAACAATTGAAAATGTAAAGGGTATGAAAATGAAATATGTATGGCTTATCAGAAAATAAAAACAAAATTGACTTTGACACGAGTATGTGACAGTTATTTTGTGGGTGCTCTAACTCAAAAACCAATAATCAGGTTAACGCGAAATTTTATATTTAAGATGTTTTTGAAAGTCGCAAGATCTGATTAGTGCTTAGTAAAAATCGGTCACTCGAAAGTGGGTGTTTACTCTCGTCACTCATCCGTTATTTTGAAATATTTGCTTTAATATTTGATAAATGGAAAAATATACTGGAATAAAAGCTGTAGGAAATATAATTTACTTCTACTTTGTTTGAATCATTTGTCCATCGTTATATATCGACGTTTCCTACAGAGGAGGATGTAACATGCATATCACATATATATATATATATATATATATATATATATATATATATATATATATATATACATCATAGGAGACAATTATTTAAACAAATTTTCAAGGTTTATGTACTTCCGAATGTGCTACGGAGCTGAAATTTTTTTAGAGGTATGCTTTATAAAAAACGAAAAAGCAATTATAAAAATTTTGATCTTTTAATTTCTTTGGCAGTTAAAAATTCTTAAAATTCAAAAAAATAGGTAAATGCTTAGACACTACGGGGCAAGTTAGAGGGCTGAAATTTTGAAACTACTTATATTTTAGTCTATGTAACCGATTAAATATTTCAGTGTATTCATGAAGTTCTTTCTGCGGCCGTTAACAATTATTATTTAAATTTAAACAATTAGAAAAATATTATTTCACTTCTAAAAGTGATCAAACTTCAAAAATTGGCAGAAATGTGAACCATTAGTACACCATAATGGAAAAAGTATACAATTCTTAAAATTTCAAAGTATGGGGATTGTTTTAACCTATTATTTTGACATAAGGGAAAAACAAAAATCGCTGTGGAGGTGGAATTTTTTTTATTTAGAAAATAATTGCAATGATGAAATATCTGTCTGAAAAATGAATGTTTTTTCAAGGCGCGAAGATATGCTTCTACTAGTATACTTGTACTAGTTTCCGCGAACTTGACGACCGATAGAATCAGATGTAATGCTCATTAGCAGAGCACTCTTCCGCTAGTTGGTTCTGATTATGTTCAAGAATTTTCGACGCTGTTTGAACGACGGTTACAAAACTAAACAAATATTCAATTACTATTGATATTCATTTCATGATGTCATATGTGGAAGTTAAAATTGCTGAATTTTTTAAGGTCTTTGAGGACATATCCTGGGAAATATAAATTTTTCCCCGTCATATTGACGGGCTTTTATAGTTTTTATATTAGGGGTAGTAGTGTTTGCTAGTAATATAATAGTTTTGGTCACGAAATTCGTAGTGAAAGGTGCGTGAATTATGCGAGTAAGTACAGTAATACTGTCACTGCCATTAAAGTAATTTCGAGTGCCATGGGATAGATCGAGATAGTCACATGACATGAGTAGGCAAAAGATTGGAGTACAAATTCGGCCGTAAAGTATCTCTGTTCATTAAATAGGGAAATTTCCGCGGTCGTAGCTGTAGGATAATAAAACGCAGTAATATTCTTCCCTTGCTCATAACGTAAAATACATCGTGGCACATCATGGACTTTATCGCGGCACACCGGTTGCGAAGCCTTTCCGTTTCAGCACAATTTTAGAAGCGCACATACGAATCTCTTGACGCAACAGTTTTACAAGGTGAAATAATTACATGAATCAATTTGCGGGTATTTTTTATTTAAAATATTTTAATTTGAAGTTCTTATCATTTATATTTTACGAGAAATTTGACTTGAAAAACCGCGTCTTAGTGAGGCGTCTTCTGAGGTCTTAATTAAAGTATTTCAGTTCCCTAGCTTGCACCCTAGTACTGAAACATCTATTTGTTAACATTTTAGGAATTTTTTTACATCCAAATTAATTAATATATCAGATTTTCATAACCCCTATTCGGTTATTTTTAGATTTCTACTATTACCAACGTCAGATTTGTTGCACATTCAGAAGTACATAAACATTAAATGTTTGTTTAAACATTTGCGATATTTCTAAGCCGATAGATTTAGTCACCTCGGCCACCAGATCCTTGCGTTGGTGCTGCGATAAATGTTTATTTGAATTCTCGTTGGAAGATAAACGCGTCCATCTTAGCAACGAGATTAACAAACTATTGTAATTGTTGATGGTGTAATAGAATTTTATTTTAACGTGGATTGTATTGATACTAGCATTCCTACGTTTTTTGAAGTGATATTTCTGTTAATTATTATAACTTTTTATTTATCGTTATTATTATTGTTGGTATGTTTATATTTATATCTTAAAAACTTTTTATATTTATTTTTTTAAGGTTATTGTAAAAACCTTTTCTCTATGAGTTTCATTTAAAATTACATCCGGAAAATCGAGGTACATGTAAACTTTTGATTAATTTTATTATTATTATTAAATTCTTATTGTTCCTCTTATAATATTGCCTTGTACGATACATGTATTTTATTATTGTTAAATTATAATCACATTCGTATTGCTTTACTATTAATAATCCTTGAAGCGATCTTCTCGGAATAGATTACAATGAAAATTCATTTGAAAACTACTTTAGATAATTTTATTCTTTGGAACTGTTCACTCGCCTCTTTTTTTACTTTAGATGAAATCTTTTATAATTATAGACCTTTAAGATCAGTTGTTCCTACATTATTCTAAAAGCCCTCACATTAAATATCATATTCCTTTTTTTCACTATTTAAGATAGGTAATACTGTTTTAAAGGATTTTAATTTGAACATATTTAAATAAAATTTTTTAAAGTGTCGCGTTGTAGTTTAGCAATTCATCAGCTAACTATGCTTATACAGTGCTTTTATATGGACGGTTGATTTGATGTTAGGAAAAGAACAATTTATTATTTTTGTCATTTAAGTTAGGTCACTATAATTTGAAATATTCAACAGTTTCACTGCTACTAGTATTAAAAACTGAATTTCTCTGCACTAGCAGTCTATTTTCGTTGATTTTACGTAATAGGAATTTATAATTCAGTATTGATATCTATGAAACAAAAGATACTATCGAACCTCTTACTACTTATTTACAAAACATTCTTACAGTTCTCTACTTCTGTCTGCTATTCTCACAACTGCAAAAAGATAACGGTTAATTACGGATACCCCCACGTCTCTCAAGACCTGGTAGACACTTTTGCAACTCATGAAAGCAGAAAGGTTATCATAATTATATTATAGGTTTTATTGAGATTAAAGTATAAAATATATAAAAACTGGTTATAATAATTCATTTTTATATCTTGACTTGTTAATTTTACGTTTGACTACCCATTAGCAATGGACAGTTGGTCCAGATATATTAGCGTGTGAACAGTAACATTTAACTAATTAGCTTATTTTAAAAAATACATGCAAAAGGTAAAGATAGAAAGTGACATTCTTTTTTAGCATTTTTAACCTGATATTGCTCTTCGAAAAAAAGAAACAAAATTGTCACTTCCACAAATTTATTTGGCACGAAAGGTTTCACTACGATCATAGTATCATTAGGTGATAAAATATAAATACAGTTCCATATATATAGGGAAAAAAGGGTGAGAGGGGCAGGGTAGGGGTAACATAGAAAACGAATGGAAGGTAAATAAATAAACGGTTAGGAAAAGGAAGGGGTTGGAAAGGAAGATGAAAGGAAAATAAAGTTATAAAATGTTACTAAAACTTGGTAAAAGGGGCCAAAGACAACAATGTTGATACAAAGTATTTAAAAAATATTTGGTAAGCAAAATTGAGAAGAATGATTGCGGAAAAGATATACATTTAAGAGAAACAGGTCTTCACAAATAATTATCTCTAGCTGTTCATGAGCATCCTATTTGCGACCTTAATTTTCAAAGCGGAGGAATTTAGGATTGAAGGAACTATGATGACTGAGGTTTAAAAGATGTTTCGCAAATTGAGAATTCAAATTATTTAAACGGAAGCACTTAATCCTCTTGTCAAAACTCCTCCGCCAGAATTAAGAAGGTTAACTTATAAATTGTTGATATAAATGTTGGCAAGGAGAGGGGAAAGTGGGGGCACCATCGCGAGATTATGCGTATGTTTAAAAAAATTACACTAAAGAAAAAATATGTTTTGTTCAGAATATGCTACAAGTAAGTTAGGAAACTCAGTTATCAAAAATTGATTGACATCTGCTTTGGAAACCATATCTACAACCAAATCTACGAGTTCTTTAACGGGAGCAGATGTAAAAAGGTAAAAAATATCAAAAGAGACAAATTTTCAATTGTTGTGGAAAATCTTTACTTGGAAGGTGGGCGTCAACTCTATGGAAATTTTAATACCAAATTTTGGACTAAAATGAGAATAAGGACGAAGAAGTGTATTGAGTTTAAAGGCGAGTTTATGGGCAGGCGCAGAGGTACTGGAGACAACAGCACTAGTAGGGCAATCCTTTTTGTGAAGTTTTGTTAAACCATGAAGTCTAAGGGAAAAGGGGTGCACCACTTATAAGTTGTGTTTGACTTTAGGAGTGAAAAGAAAAGAAGTCGAAGAAATAGTTTTTTGGATCCCAAATTGATAATTCGATAGAGGGTTTTTTTTCAAAAGCGAAATATTTTTGTTTGGAATGAAATCATAACATTTCTCCAAATAAACGTCTCTGTCCATCACCACCATGCCATTAACTTTATCAGTCTTTTGGACAATCAAATTGTTTTAACACTTGGAAGTAAGGCGGGAGAGTGTGAGCGGGATAGTGGTTTGGGTCGAGGAACATTGAGAAAGGAAGAAATTTTACAAGCAAAAACGTGCTTAAACGAATGAGATTCTTTTTGTAGGGCCAAATCACAATCGACGACTAGATTCTTACACACACGTGTAGATAAATGGAGGCTAGGGGCGAATTTCAGGCCTAAGTTAAACTCGTTCAAAATAGAAACACAATTGGATAAATTGGTGGGTGGAACTTGTGGTCACTGAGTTTAGAAGGACTGGAATCACTACACTGCACTGATTTTGAGGAAAGAGCAGCCAGTTTTTTCCTAAGGGTAGAGAGCTTGGCAAAACCAATCTCACTTACACGTTGTCTGACACTGTCATCAAATGTTGACCATTCCAGCCAATGAAGAGCGTGGAACAATTCAGAATTCCACACGGTTGAGCCTGACCTCATTCTTGGTACTGATAATGCTCTATTGATTTGTTTTACAATTTTCATCTATCATAGATAAACTATGAGCTACAAGTCGTATTTATGGTATGAGAATTTCTTGGAATGACTAACACATACTGAAGCATTTCCTGAGAATATACGAGTAATCAATTCGGTACGTGAACTTTGGGAAACTTGCCTGCATTAGTCCTGGTTTGGATTTCTTGTTCTTATCTTAATGGTTGGATATTCGTGGCTAAAATCAAGTATCAGAAGGCTACCATTTGAGTTTATTTCGGTTCTTTGTTAAGTCTTGGAATTTTTCTTGCAGTTCCTTAAATATTTATTATCATTTAATCTATTTGGAAGATTTAGAAATATTACAAGTATGGAGAAAGTCATGTGATGGCCATATCAGAATTTTGTCGTATATAGTACTAAATCGATGAACAGGAAGTTAAACAAAATATATGGATTTCTTGGAAATAAATGAATTACGCTCCTTCTGTTGGTGACACGTTTGTCGTTTGCCATATTTTGACTCATAATACAAATATAAGCGTTCCAATAACAATCTATCAGTTTTGAATTCTCACTGTGAGATTGAAAACTTATTTGAAGGAAAACTGTGAAATTATAGCTAAATTTAGGTATTATTTTATTTTAATTGCTTTGTAATTTATAATTCCTAATTACACGTGGAAATATTTTTATTGTTTTCCTAAAAACTTTCATCTTTTAGACCCTAACAATTGATCTATTTTGTGATTCTGATAATGAATATTTTCATGATGAGGATTTATGTAAAATGTCCCAGAATTAGAAGATAACGCGGAATATGAAGGATATTCGACGGAATATTCTGAAAGTAAGGATGGCCTTATTTTAGACGATTCGTCTCGATGATCTGAAAAGATAAAAAGGATTGCATAGATTTGTAAATCAAGTCGTATCAAAACGTAATAGAATTTTCTCTAGGACTAACAAGATATCCCACAAGTCGCATAACCACCCAAAAATCATCTTTTGGCATGATAATTATCACTAACAAAATTATAACAATGGCCAATATAGAAGATAGGCGTTTCAATGGAAAAGCTTGGAAAGATGTGGACTATGCTCACATAGAGCCTTATATTGGACTTTTGGTATTGACAGGCGTTTACAGATCTCATAACGAATCACTGAAAAGTTTGCGGGACGAAGTACATGGTAGGCCGATTTTTAGTGCCGTCATGTCTCTTGAAAGATTTTATAAAATTACAGGAGTTTTAATATTTGCAATAGTGATGACAGAAAAAAGCACAGGAAAGGTGACAGATTGGCACCCATACGCGTTGTTTGGGATTTTTGGGTGGAAAATTTACAGAAGTAATACACCCAAGATGAAAATGTATCTATAGATGAACAGTTAGAAGCGTCTAGGAAGATGCCCTTTCAATCAGTATAATACGGGGATCAAAATTTGGATTTTATGTGATGGTGCATCTGCGTATGCATCTATTTACAAGTAAAGTAAAACCTAGATAATTAGAAACTCTCTAGTTCAAAATTTCTGTATAATTCGAAATTTCTTTTAATTTTAAGAACCAATAGGCAAATTTCATACCTGGATAATTCGATAACCTTGATAGTTCGTAATTCGAAAAAGAGCAATATGCTAATAATATTTGTGCTTAAATATTTCGAAAAAGTATAAAAAAATTATGTTCGTATAGATTATGCGTTTGCGAACACAACCATTTCCTCTCATCCCCTCGATCCTTCTCTACGATGTTATTACTACCCTCGCCAACGTTCTCTACTTTTTGGCATAGTTCAAGAGTTGAATGATTTCACGCTCCTATCTACGCATGCACGCTGGCACGCAAGATGGCACGCAAGCTGGCACGCAAGTTGGCACGCAGGCAGGCACGCACGCTGGCACGCACGCTGCCACGCACGCTGCCACGCACGCTGCCACGCACGCTGCCACGCACGCTGCCACGCACGCTGCCACGCACGATGCCACGCACGATGCCACGCACGATGCCACGCACGCTGGCACGCACGCTGGCACGCACGCTACCACGCACGCTGCCACGCACGCTGCCACGCTCGCTTCCACGCACGTTGCCACGCACGCTGCCACGCACGATGCCACGCACGCTGCCACGCACGATGCCACGCACGATGCCACGCACGCTGCCACGCCCATCACCACCGGAGGATCCGCCAAAAGACTGAGACGGACGATAAACAATACGGATTGGTCAAAAGCGAACTAAGGAATGTTCGAAGAAATCATCGCCGAAGGATTACTCCCTGCAGAGAGACCTAAGACAACCACTGAGGTAGACAATGCAATAGATACAATAAACAATATTATTTAACAGGCTGCGGACGAATGCACCCCAAGGAAGAAATTCGACGTAAAAAAACGCCTCTGCTTAAGTACGTCGTCGCCCTCATCAAGGAAAACTGGAGGATTTACCGATAATTCGAAAAGAGGAAGGACCCAGCATTAAAAACCGTTTGAAACAGGAACCAGGCCAACATCTAAAGAAAGGTAAATGATTATAAAAACGGTTTATGGCAGAAAACTTGCGCGTGTCTAGATTTCGGGTACAGCAAAAGGTTCTAGGACCGATTCTAAGGCTTCTCGGGAGCCTATACAACAAGAAGAATCCCACCTAGATCACGACGGGAAAAGCCTCTGCACGGAGGAAAAAAAGCGGAGGAGTACTTACGCGTGCCTTATGAAATACACACGCCGACCGACGATCCAAGGTTCGACGAGAAATTTCACAGAGAATACATAGAGGTAATGCAGAACATTATACCTAACTTAATCCCCACAGATATCAGCGAGGAAACCGAGGATGGAATCATCGACGACGACCTGAAAGAAGCCATAGCCAGCACGATGAATTCTGCTCCTCGACCTCCTGGACGATAACGTGCAACAAACGCACGTCAGGTATTTCCCCACGCTTAAAAAATTCCTCCTAATGATTTATAATTCCTGCTTCTCCATGGGTTGCTACCCAAAACAATGTAGAAACGCGCACACCATCATGCTCCTGAAACGGGGGAAAAACGCGATAATTTATCGCCCTATCAACCTTACGAGCGTCCTGGGAAAGATGCTGGAAAAAGTGGTCGTGAAATAACTCACGGCCATCCTAGACGCAGGCGGCATCCTCCCAGACCATCAATACGGATTCCTAGCGAACAGGACAACCACGGATCTACTGAGGCTGCTCACCAACACGGTGGCAGAAGAAATCGACAAAAGACGGTGCACGGCCGCGATCTTTATGGAGATCGAAAGGGCATTCGACAAACCCGGTAATGACGGGCTATCCATAAAAATCTCCCTAATTCCCGACATCCCACCAAACTTATCCCGCTACCAATACTCATTTATCTCCGAACGACATGCAAGACTGAAAGTAGGTGGCACACTGTCCAATCCCTTTCGCATTCAATCCGGCGAGCCCCAAGGAACGGTATTATCGACGTTCCTTTTTATTCTGTATTGCGCTGACATGCCTTCTCCCGCTCTTCCACAGGTGACCCTCGCGCAGTACGCAGACGACACGGCGCTGTGGGCCACGGCACGCAAGTCTGACACCGCAGCACGTTACCTACGATAGGACTTCCGGCGGCTCGAGGAGTGAATGAGAAAGTGGCGCCTTCGGCCAAACCCAGAAAAATCGATCCTGATGACCTTTACTAACGAAGGGGGGGAACAAGGAGGTCCGCAGAAACCGATTTCCGTCACCCTTTGCGGGAAAAGTGTCGGCCAGCAGAAAGAGGGGAAATGCCTCGGTGTTACCCTCGATCTCCACCTGACGTTCGCCACCCATCTGAGAAACTTAATATCCACCATAACCAGGCGCAGCAACCTTTTCCGGATTGCCCCTGCTGCCGCCAAAGAAGAAAAAGAAATAGACGGCGCTAGTCCAACGAAAGCATATATATTTATTTCTATTATTTATATATATTCAAACCTATTTGAACCTTGTTATATTTTGCTATATTCAATTTAACTCTTACGCATTACAAAATGTTATTTGAAGAGGCCTTTTGCATAAACAGGGTATTTTCCGATCTGGCCATGTGTAAAACAATTGAAAATGTAAAGGGTATGAAAATGAAATATGTATGGCTTATCAGAAAATAAAAACAAAATTGACTTTGACACGAGTATGTGACAGTTATTTTGTGGGTGCTCTAACTCAAAAACCAAAAATCAGGTTAACGCGAAATTTTATATTTAAGATGTTTTTGAAAGTCGCAAGATCTGATTAGTTCTTAGTAAAAATCGGTCACTCGAAAGTGGGTGTTTACTCTCGTCACTCATCCGTTATTTTGAAATATTTGCTTTAATATTTGATAAATGGTAAAATATACTGGAATAAAAGCTGTAGGAAATATAATTTACTTCTACTTTGTTTGAATCATTTGTCCATCGTTATATATCGACGTTTCCTACAGAGGAGGATGTAACATGCATATCACATATATATATATATATATATATATATATATATATATATATATATATATATATATATATATATATATATATACATCATAGGAGACAATTATTTAAACAAATTTTCAAGGTTTATGTACTTCCGAATGTGCTATGGAGCTGAAATTTTTTTAGAGGTATGCTTTATAAAAAAACGAAAAAGCAATTATAAAAATTTTGATCTTTTAATTTCTTTGGCAGTTAAAAATTCTTAAAATTCAAAAAAATAGGTAAATGCTTAGACACTACGGGGCAAGTTAGAGGGCTGAAATTTTGAAACTACTTATATTTTAGTCTATGTAACCGATTAAATATTTCAGTGTATTCATGAAGTTCTTTCTGCGGCCGTTAACAATTATTATTTAAATTTAAACAATTAGAAAAATATTATTTCACTTCTAAAAGTGATCAAACTTCAAAAATTGGCAGAAATGTGAACAATTAGTACACCATAATGGAAAAAGTATACAATTCTTAAAATTTCAAAGTATGGGGATTGTTTTAACCTATTATTTTGACATAAGGGAAAAACAAAAATCGCTGTGGAGGTGGAATTTTTTTAATTTAGAAAATAATTGCAATGATGAAATATCTGTCTGAAAAATGAATGTTTTTTCAAGGCGCGAAGATATGCTTCTACTAGTATACTTGTACTAGTTTCCGCGAACTTGACGTCCGATAGAATCAGATGTAATGCTCATTAGCAGAGCACTCTTCCGCTAGTTGACTCTGATTATGTTCAAGAATTTTCGACGCTGTTTGAACGACGGTAACAAAACTAAACAAATATTCAATCACTATTGATATTCATTTCATGATGTCATATGTGGAAGTTAAAATTGCTGAATTTTTTAAGGTCTTTGAGGACATATCCTGGGAAATATAAATTTTTCCCCGTCATATTGACGGGCTTTTATAGTTTTTATATTAGGGGTAGTAGTGTTTTCTAGTAATATAATAGTTTTGTTCACGAAATTCGTAGTGAAAGGTGCGTGAATTATGCGAGTAAGTACAGTAATACTGTCACTGCCATTAAAGTAATTTCGAGTGCCATGGGATAGACCCAGATAGTCACATGACATGAGTAGATTGGAGTACAAATTCGGCCGTAAAGTATCTCTGTTGATTAAATAGGGAAATTTCCGCCGTCGTAGCTGTAGGATAATAAAACGCAGTAATATTCTTCCCTTGCTCATAACGTAAAATATATCGTGGCACATCATGGACTTTATCGCGGCACACCGGTTGCGAAGCCTTTCCGTTTCAGCACAATTTTAGAAGCGCACATACGAATCTCTTGACGCAACAGTTTTACAAGGTGAAATAATTACATGAATCAATTTGTGGGTAATTTTTATTTAAAATATTTTAATTTGAAGTTCTTATCATTTATATTTTACGAGAAATTTGACTTGACTAACCGCGTCTTAGTGAGGCGTCTTCTGAGGTCTTAATTAAAGTATTTCAGCTCCCTAGCTTGCACCCTAGTACTGAAACATCTATTTGTTAACATTTTAGGAATTTTTTTACATCCAAATTAATTAATATATCAGAATTTCATAACCCCTATTCGGTTATTTTTAGATTTCTACTATTACCAACGTCAGATTTGTTGCACATTCAGAAGTACATAAACATTAAATGTTTGTTTAAACATTTGCGATATTTCTAAGCCGATAGATTTAGTCACCTCGGCCACCAGATCCTTGCGTTGGCGCAGCGATAAATGTTTATTTGAATTCTCGTTGGAAGATAAACGCGTCCATCTTAGCAACGAGATTAAACAAACTATTGTAATTGTTGATGGTGTAATAGAAGTTTATTTTAATGTGGATTGTATTGATACTAGCATTCCTACGTTTTTTGAAGGGATATTTCTGTTAATTATTATAACTTTTTATTTATCGTTATTATTATTGTTGGTATGTTTATATTTATATCTTAAAAACTTTTTATATTTATTTTTTTAAGGTTATTGTAGAAACCTTTTCCCTATGAGTTTCATTTAAAATTACATCCGGAAAATCGAGGTACATGTAAACTTTTGATTAATTTTATTATTATTATTAAATTCTTATTGTTCCTCTTATAATATTGCCTTGTACGATACATGTATTTTATTATTGTTAAATAATAATCACATTCGTATTGCTTTACTATTAATAATCCTTAAAGCGATCTTCTCGGAATAGATTACAATGAAAATTCATTTGAAAACTACTTTAGATAATTTTATTCTTTGGAACTGTTCACTCGCCTCTTTTTTTACTTTAGATGAAATCTTTTATAATTATAGACCTTTAAGATCAGTTGTTCCTACATTATTCTAAAAGCCCCCACATTAAATATCATATTCCTTTTTTTCACTATTTAAGATAGGTAATACTGTTTTAAAGGATTTTAATTTGAACATATTTAAATAAAATCTTTTAAAGTGTCGCGTTGTAGTTTAGCAATTCATCAGCTAACTATGCTTATACAGTGCTTTTATATGGACGGTTGATTTGATGTTAGGAAAAGAACAATTTATTATTTTTGTCATTTAAGTTAGGTCACTATAATTTGAAATATTCAACAGTTTCACTGCTACTAGTATTTAAAACTGAATTTCTCTGCACTAACAGTCTATTTTCGTTGATTTTAGGTAATAGGAATTTATAAGTCAGTATTGATATCTATGAAACAAAGATACTATCGAACCTCTTACTACTTATTTACAAAACATTCTTACAGTTCTCTACTTCTGTCTGCTATTCTCACAACTGCAAAAAGATTAACGGTTAAATACGGATACCCCCACGTCTCTCAAGACCTGGTAGACACTTTTGCAACTCATGAAAGCAGAAAGGTTATCATAATTATATTATAGGTTTTATTGAGATTAAAGTATAAAATATATAAAAACTGGTTATAATAATTCATTTTTATATCTTGACTTGTTATTTTTACGTTTGACTACCAATTAGCAATGGACAGATATATTAGCGTGTGAACAGTAACATTTAACTAATTAGCTTATTTAAAAAAATACATGCAAAAGGTAAAGATAGAAAGTGACATTCTTTTTTAGCATTTTTAACCTGATATTGCTCTTCGAGAAAAAGAAACAACATTGTCACTTCCACAAATTTATTTGGCACGAAAGGTTTCACTACGATCATAGTATCATTAGGTGATAAAATATAAATACAGTTCCATATATATAGGGGAAAAAGGGTGAGAGGGGCAAAGTAGGGGTTACATAGAAAACGAATGGAAGGTAAATAAATAAACGGTTAGGAAAAGGAAGGGGTTGGAAATGAAGATGAAAGGAAAATAAAGTTATAAAATGTTACTAAAACTTGGTAAAAGGGGCCAAAGACAACAATGTTGATACAAAGTATTTAAAAAATATTTGGTAAGCAAAATTGAGAAGAATGATTGCGGAAAAGATATACATTTAAGAGAAACAGGTCTTCACAAATAATTATCTCTAGCTGTTCATGAGCATCCTATTTGCGACCATAATTTTCAAAGCGGAGGAATTTAGGATTGAAGGAACTATGATGACTGAGGTTTAAAAGATGTTTCGCAAATTGAGAATTCAAATTATTTAAACGGAAGCACTTAATCCTCTTGTCAAAACTCCTCTGCCAGAATTAAGATGGTTAACTTATAAATTGTTGATATAAATGTTGGCAAGGAGAGGGGAAACTGGGGGCACCATCGCGAGATTATGCGTTTATTAAAAATATTACACTAAAGAAGAAATATGTTTTGTTCGGAATATGCTACAAGTAAGTTAGGAAACTCAGTTATCAAAAACTGATTGACATCTGCTTTGGAAACCATATCTACAACCAAATCTACGAGTTCTTTAACGGGAACAGAAGTAAAAAGGTAAAAAATATCAAAAGAGACAAATTTTCAATTGTTGTGGAAAATCTTTACTTGGAAGGTGGGCGTCAACTCTATGGAAATTTTAATACCAAATTTTGGACTAAAATGAGAATAATGACGAAGAAGTGTATTGAGTTTGAAGGCGAGTTTATGGGCAGGCGCAGAGGTACTGGAGACAACAGCCCTAGTAGGGCAATCCTTTTTGTGAAGTTTTGTTAAACCATGAAGTCTAAGGGGAAAGGGGTGCACCACTTATAAGTTGTGTTTGATTTTAGGAGTGAAAAGAAAAGAAGTCGAAGAAATAGTTTTTAGGATCCCAAATTGATAATTCGAGAGAGGGTTTTTTTTTCAAAAGCGAAATATTTTTGTTTCGAATGAAATCATAACATTTCTCCAAATAAACGTCTCTGTCCATCACCACCATGCCATTAACTTTATCAGTCTTTGGGACAATCAAATTGTTTTAACACTTGGAAGTAAGGCGGGAGAGTGTGAGCGGGATAGAGGTTTGGGTCGAGGAACATTGAGAAAGGAAGAAATTTTACAAGCAGAAACGTGCTTAAACGAATGAGATTCTTTTTGTAGGGCCAAATCACAATCGACGACTAGATTCTTACACACACGTGTAGATAAATGGAGGCTAGGGGCGAATTTCAGGCCTAAGTTAAACTCGTTCAAAATAGAAACTCAATTGGATAAATTGGTGGGTGGAACTTGTGGTCACTGAGTTTAGAAGTACTGGAATCACTACACTGCACGGATTTTGAGGAAAGAGCAGCCAGTTTTTTCCTAAGGGTAGAGAGCTTGGCAAAACCAATCTCACTTACACGTTGTCTGACACTGTCATCAAATGTTGACCATTCCAGCCAATGAAGAGCGTGGAACAATTCAGAATTCCACACGGTTGAGCCTGACCTCATTCTTGGTACTGATAATGCTCTATTGATTTGTTTTACAATTTTCATCTATCATAGATAAACTATGAGCTACAAGTCGTATTTATGGTATGAGAATTTCTTGGAATGACTAACACATACTGAAACATTTCCTGAGAATATATGAGTAATCAATTCGGTACGTGAACTTTGGGAAACTTGCCTGCATTAGTCCTGGTTTGGATTTCTTGTTCTTATCTTAATGGTTGGATATTCGTGGCTAAAATCAAGTATCAGAAGGCTACCATTTGAGTTTATTTCGGTTCTTTGTTAAGTCTTGGAATTTTTCTTGCAGTTCCTTAAATATTTATTATCATTTAACCTATTTGGAAGTTTTAGAAATATTACAAGTATGGAGAAAGTCATGTGATGGCCATATCAGAATTTTGTCGTATATAGTACTAAATCGATGAACAGGAAGTTAAAAAAAATATATGGATTTCTTGGAAATAAATGAATTACGCTCCTTCTGTTGGTGACACGTTTGTCGTTTGCCATATTTTGACTCATAATACAAATATAAGCGTTCCAATAACAATCTATCAGTTTTGAATTCTCACTGTGAGATTGAAAACTTATTTGAAGGAAAACTGTGAAATTATAGCTAAACTTAGGTATTATTTTATTTTAATTGCTTTGTAATTTATAATTCCTAATTACACGTGAAAATATTTTTATTGTTTTCCTAAAAACTTTCATCTTTTAGACCCTAACAATTGATCTATTTTGTGATTCTGATAATGAATATTTTCATGATGAGGATTTATGTAAAAATGACCCAGTATTAGAAGATAACGCGGAATATGAAGGATATTCGACGGAATATTCTGAAAGTAAGGATGGCCTTATTTTAGACGATTCGTCTCGATGATCTGAAAAGATAAAAAGGATTGCATAGATTTGTAAATCAAGTCGTATCATAACGTAATAGAATTTTCTCTAGGACTAACAAGATATCCCACAAGTCGCATAACCACCCAAAAATCATCTTTTGGCATGATAATTATCACTAACAAAATTATAACAATGGACAATATAGAAGATAGGCGTTTCAATGGAAAAGCTTGGAAAGATGTGGACTATGCTCACATAGAGCCTTATATTGGACTTTTGGTATTGACAGGCGTTTACAGATCTCATAACGAATCACTGAAAAGTTTGCGGGACGAAGTACATGGTAGGCCGATTTTTAGTGCCGTCATGTCTCTTGAAAGATTTTATAAAATTACAGGAGTTTTAATATTTGACAATAGTGATGACAGAAAAAAGCACAGGAAAGGTGACAGATTGGCAACCATACGCGTTGTTTGGGATTTTTGAGTGGAAAATTTGCAGAAGTAATACACCCAAGATGAAAATGTATCTATAGATGAACAGTTAGAAGCGTCTAGGAAGATGCCCCTTCAATCAGTATAATACGGGGATCAAAATTTGGATTTTATGTTATGGTGCATCTGCGTATGCATTTATTTACAAGTAAAGTAAAACCTAGATAATTAGAAACTCTCTAGTTCAAAATTTCTGTATAATTAGAAATTTCTTTTAATTTGAAGAACCAATAGGCAAATTTCATACCTGGATAATTCGAAAACCTTGATAGTTCGTAATTCGAAAAAAAGCAATATGCTAATAATATTTGTGCTTAAATAATTCGAAAAAGTATAAAAAAATTATGTTCGTAAAGATTATGCGTTTGCGAACACAACCATTTCCTCTCATCCCCTCGATCCTTCTCTACGATGTTGTTACTACCCTCGCCAACGTTCTCTACTTTTTGGCATAGGTCAAGAGTTGAATGATTTCACGCTCCTATCTACGCATGCACGCTGGCACGCAAGATGGCACGCAAGCTGGCACGCAAGTTGGCACGCAGGCAGGCACGCACGCTGGCACGCACGCTGCCACGCTCGCTGGCACGCAAGCTGCCACGCACGCTGCAACGCACGCTGGCACGCACGCTGCAACGCACGCTGCCAGGCACGCTGCCACGCACGCTACCAGGCACGCTGCCACGCACGCTGCCTCTCACGCTGCCTCGCACGCTGCCACGCACGCTGCATCGCACGCTGCCTCGCACTCTGCCACGCACGCTGCCACGCACGCTGGCACACACGCTGCCACGCACTCTGCCACGCACGCTGCCACGCACGATGCCACGCACGCTGGCACGCACGCTGCCACGAACGCTGCCACGCACGCTGCCACGCACGCTGCCACGCACGCTGCCACGCACGCTGCCACGCACGCTGCCACGCACGCTGCCACGCACGCTGCCACGCACGATGCCACGCACGCTGACACGCCCATCACCACCGGAGGATCCGCCAAAAGACCGAGACGGACGATAAACAATACGGATTGGTCAAAAGCGAACTAAGGAATGCTCGAAGAAATCATCGCCGAAGGATTACTCCCGGCAGAGAGACCTAAGACAACCACTGAGGTAGACAATGCAATAGATACAATAAACAATATTATTTAACAGGCTGCGGACGAATGCACCCCAAGGAAGAAATTCGACGTAAAAAAACGCCTCTGCTTAAGTACGTCGTCGCCCTCATCAAGGAAAACAGGAGGATTTACCGATAATTCGAAAAGAGGAAGGACCCAGCATTAAAAACCGTTTGAAACAGGAACCAGGCCAACATCTAAGAAAGGTAAATGATTATAAAAACGGTTTATGGCAGAAAACCTGCGCGTGTCTAGATTTCAGGAACAGCAAAAGGTTCTAGGACCGATTCTAAGGCTTCTCGGGAGCCTATACGACAAGAAGAATACCACCTAGATCACGACGGGAAAAGCCTCTGCACGGAGGAAAAAAAGCGGAGGAATTCTTACGCGTGCCTTATGAAATACACACGCCGACCGACGATACAAGGTTCGACGAGAAATTTCACAGAGAATACATAGAGGTAATGCAGAACATTATACCTAACTTAATCCCCACAGATATCAGCGAGGAAACCGAGGATGGAATCATCGACGACGACCTGAAAGAAGCCATAGCCAGCACGATGAATTCTGCTCCTCGACCTCCTGGACGATAACGTGCAACAAACGCACGTCAGGTATTTCCCCACGCTAAAAAAATTCCTCCTAATGATTTATAATTCCTGCTTCTCCATGGGTTGCTACCCAAAACAATGTAGAAACGCGCACACCATCATGCTCCTGAAACGGGGGAAAAACGCGAAAATTTATCGCCCTATCAACCTTACGAGCGTCCTGGGAAAGATGCTGGAAAAAGTGGTCGTGAAATAACTCACGGCCATCCTAGACGCAGGCGGCATCCTCCCAGACCATCAATACGGATTCCTAGCGAACAGGACAACCGCGGATCCACTGAGGCTGCTCACCAACACGGCGGCAGAAGATATCAACAAAAGAGGGTGCACGGCCGCGATCTTCATGGAGATCGAAAGGGCATTCGACAATCCCGGTAATGACGGAGTATCCATAAAAATCTCCCTAATTCCCGACATCCCACCCAACTTATCCCGCTACCAATACTCATTTATCTCCGAACGACATGCAAGACTCAAAGTAGGTGGCACACTGTCCAATCCCTTCCGCATTCAATCCGGCTAGCCCCAAGGAACGGTATTATCGACGTTCCATTTTATTCTGTATTGCGCTGACATGCCTTCTCCCGCTCTTCCACTGGTGACCCTCGCGCAGTACGCAGACGACACGGCGCTGTGGGCCACGGCATGCAAGTCTGACACCGCAGCACGTTACCTACGATAGGACTTCCGACGGCTCGAGGAGTGAATGAGAAAGTGGCGCCTTCGGCCAAACCCAGAAAAATCGATCCTGATGACCTTTACTAACGAAGGGGGGGAACAAGGAGGTCCGCAGAATCCGATTTCCGTCACCCTTTGAGGGAAAAGTGTCGGCCTGCAGAAAGAGGGGAAATGCCTCGGTGTTACCCTCGATCTCCACCTGACGTTCGCCACCCATCTGAGAAACTTAATATCCACCATAACCAGGCGCAGCAACCTTTTCCGGATTGCCCCTGCTGCCGCCAAAGAAGAAAAAGAAATAGACGGCGCTAGTCCAACGAAAGCATATATATTTATTTCTATTATTTATATATATTCAAACCTATTTGAACCTTGTTATATTTTGCTATATTCAATTTAACTCTTACGCATTACAAAATGTTATTTGAAGAGGCCTTTTGCATAAACAGGGTATTTTCCGATCTGGCCATGTGTATAACAATTGAAATGTAAAGGGTATGAAAATGAAATATGTATGGCTTATCAGAAAATAAAAACAAAATTGACTTTGACACGAGTATGTGACAGTTATTTTGTGGGTGCTCTAACTCAAAAACCAATAATCAGGTTAACGCGAAATTTTATATTTAAGATGTTTTTGAAAGTCGCAAGATCTGATTAGTTCTTAGTAAAAATCGGTCACTCGAAAGTGGGTGTTTACTCTCGTCACTCATCCGTTATTTTGAAATATTTGCTTTAATATTTGATAAATGGAAAAATATACTGGAATAAAAGCTGTAGGAAATATAATTTACTTCTTTGTTTGAATCATTTGTCCATCATTATATATCGACGTTTCCTACAGAGGAGGATGTAACATGCATATCATATATATATATATATATATATATATATATATATATATATATCATAGGAGACAATTATTTAAACAAATTTTCAAGGTTTATGTACTTCCGAATGTGCTACGGAGCTGAAATTTTTTTAGAGGTATGCTTTATAAAAAACGAAAAAGCAATTATAATTATAATGCTTAGACACTACGGGGCAAGTTAGAGGGCTGAAATTTTGAAACTACTTATATTTTAGTCTATGTAACCGATTAAATATTTCAGTGTATTCATGAAGTTCTTTCTGCGGCCGTTAACAATTATTATTTAAATTTAAACAATTAGAAAAATATTATTTCACTTCTAAAAGTGATCAAACTTCAAAAATTGGCAGAAATGTGAACCATTAGTACACCATAATGGAAAAAGTATACAATTCTTAAAATTTCAAAGTATGGGGATTGTTTTAACCTATTATTTTGACATAAGGGAAAAACAAAAATCGCTGTGGAGGTGGAATTTTTTTAATTTAGAAAATAATTGCAATGATGAAATATCTGTCTGAAAAATGAATGTTTTTTCAAGGCGCGAAGATATGCTTCTACTAGTATACTTGTACTAGTTTCCGCGAACTTGACGTCCGATAGAATCAGATGTAATGCTCATTAGCAGAGCACTCTTCCGCTAGTTGGTTCTGATTATGTTCAAGAATTTTCGACGCAGTTTGAACGACGGTAACAAAACTAAACAAATATTCAATTACTATTGATATTCATTTCATGATGTCATATGTGGAAGTTAAAATTGGTGAATTTTTTAAGGTCTTTGAGGACATATCCTGGGAAATATAAATTTTTCCCCGTCATATTGACGGGCTTTTATAGTTTTTATATTAGGGGTAGTAGTGTTTGCTAGTAATATAATAGTTTTGGTCACGAAATTCGTAGTGAAAGGTGCGTGAATTATGCGAGTAAGTACAGTAATACTGTCACTGCCATTAAAATAATTTCGAGTGCCATGGGATAGATCCAGATAGTCACATGACATGAGTAGGCAAAAGATTGGAGTACAAATTCGGCCGTAAAGTATCTCTGTTCATTAAATAGGGAAATTTCCGCGGTCGTAGCTGTAGGATAATAAAACGCAGTAATATTCTTCCCTTGCTCTTAACGTAAAATATATCGTGGCACATCATGGACTTTATCGCGGCACACCGGTTGCGAAGCCTTTCCGTTTCAGCACAATTTTAGAAGCGCACATATGAATCTCTTGACGCAACAGTTTTACAAGGTGAAATAATTACATGAATCAATTTGTGGGTATTTTTTATTTAAAATATTTTAATTTGAAGTTCTTATCATTTATATTTTACGAGAAATTTGACTTGACAAACCGCGTCTTAGTGAGGCGTCTTCTGAGGTCTTAATTAAAGTATTTCAGCTCCCTAGCTTGCACCCTAGTACTAAAACATCTATTTGTTAACATTTTAGGAATTTTTTTACATCCAAATTAATTAATATATCAGAATTTCATAACCCCTATTCGGTTATTTTTAGGTTTCTACTATTACCAACGTCAGATTTGGTGCACATTCAGAAGTACATAAACATTAAATGTTTGTTTAAACATTTGCGATATTTCTAAGCCGATAGATTTAGTCACCTCGGCCACCAGATCCTTGCGTTGGCGCTGCGATAAATGTTTATTTGAATTCTCGTTGGAAGATAAACGCGTCCATCTTAGCAACGAGATTAAACAAACTATTGTAATTGTTGATGGTGTAATAAAAGTTTATTTTAATGTGGATTGTATTGATGCTAGCATTCCTACGTTTTTTGAAGGGATATTTCTGTTAATTATTATAAGTTTTTATTTATCATTATTATTATTGTTGGTATGATAATATTTATATCTTAAAAACTTTTTATATTTATTTTTTTAAGGTTATTGTAAAAACCTTTTCCCTATGAGTTTCATTTAAAATTACATCCGGAAAATCGAGGTACATGTAAACATTTGATTAATTTTATTATTATTATTAAATTCTTATTGTTCCTCTTATAATATTGCCTTGTACGATACATGTATTTTATTATTGTTAAATTATAATCACATTCCTATTGCTTTACTATTAATAATCCTTAAAGCGATCTTCTCGGAATAGATTACAATGAAAATTCATTTGAAAACTACTTTAGATAATTTTATTCTTTGGAACTGTTCACTCGCCTCTTTTTTTACTTTAGATGAAATCTTTTATAATTATAGACCTTTAAGATCAGTTGTTCCTACATTATTCTAAAAGCCCTCACATTAAATATCATATTCCTTTTTTTCACTATTTAAGACAGGTAATACTGTTTTAAAGGATTTTAATTTGAACATATTTAAATAAAATTTTTTAAAGTGTCGCGTTGTAGTTTAGCAATTCATCAGCTAACTATGCTTATACAGTGCTTTTATATGGACGGTTGATTTGATGTTAGGAAAAGAACAATTTATTATTTTTGTCATTTAAGTTAGGTCACTATAATTTGAAATATTCAACAGTTTCACTGCTACTAGTATTTAAAACTGAATTTCTCTGCACTAACAGTCTATTTTCGTTGATTTTAGGTAATAGGAATTTATAAGTCAGTATTGATATCTATGAAACAAAAGATACTATCGAACCTCTTACTACTTATTTACAAAACATTCTTACAGTTCTCTACTTCTGTCTGCTATTCTCACAACTGCAAAAAGATTAACGGTTAAATACGGATACCCCCACGTCTCTCAAGACCTGGTAGACACTTTTGCAACTCATGAAAGCAGAAAGGTTATCATAATTATATTATAGGTTTTATTGAGATTAAAGTATAAAATATATAAAAACTGGTTATAATAATTCATTTTTATATCTTGACTTGTTATTTTTACGTTTGACTACCAATTAGCAATGGACAGATATATTAGCGTGTGAACAGTAACATTTAACTAATTAGCTTATTTAAAAAAATACATGCAAAAGGTAAAGATAGAAAGTGACATTCTTTTTTAGCATTTTTAACCTGATATTGCTCTTCGAGAAAATGAAACAACATTGTCACTTCCACAAATTTATTTGGCACGAAAGGTTTCACTACGATCATAGTATCATTAGGTGATAAAATATAAATACAGTTCCATATATATAGGGGAAAAAGGGTGAGAGGGGCAAAGTAGGGGTTACATAGAAAACGAATGGAAGGTAAATAAATAAACGGTTAGGAAAAGGAAGGGGTTGGAAAGGAAGATGAAAGGAAAATAAAGTTATAAAATGTTACTAAAACTTGGTAAAAGGGGCCAAAGACAACAATGTTGATACAAAGTATTTAAAAAATATTTGGTAAGCAAAATTGAGAAGAATGATTGCGGAAAAGATATACATTTAAGAGAAACAGGTCTTCACAAATAATTATCTCTAGCTGTTCATTAGCATCCTATTTGCGACCATAATTTTCAAAGCGGAGGAATTTAGGATTGAAGGAACTATGATGACTGAGGTTTAAAAGATGTTTCGCAAATTGAGAATTCAAATTATTTAAACGGAAGCACTTAATCCTCTTGTCAAAACTCCTCTGCCAGAATTAAGATGGTTAACTTATAAATTGTTGATATAAATGTTGGCAAGGAGAGGGGAAAGTGGGGACCTCATCGCGAGATTATGCGTTTGTTTAAAAAAATTACACTAAAGAAAAAATACGTTTTGTTCAGAATATGCTACAAGTAAGTTAGGAAACTCAGTTATCAAAAATTGATTGACATCTGCTTTGGAAACCATATCTACAACCAAATCTACGAGTTCTTTAACGGGAACAGAAGTAAAAAGGTAAAAAATATCAAAAGAGACAAATTTTCAATTGTTGTGGAAAATCTTTACTTGGAAGGTGGGCGTCAACTCTATGGAAATTTTAATACCAAATTTTGGACTAAAATGAGAATAATGACGAAGAAGTGTATTGAGTTTGAAGGCGAGTTTATGGGCAGGCGCAGAGGTACTGGAGACAACAGCCCTAGTAGGGCAATCCTTTTTGTGAAGTTTTGTTAAACCATGAAGTCTAAGGGGAAAGGGGTGCACCACTTATAAGTTGTGTTTGATTTTAGGAGTGAAGAGAAAAGAAGTCGAAGAAATAGTTTTTTGGATCCCAAATTGATAATTCGAGAGAGGGTTTTTTTTCAAAAGCGAAATATTTTTGTTTCGAATGAAATCATAACATTTCTCCAAATAAACGTCTCTGTCCATCACCACCATGCCATTAACTTTATCAGTCTTTTGGACAATCAAATTGTTTTAACACTTGGAAGTAAGGCGGGAGAGTGTGAGCGGGAAGAAAGGAAGAAATTTTACAAGCAAAAACGTGCTTAAACGAATGAGATTCTTTTTGTAGGGCCAAATCACAATCGACGACTAGATTCTTACACACACGTGTAGATAAATGGAGGCTAGGGGCGAATTTCAGGCCTAAGTTAAACTCGTTCAAAATAGAAACACAATTGGATAAATTGGAGGGTGGAACTTGTGGTCACTGAGTTTAGAAGGACTGGAATCACTACACTGCACTGATTTTGAGGAAAGAGCAGCCAGTTTTTTCCTAAGGGTAGAGAGCTTGGCAAAACCAATCTCACTTACACGTTGTCTGACACTGTCATCAAATGTTGACCATTCCAGCCAATGAAGAGCGTGGAACAATTCAGAATTCCACACGGTTGAGCCTGACCTCATTCTTGGTACTGATAATGCTCTATTGATTTGTTTTACAATTTTCATCTATCATAGATAAACTATGAGCTACAAGTCGTATTTATGGTATGAGAATTTCTTGGAATGACTAACACATACTGAAACATTTCCTGAGAATATACGAGTAATCAATTCGGTACGTGAACTTTGGGAAACTTGCCTGCATTAGTCCTGGTTTGGATTTCTTGTTCTTATCTTAATGGTTGGATATTCGTGGCTAAAATCAAGTATCAGAAGGCTACCATTTGAGTTTATTTCGGTTCTTTGTTAAGTCTTGGAATTTTTCTTGCAGTTCCTTAAATATTTATTATCATTTAACCTATTTGGAAGTTTTAGAAATATTACAAGTATGGAGAAAGTCATGTGATGGCCATATCAGAATTTTGTCGTATATAGTACTAAATCGATGAACAGGAAGTTAAACAAAATATATGGATTTCTTGGAAATAAATGAATTACGCTCCTTCTGTTGGTGACACGTTTGTCGTTTGCCATATTTTGACTCATAATACAAATATAAGCGTTCCAATAACAATCTATCAGTTTTGAATTCTCACTGTGAGATTGAAAACTTATTTGAAGGAAAACTGTGAAATTATAGCTAAACTTAGGTATTATTTTATTTTAATTGCTTTGTAATTTATAATTCCTAATTACACGTGAAAATATTTTTATTGTTTTCCTAAAAACTTTCATCTTTTAGACCCTAACAATTGATCTATTTTGTGATTCTGATAATGAATATTTTCATGATGAGGATTTATGTAAAAATGTCCCAGAATTAGAAGATAACGCGGAATATGAAGGATATTCGACGGAATATTCTGAAAGTAAGGATGGCCTTATTTTAGACGATTCGTCTCGATGATCTGAAAAGATAAAAAGGATTGCATAGATTTGTAAATCAAGTCGTATCATAACGTAATAGAATTTTCTCTAGGACTAACAAGATATCCCACAAGTCGCATAACCACCCAAAAATCATCTTTTGGCATGATAATTATCACTAACAAAATTATAACAATGGCCAATATAGAAAATAGGCGTTTCAATGGAAAAGCTTGGAAAGATGTGGACTATGCTCACATAGAGCCTTATATTGGACTTTTGGTATTGACAGGCATTTACAGATCTCATAACGAATCACTGAAAAGTTTGCGGGACGAAGTACATGGTAGGCCGATTTTTAGTGCCGTCATGTCTCTTGAAAGATTTTATAAAATTACAGGAGTTTTAATATTTGACAATAGTGATGGCAGAAAAAAGCACAGGAAAGGTGACAGATTGGCACCCATACGCGTTGTTTGGGATTTTTGGGTAGAAAATTTGCAGAAGTAATACACCCAAGATGAAAATGTATCTATAGATGAACAGTTAAAAGCGTCTAGGAAGATGCCCCTTCAATCAGTATAATACGGGGATCAAAATTTGTATTTTATGTGAAGGTGCATCTGCGTATGCATACAATTTGCAAGTAAAGTAAAACCTAGATAATTAGAAACTCTCTAGTTCAAAATTTCTGTATAATTAGAAATTTCTTTTAATTTGAAGACCCAATAGGCAAATTTCATACCTGGATAATTCGAAAACCTTAATAATTCGTAATTCGAAAAAGAGCAATATGTTTATAATATTTGTGCCTAAATAATTCGAAAAAGTATAAAAAAATTATGTTCGTAATGATTATGCGTTTCCGAACACAACCATTTCCTCTCATCCCCTCGATCCTTCTCTACGATGTTGTTACTACCCTCGCCAACGTTCTCTTCTTTTTGGCATAGGTCAAGAGTTGAATGATTCCACGCTCCTATCTACGCATGCACGCTGGCACGCAAGATGGCACGCAAGCTGGCACGCAAGCTGGCACACACGCTGGCACGCACGCTGCCACGCACGCTGCCACGCACGCTGCCACGCACGATGCCACGCACGCTGACACGCCCATCACCACCGGAGGATCCGCCAAAAGACCGAGACGGACGATAAACAATACGGATTGGTCAAAAGCGAACTAAGGAATGTTCGAAGAAATCATCGCCGAAGGATTACTCCCGGCAGAGAGACCTAAGAGGTAGACAATGCAATAGATACAATAAACAATATTATTTAACAGGCTGCGGACGAATGCTCCCCAAGGAAGAAATTCGACGTAAAAAAACGCCTCTGCTTAAGTACGTCGTCGCCCTCATCAAGGAAAACTGGAGGATTTACCGATAATTCGAAAAGAGGAAGGACCCAGCATTAAAAACCGTTTGAAACAGGAACCAGGCCAACATCTAGTACTGAAACATCTATTTGTTAACATTTTAGGAATTTTTTTACATCCAAATTAATTAATATATCAGAATTTCATAACCCCTATTCGGTTATTTTTAGGTTTCTACTATTACCAACGTCAGATTTGGTGCACATTCAGAAGTACATAAACATTAAATGTTTGTTTAAACATTTGCGATATTTCTAAGCCGATAGATTTAGTCACCTCGGCCACCAGATCCTTGCGTTGGCGCTGCGATAAATGTTTATTTGAATTCTCGTTGGAAGATAAACGCGTCCATCTTAGCAACGAGATTAAACAAACTATTGTAATTGTTGATGGTGTAATAAAAGTTTATTTTAATGTGGATTGTATTGATGCTAGCATTCTTACGTTTTTTGAAGGGATATTTCTGTTAATTATTATAAGTTTTTATTTATCGTTATTATTATTGTTGGTATGTTTATATTTATATCTTAAAAACTTTTTATATTTATTTTTTTAAGGTTATTGTAAAAACCTTTTCCCTATGAGTTTCATTTAAAATTACATCCGGAAAATCGAGGTACATGTAAACTTTTGATTAATTTTATTATTATTATTAAATTCTTATTGTTCCTCTTATAATATTGCCTTGTACGATACATGTATTTTATTATTGTTAAATTATAATCACATTCCTATTGCTTTACTATTAATAATCCTTAAAGCGATCTTCTCGGAATAGATTACAATGAAAATTCATTTGAAAACTACTTTAGATAATTTTATTCTTTGGAACTGTTCACTCGCCTCTTTTTTTACTTTAGATGAAATCTTTTATAATTATAGACCTTTAAGATCAGTTGTTCCTACATTATTCTAAAAGCCCTCACATTAAATATCATATTCCTTTTTTCACTATTTAAGATAGGTAATACTGTTTTAAAGGATTTTAATATGAACATATTTAAATAAAATTTTTTAAAGTGTCGCGTTGTAGTTTAGCAATTCATCAGCTAACTATGCTTATACAGTGCTTTTATATGGACAGTTGATTTGATGTTAGGAAAAGAACAATTTATTATTTTTGTCATTTAAGTTAGGTCACTATAATTTGAAATATTGAACAGTTTCACTGCTACTAGTATTTAAAACTGAATTTCTCTGCACTAGCAGTCTATTTTCGTTGATTTTACGAAATAGGAATTTATAAGTCAGTATTGATATCTATGAAACAAAAGATACTATCGAACCTCTTACTACTTATTTACAAAACATTCTTACAGTTCTCTACTTCTGTCTGCTATTCTCACAACTGCAAAAAGATTAACGGTTAAATACGGATACCCCCACGTCTCTCAAGACCTGGTACACACTTTTGCAACTCATGAAAGCAGAAAGGTTATCATAATTATATTATAGGTTTTATTGAGATTAAAGTATAAAATATATAAAAACTGGTTATAATAATTCATTTTTATATCTTGACTTGTTATTTTTACTACCCATTAGCAATGGACAGCTGGTCCAGATATATTAGCGTGTGAACAGTAACATTTAACTAATTAGCTTATTTAAAAAAATACATGCAAAAGGTAAAGATAGAAAGTGACATTCTTTTTTAGCATTTTTAACCTGATATTGCTCTTCGAGAAAAAGAAAAAACATTGTCACTTCCACAAATTTATTTGGCACGAAAGGTTTCACTACGATCATAGTATCATTAGGTGATAAAATATAAATACAGTTCCATATATATAGGGAAAAAAGGGTGAGAGGGGCAGAGTAGGGGTAACATAGAAAACGAATGGAAGGTAAATAAATAAACGGTTAGGAAAAGGAAGGGGTTGGAAAGGAAGATGAAAGGAAAATAAAGTTATAAAATGTTACTAAAACTTGGTAAAAGGGGCCAAAGACGACAATGTTGATACAAAGTATTTAAAAAATATTTGGTAAGCAAAATTGAGAAGAATGATTGCGGAAAAGATATACATTTAAGAGAAACAGGTCTTCACAAATAATTATCTCTAGCTGTTCATGAACATCCTATTTGCGACCATAATTTTCAAAGCGGAGGAATTTAGGATTGAAGGAACTATGATGACTGAGGTTTAAAAGATATTTCGCAAATTGAGAATTCAAATTATTTAAACGGAAGCACTTAATCCTCTTGTCAAAACTCCTCTGCCAGAATTAAGATGGTTAACTTATAAATTGTTGATATAAATGTTGGCAAGGAGAGGGGAAAGTGAGGACCTCATCGCGAGAATATGCGTTTGTTTAAAAAAATTACACTAAAGAAAAAATACGTTTTGTTCAGAATATGCTACAAGTAAGTTAGGAAACTCAGTTATCAAAAATTGATTGGCATCTGGTTTGGAAACCATATCTACAACCAAATCTACGAGTTCTTTAACGGGAACAGAAGTAAAAAGGTAAAAAATATCAAAAGAGACAAATTTTCAATTGTTGTGGAAAATCTTTACTTGGAAGGTGGGCGTCAACTCTATGGAAATTTTAATACCAAATTTTGGACTAAAATGAGAATAATGACGAAGAAGTGTATTGAGTTTGAAGGCGAGTTTATGGGCAGGCGCAGAGGTACTGGAGACAACAGCCCTAGTAGGGCAATCCTTTTTGTGAAGTTTTGTTAAACCATGAAGTCTAAGGGGAAAGGGGTGCACCACTTATAAGTTGTGTTTGATTTTAGTAGTGAAAAGAAAAGAAGTCGAAGAAATAGTTTTTTGGATCCCAAATTGATAATTCGAGAGAGGGTTTTTTTTTCAAAAGCGAAATATTTTTGTTTCGAATGAAATCATAACATTTCTCCAAATAAACGTCTCTGTCCATCACCACCATGCCATTAACTTTATCAGTCTTTTGGACAATCAAATTGTTTTAACACTTGGAAGTAAGGCGGGAGAGTGTGAGCGGGAAGAAAGGAAGAAATTTTACAAGCAAAAACGTGCTTAAACGAATGAGATTCTTTTTGTAGGGCCAAATCACAATCGACGACTAGATTCTTACACACACGAGTAGATAAATGGAGGCTAGGGGCGAATTTCAGGCCTAAGTTAAACTCGTTCAAAATAGAAACACAATTGGATAAATTGGTGGGTGGAACTTGTGGTCACTGAGTTTAGAAGGACTGGAATCACTACACTGCACTGATTTTGAGGAAAGTGCAGCCAGTTTTTTCCTAAGGGTAGAGAGCTTGGCAAAACCAATCTCACTTACACGTTGTCTGACACTGTCATCAAATGTTGACCATTCCAGCCAATGAAGAGCGTGGAACAATTCAGAATTCCACACGGTTGAGCCTGACCTCATTCTTGGTACTGATAATGCTCTATTGATTTGTTTTACAATTTTCATCTATCATAGATAAACTATGAGCTACAAGTCGTATTTATGGTATGAGAATTTCTTGGAATGACTAACACATACTGAAACATTTCCTGAGAATATACGAGTAATCAATTCGGTACGTGAACTTTGGGAAACTTGCCTGCATTAGTCCTGGTTTGGATTTCTTGTTCTTATCTTAATGGTTGGATATTCGTGGCTAAAATCAAGTATCAGAAGGCTACCATTTGAGTTTATTTCGGTTCTTTGTTAAGTCTTGGAATTTTTCTTGCAGTTCCTTAAATATTTATTATCATTTAACCTATTTGGAAGTTTGAGAAATATTACAAGTATGGAGAAAGTCATGTGATGGCCATATCAGAATTTTGTCGTATATAGTACTAAATCGATGAACAGGAAGTTAAACAAAATATATGGATTTCTTGGAAATAAATGAATTACGCTCCTTCTGTTGGTGACACGTTTGTCGTTAGCCATATTTTGACTCATAATACAAATATAAGCGTTCCAATAACAATCTATCAGTTTTGAATTCTCACTGTGAGATTGAAAACTTATTTGAAGGAAAACTGTGAAATTATAGCTAAACTTAGGTATTATTTTATTTTAATTGCTTTGTAATTTATAATTCCTAATTACACGTGAAAATATTTTTATTGTTTTCCTAAAAACTTTCATCTTTTAGACCCTAACAATTGATCTATTTTGTGATTCTGATAATGAATATTTTCATGATGAGGATTTATGTAAAAATGTCCCAGAATTAGAAGATAACGCGGAATATGAAGGATATTCGACGGAATATTCTGAAAGTAAGGATGGCCTTATTTTAGACGATTCGTCTCGATGATCTGAAAAGATAAAAAGGATTGCATAGATTTGTAAATCAAGTCGTATCATAACGTAATAGAATTTTCTCTAGGAATAACAAGATATCCCACAAGTCGCATAACCACCCAAAAATCATCTTTTGGCATGATAATTATCACTAACAAAATTATAACAATGGCCAGTATAGAAGATAGGCGTTTCAATGGAAAAGCTTGGAAAGATGTGGACTATGCTCACATAGAGCCTTATATTGGACTTTTGGTATTGACAGGCATTTACAGATCTCATAACGAATCACTGAAAAGTTTGCGGGACGAAGTACATGGTAGGCCGATTTTTAGTGCCGTCATGTCTCTTGAAAGATTTTATAAAATTACAGGAGTTTTAATATTTGACAATAGTGATGGCAGAAAAAAGCACAGGAAAGGTGACAGATTGGCACCCATACGCGTTGTTTGGGATTTTTGGGTAGAAAATTTGCAGAAGTAATACACCCAAGATGAAAATGTATCTATAGATGAACAGTTAAAAGCGTCTAGGAAGATGCCCCTTCAATCAGTATAATACGGGGATCAAAATTTGGATTTTATGTGAAGGTGCATCTGCGTATGCATACAATTTGCAAGTAAAGTAAAACCTAGATAATTAGAAACTCTCTAGTTCAAAATTTCTGTATAATTAGAAATTTCTTTTAATTTGAAGACCCAATAGGCAAATTTCATACCTGGATAATTCGAAAACCTTAATAATTCGTAATTCGAAAAAGAGCAATATGTTTATAATATTTGTGCCTAAATAATTCGAAAAAGTATAAAAATTATTATGTTCGTAATGATTATGCGTTTCCGAACACAACCATTTCCTCTCATCCCCTCGATCCTTCTCTACGATGTTGTTACTACCCTCGCCAACGTTCTCTTCTTTTTGGCATAGGTCAAGAGTTGAATAATTTAACGCTTCTATCTACGCATGCACGCTGGCACGCAAGATGGCACGCAAGCTGGCACGCAAGCTGGCACACACACTGGCACGCACGCTGCCACGCACGCTGCCACGCACGCTGGCACGCACGCTGCCACGCACGCTGCAACGCACGCTGGCACGCACGCTGCAACGCACGCTGCCAGGCACGCTGCCACGCACGCTACCAGGAACGCTGCCACGCACGCTGCCTCGCACGCTGCCTCGCACGCTGCCACGCACGCTGGCACGCACGCTGCCACGCACGCTGCAACGCACGCTGGCACGCACGCTGCAACGCACGCTGCCACGCACGCTGGCACGCACGCTGCCACGCACTATGCCACGCACGCTGCCACGCACGATGCCACGCACGCTGGCACGCACGCTGCCACGAACGCTGCCACGCACGCTGCCACGCACGCTGCCACGCACGCTGCCACGCACGCTGCCACGCACGCTGCCACGCACGATGCCACGCACGCTGACACGCCCATCACCACCGGAGGATCCGCCAAAAGACCGAGACGGACGATAAACAATACGGATTGGTCAAAAGCGAACTAAGGAATGTCCGAAGAAATCATCGCCGAAGGATTACTCCCGGCAGAGAGACCTAAGACAACCACTGAGGTAGACAATGCAATAGATACAATAAACAATATTATTTAACAGGCTGCGGACGAATGCACCCCAAGGAAGAAATTAGACGTAAAAAAACGCCTCTGCTTAAGTACGTCGTCGCCCTCATCAAGGAAAACTGGAGGATTTACCGATAATTCGAAAAGAGGAAGGACCCAGCATTAAAAACCGTTTGAAACAGGAACCAGGCCAACATCTAAAGAAAGGTAAATGATTATAAAAACGGTTTATGGCAGAAAACCTGCGCGTGTCTAGATTTCAGGTACAGCAAAAGGTTCTAGGACCGATTCTAAGGCTTCTCGGGAGCCTATACGACAAGAAGAATACCACCTAGATCACGACGGGAAAAGCCTCTGCACGGAGGAAAAAAAGCGGAGGAATTCTTACGCGTGCCTTATGAAATACACACGCCGACCGACGATCCAAGGTTCGACGAGAAATTTCACAGAGAATACATAGAGGTAATGCAGAACATTATACCTAACTTAATCCCCACAGATATCAGCGAGGAAACCGAGGATGGAATCATCGACGACGACCTGAAAGAAGCCATAGCCAGCACGATGAATTCTGCTCCTCGACCTCCTGGACGATAACGTGCAACAAACGCACGTCAGGTATTTCCCCACGCTTAAAAAATTCCTCCTAATGATTTATAATTCCTGCTTCTCCATGGGTTGCTACCCAAAACAATGTAGAAACGCGCACACCATCATGCTCCTGAAACGGGGGAAAAACGCGAAAATTTATCGCCCTATCAACCTTACGAGCGTCCTGGGAAAGATGCTGGAAAAAGTGGTCGTGAAATAACTCACGGCCATCCTAGACGCAGGCGGCATCCTCCCAGACCATCAATACGGATTCCTAGCGAACAGGACAACCGCGGATCCACTGAGGCTGCTCACCAACACGGCGGCAGAAGAAATCAACAAAAGAGGGTGCACGGCCGCGATCTTCATGGAGATCGAAAGGGCATTCGACAATCCCGGTAATGACGGGCTCTCCATAAAAATCTCCCTAATTCCCGACATCCCACCCAACTTATCCCGCTACCAATACTCATTTATCTCCGAACGACATGCAAGACTCAAAGTAGGTGGCACACTGTCCAATCCCTTCCGCATTCAATCCGGCGAGCCCCAAGGAACGGTATTATCGACGTTACATTTTATTCTGTATTGCGCTGACATGCCTTCTCCCGCTCTTCCACAGGTGACCCTCGCGCAGTACGCAGACGACACGGCGCTGTGGGCCACGGCACGCAAGTCTGACACCGCAGCACGTTACCTACGATAGGACTTCCGACGGCTCGAGGAGTGAATGAGAAAGTGGCGCCTTCGGCCAAACCCAGAAAAATCGATCCTGATGACCTTTACTAACGAAGGGGGGGGAACAAGGAGGTCCGCAGAATCCGATTTCCGTCACCCTTTGAGGGAAAAGTGTCGGCCTGCAGAAAGAGGGGAAATGCCTCGGTGTTACCCTCGATCTCCACCTGACGTTCGCCACCCATCTGAGAAACTTAATATCCACCATAACCAGGCGCAGCAACCTTTTCCGGATTGCCCCTGCATCCGCCAAAGAAGAAAAAGAAATAGACGGCGCTAGTCCAACGAAAGCATATATATTTCTTTCTATTATTTATATATATTCAAACCTATTTGAACCTTGTTATATTTTGCTATATTCAATTTAACTCTTACGCATTACAAAATGTTATTTGAAGAGGCCTTTTGCATAAACAGGGTATTTTCCGATCTGGCCATGTGTAAAACAATTGAAATGTAAAGGGTATGAAAATGAAATATGTATGGCTTATCAGAAAATAAAAACAAAATTGACTTTGACACGAGTATGTGACAGTTATTTTGTGGGTGCTCTAACTCAAAAACCAATAATCAGGTTAACGCGAAATTTTATATTTAAGATGTTTTTGAAAGTCGCAAGATCTGATTAGTTCTTAGTAAAAATCGGTCACTCGAAAGTGGGTGTTTACTCTCGTCACTCATCCGTTATTTTGAAATATTTGCTTTAATATTTGATAAATGGAAAAATATACTGGAATAAAAGCTGTAGGAAATATAATTTACTTCTACTTTGTTTGAATCATTTGTCCATCATTATATATCGACGTTTCCTACAGAGGAGGATGTAACATGCATATCACATATATATATATACATCATAGGAGACAATTATTTAAAGAAATTTTCAAGGTTTATGTACTTCCGAATGTGCTATGGAGCTGAAATTTTTTTAGAGGTATGCTTTATAAAAAAACGAAAAAGCAATTATAAAAATTTTGATCTTTTAATTTCTTTGGCAGTTAAAAATTCTTAAAATTCAAAAAAATAGGTAAATGCTTAGACACTACGGGGCAAGTTAGAGGGCTGAAATTTTGAAACTACTTATATTTTAGTCTATGTAACCGATTAAATATTTCAGTGTATTCATGAAGTTCTTTCTGCGGCCGTTAACAATTATTATTTAAATTTAAACAATTAGAAAAATATTATTTCACTTCTAAAAGTGATCAAACTTCAAAAATTGGCAGAAATGTGAACCATTAGTACACCATAATGGAAAAAGTATACAATTCTTAAAATTTCAAAGTATGGGGATTGTTTTAACCTATTATTTTGACATAAGGGAAAAACAAAAATCGCTGTGGAGGTGGAATTTTTTTAATTTAGAAAATAATTGCAATGATGAAATATCTGTCTGAAAAATGATGTTTTTTCAAGGCGCGAAGATATGCTTCTACTAGTATACTTGTACTAGTTTCCGCGAACTTGACGTCCGATAGAATCAGATGTAATGCTCATTAGCAGAGCACTCTTCCGCTAGTTGGTTCTGATTATGTTCAAGAATTTTCGACGCTGTTTGAACGACGGTAACAAAACTAAACAAATATTCAATTACTATTGATATTCATTTCATGATGTCATATGTGGAAGTTAAAATTGCTGAATTTTTTAAGGTCTTTGAGGACATATCCTGGGAAATATAAATTTTTCCCCGTCATATTCACGGGCTTTTATAGTTTTTATATTAGGGGTATTAGTGTTTGCTAGTAATATAATAGTTTTGGTCACGAAATTCGTAGTGAAAGGTGCGTGAATTATGCGAGTAAGTACAGTAATACTGTCACTGCCATTAAAGTAATTTCGAGTGCCATGGGATAGATCGAGATAGTCACATGACATGAGTAGATTGGAGTACAAATTCGGCCGTAAAGTATCTCTGTTGATTAAATAGGGAAATTTCCGCCGTCGTAGCTGTAGGATAATAAAACGCAGTAATATTCTTCCCTTGCTCATAACGTAAAATATATCGTGGCACATCATGGACTTTATCGCGGCACACCGGTTGCGAAGCCTTTCCGTTTCAGCACAATTTTAGAAGCGCACATACGAATCTCTTGACGCAACAGTTTTACAAAGTGAAATAATTACATGAATCAATTTGTGGGTAATTTTTATTTAAAATATTTTAATTTGAAGTTCTTATCATTTATATTTTACGAGAAATTTGACTTGACAAACCGCGTCTTAGTGAGGTGTCTTCTGAGGTCTTAATTAAAGTTTTTCAGCTCCCTAGCTTGCACCCTAGTACTGAAACATTTATCTATTTGTTAACATATTAGGAATTTTTTTACATCCAAATTAATTAATATATCAGAATTTCATAACCCCTATTCGGTTATTTTTAGATTTCTACTATTACCAACGTCAGATTTGTTGCACATTCAGAAGTACATAAACATTAAATGTTTGTTTAAACATTTGCGATATTTCTAAGCCGATAGATTTAGTCACCTCGGCCACCAGATCCTTGCGTTGGCGCTGCGATAAATGTTTATTTGAATTCTCGTTGGAAGATAAACGAGTCCATCATAGCAACGAGATTAAACAAACTATTGTAATTGTTGATGGTGTAATAGAAGTTTATTTTAATGTGGATTTTATTGATACTAACATTCCTACGTTTTTTGAAGGGATATTTCTGTTAATTATTATAAGTTTTTATTTATCGTTATTATTATTGTTGGTATGTTTATATTTATATCTTAAAAACTTTTTATATTTATTTTTTTAAGGTTATTGTAAAAACCTTTTCCCTATGAGTTTCATTTAAAATTACATCCGGAAAATCGAGGTACATGTAAACTTTTGATTAATTTTATTATTATTATTAAATTCTTATTGTTCCTCTTATAATATTGCCTTGTACGATACATGTATTTTATTATTGTTAAATTATAATCACATTCGTATTGCTTTACTATTAATAATCCTTGAAGCGATCTTCTCGGAATAGATTACAATGAAAATTCATTTGAAAACTACTTTAGATAATTTTATTCTTTGGAACTGTTCACTCGCCTCTTTTTTTACTTTAGATGAAATCTTTTATAATTATAGACCTTTAAGATCAGTTGTTCCTACATTATTCTAAAAGCCCTCACATTAAATATCATATTCCTTTTTTTCACTATTTAAGATAGGTAATACTGTTTTAAAGGATTTTAATTTGAACATATTTAAATAAAATTTTTTAAAGTGTCGCGTTGTAGTTTAGCAATTCATCAGCTAACTATGCTTATACAGTGCTTTTATATGGACGGTTGATTTGATGTTAGGAAAAGAACAATTTATTATTTTTGTCATTTAAGTTAGGTCACTATAATTTGAAATATTCAACAGTTTCACTGCTACTAGTATTAAAAACTGAATTTCTCTGCACTAGCAGTCTATTTTCGTTGATTTTACGTAATAGGAATTTATAAGTCAGTATTGATATCTATGAAACAAAAGATACTATCGAACCTCTTACTACTTATTTACAAAACATTCTTACAGTTCTCTACTTCTGTCTGCTATTCTCACAACTGCAAAAAGATTAACGGTTAAATACGGATACCCCCACGTCTCTCAAGACCTGGTAGACACTTTTGCAACTCATGAAAACAGAAAGGTTATCATAATTATATTATAGGTTTTATTGAGATTAAAGTATAAAATATATAAAAACTGGTTATAATAATTCATTTTTATATCTTGACTTGTTATTTTTACGTTTGACTACCCATTAGCAATGGACAGTTGGTCCAGATATATTAGCGTGTGAACAGTAACATTTAACTAATTAGCTTATTTTAAAAAATACGTGCAAAAGGTAAAGATAGAAAGTGACATTCTTTTTTAGCATTTTTAACCTGATATTGCTCTTCGAGAAAAAGAAACAACATTGTCACTTCCACAAATTTATTTGGCACGAAAGGTTTCACTACGATCATAGTATCATTAGGTGATAAAATATAAATACAGTTCCATATATATAGGGAAAAAAGGGTGAGAGGGGCAGAGTAGGGGTAACATAGAAAACGAAAGGAAGGTAAATAAATAAACGGTTAGGAAAAGGAAGGGGTTGGAAAGGAAGATGAAAGGAAAATAAAGTTATAAAATGTTACTAAAACTTGGTAAAAGGGGCCAAAAACGACAAAGTTGATACAAAGTATTTAAAAAATATTTGGTAAGCAAAATTGAGAAGAATGATTGCGGAAAAGATATACATTTAAGAGAAACAGGTCTTCACAAATAATTATCTCTAGCTGTTCATGAGCATCCTATTTGCGACCTTAATTTTCAAAGCGGAGGAATTTAGGATTGAAGGAACTATGATGACTGAGGTTTAAAAGATGTTTCGCAAATTGAGAATTCAAATTATTTAAACGGAAGCACTTAATCCTCTTGTCAAAACTCCTCCGCCAGAATTAAGAAGGTTAACTTATAAATTGTTGATATAAATGTTGGCAAGGAGAGGGGAAAGTGGGGGCACCATCGCAAGATTATGCGTTTGTTTAAAAAAATTACACTAAAGAAAAAATATGTTTTGTTCAGAATATGCTACAAGTAAGTTAGGAAACTCAGTTATCAAAAATTGATTGACATCTGCTTTGGAAACCACATCTACAACCAAATCTACGAGTTCTTTAACGTGAACAGAAGTAAAAAGGTAAAAAATATCAAAAGAGACAAATTTTCAATTGTTGTGGAAAATCTTTACTTGGAAGGTGGGCGTCACTCTATGGAAATTTTAATACCAAATTTTGGACTAAAATGAGAATAATGACGAAGAAGTGTATTGAGTTTAAAGGCGAGTTTATGGGCAGGCGCAGAGGTACTGGAGACAACAGCACTAGTAGGGCAATCCTTTTTGTGAAGTTTTGTTAAACCATGAAGTCTAAGGGGAAAGGGGTGCACCACTTATAAGTTGTGTTTGACTTTAGGAGTGAAAAGAAAAGAAGTCGAAGAAATAGTTTTTTGGATCCCAAATTGTTAATTCGAGAGAGGGTTTTTTTTCAAAAGCGAAATATTTTTGTTTCGAATGAAATCATAACATTTCTCCAAATAAACGTCTCTGTCCATCACCACCATGCCATTAACTTTATCAGTCTTTTGGACAATCATATTGTTTTAACACTTGGAAGTAAGGCGGGAGAGTGTGAGCGGGATAGTGGTTTGGGTCGAGGAACATTGAGAAAGGAAGAAATTTTACAAGCAAAAACGTGCTTAAACGAATGAGATTCTTTTTGTAGGGCCAAATCACAATCGACGACTAGATTCTTACACACACGTGTAGATAAATGGAGGCTAGGGGCGAATTTCAGGCCTAAGTTAAACTCGTTCAAAATAGAAACACAATTGGATAAATTGGTGGGTGGAACTTGTGGTCACTGAGTTTAGAAGGACTGGAATCACTACACTGCACTGATTTTGAGGAAAGAGCAGCCAGTTTTTTCCTAAGGGTAGAGAGCTTGGCAAAACCAATCTCACTTACACGTTGTCTGACACTGTCATCAAATGTTGACCATTCCAGCCAATGGAGAGCGTGGAACAATTCAGAATTCCACACGGTTGAGCCTGACCTCATTCTTGGTACTGATAATGCTCTATTGATTTATTTTACAATTTTCATCTATCATAGATAAACTATGAGCTACAAGTCGTATTTATGGTATGAGAATTTCTTGGAATGACTAACACATACTGAAGCATTTCCTGAGAATATACGAGTAATCAATTCGGTACGTGAACTTTGGGAAACTTGCCTGCATTAGTCCTGGTTTGGATTTCTTGTTCTTATCTTAATGGTTGGATATTCGTGGCTAAAATCAAGTATCAGAAGGCTACCATTTGAGTTTATTTCGGTTCTTTGTTAAGTCTTGGAATTTTTCTTGCAGTTCCTTAAATATTTATTATCATTTAACCTATTTGGAAGTTTTAGAAATATTACAAGTATGAAGAAAGTCATGTGATGGCCACATCAGAATTTTTTCGTATATAGTACTAAATCGATGAACAGGAAGTTAAACAAAATATATGGATTTCTTGGAAATAAATGAATTACGCTCCTTCTGTTGGTGACACGTTTGTCGTTTGCCATATTTTGACTCATAATACAAATATAAGCGTTCCAATAACAATCTATCAGTTTTGAATTCTCACTGTGAGATTGAAAACTTATTTGAAGGAAAACTGTGAAATTATAGCTAAACTTAGGTATTATTTTATTTTAATTGCTTTGTAATTTATAATTCCTAATTACACGTGAAAATATTTTTATTGTTTTCCTAAAAACTTTCATCTTTTAGACCCTAACAATTGATCTATTTTGTGATTCTGATAATGAATATTTTCATGATGAGGATTTATGTAAAAATGTCCCAGAATTAGAAGATAACGCGGAATATGAAGGATATTCGACGGAATATTCTGAAAGTAAAGATGGCCTTATTTTAGACGATTCGTCTCGATGATCTGAAAAGATAAAAAGGATTGCATAGATTTGTAAATCAAGTCGTATCATAACGTAATAGAATTTTCTCTAGGACTAACAAGATATCCCACAAGTCGCATAACCACCCAAAAATCATCTTTTGG
Organism: Tanypteryx hageni; assembly: GCA_028673005.1. Classification (NCBI taxonomy): domain Eukaryota; kingdom Metazoa; phylum Arthropoda; class Insecta; order Odonata; family Petaluridae; genus Tanypteryx; species Tanypteryx hageni. The sequence continues at coordinate 235,898,538 of CM054112.1, read as the reverse complement.
CATGATAATTATCACTAACAAAATTATAACAATGGCCAATATAGAAGATAGGCGTTTCAATGGAAAAGCTTGGAAAGATGTGGACTATGCTCACATAGAGCCTTATATTGGACTTTTGGTATTGACAGGCGTTTACAGATCTCATAACGAATCACTGAAAAGTTTGCGGGACGAAGTACATGGTAGGCCGATTTTTAGTGCCGTCATGTCTCTTGAAAGATTTTATAAAATTACAGGAGTTTTAATATTTGACAATAGTGATGACAGAAAAAAGCACAGGAAAGGTGACAGATTGGCACCCATACGCGTTGTTTGGGATTTTTGGGTGGAAAATTTGCAGAAGTAATACACCCAAGATGAAAATGTATCTATAGATGAACAGTTAGAAGCGTCTAGGAAGATGCCCCTTCAATCAGTATAATACGGGGATCAAAATTTGGATTTTATGTGATGGTGCATCTGCGTATGCATCTATTTATAAGTAAAGTAAAACCTAGATAATTAGAAACTCTCTAGTTCAAAATTTCTGTATAATTCGAAATTTCTTTTAATTTAAAGAACCAATAGGCAAATTTCATACCTGGATAATTCGAAAACCTTGATAGTTCGTAATTCGAAAAAGAGCAATATGCTAATAATATTTGTGCTTAAATAATTCGAAAAAGTATAAAAAAATTATGTTCGTAAAGATTATGCGTTTGCGAACACAACCATTTCCTCTCCTCACCTCGATCCTTCTCTACGATGTTGTTACTACCCTCGCCAACGTTCTCTTCTTTTTGGCATAGGTCAAGAGTTGAATGATTTCACGCTCCTTTCTACGCATGCACGCTGGCACGCAAGATGGCACGCAAGCTGGCACGCAAGTTGACACGCAGGCAGGCACGCACGCTGGCACGCACGCTGCCACGCTCGCTGGCACGCACGCTGCAACGCACGCTGCCACGCACGCTGCCACGCACGCTGCCACGCACGCTGCAACGCACGCTGTCACGCACGCTGCCACGCACGCTGCCACGCACGCTGCCACGCACGCTGCCAGGCACGCTGCCACGCACGCTGCCACGCACGCTGCCTCGCACGCTGCCTCGCACGCTGCCACGCTCGCTGCCACGCACGCTGCCACGCACGATGCCACGCACGCTGCCACGCACGATGCCACGCACGCTGCCACGCACGCTTTCACGCCCATCACCACCGGAGGATCCGCCAAAAGACCGAGACGGACGATAAACAATACGGATTGGTCAAAAGCGAACTAAGGAATGTTCGAAGAAATCATCGCCGAAGGATTACTCCCTGCAGAGAGACCTAAGACAACCACTGAGGTAGACAATGCAATAGATACAATAAACAATATTATTTAACAGGCTGCGGACGAATGCACCCCAAGGAAGAAATTCGACGTAAAAAAACGCCTCTGCTTAAGAACGTCGTCGCCCTCATCAAGGAAAACTGGAGGATTTACCGATAATTCGAAAAGAGGAAGGACCCAGCATTAAAAACCGTTTGAAACAGGAACCAGGCCAACATCTAAAGAAAGGTAAATGATTATAAAAACGGTTTATGGCAGAAAACTGGCGCGTGTCTAGATTTCAGGTACAACAAAAGGTTCTAGGACCGATTCTAAGGCTTCTCGGGAGCCTATACGACAAGAAGAATCCCACCTAGATCACGAGGGGAAAAGCCTCTGCACGGAGGAAAAAAAGCGGAGGAATTCTTACGCGTGCCTTATGAAATACACACGCCGACCGACGATCCAAGGTTCGACGAGAAATTTCACAGAGAATACATAGAGGTAATGCAGAACATTATACCTACTTTAATCCCCACTGATATCAGCGAGGAAACCGAGGATGGAATCATCGACGACGACCTGAAAGAAGCCATAGCCAGCGCGATGAATTCTGCTCCTCGACCTCCTGGACGATAACGTGCAACAAACGCACGTCAGGTATTTCCCCACGCTTAAAAAATTCCTCCTAATGATTTATAATTCCTGCTTCTCCATGGGTTGCTACCCAAAACAATGTAGAAACGCGCACACCATCATGCTCCTGAAACGGGGGAAAAACGCGAAAATTTATCGCCCTATCAACCTTACGAGCGTCCTGGGAAAGATGCTGGAAAAAGTGGTCGTGAAATAACTCACGGCCATCCTAGACGCAGGCGGCATCCTCCCAGACCATCAATACGGATTCCTAGCGAACAGGACAACCACGGATCTACTGAGGCTGCTCACCAACACGGCGGCAGAAGAAATCAACAAAAGACGGTGCACGGCCGCGATCTTTATGGAGATCGAAAGGGCATTCGACAAACCCGGTAATGACGGGCTATCCATAAAAATCTCCCTAATTCCCGACATCCCACCCAACTTATCCCGCTACCAATACTCCTTTATCTCCGAACGACATGCAAGACTGAAAGTAGGTGGCACACTGTCCAATCCCTTCCGCATTCAATCCGGCGAGCCCCAAGGAACGGTATTATCGACGTTCCTTTTTATTCTGTATTGGGCTGACATGCCTTCTCCCGCTCTTCCACAGGTGACCCTCGCGCAGTACGCAGACGACACGGCGCTGTGGGCCACGGCACGCAAGTCTGACACCGCAGCACGTTACCTACGATAGGACTTCCGGCGGCTCGAGGAGTGAATGAGAAAGTGCCGCCTTCGGCCAAACCCAGAAAAATCGATCCTTATGACCTTTACTAACGAAGGGGGGGGGAACAAGGAGGTCCGCAGAAACCGATTTCCGTCATCCTTTGGGGGAAAAGTGTCGGCCTGCAGAAAGAGGGGAAATGCCTCGGTGTTACCCTCGATCTCCACCTGACGTTCGCCACCCATCTGAGAAACGTAATATCCACCATAACCAGGCGCAGCAACCTTTTCCGAATTGCCCCTGCTGCCGCCAAAGAAGAAAAAGAAATAGACGGCGCTAGTCCAACGAAAGCATGTATATATATTTCTATTATTTATATATATTCAAACCTATTTGAACCTTGTTATATTTTGCTATATTCAATTTAACTCTTACGCATTACAAAATGTTATTTGAAGAGACCTTTTGCATAAACAGGGTATTTTCCGATCTGGCCATGTGTAAAACAATTGAAAATGTAAAGGGTATGAAAATGAAATATGTATGGCTTATCAGAAAATAAAAACAAAATTGACTTTGACACGAGTATGTGACAGTTATTTTGTGGGTGCTCTAACTCAAAAACCAATAATCAGGTTAACGCGAAATTTTATATTTAAGATGTTTTTGAAAGTCGCAAGATCTGATTAGTTCTTAGTAAAAATCGGTCACTCGAAAGTGGGTGTTTACTCTCGTCACTCATCCGTTACTTTGAAATATTTGCTTTAATATTTGATAAATGGAAAAATATACTGGAATAAAAGCTGTAGTAAATATAATTTACTTCTACTTTGTTTGAATCATTTGTCCATCGTTATATATCGACGTTTCCTACAGAGGAGGATGTAACATGCATATCACATATATATATATACATCATAGGAGACAATTATTTAAAGAAATTTTCAAGGTTTATGTACTTCCGAATGTGCTACGGAGCTGAAATTTTTTTAGAGGTATGCTTTATAAAAAACGAAAAAGCAATTATAAAAATTTTGATCTTTTAATTTCTTTGGCAGTTAAAAATTCTTAAAATTCAAAAAAATAGGTAAATGCTTAGACACTACGGGGCAAGTTAGAGGGCTGAAATTTTGAAACTACTTATATTTTAGTCTATGTAACCGATTAAATATTTCAGTGTATTCATGAAGTTCTTTCTGCGGCCGTTAACAATTATTATTTAAATTTAAACAATTAGAAAAATATTATTTCACTTCTAAAAGTGATCAAACTTCAAAAATTGGCAGAAATGTGAACCATTAGTACACCATAATGGAAAAAGTATACAATTCTTAAAATTTCAAAGTATGGGGATTGTTTTAACCTATTATTTTGACATAAGGGAAAAACAAAAATCGCTGTGGTGGAATTTTTTTAATTTAGAAAATAATTGCAATGATGAAATATCTGTCTGAAAAATGAATGTTTTTTCAAGGCGCGAAGATATGCTTCTACTTGTATACTTGTACTAGTTTCCGCGAACTTGACGTCCGATAGAATCAGATGTAATGCTCATTAGCAGAGCACTCTTCCGCTAGTTGGTTCTGATTATGTTCAAGAATTTTCGACGCTGTTTGAACGACGGTAACAAAACTAAACAAATATTCAATTACTATTGATATTCATTTCATGATGTCATATGTGGAAGTTAAAATTGCTGAATTTTTTAAGGTCTTTGAGGACATATCCTGGGAAATATAAATTTTTCCCCGTCATATTGACGGGCTTTTATAGTTTTTATATTAGGGGTAGTAGTGTTTGCTAGTAATATAATAGTTTTGGTCACGAAATTCGTAGTGAAAGGTGCGTGAATTATGCGAGTAAGTACAGTAATACTGTCACTGCCATTAAAGTAATTTCGAGTGCCATGGGATAGATCGAGATAGTCACATGACATGAGTAGATTGGAGTACAAATTCGGCCGTAAAGTATCTCTGTTGATTAAATAGGGAAATTTCCGCCGTCGTAGCTGTAGGATAATAAAACGCAGTAATATTCTTCCCTTGCTCATAACGTAAAATATATCGTGGCACATCATGGACTTTATCGCGGCACACCGGTTGCGAAGCCTTTCCGTTTCAGCACAATTTTAGAAGCGCACATACGAATCTCTTGACGCAACAGTTTTACAAAGTGAAATAATTACATGAATCAATTTGTGGGTAATTTTTATTTAAAATATTTTAATTTGAAGTTCTTATCATTTATATTTTACGAGAAATTTGACTTGACAAACCGCGTCTTAGTGAGGTGTCTTCTGAGGTCTTAATTAAAGTTTTTCAGCTCCCTAGCTTGCACCCTAGTACTGAAACATTTATCTATTTGTTAACATTTTAGGAATTTTTTTACATCCAAATTAATTAATATATCAGAATTTCATAACCCCTATTCGGTTATTTTTAGATTTCTACTATTACCAACGTCAGATTTGTTGCACATTCAGAAGTACATAAACATTAAATGTTTGTTTAAACATTTGCGATATTTCTAAGCCGATAGATTTAGTCACCTCGGCCACCAGATCCTTGCGTTGGCGCTGCGATAAATGTTTATTTGAATTCTCGTTGGAAGATAAACGAGTCCATCTTAGCAACGAGATTAAACAAACTATTGTAATTGTTGATGGTGTAATAGAAGTTTATTTTAATGTGGATTTTATTGATACTAACATTCCTACGTTTTTTGAAGGGATATTTTTGTTAATTATTATAAGTTTTTATTTATCGTTATTATTATTGTTGGTATGTTTATATTTATATCTTAAAAACTTTTTATATTTATTTTTTTAAGGTTATTGTAAAAACCTTTTCCCTATGAGTTTCATTTAAAATTACATCCGGAAAATCGAGGTACATGTAAACTTTTGATTAATTTTATTATTATTATTAAATTCTTATTGTTCCTCTTATAATATTGCCTTGTACGATACATGTATTTTATTATTGTTAAATTATAATCACATTCGTATTGCTTTACTATTAATAATCCTTGAAGCGATCTTCTCGGAATAGATTACAATGAAAATTCATTTGAAAACTACTTTAGATAATTTTATTCTTTGGAACTGTTCACTCGCCTCTTTTTTTACTTTAGATGAAATCTTTTATAATTATAGACCTTTAAGATCAGTTGTTCCTACATTATTCTAAAAGCCCTCACATTAAATATCATATTCCTTTTTTTCACTATTTAAGATAGGTAATACTGTTTTAAAGGATTTTAATTTGAACATATTTAAATAAAATTTTTTAAAGTGTCGCGTTGTAGTTTAGCAATTCATCAGCTAACTATGCTTATACAGTGCTTTTATATGGACGGTTGATTTGATGTTAGGAAAAGAACAATTTATTATTTTTGTCATTTAAGTTAGGTCACTATAATTTGAAATATTCAACAGTTTCACTGCTACTAGTATTAAAAACTGAATTTCTCTGCACTAGCAGTCTATTTTCGTTGATTTTACGTAATAGGAATTTATAAGTCAGTATTGATATCTATGAAACAAAAGATACTATCGAACCTCTTACTACTTATTTACAAAACATTCTTACAGTTCTCTACTTCTGTCTGCTATTCTCACAACTACAAAAAGATTAACGGTTAAATAAGGATACCCCCACGTCTCTCAAGACCTGGTACACACTTTTGCAACTCATGAAAGCAGAAAGGTTATCATAATTATATTATAGGTTTTATTGAGATTAAAGTATAAAATATATAAAAACTGCTTGTAATAATTCATTTTTATATCTTGACTTGTTATTTTTACGTTTGACTACCCATTAGCAATGGACAGTTGGTCCAGATATATTAGCGTGTGAACAGTAACATTTAACTAATTAGCTTATTTTAAAAAATACGTGCAAAAGGTAAAGATAGAAAGTGACATTCTTTTTTAGCATTTTTAACCTGATATTGCTCTTCGAGAAAAAGAAACAAAATTGTCACTTCCACAAATTTATTTGGCACGAAAGGTTTCACTACGATCATAGTATCATTAGGTGATAAAATATAAATACAGTTCCATATATATAGGGAAAAAAGGGTGAGAGGGGCAGAGTAGGGGTAACATAGAAAACGAATGGAAGGTAAATAAATAAACGGTTAGGAAAAGGAAGGGGTTGGAAAGGAAGATGAAAGGAAAATAAAGTTATAAAATGTTACTAAAACTTGGTAAAAGGGGCCAAAGACGACAATGTTGATACAAAGTATTTAAAAAATATTTGGTAAGCAAAATTGAGAAGAATGATTGCGGAAAAGATATACATTTAAGAGAAACAGGTCTTCACAAATAATTATCTCTAGCTGTTCATGAGCATCCTATTTGCGACCTTAATTTTCAAAGCGGAGGAATTTAGGATTGAAGGAACTATGATGACTGAGGTTTAAAAGATGTTAACAAATTGAGAATTCAAATTATTTAAACGGAAGCACTTAATCCTCTTGTCAAAACTCCTCCGCCAGAATTAAGAAGGTTAACTTATAAATTGTTGATATAAATGTTGGCAAGGAGAGGGGAAAGTGGGGGCACCATCGCGAGATTATGCGTTTGTTTAAAAAAATTACACTAAAGAAAAAATATGTTTTGTTCAGAATATGCTACAAGTAAGTTAGGAAACTCAGTTATCAAAAATTGATTGACATCTGCTTTGGAAACCATATCTACAACCAAATCTACGAGTTCTTTAACGGGAGCAGATGTAAAAAGGTAAAAAATATCAAAAGAGACAAATTTTCAATTGTTGTGGAAAATCTTTACTTGGAAGGTGGGCGTCAACTCTATGGAAATTTTAATACCAAATTTTGGACTAAAATGAGAATAATGACGAAGAAGTGTATTGAGTTTAAAGGCGAGTTTATGGGCAGGCGCAGAGGTACTGGAGACAACAGCACTAGTAGGGCAATCCTTTTTGTGAAGTTTTGTTAAACCATGAAGTCTAAGGGAAAAGGGGTGCACCATTTATAAGTTGTGTTTGACTTTAGGAGTGAAAAGAAAAGAAGTCGAAGAAATAGTTTTTTGGATCCCAAATTGATAATTCGAGAGAGGGTTTTTTTTCAAAAGCGAAATATTTTTGTTTCGAATGAAATCATAACATTTCTCCAAATAAACGTCTCTGTCCATCACCACCATGCCATTAACTTTATCAGTCTTTTGGACAATCATATTGTTTTAACACTTGGAAGTAAGGCGGGAGAGTGTGAGCGGGATAGTGGTTTGGGTCGAGGAACATTGAGAAAGGAAGAAATTTTACAAGCAAAAACGTGCTTAAACGAATGAGATTCTTTTTGTAGGGCCAAATCACAATCGACGACTAGATTCTTACACACACGTGTAGATAAATGGAGGCTAGGGGCGAATTTCAGGCCTAAGTTAAACTCGTTCAAAATAGAAACACAATTGGATAAATTGGTGGGTGGAACTTGTGGTCACTGAGTTTAGAAGGACTGGAATCACTACACTGCACTGATTTTGAGGAAAGAGCAGCCAGTTTTTTCCTAAGGGTAGAGAGCTTGGCAAAACCAATCTCACTTACACGTTGTCTGACACTGTCATCAAATGTTGACCATTCCAGCCAATGGAGAGCGTGGAACAATTCAGAATTCCACACGGTTGAGCCTGACCTCATTCTTGGTACTGATAATGCTCTATTGATTTATTTTACAATTTTCATCTATCATAGATAAACTATGAGCTACAAGTCGTATTTATGGTATGAGAATTTCTTGGAATGACTAACACATACTGAAGCATTTCCTGAGAATATACGAGTAATCAATTCGGTACGTGAACTTTGGGAAACTTGCCTGCATTAGTCCTGGTTTGGATTTCTTGTTCTTATCTTAATGGTTGGATATTCGTGGCTAAAATCAAGTATCAGAAGGCTACCATTTGAGTTTATTTCGGTTCTTTGTTAAGTCTTGGAATTTTTCTTGCAGTTCCTTAAATATTTATTATCATTTAACCTATTTGGAAGTTTTAGAAATATTACAAGTATGGAGAAAGTCATGTGATGGCCATATCAGAATTTTGTCGTATATAGTACTAAATCGATGAACAGGAAGTTAAACAAAATATATGGATTTCTTGGAAATAAATGAATTACGCTCCTTCTGTTGGTGACACGTTTGTCGTTTGCCATATTTTGACTCATAATACAAATATAAGCGTTCCAATAACAATCTATCAGTTTTGAATTCTCACTGTGAGATTGAAAACTTATTTGAAGGAAAACTGTGAAATTATAGCTAAACTTAGGTATTATTTTATTTTAATTGCTTTGTAATTTATAATTCCTAATTACACGTGAAAATATTTTTATTGTTTTCCTAAAAACTTTCATCTTTTAGACCCTAACAATTGATCTATTTTGTGATTCTGATAATGAATATTTTCATGATGAGGATTTATGTAAAAATGTCCCAGAATTAGAAGATAACGCGGAATATGAAGGATATTCGACGGAATATTCTGAAAGTAAGGATGGCCTTATTTTAGACCATTCGTCTCGATGATCTGAAAAGATAAAAAGGATTGCATAGATTTGTAAATCAAGTCGTATCATAACGTAATAGAATTTTCTCTAGGACTAACAAGATATCCCACAAGTCGCATAACCACCCAAAAATCATCTTTTGGCATGATAATTATCACTAACAAAATTATAACAATGGACAATATAGAAGAAAGGCGTTTCAATGGAAAAGCTTGGAAAGATGTGGACTATGCTCACATAGAGCCTTATATTGGACTTTTGGTATTGACAGGCGTTTACAGATCTCATAACGAATCACTGAAAAGTTTGCGGGACGAAGTACATGGTAGGCCGATTTTTAGTGCCGTCATGTCTCTTGAAAGATTTTATAAAATTACAGGAGTTTTAATATTTGACAATAGTGATGACAGAAAAAAGCACAGGAAAGGTGACAGATTGGCACCCATACGCGTTGTTTGGGATTTTTGGGTGGAAAATTTGCAGAAGTAATACACCCAAGATGAAAATGTATCTATAGATGAACAGTTAGAAGCGTCTAGGAAGATGCCCCTTCAATCAGTATAATACGGGGATCAAAATTTGGATTTTATGTGATGGTGCATCTGCGTATGCATACAATTTACAAGTAAAGTAAAACCTACATAATTAGAAACTCTCTAGTTCAAAATTTATGTATAATTCGAAATTTCTTTTAATTTGAAGAACCAATAGGCAAATTTCATACCTGGATAATTCGAAAACCTTGATAATTCGTAATTCGAAAAGGAGCAATATGCTCATAATATTTGTGCCTAAATAGTTCGAAAAAGTATAAAAAAATTATGTTCGTAAAGATTATGCGTTTGTTTCCTCTCATCCCCTCGATCCTTCTCTACGATGTTGTTACTACCCTCGCGCGCGTTCTCTTCTTTTTGGCATAGGTCAAGAGTTGAATGATTTCACGCTCCTATCTACGAATGCACGCTGGCACGAAAGATGGCACGCAAGCTGGCACGCAAGTTGGCACGCAGGCAGGCACGCACGCTGGCACGCACGCTGCCACGCACGCTGCCACGCACGCTGCAACGCACGCTGCCACGCACGCTGCCACGCACGCTGCCACGCACGCTGCAACGCACGCTGCCAGGCACGCTGCCACGCACGCTGCCACGCACGCTGCCTCGCACGCTGCCTCGCACGCTGCCACGCACGATGCCACGCACGCTGGCACGCACTCTGCCACGCACGCTGCCACGCACGATGCCACGCACGCTGGCACGCACGCTGCAACGCACGCTGCCACGCACGCTGCCACGCACGCTGCCACGCACGCTGCCACGCACGATGCCACGCACGCTGACACGCCCATCACCACCGGAGGATCCGCCAAAAGACCGAGACGGACGATAAACAATACGGATTGGTCAAAAGCGAACTAAGGAATGTTCGAAGAAATCATCGCCGAAGGATTACTCCCTGCAGAGAGACCTAAGACAACCACTGAGGTAGACAATGCAATAGATACAATAAACAATATTATTTAACAGGCTGCGGACGAATGCACCCCAAGGAAGAAATTCGACTTAAAAAAACGCCTCTACTTAAGTACGTCGTCGCCCTCATCAAGGAAAACTGGAGGATTTACCGATAATTCGAAAAGAGGAAGGACCCAGCATTAAAAACAGTTTGAAACAGGAACCAGGCCAACATCTAAAGAAAGGTAAATGATTATAAAAACGGTTTATGGCAGAAAACTTGCGCGTGTCTAGATTTCGGGTACAGCAAAAGGTTCTAGGACCGATTCTAAGGCTTCTCGGGAGCCTATACAACAAGAAGAATCCCACCTAGATCACGACGGGAAAAGCCTCTGCACGGAGGAAAAAAAGCGGAGGAGTACTTACGCGTGCCTTATGAAATACACACGCCGACCGACGATCCAAGGTTCGACGAGAAATTTCACAGAGAATACATAGAGGTAATGCAGAACATTATACCTAACTTAATCCCCACAGATATCAGCGAGGAAACCGAGGATGGAATCATCGACGACGACCTGAAAGAAGCCATAGCCAGCACGATGAATTCTGCTCCTCGACCTCCTGGACGATAACGTGCAACAAACGCACGTCAGGTATTTCCCCACGCTTAAAAAATTCCTCCTAATGATTTATAATTCCTGCTTCTCCATGGGTTGCTAGCCAAAACAATGTAGAAACGCGCACACCATCATGCTCCTGAAACGGGGGAAAAACGCGAAAATTTATCGCCCTATCAACCTTACGAGCGTCCTGGGAAAGATGCTGGAAAAAGTGGTCGTGAAATAACTCACGGCCATCCTAGACGCAGGCGGCATCCTCCCAGACCATCAATACGGATTCCTAGCGAACAGGACAACCACGGATCTACTGAGGCTGCTCACCAACACGGCGGCAGAAGAAATCGACAAAAGAGAGTGCACGACCGAGATCTTCATGGAGATCGAAAGGGCATTCGACAAACCTGGTAATGACGGGCTATCCATAAAAATCTCCCTAATTCCCGACATCCTACCCAACTTATCCCGCTACCAATACTCATTTATCTCCGAACGACATGCAAGACTCAAAGTAGGTGGCACACTGTCCAATCCCTTCCGCATTCAATCCGGCGAGCCCCAAGGAACGGTATTATCGACGTTCCTTTTTATTCTGTATTGCGCTGACATGCCTTCTCCCGCTCTTCCACAGGTGACCCTCGCGCAGTACGCAGACGACACGGCGCTGTGGGCCACGGCACGCAAGTCTGACACCACAGCACGTTACCTACCATAGGACTTCCGGCGGCTCGAGGATGAATGAGAAAGTGGCGCCTTCGGCCAAACCCAGAAAAATCGATCCTGATGACCTTCACTAACGAAGGGGGGGAACAAGGAGGTCCGCAGAAACCGATTCCCGTCACCCTTTGGGGGAAAAGTGTCGGCCTGCAGAAAGAGGGGAAATGCCTCGGTGTTACCCTCGATCTCCACCTGACGTTCGCCACCCATCTGAGAAACTTAATATCCACCATAACCAGGCGCAGCAACCTTTTCCGGATTGCCCCTGCTGCCGCCAAAGAAGAAAAAGAAAAAGACGGCGCTAGTCCAACGAAAGCATATATATTTATTTCTATTATTTATATATATTCAAACCTATTTGAACCTTGTTATATTTTGCTATATTCAATTTAACTCTTACGCATTACAAAATGTTATTTGAAGAGGCCTTTTGCATAAACAGGGTATTTTCCGATCTGGCCATGTGTAAAACAATTGAAATGTAAAGGGTATGAAAATGAAATATGTATGGCTTATCAGAAAATAAAAACAAAATTGACTTTGACACGAGTATGTGACAGTTATTTTGTGGGTGCTCTAACTCAAAAACCAATAATCAGGTTAACGCGAAATTTTATATTTAAGATGTTTTTGAAAGTCGCAAGATCTGATTAGTTCTTAGTGAAAATCGGTCACTCGAAAGTGGGTGTTTACTCTCGTCACTCATCCGTTATTTTGAAATATTTGCTTTAATATTCGATAAATGGAAAAATATCCTGGAATAAAAGCTGTAGTAAATATAATTTACTTCTACTTTGTTTGAATCATTTGTCCATCATTATATATCGACGTTTCCTACAGAGGAGGATGTAACATGCATATCACGTATATATATATATATATATATATATATATATATATATATATATATATCATAGGAGACAATTATTTAAACAAATTTTCAAGGTTTATGTACTTCCGAATGTGCTACGGAGCTGAAATTTTTTTAGAGGTATGCTTTATAAAAAAACGAAAAAGCAATTATAAAAATTTTGATCTTTTAATTTCTTTGGCAGTTAAAAATTCTTAAAATTCAAAAAAATAGGTAAATGCTTAGACACTACGGGGCAAGTTAGAGGGCTGAAATTTTGAAACTACTTATATTTTAGTCTATGTAACCGATTAAATATTTCAGTGTATTCATGAAGTTCTTTCTGCGGCCGTTAACAATTATTATTTAAATTTAAACAATTAGAAAAATATTATTTCACTTCTAAAAGTGATCAAACTTCAAAAATTGGCAGAAATGTGAACCATTAGTACACCATAATGGAAAAAGTATACAATTCTTAAAATTTCAAAGTATGGGGATTGTTTTAACCTATTATTTTGACATAAGGGAAAAACAAAAATCGCTGTGGAGGTGGAATTTTTTTAATTTAGAAAATAATTGCAATGATGAAATATCTGTCTGAAAAATGAATGCTTTTCAAGGCGCGAAGATATGCTTCTACTAGTATACTTGTACTAGTTTCCGCGAACTTGACGTCCGATAGAATCAGATGTAATGCTCATTAGCAGAGCACTCTTTCGCTAGTTGGTTCTGATTATGTTCAAGAATTTTCGACGCTGTTTGAACGACGGTTACAAAACTAAACAAATATTCAATTACTATTGATATTCATTTCATGATGTCATATGTGGAAGTTAAAATTGCTGAATTTTTTAAGGTCTTTGAGGACATATCCTGGGAAATATAAATTTTTCCCCGTCATATTGACGGGCTTTTATAGTTTTTATATTAGGGGTAGTAGTGTTTGCTAGTAATATAATAGTTTTGGTCACGAAATTCGTAGTGAAAGGTGCGTGAATTATGCGAGTAAGTACAGTAATACTGTCACTGCCATTAAAGTAATTTCGAGTGCCATGGGATAGATCGAGATAGTCACATGACATGAGTAGGCAAAAGATTGGAGTACAAATTCGGCCGTAAAGTATCTCTGTTCATTAAATAGGGAAATTTCCGCGGTCGTAGGTGTAGGATAATAAAACGCAGTAATATTCTTCCCTTGCTCATAACGTAAAATACATCGTGGTACATCATGGACTTTATCGCCGCACACCGGTTGCGAAGCCTTTCCGTTTCAGCACAATTTTAGAAGCGCACATACGAATCTCTTGACGCAACAGTTTTACAAGGTGAAATAATTACATGAATCAATTTGTGGGTATTTTTTATTTAAAATATTTTAATTTGAAGTTCTTATCATTTATATTTTACGAGAAATTTGACTTGAAAAACCGCGTCTTAGTGAGGCGTATCCTGAGGTCTTAATTAAAGTATTTCAGTTCCCTAGCTTGCACCCTAGTACTGAAACATCTATTTGTTAACATTTTAGGAATTTTTTTACATCCAAATTAATTAATATATCAGATTTTCATAACCCCTATTCGGTTATTTTTAGATTTCTACTATTACCAACGTCAGATTTGTTGCACATTCAGAAGTACATAAACATTAAATGTTTGTTTAAACATTTGCGATATTTCTAAGCCGATAGATTTAGTCACCTCGGCCACCAGATCCTTGCGTTGGCGCTGCGATAAATGTTTATTTGAATTCTCGTTGGAAGATAAACGAGTCCATCTTAGCAACGAGATTAAACAAACTATTGTAATTGTTGATGGTGTAATAGAAGTTTATTTTAATGTGGATTTTATTGATACTAACATTCCTACGTTTTTTGAAGGGATATTTCTGTTAATTATTATAAGTTTTTATTTATCGTTATTATTATTGTTGGTATGTTTATATTTATATCTTAAAAACTTTTTATATTTATTTTTTTAAGGTTATTGTAAAAACCTTTTCCCTATGAGTTTCATTTAAAATTACATCCGGAAAATCGAGGTACATGTAAACTTTTGATTAATTTTATTATTATTATTAAATTCTTATTGTTCCTCTTATAATATTGCCTTGTACGATACATGTATTTTATTATTGTTAAATTATAATCACATTCGTATTGCTTTACTATTAATAATCCTTGAAGCGATCTTCTCGGAATAGATTACAATGAAAATTCATTTGAAAACTACTTTAGATAATTTTATTCTTTGGAACTGTTCACTCGCCTCTTTTTTTACTTTAGATGAAATCTTTTATAATTATAGACCTTTAAGATCAGTTGTTCCTACATTATTCTAAAAGCCCTCACATTAAATATCATATTCCTTTTTTTCACTATTTAAGATAGGTAATACTGTTTTAAAGGATTTTAATTTGAACATATTTAAATAAAATTTTTTAAAGTGTCGCGTTGTAGTTTAGCAATTCATCAGCTAACTATGCTTATACAGTGCTTTTATATGGACGGTTGATTTGATGTTAGGAAAAGAACAATTTATTATTTTTGTCATTTAAGTTAGGTCACTATAATTTGAAATATTCAACAGTTTCACTGCTACTAGTATTAAAAACTGAATTTCTCTGCACTAGCAGTCTATTTTCGTTGATTTTACGTAATAGGAATTTATAATTCAGTATTGATATCTATGAAACAAAAGATACTATCGAACCTCTTACTACTTATTTACAAAACATTCTTACAGTTCTCTACTTCTGTCTGCTATTCTCACAACTGCAAAAAGATAACGGTTAATTACGGATACCCCCACGTCTCTCAAGACCTGGTACACACTTTTGCAACTCATGAAAGCAGAAAGGTTATCATAATTATATTATAGGTTTTATTGAGATTAAAGTATAAAATATATAAAAACTGCTTGTAATAATTCATTTTTATATCTTGACTTGTTATTTTTACGTTTGACTACCCATTAGCAATGGACAGTTGGTCCAGATATATTAGCGTGTGAACAGTAACATTTAACTAATTAGCTTATTTTAAAAAATACGTGCAAAAGGTAAAGATAGAAAGTGACATTCTTTTTTAGCATTTTTAACCTGATATTGCTCTTCGAGAAAAAGAAACAAAATTGTCACTTCCACAAATTTATTTGGCACGAAAGGTTTCACTACGATCATAGTATCATTAGGTGATAAAATATAAATACAGTTCCATATATATAGGGAAAAAAGGGTGAGAGGGGCAGAGTAGGGGTAACATAGAAAACGAATGGAAGGTAAATAAATAAACGGTTAGGAAAAGGAAGGGGTTGGAAAGGAAGATGAAAGGAAAATAAAGTTATAAAATGTTACTAAAACTTGGTAAAAGGGGCCAAAGACGACAATGTTGATACAAAGTATTTAAAAAATATTTGGTAAGCAAAATTGAGAAGAATGATTGCGGAAAAGATATACATTTAAGAGAAACAGGTCTTCACAAATAATTATCTCTAGCTGTTCATGAGCATCCTATTTGCGACCTTAATTTTCAAAGCGGAGGAATTTAGGATTGAAGGAACTATGATGACTGAGGTTTAAAAGATGTTTCGCAAATTGAGAATTCAAATTATTTAAACGGAAGCACTTAATCCTCTTGTCAAAACTCCTCCGCCAGAATTAAGAAGGTTAACTTATAAATTGTTGATATAAATGTTGGCAAGGAGAGGGGAAAGTGGGGGCACCATCGCGAGATTATGCGTTTGTTTAAAAAAATTACACTAAAGAAAAAATATGTTTTGTTCAGAATATGCTACAAGTAAGTTAGGAAACTCAGTTATCAAAAATTGATTGACATCTGCTTTGGAAACCATATCTACAACCAAATCTACGAGTTCTTTAACGGGAGCAGATGTAAAAAGGTAAAAAATATCAAAAGAGACAAATTTTCAATTGTTGTGGAAAATCTTTACTTGGAAGGTGGGCGTCAACTCTATGGAAATTTTAATACCAAATTTTGGACTAAAATGAGAATAATGACGAAGAAGTGTATTGAGTTTAAAGGCGAGTTTATGGGCAGGCGCAGAGGTACTGGAGACAACAGCACTAGTAGGGCAATCCTTTTTGTGAAGTTTTGTTAAACCATGAAGTCTAAGGGAAAAGGGGTGCACCACTTATAAGTTGTGTTTGACTTTAGGAGTGAAAAGAAAAGAAGTCGAAGAAATAGTTTTTTGGATCCCAAATTGATAATTCGAGAGTGGGTTTTTTTTCAAAAGCGAAATATTTTTGTTTCGAATGAAATCATAACATTTCTCCAAATAAACGTCTCTGTCCATCACCACCATGCCATTAACTTTATCAGTCTTTTGGACAATCAAATTGTTTTAACACTTGGAAGTAAGGCGGGAGAGTGTGAGCGGGATAGTGGTTTGGGTCGAGGAACATTGAGAAAGGAAGAAATTTTACAAGCAAAAACGTGCTTAAACGAATGAGATTCTTTTTGTAGGGCCAAATCACAATCGACGACTAGATTCTTACACACACGTGTAGATAAATGGAGGCTAGGGGCGAATTTCAGGCCTAAGTTAAACTCGTTCAAAATAGAAACACAATTGGATAAATTGGTGGGTGGAACTTGTGGTCACTGAGTTTAGAAGGACTGGAATCACTACACTGCACTGATTTTGAGGAAAGAGCAGCCAGTTTTTTCCTAAGGGTAGAGAGCTTGGCAAAACCAATCACACTTACACGTTGTCTGACACTGTCATCAAATGTTGACCATTCCAGCCAATGGAGAGCGTGGAACAATTCAGAATTCCACACGGTTGAGCCTGACCTCATTCTTGGTACTGATAATGCTCTATTGATTTATTTTACAATTTTCGTCTATCATAGATAAACTATGAGCTACAAGTCGTATTTATGGTATGAGAATTTCTTGGAATGACTAACACATACTGAAGCATTTCCTGAGAATATACGAGTAATCAATTCGGTACGTGAACTTTGGGAAACTTGCCTGCATTAGTCCTGGTTTGGATTTCTTGTTCTTATCTTAATGGTTGGATATTCGTGGCTAAAATCAAGTATCAGAAGGCTACCATTTGAGTTTATTTCGGTTCTTTGTTAAGTCTTGGAATTTTTCTTGCAGTTCCTTAAATATTTATTATCATTTAACCTATTTGGAAGTTTTAGAAATATTACAAGTATGGAGAAAGTCATGTGATGGCCATATCAGAATTTTGTCGTATATAGTACTAAATCGATGAACAGGAAGTTAAACAAAATATATGGATTTCTTGGAAATAAATGAATTACGCTCCTTCTGTTGGTGACACGTTTGTCGTTTGCCATATTTTGACTCATAATACAAATATAAGCGTTCCAATAACAATCTATCAGTTTAGAATTCTCACTGTGAGATTGAAAACTTATTTGAAGGAAAACTGTGAAATTATAGCTAAACTTAGGTATTATTTTATTTTAATTGCTTTGTAATTTATAATTCCTAATTACACGTGAAAATATTTTTATTGTTTTCCTTAAAACTTTCATCTTTTAGACCCTAACAATTGATCTATTTTGTGATTCTGATAATGAATATTTTCATGATGAGGATTTATGTAAAATGTCCCAGAATTAGAAGATAACGCGGAATATGAAGGATATTCGACGGAATATTCTGAAAGTAAGGATGGCCTTATTTTAGACGATTCGTCTCGATGATCTGAAAAGATAAAAAGGATTGCATAGATTTGTAAATCAAGTCGTATCATAACGTAATAGAATTTTCTCTAGGACTAACAAGATATCCCACAAGTCGCATAACCACCCAAAAATCATCTTTTGGCATGATAATTATCACTAACAAAATTATAGCAATGGCCAATATAGAAGATAGGCGTTTCAATGGAAAAGCTTGGAAAGATGTGGACTATGCTCACATAGAGCCTTATATTGGACTTTTGGTATTGACAGGCGTTTACAGATCTCATAACGAATCACTGAAAAGTTTGCGGGACGAAGTACATGGTAGGCCGATTTTTAGTGCCGTCATGTCTCTTGAAAGATTTTATAAAATTACAGGAGTTTTAATATTTGACAATAGTGATGACAGAAAAAAGCACAGGAAAGGTGACAGATTGGCACCCATACGCGTTGTTTGGGATTTTTGGGTGGAAAATTTGCAGAAGTAATACACCCAAGATGAAAATGTATCTATAGATGAACAGTTAGAAGCGTCTAGGAAGATGCCCCTTCAATCAGTATAATACGGGGATCAAAATTTGGATTTTATGTGATGGTGCATCTGCGTATGCATCTATTTACAAGTAAAGTAAAACCTAGATAATTAGAAACTCTCTAGTTCAAAATTTCTGTATAATTCGAAATTTCTTTTAATTTGAAGAACCAATAGGCAAATTTCATACCTGGATAATTCAAAAACCTTGATAGTTCGTAATTCGAAAAAGAGCAATATGCTAATAATATTTGTGCTTAAATAATTCGAAAAAGTATAAAAAATTAAGTTCGTAAAGATTATGCGTTTGCGAACACAACCATTTCCTCTCATCCCCTCGATCCTTCTCTACGATGTTGTTACTACCCTCGCTTACGTTCTCTTCTTTTTGGCATAGGTCAAGAGTTGAATGATTTCACGCTCCTATCTACGCATGCACGCTGGCACGCAAGATGGCACGCAAGCTGGCACGCAAGTTGGCACGCAGGCAGGCACGCACGCTGGCACGCACGCTGCCACGCTCGCTGGCACGCACGCTGTGACGCACGCTGCCACGCAAGCTGCCACGCACGCTGCAACGCACGCTGCCGCGCACGCTGCCACGCACGCTGCAACGCACGCTGCCACGCACGCTGGCACGCACGCTGCCACGCACTATGCCACGCACGCTGCCACGCACGATGCCACGCACGCTGGCACGCACGCTGCCATGCTCGCTTCCACGCACGTTGCCACGCACGCTGCCACGCACGATGCCACGCACGCTGCCACGCACGATGCCACGCACGATGCCATGCACGCTGCCACGCCCATCACCACCGGAGGATCCGCCAAAAGACTGAGGCGGACGATAAACAATACGGATTGGTCAAAAGCGAACTAAGGAATGTTCGAAGAAATCATCGCCGAAGGATTACTCCCTGCAGAGAGACCTAAGACAACCACTGAGGTAGACAATGCAATAGATACAATAAACAATATTATTTAACAGTCTGCGGACGAATGCACCCCAAGGAAGAAATTCGACGTAAAAAAACGCCTCTGCTTAAGTACGTCGTCGCCCTCATCAAGGAAAACTGGAGGATTTACCGATAATTCGAAAAGAGGAAGGACCCAGCATTAAAAACCGTTTGAAACAGGAACCAGGCCAACATCTAAAGAAAGGTAAATGATTATAAAAACGGTTTATGGCAGAAAACTTGCGCGTGTCTAGATTTCAGGTACAGCAAAAGTTTCTAGGACCGATTCTAAGGCTTCTCGGGAGCCTATACGACAAGAAGAATCCCACCTAGATCACGACGGGAAAAGCCTCTCCACGGAGGAAAAAAAGCGGAGGAATTCTTACGCGTGCCTTATGAAATACACACGCCGACCGACGATCCAAGGTTCGACGAGAAATTTCACAGAGAATACATAGAGGTAATGCAGAACATTATACCTAACTTAATCCCCACAGATATCAGCGAGGAAACCGAGGATGGAATCATCGACGACGACCTGAAAGAAGCCATAGCCAGCGCGATGAATTCTGCTCCTCGACCTCCTGGACGATAACGTGACACAAACGCACGTCAGGTATTTCCCCACCCTTAAAAAATTCCTCCTAATGATTTATAATTCCTGCTTCTCCATGGGTTGCTACCCAAAACAATGTAGAAACGCGCACACCATCATGCTCCTGAAACGGGGGAAAAACGCGAAAATTTATCGCCCTATCAACCTTACGAGCGTCCTGGGAAAGATGCTGGAAAAAGTGGTCGTGAAATAGCTCACGGCCATCCTAGACGCAGGCGGCATCCTCCCAGACCATCAATACGGATTCCTAGCGAACAGGACAACCACGGATCTACTGAGGCTGCTCACCAACACGGCGGCAGAAGAAATCGACAAAAGAGAGTGCACGACCGCGATCTTCATGGAGATCGAAAGGGCATTCGACAAACCTGGTAATGACGGGCTATCCATAAAAATCTCCCTAATTCCCGACATCCCACCCAACTTATCCCGCTACCAATACTCATTTATCTCCGAACGACATGCAAGACTGAAAGTAGGTGGCACACTGTCCAATCCCTTCCGCATTCAATCCGGCGAGCCCCAAGGAACGGTATTATCGACGTTCCTTTTTATTCTGTATTGCGCTGACATGCCTTCTCCCGCTCTTCCACAGGTGACCCTCGCGCAGTACGCAGACGACACGGCGCTGTGGGCCACGGCACGCAAGTCTGACACCGCAGCACGTTACCTACGATAGGACTTCCGGCGGCTCGAGGAGTGAATGAGAAAGTGCCGCCTTCGGACAAACGCAGAAAAATCGATCCTGATGACCTTTACTAACGAAGGGGGGAAACAAGGAGGTCCGCAGAAACCGATTTCCGTCATCCTTTGGGGGAAAAGTGTCGGCCTGCAGAAAGAGGGGAAATGCCTCGGTGTTACCCTCGATCTCCACCTGACGTTCGCCACCCATCTGAGAAACGTAATATCCACCATAACCAGGCGCAGCAACCTTTTCCGGATTGCCCCTGCTGCCGCCAAAGAAGAAAAAGAAATAGACGGCGCTAGTCCAACGAAAGCATGAATATATATTTCTATTATTTATATATATTCAAACCTATTTGAACCTTGTTATATTTTGCTATATTCAATTTAACTCTTACGCATTACAAAATGTTATTTGAAGAGGCCTTTTGCATAAACAGGGTATTTTCCGATCTGGCCATGTGTAAAACAATTGAAAATGTAAAGGGTATGAAAATGAAATATGTATGGCTTATCAGAAAATAAAAACAAAATTGACTTTGACACGAGTATGTGACAGTTATTTTGTGGGTGCTCTAACTCAAAAACCAATAATCAGGTTAACGCGAAATTTTATATTTAAGATGTTTTTGAAAGTCGCAAGATCTGATTAGTTCTTAGTAAAAATCGGTCACTCGAAAGTTGGTGTTTACTCTCGTCACTCATCCGTTATTTTGAAATATTTGCTTTAATATTTGATAAATGGAAAAATATACTGGAATAAAAGCTGTAGGAAATATAATTTACTTCTACTTTGTTTGAATCATTTGTCCATCATTATATATCGACGTTTCCTACAGAGGAGGATGTAACATGCATATCACGTATATATATATATATATCATAGGAGACAATTATTTAAACAAATTTTCAAGGTTTATGTACTTCCGAATGTGCTACGGAGCTGAAATTTTTTTAGAGGTATGCTTTATAAAAAAACGAAAAAGCAATTATAAAAATTTTGATATTTTAATTTCTTTGGCAGTTAAAAATTCTTAAAATTCAAAAAAATAGGTAAATGCTTAGACACTACGGGGCAAGTTAGAGGGCTGAAATTTTGAAACTACTTATATTTTAGTCTATGTAACCGATTAAATATTTCAGTGTATTCATGAAGTTCTTTCTGCGGCCGTTAACAATTATTATTTAAATTTAAACAATTAGAAAAATATTATTTCACTTCTAAAAGTGATCAAACTTCAAAAATTGGCAGAAATGTGAACCATTAGTACACCATAATGGAAAAAGTATACAATTCTTAAAATTTCAAAGTATGGGGATTGTTTTAACCTATTATTTTGACATAAGGGAAAAACAAAAATCGCTGTGGAGGTGGAATTTTTTTAATTTAGAAAATAATTGCAATGATGAAATATCTGTCTGAAAAATGAATGCTTTTCAAGGCGCGAAGATATGCTTCTACTAGTATACTTGTACTAGTTTCCGCGAACTTGACGTCCGATAGAATCAGATGTAATGCTCATTAGCAGAGCACTCTTTCGCTAGTTGGTTCTGATTATGTTCAAGAATTTTCGACGCTGTTTGAACGACGGTTACAAAACTAAACAAATATTCAATTACTATTGATATTCATTTCATGATGTCATATGTGGAAGTTAAAATTGCTGAATTTTTTAAGGTCTTTGAGGACATATCCTGGGAAATATAAATTTTTCCCCGTCATATTGACGGGCTTTTATAGTTTTTATATTAGGGGTAGTAGTGTTTGCTAGTAATATAATAGTTTTGGTCACGAAATTCGTAGTGAAAGGTGCGTGAATTATGCGAGTAAGTACAGTAATACTGTCACTGCCATTAAAGTAATTTCGAGTGCCATGGGATAGATCCAGATAGTCACATGACATGAGTAGATTGGAGTACAAATTCGGCCGTAAAGTATCTCTGTTGATTAAATAGGGAAATTTCCGCCGTCGTAGCTGTAGGATAATAAAACGCAGTAATATTCTTCCCTTGCTCATAACGTAAAATATATCGTGGCACATCATGGACTTTATCGCGGCACACCGGTTGCGAAGCCTTTCCGTTTCAGCACAATTTTAGAAGCGCACATACGAATCTCTTGACGCAACAGTTTTACAAGGTGAAATAATTACATGAATCAATTTGCGGGTATTTTTTATTTAAAATATTTTAATTTGAAGTTCTTATCATTTATATTTTACGAGAAATTTGACTTGACAAACCGCGTCTTAGTGAGGTGTCTTCTGAGGTCTTAATTAAAGTATTTCAGCTCCCTAGCTTGCACCCTAGTACTGAAACATTTATCTATTTGTTAACATTTTAGGAATTTTTTTACATCCAAATTAATTAATATATCAGAATTTCATAACCCCTATTCGGTTATTTTTAGATTTCTACTATTACCAACGTCAGATTTGTTGCACATTCAGAAGTACATAAACATTAAATGTTTGTTTAAACATTTGCGATATTTCTAAGCCGATAGATTTAGTCACCTCGGCCACCAGATCCTTGCGTTGGCGCAGCGATAAATGTTTATTTGAATTCTCGTTGGAAGATAAACGCGTCCATCTTAGCAACGAGATTAAACAAACTATTGTAATTGTTGATGGTGTAATAAAAGTTTATTTTAATGTGGATTGTAATGATACTAGCATTCGTACGTTTTTTGAAGGGATATTTCTGTTAATTATTATAAGTTTTTATTTATCGTTATTATTATTGTTGGTATGTTTATATTTATATCTTAAAAACTTTTTATATTTATTTTTTTAAGGTTATTGTAAAAACCTTTTCCCTATGAGTTTCATTTAAAATTACATCCGGAAAATCGAGGTACATGTAAACTTTTGATTAATTTTATTATTATTATTAAATTCTTATTGTTCCTCTTATAATATTGCCTTGTACGATACATGTATTTTATTATTGTTAAATTATAATCACATTCGTATTGCTTTACTATTAATAATCCTTGAAGCGATCTTCTCGGAATAGATTACAATGAAAATTCATTTGAAAACTACTTTAGATAATTTTATTCTTTGGAACTGTTCACTCGCCTCTTTTTTTACTTTAGATGAAATCTTTTATAATTATAGACCTTTAAGATCAGTTGTTCCTACATTATTCTAAAAGCCCTCACATTAAATATCATATTCCTTTTTTTCACTATTTAAGATAGGTAATACTGTTTTAAAGGATTTTAATTTGAACATATTTAAATAAAATTTTTTAAAGTGTCGCGTTGTAGTTTAGCAATTCATCAGCTAACTATGCTTATACAGTGCTTTTATATGGACGGTTGATTTGATGTTAGGAAAAGAACAATTTATTATTTTTGTCATTTAAGTTAGGTCACTATAATTTGAAATATTCAACAGTTTCACTGCTACTAGTATTTAAAACTGAATTTCTCTGCACTAGCAGTCTATTTTCGTTGATTTTACGCAATAGGAATTTATAAGTCAGTATTGATATCTATGAAACAAAAGATACTATCGAACCTCTTACTACTTATTTTCAAAACATTCTTACAGTTCTCTACTTCTGTCTGCTATTCTCACAACTGCAAAAAGATTAACGGTTAAATACGGATACCCCCACGTCTCTCAAGACCTGGTAGACACTTTTGCAACTCATGAAAGCAGAATGGTTATCATAATTATATTATAGGTTTTATTGAGATTAAAGTATAAAATATATAAAAAATGCTTGTAATAATTCATTTTTATATCTTGACTTGTTATTTTTACGTTTGACTACCCATTAGCAATGGACAGATGGTCCAGATATATTAGCGTGTGAACAGTAACATTTAACTAATTAGCTTATTTTAAAAAATACATGCAAAAGGTAAAGATAGAAAGTGACATTCTTTTTTAGCATTTTTAACCTGATATTGCTCTTCGAAAAAAAGAAACAACATTGTCACTTCCACAAATTTATTTGGCACGAAAGGTTTCACTACGATCATAGTATCATAAGGTGATAAAATATAAATACAGTTCCATATATATAGGGAAAAAAAGGGTGAGAGGGGCAGAGTAGGGGTTACATAGAAAACGAATGGAAGGTAAATAAATAAACGGTTAGGAAAAGGAAGGGGTTGGAAAGGAAGATGAAAGGAAAATAAAGTTATAAAATGTTACTAAAACTTGGTAAAAGGGGCCAAAGACAACAATGTTGATACAAAGTATTTAAAAAATATTTGGTAAGCAAAATTGAGAAGAATGATTGCGGAAAAGATATACATTTAAGAGAAACAGGTCTTCACAAATAATTATCTCTAGCTGTTCATTAGCATCCTATTTGCGACCATAATTTTCAAAGCGGAGGAATTTAGGATTGAAGGAACTATGATGACTGAGGTTTAAAAGATGTTTCGCAAATTGAGAATTCAAATTATTTAAACGGAAGCACTTAATCCTCTTGTCAAAACTCCTCCGCCAGAATTAAGAAGGTTAACTTATAAATTGTTGATATAAATGTTGGCAAGGAGAGGGGAAAGTGGGGAACTCATCGCGAGATTATGCGTTTGTTTAAAAAAATTACACTAAAGAAAAAATATGTTTTTTCAGAATATGCTACAAGTAAGTTAGGAAACTCAGTTATCAAAAATTGATTGACATCTGCTTTGGAAACCATATCTACAACCAAATCTACGAGTTCTTTAACGGGAACAGAAGTAAAAAGGTAAAAAATATCAAAAGAGACAAATTTTCAATTGTTGTGGAAAATCTTTACTTGGAAGGTGGGCGTCAACTCTATGGAAATTTTAATACCAAATTTTGGACTAAAATGAGAATAATGACGAAGAAGTGTATTGAGTTTGAAGGCGAGTTTATGGGCAGGCGCAGAGGTACTGGAGACAGCAGCCCTAGTAGGGCAATCCTTTTTGTGAAGTTTTGTTAAACCATGAAGTCTAAGAGGAAAGGGGTGCACCACTTATAAGTTGTGTTTGATTTTAGGAGTGAAAAGAAAAGAAGTCGAAGAAATAGTTTTTTGGATCCCAAATTGATAATTCGAGAGTGGGTTTTTTTTTCAAAAGCGAAATATTTTTGTTTCGAATGAAATCATAACATTTCTCCAAATAAACGTCTCTGTCCATCACCACCATGCCATTAACTTTATGAGTCTTTTGGACAATCAAATTGTTTTAACACTTGGAAGAAAGGCGGGAGAGTGTGAGCGGGATAGTGGTTTGGGTCGAGGAACATTGAGAAAGGAAGAAATTTTACAAGCAAAAACGTGCTTAAACGAATGAGATTCTTTTTGTAGGGCCAAATCACAATCGACGACTAGATTCTTACACA
Source organism: Tanypteryx hageni (assembly GCA_028673005.1). Classification (NCBI taxonomy): domain Eukaryota; kingdom Metazoa; phylum Arthropoda; class Insecta; order Odonata; family Petaluridae; genus Tanypteryx; species Tanypteryx hageni. Next base: position 235,871,949 of record CM054112.1, on the reverse strand, counting down.
CAGGTGTAGATAAATGGAGGCTAGGGGCGAATTTCAGGCATAAGTTAAACTCGTTCAAAATAGAAACACAATTGGATAAATTGGTGGGTGGAACTTGTGGTCACTGAGTTTAGAAGGACTGGAATCACTACACTGCACTGATTTTGAGGAAAGAGCAGCCAGTTTTTTCCTAAGTGTAGAGAGCTTGGCAAAACCAATCTCACTTACACGTTGTCTGACACTGTCATCAAATGTTGACCATTCCAGCCAATGAAGAGCGTGGAACAATTCAGAATTCCACACGGTTGAGCCTGACCTCATTCTTGGTACTGATAATGCTCTATTGATTTGTTTTACAATTTTCATCTATCATAGATAAACTATGAGCTACAAGTCGTATTTATGGTATGAGAATTTCTTGGAATGACTAACACATACTGAAACATTTCCTGAGAATATATGAGTAATCAATTCGGTACGTGAACTTTGGGAAACTTGCCTGCATTAGTCCTGGTTTGGATTTCTTGTTCTTATCTTAATGGTTGGATATTCGTGGCTAAAATCAAGTATCAGAAGGCTACCATTTGAGTTTATTTCGGTTCTTTGTTAAGTCTTGGAATTTTTCTTGCAGTTCCTTAAATATTTATTATCATTTAACCTATTTGGAAGTTTGAGAAATATTACAAGTATGGAGAAAGTCATGTGATGGCCATATCAGAATTTTGTCGTATATAGTACTAAATCGATGAACAGGAAGTTAAACAAAATATATGGATTTCTTGGAAATAAATGAATTACGCTCCTTCTGTTGGTGACACGTTTGTCGTTTGCCATATTTTGACTCATAATACAAATATAAGCGTTCCAATAACAATCTATCAGTTTTGAATTCTCACTGTGAGATTGAAAACTTATTTGAAGGAAAACTGTGAAATTATAGCTAAACTTAGGTATTATTTTATTTTAATTGCTTTGTAATTTATAATTCCTAATTACACGTGAAAATATTTTTATTGTTTTCCTAAAAACTTTCATCTTTTAGACCCTAACAATTGATCTATTTTGTGATTCTGATAATGAATATTTTCATGATGAGGATTTATGTAAAAATGTCCCAGAATTAGAAGATAACGCGGAATATGAAGGATATTCGACGGAATATTCTGAAAGTAAGGATGGCCTTATTTTAGACGATTCGTCTCGATGATCTGAAAAGATAAAAAGGATTGCATAGATTTGTAAATCAAGTCGTATCATAACGTAATAGAATTTTCTCTAGGACTAACAAGATATCCCACAAGTCGCATAACCACCCAAAAATCATCTTTTGGCATGATAATTATCACTAACAAAATTATAACAATGGCCAATATAGAAGATAGGCGTTTCAATGGAAAAGCTTGGAAAGATGTGGACTATGCTCACATAGAGCCTTATATTGGACTTTTGGTATTGACAGGCGTTTACAGATCTCATAACGAATCACTGAAAAGTTTGCGGGACGAAGTACATGGTAGGCCGATTTTTAGTGCCGTCATGTCTCTTGAAAGATTTTATAAAATTACAGGAGTTTTAATATTTGCAATAGTGATGACAGAAAAAAGCACAGGAAAGGTGACAGATTGGCACCCATACGCGTTGTTTGGGATTTTTGGGTGGAAAATTTGCAGAAGTAATACACCCAAGATGAAAATGTATCTATAGATGAACAGTTAGAAGCGTCTAGGAAGATGCCCCTTCAATCAGTATAATACGGGGATCAAAATTTGGATTTTATGTGATGGTGCATCTGCGTATGCATCTATTTACAAGTAAAGTAAAACCTAGATAATTAGAAACTCTCTAGTTCAAAATTTCTGTATAATTCGAAATTTCTTTTAATTTTAAGAACCAATAGGCAAATTTCATACCTGGATAATTCGATAACCTTGATAGTTCGTAATTCGAAAAAGAGCAATATGCTAATAATATTTGTGCTTAAATATTTCGAAAAAGTATAAAAAAATTATGTTCGTATAGATTATGCGTTTGCGAACACAACCATTTCCTCTCATCCCCTCGATCCTTCTCTACGATGTTGTTACTACCCTCGCCAACGTTCTCTACTTTTTGGCATAGGTCAAGAGTTGAATGATTTCACGCTCCTATCTACGCATGCACGCTGGCACGCAAGATGGCACGCAAGCTGGCACGCAAGTTGGCACGCAGGCAGGCACGCACGCTGGCACGCACGCTGCCACGCACGCTGCCACGCACGCTGCCACGCACGCTGCCACGCACGTTGCCACGCACGCTGCCACGCACGATGCCACGCACGCTGCCACGCACGATGCCACGCACGATGCCACGCACGCTGCCACGCCCATCACCACCGGAGGATCCGCCAAAAGACTGAGACGGACGATAAACAATACGGATTGGTCAAAAGCGAACTAAGGAATGTTCGAAGAAATCATCGCCGAAGGATTACTCCCTGCAGAGAGACCTAAGACAACCACTGAGGTAGACAATGCAATAGATACAATAAACAATATTATTTAACAGGCTGCGGACGAATGCACCCCAAGGAAGAAATTCGACGTAAAAAAAACGCCTCTGCTTAAGTACGTCGTCGCCCTCATCAAGGAAAACTGGAGGATTTACCGATAATTCGAAAAGAGGAAGGACCCAGCATTAAAAACCGTTTGAAACAGGAACCAGGCCAACATCTAAAGAAAGGTAAATGATTATAAAAACGGTTTATGGCAGAAAACTTGCGCGTGTCTAGATTTCGGGTACAGCAAAAGGTTCTAGGACCGATTCTAAGGCTTCTCGGGAGCCTATACAACAAGAAGAATCCCACCTAGATCACGACGGGAAAAGCCTCTGCACGGAGGAAAAAAAGCGGAGGAGTACTTACGCGTGCCTTATGAAATACACACGCCGACCGACGATCCAAGGTTCGACGAGAAATTTCACAGAGAATACATAGAGGTAATGCAGAACATTATACCTAACTTAATCCCCACAGATATCAGCGAGGAAACCGAGGATGGAATCATCGACGACGACCTGAAAGAAGCCATAGCCAGCACGATGAATTCTGCTCCTCGACCTCCTGGACGATAACGTGCAACAAACGCACGTCAGGTATTTCCCCACGCTTAAAAAATTCCTCCTAATGATTTATAATTCCTGCTTCTCCATGGGTTGCTACCCAAAACAATGTAGAAACGCGCACACCATCATGCTCCTGAAACGGGGGAAAAACGCGAAAATTTATCGCCCTATCAACCTTACGAGCGTCCTGGGAAAGATGCTGGAAAAAGTGGTCGTGAAATAACTCACGGCCATCCTAGACGCAGGCGGCATCCTCCCAGACCATCAATACGGATTCCTAGCGAACAGGACAACCACGGATCTACTGAGGCTGCTCACCAACACAGCGGCAGAAGAAATCGACAAAAGAGAGTGCACGGCCGCGATCTTCATGGAGATCGAAAGGGCATTCGACAAACCTGGTAATGACGGGCTATCCATAAAAATCTCCCTAATTCCCGACATCCTACCCAACTTATCCCGCTACCAATACTCATTTATTTCCGAACGACATGCAAGACTCAAAGTAGGTGGCACACTGTCCAATCCCTTCCGCATTCAATCCGGCGAGCCCCAAGGAACGGTATTATCGACGTTCCTATTTATTCTGTATTGCGCTGACATGCCTTCTCCCGCTCTTCCACAGGTGACCCTCGCGCAGTACGCAGACGACACGGCGCTGTGGGCCACGGCACGCAAGTCTGACACCACAGCACGTTACCTACCATAGGACTTCCGGCGGCTCGAGGATGAATGAGAAAGTGGCGCCTTCGGCCAAACCCAGAAAAATCGATCCTGATGACCTTCACTAACGAAGGGGGGGAACAAGGAGGTCCGCAGAAACCGATTCCCGTCACCCTTTGGGGGAAAAGTGTCGGCCTGCAGAAAGAGGGGAAATGCCTCGGTGTTACCCTCGATCTCCACCTGACGTTCGCCACCCATCTGAGAAACGTAATATCCACCATAACCAGGCGCAGCAACCTTTTCCGGATTGCCCCTGCTGCCGCCAAAGAAGAAAAAGAAATAGACGGCGCTAGTCCAACGAAAGCATGCATATATATTTCTATTATTTATATATATTCAAACCTATTTGAACCTTGTTATATTTTGCTATATTCAATTTAACTCTTACGCATTAACAAAATGTTATTTGAAGAGGCCTTTTGCATAAACAGGGTATTTTCCGATCTGGCCATGTGTAAAACAATTGAAATGTAAAGGGTATGAAAATGAAATATGTATGGCTTATCAGAAAATAAAAACAAAATTGACTTTGACACGAGTATGTGACAGTTATTTTGTGGGTGCTCTAACTCAAAAACCAATAATCAGGTTAACGCGAAATTTTATATTTAAGATGTTTTTGAAAGTCGCAAGATCTGATTAGTTCTTAGTGAAAATCGGTCACTCGAAAGTGGGTGTTTACTCTCGTCACTCATCCGTTATTTTGAAATATTTGCTTTAATATTCGATAAATGGAAAAATATCCTGGAATAAAAGCTGTAGGAAATATAATTTACTTCTACTTTGTTTGAATCATTTGTCCATCATTATATATCGACGTTTCCTACAGAGGAGGATGTAACATGCATATCACGTATATATATATATATATATATATATATATATATATATATATATATATATATATATATATATATATATATATATATATATATCATAGGAGACAATTATTTAAACAAATTTTCAAGGTTTATGTACTTCCGAATGTGCTACGGGGCTGAAATTTTTTTAGAGGTATGCTTTATAAAAAAACGAAAAAGCAATTATAAAAATTTTGATATTTTAATTTCTTTGGCAGTTAAAAATTCTTAAAATTCAAAAAAATAGGTAAATGCTTAGACACTACGGGGCAAGTTAGAGGGCTGAAATTTTGAAACTACTTATATTTTAGTCTATGTAACCGATTAAATATTTCAGTGTATTCATGAAGTTCTTTCTGCGGCCGTTAACAATTATTATTTAAATTTAAACAATTAGAAAAATATTATTTCACTTCTAAAAGTGATCAAACTTCAAAAATTGGCAGAAATGTGAACCATTAGTACACCATAATGGAAAAAGTATACAATTCTTAAAATTTCAAAGTATGGGGATTGTTTTAACCTATTATTTTGACATAAGGGAAAAACAAAAATCGCTGTGGAGGTGGAATTTTTTTTATTTAGAAAATAATTGCAATGATGAAATATCTGTCTGAAAAATGAATGCTTTTCAAGGCGCGAAGATATGCTTCTACTAGTATACTTGTACTAGTTTCCGCGAACTTGACGTCCGATAGAATCAGATGTAATGCTCATTAGCAGAGCACTCTTTCGCTAGTTGGTTCTGAGTATGTTCAAGAATTTTCGACGCTGTTTGAACGACGGTTACAAAACTAAACAAATATTCAATTACTATTGATATTCATTTCATGATGTCATATGTGGAAGTTAAAATTGCTGAATTTTTTAAGGTCTTTGAGGACATATCCTGGGAAATATAAATTTTTCCCCGTCATATTGACGGGCTTTTATAGTTTTTATATTAGGGGTAGTAGTGTTTGCTAGTAATATAATAGTTTTGGTCACGAAATTCGTAGTGAAAGGTGCGTGAATTATGCGAGTAAGTACAGTAATACTGTCACTGCCATTAAAGTAATTTCGAGTGCCATGGGATAGATCGAGATAGTCACATGACATGAGTAGGCAAAAGATTGGAGTACAAATTCGGCCGTAAAGTATCTCTGTTCATTAAATAGGGAAATTTCCGCGGTCGTAGCTGTAGGATAATAAAACGCAGTAATATTCTTCCCTTGCTCATAACGTAAAATACATCGTGGCACATCATGGACTTTATCGCGGCACACCGGTTGCGAAGCCTTTCCGTTTCAGCACAATTTTAGAAGCGCACATACGAATCTCTTGACGCAACAGTTTTACAAGGTGAAATAATTACATGAATCAATTTGTGGGTATTTTTTATTTAAAATATTTTAATTTGAAGTTCTTATCATTTATATTTTACGAGAAATTTGACTTGAAAAACCGCGTCTTAGTGAGGCGTCTTCTGAGGTCTTAATTAAAGTATTTCAGTTCCCTAGCTTGCACCCTAGTACTGAAACATCTATTTGTTAACATTTTAGGAATTTTTTTACATCCAAATTAATTAATATATCAGATTTTCATAACCCCTATTCGGTTATTTTTAGATTTCTACTATTACCAACGTCAGATTTGTTGCACATTCAGAAGTACATAAACATTAAATGTTTGTTTAAACATTTGCGATATTTCTAAGCCGATAGATTTAGTCACCTCGGCCACCAGATCCTTGCGTTGGCGCTGCGATAAATGTTTATTTGAATTCTCGTTGGAAGATAAACGAGTCCATCTTAGCAACGAGATTAACAAACTATTGTAATTGTTGATGGTGTAATAGAATTTTATTTTAACGTGGATTGTATTGATACTAGCATTCCTACGTTTTTTGAAGTGATATTTCTGTTAATTATTATAACTTTTTATTTATCGTTATTATTATTGTTGGTATGTTTATATTTATATCTTAAAAACTTTTTATATTTATTTTTTTAAGGTTATTGTAAAAACCTTTTCTCTATGAGTTTCATTTAAAATTACATCCGGAAAATCGAGGTACATGTAAACTTTTGATTAATTTTATTATTATTATTAAATTCTTATTGTTCCTCTTATAATATTGCCTTGTACGATACATGTATTTTATTATTGTTAAATTATAATCACATTCGTATTGCTTTACTATTAATAATCCTTGAAGCGATCTTCTCGGAATAGATTACAATGAAAATTCATTTGAAAACTACTTTAGATAATTTTATTCTTTGGAACTGTTCACTCGCCTCTTTTTTTACTTTAGATGAAATCTTTTATAATTATAGACCTTTAAGATCAGTTGTTCCTACATTATTCTAAAAGCCCTCACATTAAATATCATATTCCTTTTTTTCACCATTTAAGATAGGTAATACAGTTTTAAAGGATTTTAATTTGAACATATTTAAATAAAATTTTTTAAAGTGTCGCGTTGTAGTTTAGCAATTCATCAGCTAACTATGCTTATACAGTGCTTTTATATGGACGGTTGATTTGATGTTAGGAAAAGAACAATTTATTATTTTTGTCATTTAAGTTAGGTCACTATAATTTGAAATATTCAACAGTTTCACTGCTACTAGTATTTAAAACTGAATTTCTCTGCACTAGCAGTCTATTTTCGTTGATTTTACGTAATAGGAATTTATAATTCAGTATTGATATCTATGAAACAAAAGATACTATCGAACCTCTTACTATTTATTTACAAAACATTCTTACAGTTCTCTACTTCTGTCTGCTATTCTCACAACTGCAAAAAGATAACGGTTAATTACGGATACCCCCACGTCTCTCAAGACCTGGTAGACACTTTTGCAACTCATGAAAGCAGAAAGGTTATCATAATTATATTATAGGTTTTATTGAGATTAAAGTATAAAATATATAAAAACTGCTTGTAATAATTCATTTTTATATCTTGACTTGTTATTTTTACGTTTGACTACCCATTAGCAATGGACAGTTGGTCCAGATATATTAGCGTGTGAACAGTAACATTTAACTAATTAGCTTATTTTAAAAAATACATGCAAAAGGTAAAGATAGAAAGTGACATTCTTTTTTAGCATTTTTAACCTGATATTGCTCTTCGAGAAAAAGAAACAAAATTGTCACTTCCACAAATTTATTTGGCACGAAAGGTTTCACTACGATCATAGTATCATTAGGTGATAAAATATAAATACAGTTCCATATATATAGGGGAAAAAGGGTGAGAGGGGCAAAGTAGGGGTAACATAGAAAACGAATGGAAGGTAAATAAATAAACGGTTAGGAAAAGGAAGGGGTTGGAAAGGAAGATGAAAGGAAAATAAAGTTATAAAATGTTACTAAAACTTGGTAAAAGGGGCCAAAGACGACAATGTTGATACAAAGTATTTAAAAAATATTTGGTAAGCAAAATTGAGAAGAATGATTGCGGAAAAGATATACATTTAAGAGAAACAGGTCTTCACAAATAATTATCTCTAGCTGTTCATGAGCATCCTATTTGCGACCTTAATTTTCAAAGCGGAGGAATTTAGGATTGAAGGAACTATGATGACTGAGGTTTAAAAGATGTTTCGCAAATTGAGAATTCAAATTATTTAAACGGAAGCACTTAATCCTCTTGTCAAAACTCCTCCGCCAGAATTAAGAAGGTTAACTTATAAATTGTTGATATAAATGTTGGCAAGAAGAGGGGAAAGTGGGGACCTCATCGCGAGATTATGCGTTTGTTTAAAAAAATTACACTAAAGAAAAAATGCGTTTTTTCAGAATATGCTACAAGTAAGTTAGGAAACACAGTTATCAAAAATTGATTGACATCTGCTTTGGAAACCATATCTACAACCAAATCTACGAGTTCATTAACGGGAACAGAAATAAAAAGGTAAAAAATATCAAAAGAGACAAATTTTCAATTGTTGTGGAAAATCTTTACTTGGAAGGTGGGCGTCAACTCTATGGAAATTTTAATACCAAATTTTGGACTAAAATGAGAATAATGACGAAGAAGTGTATTGAGTTTAAAGGAGAGTTTATGGGCAGGCGCAGAGGTACTGGAGACAACAGCACTAGTAGGGCAATCCTTTTTGTGAAGTTTTGTTAAACCATGAAGTCTAAGGGAAAAGGGGTGCACCACTTATAAGTTGTGTTTGACTTTAGGAGTGAAAAGAAAAGAAGTCGAAGAAATAGTTTTTTGGATCCCAAATTGATAATTCGAGAGAGGGTTTTTTTTAAAAAGCGAAATATTTTTGTTTCGAATGAAATCATAACATTTCTCCAAATAAACGTCTCGCTCCATCACCACCATGCCATTAACTTTATGAGTCTTTTGGACAATCAAATTGTTTTAACACTTGGAATTAAGGCGGGAGAGTGTGAGCGGGATAGTGGTTTGGGTCGAGGAACATTGAGAAAGGAAGAAATTTTACAAGCAAAAACGTGCTTAAACGAATGAGATTCTTTTTGTAGGGCCAAATCACAATCGACGACTAGATTCTTACACACACGTGTAGATAAATGGAGGCTAGGGGCGAATTTCAGGCCTAAGTTAAACTCGTTCAAAATAGAAACACAATTGGATAAATTGGTGGGTGGAACTTGTGGTCACTGAGTTTAGAAGGACTGGAATCACTACACTGCACTGATTTTGAGGAAAGAGCAGCCAGTTTTTTCCTAAGGGTAGAGAGCTTGGCAAAACCAATCTCACTTACACGTTGTCTGACACTGTCATCAAATGTTGACCATTCCAGCCAATGAAGAGCGTGGAACAATTCAGAATTCCACACGGTTGAGCCTGACCTCATTCTTGGTACTGATAATGCTCTATTGATTTGTTTTACAATTTTCATCTATCATAGATAAACTATGAGCTACAAGTCGTATTTATGGTATGAGAATTTCTTGGAATGACTAACACATACTGAAGCATTTCCTGAGAATATACGAGTAATCAATTCGGTACGTGAACTTTGGGAAACTTGCCTGCATTAGTCCTGGTTTGGATTTCTTGTTCTTATCTTAATGGTTGGATATTCGTGGCTAAAATCAAGTATCAGAAGGCTACCATTTGAGTTTATTTCGGTTCTTTGTTAAGTCTTGGAATTTTTCTTGCAGTTCCTTAAATATTTATTATCATTTAACCTATTTGGAAGTTTGAGAAATATTACAAGTATGGAGAAAGTCATGTGATGGCCATATCAGAATTTTGTCGTATATAGTACTAAATCGATGAACAGGAAGTTAAACAAAATATATGGATTTCTTGGAAATAAATGAATTACGCTCCTTCTGTTGGTGACACGTTTGTCGTTTGCCATATTTTGACTCATAATACAAATATAAGCGTTCCAATAACAATCTATCAGTTTTGAATTCTCACTGTGAGATTGAAAACTTATTTGAAGGAAAAATGTGAAATTATAGCTAAACTTAGGTATTATTTTATTTTAATTGCTTTGTAATTTATAATTCCTAATTACACGTGAAAATATTTTTATTGTTTTCCTAAAAACTTTCATCTTTTAGACCCTAACAATTGATCTATTTTGTGATTCTGATAATGAATATTTTCATGATGAGGATTTATGTAAAAATGTCCCAGAATTAGAAGATAACGCGGAATATGAAGGATATTCGACGGAATATTCTGAAAGTAAGGATGGCCTTATTTTAGACGATTCGTCTCGATGATCTGAAAAGATAAAAAGGATTGCATAGATTTGTAAATCAAGTCGTATCATAACGTAATAGAATTTTCTCTAGGACTAACAAGATATCCCACAAGTCGCATAACCACCCAAAAATCATCTTTTGGCATGATAATTATCACTAACAAAATTATAACAATGGCCAATATAGAAGATAGGCGTTTCAATGGAAAAGCTTGGAAAGATGTGGACTATGCTCACATAGAGCCTTATATTGGACTTTTGGTATTGACAGGCGTTTACAGATCTCATAACGAATCACTGAAAAGTTTGCAGGACGAAGTACATGGTAGGCCGATTTTTAGTGCCGTCATGTCTCTTGAAAGATTTTATAAAATTACAGGAGTTTTAATATTTGCAATAGTGATGACAGAAAAAAGCACAGGAAAGGTGACAGATTGGCACCCATACGCGTTGTTTGGGATTTTTGGGTGGAAAATTTGCAGAAGTAATACACCCAAGATGAAAATGTATCTATAGATGAACAGTTAGAAGCGTCTAGGAAGATGCCCCTTCAATCAGTATAATACGGGGATCAAAATTTGGATTTTATGTGATGGTGCATCTGCGTATGCATCTATTTACAAGTAAAGTAAAACCTAGATAATTAGAAACTCTCTAGTTCAAAATTTCTGTATAATTCGAAATTTCTTTTAATTTGAAGAACCAATAGGCAAATTTCATACCTGAATAATTCGATAACCTTGATAGTTCGTAATTCGAAAAAGAGCAATATGCTAATAATATTTGTGCTTAAATATTTCGAAAAAGTATAAAAAAATTATGTTCGTATAGATTATGCGTTTGCGAACACAACCATTTCCTCTCATCCCCTCGATCCTTCTCTACGATGTTGTTACTACCCTCGCCAACGTTCTCTACTTTTTGGCATAGGTCAAGAGTTGAATGATTTCACGCTCCTATCTACGCATGCACGCTGGCACGCAAGATGGCACGCAAGCTGGCACGCAAGTTGGCACGCAGGCAGGCACGCACGCTGGCACGCACGCTGCCACGCACGCTGCCACGCACGCTGCCACGCACGCTGCCACGCACGCTGCCACGCACGATGCCACGCACGATGCCACGCACGATGCCACGCACGCTGGCACGCACGCTGGCACGCACGCTACCACGCACGCTGCCACGCACGCTGCCACGCTCGCTTCCACGCACGTTGCCACGCACGCTGCCACGCACGATGCCACGCACGCTGCCACGCACGATGCCACGCACGATGCCACGCACGCTGCCACGCCCATCACCACCGGAGGATCCGCCAAAAGACTGAGACGGACGATAAACAATACGGATTGGTCAAAAGCGAACTAAGGAATGTTCGAAGAAATCATCGCCGAAGGATTACTCCCTGCAGAGAGACCTAAGACAACCACTGAGGTAGACAATGTAATAGATACAATAAACAATATTATTTAACAGGCTGCGGACGAATGCCCTCCAAGGAAGAAATTCGACGTAAAAAAACGCCTCTGCTTAAGTACGTCGTCGCCCTCATCAAGGAAAACTGGAGGATTTACCGATAATTCGAAAAGAGGAAGGACCCAGCATTAAAAACAGTTTGAAACAGGAACCAGGCCAACATCTAAAGAAAGGTAAATGATTATAAAAACGGTTTATGGCAGAAAACTTGCGCGTGTCTAGATTTCGGGTACAGCAAAAGGTTCTAGGACCGATTCTAAGGCTTCTCGGGAGCCTATACAACAAGAAGAATCCCACCTAGATCACGACGGGAAAAGCCTCTGCACGGAGGAAAAAAAGCGGAGGAGTACTTACGCGTGCCTTATGAAATACACACGCCGACCGACGATCCAAGGTTCGACGAGAAATTTCACAGAGAATACATAGAGGTAATGCAGAACATTATACCTAACTTAATCCCCACAGATATCAGCGAGGAAACCGAGGATGGAATCATCGACGACGACCTGAAAGAAGCCATAGCCAGCACGATGAATTCTGCTCCTCGACCTCCTGGACGATAACGTGCAACAAACGCACGTCAGGTATTTCCCCACGCTTAAAAAATTCCTCCTAATGATTTATAATTCCTGCTTCTCCATGGGTTGCTACCCAAAACAATGTAGAAACGCGCACACCATCATGCTCCTGAAACGGGGGAAAAACGCGAAAATTTATCGCCCTATCAACCTTACGAGCGTCCTGGGAAAGATGCTGGAAAAAGTGGTCGTGAAATAACTCACGGCCATCCTAGACGCAGGCGGCATCCTCCCAGACCATCAATACGGATTCCTAGCGAACAGGACAACCACGGATCCACTGAGGCTGCTCACCAACACGGCGGCAGAAGAAATCGACAAAAGAGGGTGCACGGCCGCGATCTTCATGGAGATCGAAAGGGCATTCGACAAACCCGGTAATGACGGGCTATCCATAAAAATCTCCCTAATTCCCCACATCCCACCCAACTTATCCCGCTACCAATACTCATTTATCTCCGAACGACATGCAAGACTCAAAGTAGGTGGCACACTCTCCAATCCCTTTCGCATTCAATCCGGCGAGCCCCAAGGAACGGTATTATCGACGTTCCTTTTTATTCTGTATTGCGCTGACATGCCTTCTCCCGCTCTGCCACAGGTGACCCTCGCGCAGTACGCAGACGACACGGCGCTGTGGGCCACGGCACGCAAGTCTGACACCGCAGCACGTTACCTACGATAGGACTTCCGGCGGCTCGAGGAGTGAATGAGAAAGTGGCGCCTTCGGCCAAACCCAGAAAAATCGATCCTGATGACCTTTACTAACGAAGGGGGGGAACAAGGAGGTCCGCAGAAACCGATTTCCGTCACCCTTTGCGGGAAAAGTGTCGGCCAGCAGAAAGAGGGGAAATGCCTCGGTGTTACCCTCGATCTCCACCTGACGTTCGCCACCCATCTGAGAAACTTAATATCCACCATAACCAGGCGCAGCAACCTTTTCCGGATTGCCCCTGCTGCCGCCAAAGAAGAAAAAGAAATAGACGGCGCTAGTCCAACGAAAGCATATATATTTATTTCTATTATTTATATATATTCAAACCTATTTGAACCTTGTTATATTTTGCTTTATTCAATTTAACTCTTACGCATTACAAAATGTTATTTGAAGAGGCCTTTTGCATAAACAGGGTATTTTCCGATCTGGCCATGTGTAAAACAATTGAAAATGTAAAGGGTATGAAAATGAAATATGTATGGCTTATCAGAAAATAAAAACAAAATTGACTTTGACACGAGTATGTGACAGTTATTTTGTGGGTGCTCTAACTCAAAAACCAATAATCAGGTTAACGCGAAATTTTATATTTAAGATGTTTTTGAAAGTCGCAAGATCTGATTAGTTCTTAGTAAAAATCGGTCACTCGAAAGTTGGTGTTTACTCTCGTCACTCATCCGTTATTTTGAAATATTTGCTTTAATATTTGATAAATGGAAAAATATACTGGAATAAAAGCTGTAGGAAATATAATTTACTTCTACTTTGTTTGAATCATTTGTCCATCGTTATATATCGACGTTTCCTACAGAGGAGGATGTAACATGCATATCACATATATATATATATATATATATATATATATATATATATATATATATATATATACATCATAGGAGACAATTATTTAAACAAATTTTCAAGGTTTATGTACTTCCGAATGTGCTACGGAGCTGAAATTTTTTTAGAGGTATGCTTTATAAAAAAACGAAAAAGCAATTATAAAAATTTTGATCTTTTAATTTCTTTGGCAGTTAAAAATTCTTAAAATTCAAAAAAATAGGTAAATGCTTAGACACTACGGGGCAAGTTAGAGGGCTGAAATTTTGAAACTACTTATATTTTAGTCTATGTAACCGATTAAATATTTCAGTGTATTCATGAAGTTCTTTCTGCGGCCGTTAACAATTATTATTTAAATTTAAACAATTAGAAAAATATTATTTCACTTCTAAAAGTGATCAAACTTCAAAAATTGGCAGAAATGTGAAACATAAGTACACCATAATGGAAAAAGTATACAATTCTTAAAATTTCAAAGTATGGGGATTGTTTTAACCTATTATTTTGACATAAGGGAAAAACAAAAATCGCTGTGGAGGTGGAATTTTTTTTATTTAGAAAATAATTGCAATGATGAAATATCTGTCTGAAAAATGAATGTTTTTTCAAGGCGCGAAGATATGCTTCTACTAGTATACTTGTACTAGTTTCCGCGAACTTGACGTCCGATAGAATCAGATGTAATGCTCATTAGCAGAGCACTCTTCCGCTAGTTGGTTCTGATTATGTTCAAGAATTTTCGACGCTGTTTGAACGACGGTAACAAAACTAAACAAATATTCAATTACTATTGATATTCATTTCATGATGTCATATGTGGAAGTTAAAATTGCTGAATTTTTTAAGGTCTTTGAGGACATATCCTGGGAAATATAAATTTTTCCCCGTAATATTGACTTGCTTTTATAGTTTTTATATTAGGGGTAGTAGTGTTTTCTAGTAATATAATAGTTTTGTTCACGAAATTCGTAGTGAAAGGTGCGTGAATTATGCGAGTAAGTACAGTAATACTGTCACTGCCATTAAAGTAATTTCGAGTGCCATGGGATAGACCCAGATAGTCACATGACATGAGTAGGCAAAAGATTGGAGTACAAATTCGGCCGTAAAGTATCTCTGTTCATTAAATAGGGAAATTTCCGCGGTCGTAGCTGTAGGATAATAAAACGCAGTAATATTCTTCCCTTGCTCATAACGTAAAATATATCGTGGCACATCATGGACTTTATCGCGGCACACCGGTTGCGAAGCCTTTCCGTTTCAGCACAATTTTAGAAGCGCACATACGAATCTCTTGACGCAACAGTTTTACAAGGTGAAATAATTACATGAATCAATTTGTGGGTATTTTTTATTTAAAATATTTTAATTTGAAGTTCTTATCATTTATATTTTACGAGAAATTTGACTTGACAAACCGCGTCTTAGTGAGGCGTCTTCTGAGGTCTTAATTAAAGTATTTCAGCTCCCTAGCTTGCACCCTAGTACTGAAAAATTTATCTATTTGTTAACATTTTAGGAATTTTTTTACATCCAAATTAATTAATATATCAGAATTTCATAACCCCTATTCGGTTATTTTTAGGTTTCTACTATTACCAACGTCAGATTTGGTGCACATTCAGAAGTACATAAACATTAAATGTTTGTTTAAACATTTGCGATATTTCTAAGCCGATAGATTTAGTCACCTCGGCCACCAGATCCTTGCGTTGGCGCTGCGATAAATGTTTATTTGAATTCTCGTTGGAAGATAAACGCGTCCATCTTAGCAACGAGATTAAACAAACTATTGTAATTGTTGATGGTGTAATGGAAGTTTATTTTAATGTGGATTGTATTGATGCTAGCATTCCTACGTTTTTTGAAGGGATATTTCTGTTAATTATTATAAGTTTTTATTTATCGTTATTATTATTGTTGGTATGTTTATATTTATATCTTAAAAACTTTTTATATTTATTTTTTTAAGGTTATTGTAAAAACCTTTTCCCTATGAGTTTCATTTAAAATTACATCCGGAAAATCGAGGTACATGTAAACTTTTGATTAATTTTATTATTATTATTAAATTCTTATTGTTCCTCTTATAATATTGCCTTGTACGATACATGTATTTTATTATTGTTAAATTATAATCACATTCCTATTGCTTTACTATTAATAATCCTTAAAGCGATCTTCTCGGAATAGATTACAATGAAAATTCATTTGAAAACTTCTTTAGATAATTTTATTCTTTGGAACTGTTCACTCGCCTCTTTTTTTACTTTAGATGAAATCTTTTATAATTATAGACCTTTAAGATCAGTTGTTCCTACATTATTCTAAAAGCCCTCACATTAAATATCATATTCCTTTTTTCACTATTTAAGATAGGTAATACTGTTTTAAAGGATTTTAATATGAACATATTTAAATAAAATTTTTTAAAGTGTCGCGTTGTAGTTTAGCAATTCATCAGCTAACTATGCTTATACAGTGCTTTTATATGGACAGTTGATTTGATGTTAGGAAAAGAACAATTTATTATTTTTGTCATTTAAGTTAGGTCACTATAATTTGAAATATTCAACAGTTTCACTGCTACTAGTATTTAAAACTGAATTTCTCTGCACTAGCAGTCTATTTTCGTTGATTTTACGTAATAGGAATTTATAAGTCAGTATTGATATCTATGAAACAAAAGATACTATCGAACCTCTTACTACTTATTTACAAAACATTCTTACAGTTCTCTACTTCTGTCTGCTATTCTCACAACTGCAAAAAGATTAACGGTTAAATACGGATACCCCCACGTCTCTCAAGACCTGGTACACACTTTTGCAACTCATGAAAGCAGAAAGGTTATCATAATTATATTATAGGTTTTATTGAGATTAAAGTATAAAATATATAAAAACTGGTTATAATAATTCATTTTTATATCTTGACTTGTTATTTTTACGTTTGACTACCCATTAGCAATGGACAGTTGGTCCAGATATATTAGCGTGTGAACAGTAACATTTAACTAATTAGCTTATTTAAAAAAATACATGCAAAAGGTAAAGATAGAAAGTGACATTCTTTTTTAGCATTTTTAACCTGATATTGCTCTTCGAGAAAATGAAACAACATTGTCACTTCCACAAATTTATTTGGCACGAAAGGTTTCACTACGATCATAGTATCATTAGGTGATAAAATATAAATACAGTTCCATATATATAGGGAAAAAAGGGCGAGAGGGGCAAAGTAGGGGTTACATAGAAAACGAATGGAAGGTAAATAAATAAACGGTTAGGAAAAGGAAGGGGTTGGAAAGGAAGATGAAAGGAAAATAAAGTTATAAAATGTTACTAAAACTTGGTAAAAGGGGCCAAAGACAACAATGTTGATACAAAGTATTTAAAAAATATTTGGTAAGCAAAATTGAGAAGAATGATTGCGGAAAAGATATACATTTAAGAGAAACAGGTCTTCACAAATAATTATCTCTAGCTGTTCATTAGCATCCTATTTGCGACCATAATTTTCAAAGCGGAGGAATTTAGGATTGAAGGAACTATGATGACTGAGGTTTAAAAGATGTTTCGCAAATTGAGAATTCAAATTATTTAAACGGAAGCACTTAATCCTCTTGTCAAAACTCCTCTGCCAGAATTAAGATGGTTAACTTATAAATTGTTGATATAAATGTTGGCAAGGAGAGGGGAAAGTGGGGACCTCATCGCGAGATTATGCGTTTGTTTAAAAAAATTACACTAAAGAAAAAATACGTTTTGTTCAGAATATGCTACAAGTAAGTTAGGAAACTCAGTTATCAAAAATTGATTGACATCTGCTTTGGAAACCATATCTACAACCAAATCTACGAGTTCTTTAACGGGAACAGAAGTAAAAAGGTAAAAAATATCAAAAGAGACAAATTTTCAATTGTTGTGGAAAATCTTTACTTGGAAGGTGGGCGTCAACTCTATGGAAATTTTAATACCAAATTTTGGACTAAAATGAGAATAATGACGAAGAAGTGTATTGAGTTTGAAGGCGAGTTTATGGGCAGGCGCAGAGGTACTGGAGACAACAGCCCTAGTAGGGCAATCCTTTTTGTGAAGTTTTGTTAAACCATGAAGTCTAAGGGGAAAGGGGTGCACCACTTATAAGTTGTGTTTGATTTTAGGAGTGAAGAGAAAAGAAGTCGAAGAAATAGTTTTTTGGATCCCAAATTGATAATTCGAGAGAGGGTTTTTTTTCAAAAGCGAAATATTTTTGTTTCGAATGAAATCATAACATTTCTCCAAATAAACGTCTCTGTCCATCACCACCATGCCATTAACTTTATCAGTCTTTTGGACAATCAAATTGTTTTAACACTTGGAAGTAAGGCGGGAGAGTGTGAGCGGGAAGAAAGGAAGAAATTTTACAAGCAAAAACGTGCTTAAACGAATGAGATTCTTTTTGTAGGGCCAAATCACAATCGACGACTTGATTCTTACACACACGTGTAGATAAATGGAGGCTAGTGGCGAATTTCAGGCCTAAGTTAAACTCGTTCAAAATAGAAACACAATTGGATAAATTGGTGGGTGGAACTTGTGGTCACTGAGTTTAGAAGGACTGGAATCACTACACTGCACTGATTTTGAGGAAAGAGCAGCCAGTTTTTTCCTAAGGGTAGAGAGCTTGGCAAAACCAATCTCACTTACACGTTGTCTGACACTGTCATCAAATGTTGACCATTCCAGCCAATGAAGAGCGTGGAACAATTCAGAATTCCACACGGTTGAGCCTGACCTCATTCTTGGTACTGATAATGCTCTATTGATTTGTTTTACAATTTTCATCTATCATAGATAAACTATGAGCTACAAGTCGTATTTATGGTATGAGAATTTCTTGGAATGACTAACACATACTGAAACATTTCCTGAGAATATACGAGTAATCAATTCGGTACGTGAACTTTGGGAAACTTGCCTGCATTAGTCCTGGTTTGGATTTCTTGTTCTTATCTTAATGGTTGGATATTCGTGGCTAAAATCAAGTATCAGAAGGCTACCATTTGAGTTTATTTCGGTTCTTTGTTAAGTCTTGGAATTTTTCTTGCAGTTCCTTAAATATTTATTATCATTTAACCTATTTGGAAGTTTGAGAAATATTACAAGTATGGAGAAAGTCATGTGATGGCCATATCAGAATTTTGTCGTATATAGTACTAAATCGATGAACAGGAAGTTAAACAAAATATATGGATTTCTTGGAAATAAATGAATTACGCTCCTTCTGTTGGTGACACGTTTGTCGTTTGCCATATTTTGACTCATAATACAAATATAAGCGTTCCAATACCAATCTATCAGTTTTGAATTCTCACTGTGAGATTGAAAACTTATTTGAAGGAAAACTGTGAAATTATAGCTAAACTTAGGTATTATTTTATTTTAATTGCTTTGTAATTTATAATTCCTAATTACACGTGAAAATATTTTTATTGTTTTCCTAAAAACTTTCATCTTTTAGACCCTAACAATTGATCTATTTTGTGATTCTGATTATGAATATTTTCATGATGAGGATTTATGTAAAAATGTCCCAGAATTAGAAGATAACGCGGAATATGAAGGATATTCGACGGAATATTCTGAAAGTAAGGATGGCCTTATTTTAGACGATTCGTCTCGATGATCTGAAAAGATAAAAAGGATTGCATAGATTTGTAAATCAAGTCGTATCATAACGTAATAGAATTTTCTCTAGGACTAACAAGATATCCCACAAGTCGCATAACCACCCAAAAATCATCTTTTGGCATGATAATTATCACTAACAAAATTATAACAATGGCCAATATAGAAGATAGGCGTTTCAATGGAAAAGCTTGGAAAGATGTGGACTATGCTCACATAGAGCCTTATATTGGACTTTTGGTATTGACAGGCATTTACAGATCTCATAACGAATCACTGAAAAGTTTGCGGGACGAAGTACATGTTAGGCCGATTTTTAGTGCCGTCATGTCTCTTGAAAGATTTTATAAAATTACAGGAGTTTTAATATTTGACAATAGTGATGGCAGAAAAAAGCACAGGAAAGGTGACAGATTGGCACCCATACGCGTTGTTTGGGATTTTTGGGCAGAAAATTTGCAGAAGTAATACACCCAAGATGAAAATGTATCTATAGATGAACAGTTAAAAGCGTCTAGGAAGATGCCCCTTCAATCAGTATAATACGGGGATCAAAATTTGTATTTTATGTGAAGGTGCATCTGCGTATGCATACAATTTGCAAGTAAAGTAAAACCTAGATAATTAGAAACTCTCTAGTTCAAAATTTC
Source organism: Tanypteryx hageni (assembly GCA_028673005.1). Lineage (NCBI taxonomy): Eukaryota > Metazoa > Arthropoda > Insecta > Odonata > Petaluridae > Tanypteryx > Tanypteryx hageni. The sequence continues at coordinate 235,851,655 of CM054112.1, read as the reverse complement.
TGTATAATTAGAAATTTCTTTTAATTTGAAGACCCAATAGGCAAATTTCATACCTGGATAATTCGAAAACCTTAATAATTCGTAATTCGAAAAAGAGCAATATGTTTATAATATTTGTGCCTAAATAATTCGAAAAAGTATAAAAAAATTATGTTCGTAATGATTATGCGTTTCCGAACACAACCATTTCCTCTCATCCCCTCGATCCTTCTCTACGATGTTGTTACTACCCTCGCCAACGTTCTCTTCTTTTTGGCATAGGTCAAGAGTTGAATGATTCCACGCTCCTATCTACGCATGCACGCTGGCACGCAAGATGGCACGCAAGCTGGCACGCAAGCTGGCACACACGCTGGCACGCACGCTGCCACGCACGCTGCCACGCACGCTGCCACGCACGCTGCCACGAACGATGCCACGCACGCTGACACGCCCATCACCACCGGAGGATCCGCCAAAAGACCGAGACGGACGATAAACAATACGGATTGGTCAAAAGCGAACTAAGGAATGTTCGAAGAAATCATCGCCGAAGGATTACTCCCGGCAGAGAGACCTAAGAGGTAGACAATGCAATAGATACAATAAACAATATTATTTAACAGGCTGCGGACGAATGCTCCCCAAGGAAGAAATTCGACGTAAAAAAACGCCTCTGCTTAAGTACGTCGTCGCCCTCATCAAGGAAAACTGGAGGATTTACCGATAATTCGAAAAGAGGAAGGACCCAGCATTAAAAACCGTTTGAAACAGGAACCAGGCCAACATCTAGTACTGAAACATCTATTTGTTAACATTTTAGGAATTTTTTTACATCCAAATTAATTAATATATCAGAATTTCATAACCCCTATTCGGTTATTTTTAGGTTTCTACTATTACCAACGTCAGATTTGGTGCACATTCAGAAGTACATAAACATTAAATGTTTGTTTAAACATTTGCGATATTTCTAAGCCGATAGATTTAGTCACCTCGGCCACCAGATCCTTGCGTTGGCGCTGCGATAAATGTTTATTTGAATTCTCGTTGGAAGATAAACGCGTCCATCTTAGCAACGAGATTAAACAAACTATTGTAATTGTTGATGGTGTAATAAAAGTTTATTTTAATGTGGATTGTATTGATGCTAGCATTCCTACGTTTTTTGAAGGGATATTTCTGTTAATTATTATAAGTTTTTATTTATCGTTATTATTATTGTTGGTATGTTTATATTTATATCTTAAAAACTTTTTATATTTATTTTTTTAAGGTTATTGTAAAAACCTTTTCCCTATGAGTTTCATTTAAAATTACATCCGGAAAATCGAGGTACATGTAAACTTTTGATTAATTTTATTATTATTATTAAATTCTTATTGTTCCTCTTATAATATTGCCTTGTACGATACATGTATTTTATTATTGTTAAATTATAATCACATTCGTATTGCTTTACTATTAATAATCCTTAAAGCGATCTTCTCGGAATAGATTACAATGAAAATTAATTTGAAAACTACTTTAGATAATTTTATTCTTTGGAACTGTTCACTCGCCTCTTTTTTTACTTTAGATGAAATCTTTTATAATTATAGACCTTTAAGATCAGTTGTTCCTACATTATTCTAAAAGCCCTCACATTAAATATCATATTCCTTTTTTCACTATTTAAGATAGGTAATACTGTTTTAAAGGATTTTAATTTGAACATATTTAAATAAAATTCTTTAAAGTGTCGCGTTGTAGTTTAGCAATTCATCAGCTAACTATGCTTATACAGTGCTTTTATATGGACAGTTGATTTGATGTTAGGAAAAGAACAATTTATATTTTTTGTCATTTAAGTTAGGTCACTATATTTTGAAATATTGAACAGTTTCACTGCTACTAATATTTAAAACTGAATTTCTCTGCACTAGCAGTCTATTTTCGTTGATTTTACGTAATAGGAATTTATAAGTCAGTATTGATATCTATGAAACAAAAGATACTATCGAACCTCTTACTACTTATTTACAAAACATTCTTACAGTTCTCTACTTCTGTCTGCTATTCTCACAACTGCAAAAAGATTAACGGTTAAATACGGATACCCCCACGTCTCTCAAGACCTGGTACACACTTTTGCAACTCATGAAAGCAGAAAGGTTATCATAATTATATTATAGGTTTTATTGAGATTAAAGTATAAAATATATAAAAACTGGTTATAATAATTCATTTTTATATCTTGACTTGTTATTTTTACGTTTGACTACCCATTAGCAATGGACAGTTGGTCCAGATATATTAGCGTGTGAACAGTAACATTTAACTAATTAGCTTATTTTAAAAAATACATGCAAAAGGTAAAGATAGAAAGTGACATTCTTTTTTAGCATTTTTAACCTGATATTGCTCTTCGAGAAAAAGAAACAACATTGTCACTTCCACAAATTTATTTGGCACGAAAGGTTTCACTACGATCATAGTATCATTAGGTGATAAAATATAAATACAGTTCCGTATATATAGGGAAAAAAGGGTGAGAGGGGCAGAGTAGGGGTTACATAGAATACGAATGGAAGGTAAATAAATAAACGGTTAGGAAAAGGAAGGGGTTGGAAAGGAAGATGAAAGGAAAATAAAGTTATAAAATGTTACTAAAACTTGGTAAAAGGGGCCAAAGACAACAATATTGATACAAAGTATTTAAAAAATATTTGGTAAGCAAAATTGAGAAGAATGATTGCGGAAAAGATATACATTTAAGAGAAACAGGTCTTCACAAATAATTATCTCTAGCTGTTCATGAACATCCTATTTGCGACCATAATTTTCAAAGCGGAGGAATTTAGGATTGAAGGAACTATGATGACTGAGGTTTAAAAGATATTTCGCAAATTGAGAATTGAAATTATTTAAACGGAAGCACTTAATCCTCTTGTCAAAACTCCTCTGCCAGAATTAAGATGGTTAACTTATAAATTGTTGATATAAATGTTGGCAAGGAGAGGGGAAAGTGAGGACCTCATCGCGAGATTATGCGTTTGTTTAAAAAAATTACACTAAAGAAAAAATACGTTTTGTTCAGAATATGCTACAAGTAAGTTAGGAAACTCAGTTATCAAAAATTGATTGGCATCTGCTTTGGAAACCATATCTACAACCAAATCTACGAGTTCTTTAACGGGAACAGAAGTAAAAAGGTAAAAAATATCAAAAGAGACAAATTTTCAATTGTTGTGGAAAATCTTTACTTGGAAGGTGGGCGTCAACTCTATGGAAATTTTAATACCAAATTTTGGACTAAAATGAGAATAATGACGAAGAAGTGTATTGAGTTTGAAGGCGAGTTTATGGGCAGGCGCAGAGGTACTGGAGACAACAGCCCTAGTAGGGCAATCCTTTTTGTGAAGTTTTGTTAAACCATGAAGTCTAAGGGGAAAGGGGTGCACCACTTATAAGTTGTGTTTGATTTTAGGAGTGAAAAGAAAAGAAGTCGAAGAAATAGTTTTTTGGATCCCAAATTGATAATTCGAGAGAGGGTTTTTTTTCAAAAGCGAAATATTTTTGTTTCGAATGAAATCATAACATTTCTCCAAATAAACGTCTCTGTCCATCACCACCATGCCATTAACTTTATCAGTCTTTTGGACAATCAAATTGTTTTAACACTTGGAAGTAAGGCGGGAGAGTGTGAGCGGGAAGAAAGGAAGAAATTTTACAATCAAAAACGTGCTTAAACGAATGAGATTCTTTTTGTAGGGCCAAATCACAATCGACGACTAGATTCTTACACACACGAGTAGATAAATGGAGGCTAGGGGCGAATTTCAGGCCTAAGTTAAACTCGTTCAAAATAGAAACACAATTGGATAAATTGGAGGGTGGAACTTGTGGTCACTGAGTTTAGAAGGACTGGAATCACTACACTGCACTGATTTTGAGGAAAGAGCAGCCAGTTTTTTCCTAAGGGTAGAGAGCTTGGCAAAACCAATCTCACTTACACGTTGTCTGACACTGTCATCAAATGTTGACCATTCCAGCCAATGGAGAGCGTGGAACAATTCAGAATTCCACACGGTTGAGCCTGACCTCATTCTTGGTACTGATAATGCTCTATTGATTTATATTACAATTTTCATCTATCATAGATAAACTATGAGCTACAAGTCGTATTTATGGTATGAGAATTTCTTGGAATGACTAACACATACTGAAGCATTTCCTGAGAATATACGAGTAATCAATTCGGTACGTGAACTTTGGGAAACTTGCCTGCATTAGTCCTGGTTTGGATTTCTTGTTCTTATCTTAATGGTTGGATATTCGTGGCTAAAATCAAGTATCAGAAGGCTACCATTTGAGTTTATTTCGGTTCTTTGTTAAGTCTTGGAATTTTTCTTGCAGTTCCTTAAATATTTATTATCATTTAACCTATTTGGAAGTTTGAGAAATATTACAAGTATGGAGAAAGTCATGTGATGGCCATATCAGAATTTTGTCGTATATAGTACTAAATCGATGAACAGGAAGTTAAACAAAATATATGGATTTCTTGGAAATAAATGAATTACGCTCCTTCTGTTGGTGACACGTTTGTCGTTTGCCATATTTTGACTCATAATACAAATATAAGCGTTCCAATAACAATCTATCAGTTTTGAATTCTCACTGTGAGATTGAAAACTTATTTAAGGAAAACTGTGAAATTATAGCTAAATTAGGTATTATTTTATTTTAATTGCTTTGTAATTTATAATTCCTAATTACACGTGAAAATATTTTTATTGTTTTCCTAAAAACTTTCATCTTTTAGACCCTAACAACTGATCTATTTTGTGATTCTGATAATGAATATTTTCATGATGAGGATTTATGTAAAAATGTCCCAGAATTTGAAGATAACGCGGAATATGAAGGATATTCGACGGAATATTCTGAAAGTAAGGATGGCCTTATTTTAGACGATTCGTTTCGATGATCTGAAAAGATAAAAAGGATTGCATAGATTTGTAAATCAAGTCGTATCATAACGTAATAGAATTTTCTCTAGGACTAACAAGATATCCCACAAGTCGCATAACCACCCAAAAATCATCTTTTGGCATGATAATTATCACTAACAAAATTATAGCAATGGCCAATATAGAAGATAGGCGTTTCAATGGAAAAGCTTGGAAAGATGTGGACTATGCTCACATAGAGCCTTATATTGGACTTTTGGTATTGACAGGCGTTTACAGATCTCATAACGAATCACTGAAAAGTTTGCGGGACGAAGTACATGGTAGGCCGATTTTTAGTGCCGTCATGTCTCTTGAAAGATTTTATAAAATTACAGGAGTTTTAATATTTGACAATAGTGATGGCAGAAAAAAGCACAGGAAAGGTGACAGATTGGCACCCATACGCGTTGTTTGGGATTTTTGGGTAGAAAATTTGCAGAAGTAATACACCCAAGATGAAAATGTATCTATAGATGAACAGTTAAAAGCGTCTAGGAAGATGCCCCTTCAATCAGTATAATACGGGGATCAAAATTTGGATTTTATGTGAAGGTGCATCTGCGTATGCATACAATTTGCAAGTAAAGTAAAACCTAGATAATTAGAAACTCTCTAGTTCAAAATTTCTGTATAATTAGAAATTTCTTTTAATTTGAAGACCCAATAGGCAAATTTCATACCTGGATAATTCGAAAACCTTAATAATTCGTAATTCGAAAAAGAGCAATATGTTTATAATATTTGTGCCTAAATAATTCGAAAAAGTATAAAAATTATTATGTTCGTAATGATTATGCGTTTACGAACACAACCATTTCCTCTCATCCCCTCGATCCTTCTCTACGATGTTGTTACTACCCTCGCCAACGTTCTCTTCTTTTTGGCATAGGTCAAGAGTTGAATAATTTAACGCTTCTATCTACGCATGCACGCTGGCACGCAAGATGGCACGCAAGCTGGCACGCAAGCTGGCACACACACTGGCACGCACGCTGCCACGCACGCTGCCACGCACGCTGGCACGCACGCTGCCACGCACGCTGCAACGAACGCTGGCACGCACGCTGCAACGCACGCTGCCAGGCACGCTGCCACGCACGCTACCAGGAACGCTGCCACGCACGCTGCCTCGCACGCTGCCTCGCACGCTGCCACGCACGCTGGCACGCACGCTGCCACGCACGCTGCAACGCACGCTGGACCGCACGCTGCAACGCACGCTGCCAGGCACGCTGCCACGCACGCTACCAGGCACGCTGCCACGCACGCTACCAGGCACCTTGCCACGCACGCTGCCTCGCACGCTGCCACGCACGCTGCCTCGCACGCTGCCACGCACGCTGCCACGCACGCTGCCACGCACGATGCCACGCACGCTGGCACGCACGCTGCCACGAACGCTGCCACGCACGCTGCCACGCACGCTGCCACGCACGCTGCCACGCACGCTGCCACGCACGCGGCCACGCACGCTGCCACGCACGCTGCCACGCACGATGCCACGCACGCTGACACGCCCATCACCACCGGAGGATCCGCCAAAAGACCGAGACGGACGATAAACAATACGGATTGGTCAAAAGCGAACTAAGGAATGTCCGAAGAAATCATCGCCGAAGGATTACTCCCGGCAGAGAGACCTAAGACAACCACTGAGGTAGACAATGCAATAGATACAATAAACAATATTATTTAACAGGCTGCGGACGAATGCACCCCAAGGAAGAAATTCGACGTAAAAAAACGCCTCTGCTTAAGTACGTCGTCGCCCTCATCAAGGAAAACTGGAGGATTTACCGATAATTCGAAAAGAGGAAGGACCCAGCATTAAAAACCGTTTGAAACAGGAACCAGGCCAACGTCTAAAGAAAGGTAAATGATTATAAAAACGGTTTATGGAAGAAAACCTGCGCGTGTCTAGATTTCAGGTACAGCAAAAGGTTCTAGGACCGATTCTAAGGCTTCTCGGGAGCCTATACGACAAGAAGAATCCCACCTAGATCACGACGGGAAAAGCCTCTGCACGGAGGAAAAAAAGCGGAGGAATTCTTACGCGTGCCTTATGAAATACACACGCCGACCGACGATCCAAGGTTCGACGAGAAATTTCACAGAGAATACATAGAGGTAATGCAGAACATTATACCTAACTTAATCCCCACAGATATCAGCGAGGAAACCGAGGATGGAATCATCGACGACGACCTGAAAGAAGCCATAGCCAGCACGATGAATTCTGCTCCTCGACCTCCTGGACGATAACGTGCAACAAACGCACGTCAGGTATTTCCCCACGCTTAAAAAATTCCTCCTAATGATTTATAATTCCTGCTTCTCCATGGGTTGCTACCCAAAACAATGTAGAAACGCGCACACCATCATGCTCCTGAAACGGGGGAAAAACGCGAAAATTTATCGCCCTATCAACCTTACGAGCGTCCTGGGAAAGATGCTGGAAAAAGTGGTCGTGAAATAACTCACGGCCATCCTAGACGCAGGCGGCATCCTCCCAGACCATCAATACGGATTCCTAGCGAACAGGACAACCGCGGATCCACTGAGGCTGCTCACCAACACGGCGGCAGAAGAAATCAACAAAACAGGGTGCACGGCCGCGATCTTCATGGAGATCGAAAGGGCATTCGACAATCCCGGTAATGACGGGCTATCCATAAAAATCTCCCTAATTCCCGACATCCCACCCAACTTATCCCGCTACCAATACTCATTTATCTCCGAACGACATGCAAGACTCAAAGTAGGTGGCACACTGTCCAATCCCTTCCGCATTCAATCCGGCGAGCCCCAAGGAACGGTATTATCGACGTTCCATTTTATTCTGTATTGCGCTGACATGCCTTCTCCCGCTCTTCCACAGGTGACCCTCGCGCAGTACGCAGACGACACGGCGCTGTGGGCCACGGCACGCAAGTCTGACACCGCAGCACGTTACCTACGATAGGACTTCCGACGGCTCGAGGAGTGAATGAGAAAGTGGCACCTTCGGCCAAACCCAGAAAAATCGATCCTGATGACCTTTACTAACGAAGGGGGGGAACAAGGAGGTCCGCAGAATCCGATTTCCGTCACCCTTTGAGGGAAAAGTGTCGGCCTGCAGAAAGAGGGGAAATGCCTCGGTGTTACCCTCGATCTCCACCTGACGTTCGCCACCCATCTGAGAAACTTAATATCCACCATAACCAGGCGCAGCAACCTTTTCCGGATTGCCCCTGCATCCGCCAAAGAAGAAAAAGAAATAGACGGCGCTAGTCCAACGAAAGCATGTATATATATTTCTATTATTTATATATATTCAAACCTATTTGAACCTTGTTATATTTTGCTATATTCAATTTAACTCTTGCGCATTACAAAATGTTATTTGAAGAGGCCTTTTGCATAAACAGGGTATTTTCCGATCTGGCCATGTGTAAAACAATTGAAATGTAAAGGGTATGAAAATGAAATATGTATGGCTTATCAGAAAATAAAAACAAAATTGACTTTGACACGAGTATGTGACAGTTATTTTGTGGGTGCTCTAACTCAAAAACCAATAATCAGGTTAACGCGAAATTTTATATTTAAGATGTTTTTGAAAGTCGCAAGATCTGATTAGTTCTTAGTAAAAATCGGTCACTCGAAAGTTGGTGTTTACTCTCGTCACTCATCCGTTATTTTGAAATATTTGCTTTAATATTTGATAAATGGAAAAATATACTGGAAGAAAAGCTGTAGGAAATATAATTTACTTCTACTTTGTTTGAATCATTTGTCCATCATTATATATCGACGTTTCCTACAGAGGAGGATGTAACATGCATATCACACACATATATATATATATATATATATATATATATATATATATATATATATATATATATATATATATATATATATATTAACTAAAGGAAAAGAAAAGGTAGTGATGAGGGTGGCAACAAGGTGTTGAGGGAAGCCCAGCGGACACTCACCAAGTTGAGGACCAAGCTGGCAGGCTGCTGGGGGCGTCGAAGAGACACGTAAAACACACGAACACAAAAACACACGCAAGCTTATCGGGCCTAAGCCCTTCTTCAGCGAAAGAGTAACGTAAAGTGACACACTGGGCAGGGAATGACAGGGTGATGTGGGAAGGTTGATGATTGGAGGAGGTGGGGAGTAGGAGGGTTGGATAGCCAATAAAGAGGGAGTGTGATGAGGTAGAGTCCGAATAGTTACAAAGTAACAAGGAAACATTGTAAGGGGGCTAATAGGGTTAGCGGAGGTTGAGGCCAGGCGGAGAGAAAGAGTCGAGAAGATGGATATGTGCTAGTTCCCAGTGTCGGAGAAGGGGGGCAGGAGTGTCATAGGGTAAAGCGCGAATAATCCTAACATTGTAGCAACTATTAAAGGGAACATTGTGGGTATTAGCATGTAATGCAACTGGGAGGGGGCGTCTGAGAGAAACGCTATTCCGGTGACCGTTCATTCGGATGTTTAACGGATTGCTGGTGAGGCCTACGTAAAACGCGGGACAAAGGGTGCAGGTAAGGAGGTAAATGACGTTACGGGTGGTGCAGTTGCTTCTGGAGGTGATGGGGTAGGTGATGTTGGTGGAGGGACTCGAGAAAGAAGATGATGGTAGGTGGATAGGGCAAGTGAGGCAGCGAGGTTTTCCGCAGGGGTGGGAACCTATTGCAAGAAGCGTGGTAGAAGTGGGAAGATCCTTCCTCCACAAGATATTTCCCAAATTTGGGGGCCGGCGGAAAGAGAGGAGCGGAGGATTGGCAAAAAGGTTGATAAAGAGGGACTGATGGGAGGAAGAGGTAAGAATTGGGTGGGCAGCATGAAGGATTGTTTTGAGAGCTTCGTGGATACCAGGATGGAAAAGGGTCGTAAGAGTGAGTGGAGGGGTATTCAGGAATAGTGGGTGTGTGAGGATGAGATCCAATGTGGGTAGGCGTCATCGCCCTATGGATCTGTTCGCGGACCAAGACTGGAGGGTAACCGCGTTTGAGAAGAGCATCCTCGAGGACAGAGTAATACTCTAGAAGGGATGCTCTATCGGAACAAAGCCTCCATCCTCGACGAGCAAGGGCATAGGGGATAGAGGTTTTGGTATGAAGGGGATGGCAGCTATCAAAGTGGAGGTATTAGAGGCTGTTGGTGGGTTTGATGTGAACACAGGTGCGGATTTGGCTGTCTTGAAGGTAAAGATCGACATCCAGGAATGTGATGTGGGAGGTAGAGAATTGGTGGGTGAAGGACAGTGAAGGATGGGAGGAGAGACGCGAGAGAAAGGAAAGGAGAGAGTCAGGTCCATGCGTCCAAATGAGGAAGACATCGTCGATGTATCTCAGCCACAAAAGTGGTCTGAGTGGAACGTTGAGGAAGAGTCTTTCCCATTCTCCAAGGTAGCAATTGGCGTATGAAGGCGCCATTCGGGTGCCCATCGCAGTGCCTCTAATTTGAAGGTAGTGACGACCATCGAAAGAGAAGTTGTTCAATTTGAGCACCATTGCTGCCAAGTCTAATAAGAAATGGGAGGAAGGTCTTGCGTCGGGTGGTCTTGAGTCCAGGAGTTTACTAAGGGCAGAGAGTCCATCATCGTGGGGGATGTTTGTGTAGAGGGAACAGACATCGATAGTGGCCAAAATGGTATTGGGTGGGAGAGGAAAGGGGAGGTGTTTGAGACGTTTGAGAAAGTGGTTAGTGTCTTGGATGAAGGAAGGGAATTGACGAATGAGAGGTTGTAGGTGGGAGTCAACGAAGGCGGAGATGCGTTCTGTAGGAGAATTAAAGCTGGCAACAATGGGGCGGCCGGGGATGTTGGGTTTATGGATTTTAGGGAGAAGGTAGAATGTGGGTGTGCGGGGTTTGTTGGGGATCATTAGAGCAATGGCGGAATCGGAAAGGCCTTCCTGTTTGCCTGAGGAATGAAGATAGGACGAAATTTGGTAGGAGTGGTGGTCTGTGGGGTTGGAAGTAAGGTGATGGTAAGAGGTTTCGTCAGAAAGTTGGCGCTCGGCTTCCTCGTTATATTTGGCGCGATCCATCACAACCGTGGTGGTGCCCTTGTCGGCAGGGAGGATGATGATATGGTCAAGATGTTTGAGTGTGGAAATGGCATGCCTTTCACGTCTGGTAAGATTATCTGTATGGTCGATAAGATCGGAAAAGTTAGGTTGGGAGATTCTGGAAAGGATATAATTGAAGTATTGTTCGACCGGGTGTAGGGAAGGAAGGGTGGGTGGAATGTATTGGGAAGGAGGTTTGAAGATGGAAAAGGTAGGTGGGAGGCCGGGAGGGAGTTTTGGGTTGGCAGAGGTGAGAGAGTCTTCTTTGGGAGGGTTAGTTTTTAGACGTAGTGTGCGGGCAAAGGACTGGACGTCGGCAAGGAGGCGAAAATGATCAAATTTGGTGGTGGGACAAAAGGAAAGGCCGCGTGAGAGGAGTTCATTCTCGGCAGGGGTAAGTACGTGGGAGGAAAGGTTCAAGACTTCATCTGGTTGGCAAGATGAAGAGGTGGTGGCAGGAGTGTGCGAAAAATATGAGCGCTTCAAAGGTTTGCGGGTTAGGAAAGTGTGGGTCTTTTTCAGGATATGAAGTGATGGTGGCGTTGGGATTCCCAGGAGGTCCGCAAGACAGGGAGTTTGACCGATGAGTGGCGGGGAAGGAGGTGGTTTGTTGACCTCGCCAGCTGTTATAAACGGAAGGGGAAGACCAAGTTTGAGGTGCCGGACGCAAAGCAGAGAGAGTTTACGGAGAAGTCTGTTGCGATGTGCGGTGATATCATTAGCCGCTTGAAGGGAAGCGGCACGAAGGTCGGATATGGATTGCGAAGAATTTTGATATTTTAATTTCTTTGGCAGTTAAAAATTCTTAAAATTCAAAAAAATAGGTAAATGCTTAGACACTACGGGGCAAGTTAGAGGGCTGAAATTTTGAAACTACTTATATTTTAGTCTATGTAACCGATTAAATATTTCAGTGTATTCATGAAGTTCTTTCTGCGGCCGTTAACAATTATTATTTAAATTTAAACAATTAGAAAAATATTATTTCACTTCTAAAAGTGATCAAACTTCAAAAATTGGCAGAAATGTGAACCATTAGTACACCATAATGGAAAAAGTATACAATCTTAAAATTTCAAAGTATGGGGATTGTTTTAACCTATTATTTTGACATAAGGGAAAAACAAAAATCGCTGTGGAGGTGGAATTTTTTTAATTTAGAAAATAATTGCAATGATGAAATATCTGTCTGAAAAATGAATGTTTTTTCAAGGCGCGAAGATATGCTTCTACTAGTATACTTGTACTAGTTTCCGCGAACTTGACGTCCGATAGAATCAGATGTAATGCTCATTAGCAGAGAACTCTTCCGCTAGTTGGTTCTGATTATGTTCAAGAATTTTCGACGCTGTTTGAACGACGGTAACAAAACTAAACAAATATTCAATTACTATTGATATTCATTTCATGATGTCATATGTGGAAGTTAAAATTGCTGAATTTTTTAAGGTCTTTGAGGACATATCCTGGGAAATATAAATTTTTCCCCGTCATATTGACGGGCTTTTATAGTTTTTATATTAGGGGTAGTAGTGTTTGCTAGTAATATAATAGTTTTGGTCACGAAATTCGTAGTGAAAGGTGCGTGAATTATGCGAGTAAGTACAGTAATACTGTCACTGCCATTAAAGTAATTTCGAGTGCCATGGGATAGATCGAGATAGTCACATGACATGAGTAGATTGGAGTACAAATTCGGCCGTAAAGTATCTCTGTTCATTAAATAGGGAAATTTCCGCGGTCGTAGCTGTAGGATAATAAAACGCAGTAATATTCTTCCCTTGCTCATAACGTAAAATATATCGTGGCACATCATGGACTTTATCGCGGCACACCGGTTGCGAAGCCTTTCCGTTTCAGCTCAATTTTAGAAGCGCACATACGAATCTCTTGACGCAACAGTTTTACAAGGTGAAATAATTACATGAATCAATTTGTGGGTATTTTTTATTTAAAATATTTTAATTTGAAGTTCTTATCATTTATATTTTACGAGAAATTTGACTTGACAAACCGCGTCTTAGTGAGGCGTCTTCTGAGGTCTTAATTAAAGTATTTCAGCTCCCTAGCTTGCACCCTAGTACTGAAACATCTATTTGTTAACATTTTAGGAATTTTTTTACATCCAAATTAATTAATATATCAGAATTTCATAACCACTATTCGGTTATTTTTAGATTTCTACTATTACCAACGTCAGATTTGTTGCACATTCAGAAGTACATAAACATTAAATGTTTGTTTAAACATTTGCGATATTTCTAAGCCAATATATTTAGTCACCTCGGGCACCAGATCCTTGCGTTGGCGCTGCGATAAATGTTTATTTGAATTCTCGTTGGAAGATAAACGCGTCCACCTTAGCAACGAGATTAAACAAACTATTGTAATTGTTGTTGGTGTAATAGAAGTTTATTTTAATGTGGATTGTATTGATACTAGCATTCCTACGTTTTTTGAAGGGATATTTCTGTTAATTATTATAAGTTTTTATTTATCGTTATTATTATTGTTGGTATGTTTATATTTATATCTTAAAAACTTTTTATATTTATTTTTTAAGGTTATTGTAAAAACCTTTTCCCTATGAGTTTCATTTAAAATTACATCCGGAAAATCGAGGTACATGTAAACTTTTGATTAATTTTATTATTATTATTAAATTCTTATTGTTCCTCTTATAATATTGCCTTGTACGATACATGTATTTTATTATTGTTAAATTATAATCACATTCGTATTGCTTTACTATTAATAATCCTTAAAGCGATCTTCTCGGAATAGATTACAATGAAAATTCATTTGAAAATTAATTCAGATAATTTTATTCTTTGGAACTGTTCACTCGCCTCTTTTTTTACTTTAGATGAAATCTTTTATAATTATAGACCTTTAAGATCAGTTGTTCCTACATTATTCTAAAAGCCCTCACATTAAATATCATATTCCTTTTTTTCACTATTTAAGATAGGTAATACTGTTTTAAAGGATTTTAATTTGAACACATTTAAATAAAATTTTTTAAAGTGTCGCGTTGTAGTTTAGCAATTCGTCAGCTAACTATGCTTATACAGTGCTTTTATATGGACGGTTGATTTGATGTTAGGAAAAGAACAATTTATTATTTTTGTCATTTAAGTTAGGTCACTATAATTTGAAATATTCAAATGTTTCACTGCTACTAGTATTTAAAACTGAATTTCTCTGCACTAACAGTCTATTTTCGTTGATTTTAGGTAATAGGAATTTATAAGTCAGTATTGATATCTATGAAACAAAAGATACTATCGAACCTCTTACTACTTATTTACAAAACATTCTTACAGTTCTCTACTTCTGTCTGCTATTCTCACAACTGCAAAAAGATTAACGGTTAAATACGGATACCCCCACGTCTCTCAAGACCTGGTACACACTTTTGCAACTCATGAAAGCAGAAAGGTTATCATAATTATATTATAGGTTTTATTGAGATTAAAGTATAAAATATATAAAAACTGCTTGTAATAATTCATTTTTATATCTTGACTTGTTATTTTTACGTTTGACTACCCATTAGCAATGGACAGTTGGTCCAGATATATTAGCGTGTGAACAGTAACATTTAACTAATTAGCTTATTTAAAAAAATACATGCAAAAGGTAAAGATAGAAGTTGACATTCTTTTTTAGCATTTTTAACCTGATATTGCTCTTCTAAAAAAAGAAACAACATTGTCACTTCCACAAATTTATTTGGCACGAAAGGTTTCACTACGATCATAGTATCATTAGGTGATAAAATATAAATACAGTTCCATATATATAGGGGAAAAAGAATGAGAGGGGCAAAGTAGGGGTTACATAGAAAACGAATGGAAGGTAAATAAATAAACGGTTAGGAAAAGGAAGGGGTTGGAAAGGAAGATAAGAGGAAAATTAAGTTATAAAATGTTACTTAAACTTGGTAAATGGGTCAAAGACAACATTTTTGATACAAAGTATTTAAAAAATATTTGGTAAGAAAAATTGATAAGAATGATTGCGGAAAAGATATACATTTAAGAGAAACAGGTCTTCACAAATAATTATCTCTAGCTGTTCATGAGCATCCTATTTGCGACCTTAATTATCAAAGCGGAGGAATTTAGGATTGAAGGAACTATGATGACTGAGGTTTAAAAGATGTTTCGCAAATTGAGAATTCAAATTATTTAAACGGAAGCACTTAATCCTCTTGTCAAAACTCCTCTGCCAGAATTAAGAAGGTTAACTTATAAATTGTTGATATGAATGTTGGCAAGGAGAGGGGAAAGTGGGGACCTCATCGCGAGATTATGCGTTTGTTTAAAAAAATTACACTAAAGAAAAAATATGTTTTTTCAGAATATGCTACAAGTAAGTTAGGAAACTCAGTTATCAAAAATTGATTGACATCTGCTTTGGAAACCATATCTACAACCGAATCTACGAGTTTTTTAACGGGAACAGAAGTAAAAAGGTAAGTTTAAAGTTTAAAGGAGAGTCTATGGGCAGGCTCAGAGGTACTGGGACAGCAGCCCTAGTAGGGCAATCCTTTTTGTGAAGTTTTGTTAAACCATGAAGTCTAAGGGGAAAGGGGTGCACCACTTATAAGTTGTGTTTGATTTTAGGAGTGAAAAGAAAAGAAGTCGAAGAAATAGTTTTTTGGATCCCAAAATGATAATTCGAGAGAGGGTTTTTTTTCAAAAGCGAAATATTTTTGTTTCGAATGAAATCATAACATTTCTCCAAATAAACGTCTCTGTCCATCACCACCATGCCATTAACTTTATCAGTCTTCTGGACAATCAAATTGTTTTAACACTTGGAAGTAAGGCGGGAGAGTGTGAGCGGGATAGTGGTTTGGGTCGAGGAACATTGAGAAAGGAAGAAATTTTACAAGCAAAAACGTGCTTAAACGAATGAGATTCTTTTTGTAGGGCCAAATCACAATCGACGACTAGATTCTTACACACACGTGTAGATAAATGGAGGCTAGGGGCGAATTTCAGGCCTAAGTTAAACTCGTTCAAAATAGAAACACAATTGGATAAATTGGTGGGTGGAACTTGTGGTCACTGAGTTTAGAAGGACTGGAATCACTACACTGCACTGATTTTGAGGAAAGAGCAGCCAGTTTTTTCCTAAGGGTAGAGAGCTTGGCAAAACCAATCTCACTTACACGTTGTCTGACACTGTCATCAAATGTTGACCATTCCAGCCAATGAAGAGCGTGGAACAATTCAGAATTCCACACGGTTGAGCCTGACCTCATTCTTGGTACTGATAATGCTCTATTGATTTGTTTTACAATTTTCATCTATCATAGATAAACTATGAGCTACAAGTCGTATTTATGGTATGAGAATTTCTTGGAATGACTAACACATACTGAAACATTTCCTGAGAATATACGAGTAATCAATTCGGTACGTGAACTTTGGGAAACTTGCCTGCATTAGTCCTGGTTTGGATTTCTTGTTCTTATCTTAATGGTTGGATATTCGTGGCTAAAATCAAGTATCAGAAGGCTACCATTTGAGTTTATTTCGGTTCTTTGTTAAGTCTTGGAATTTTTCTTGCAGTTCCTTAAATATTTATTATCATTTAACCTATTTGGAAGTTTTAGAAATATTACAAGTATGGAGAAAGTCATGTGATGGCCATATCAGAATTTTGTCGTATATAGTACTAAATCGATGAACAGGAAGTTAAACAAAATATATGGATTTCTTGGAAATAAATGAATTACGCTCCTTCTGTTGGTGACACGTTTGTCGTTTGCCATATTTTGACTCATAATACAAATATAAGCGTTCCAATAACAATCTATCAGTTTTGAATTCTCACTGTGAGATTGAAAACTTATTTGAAGGAAAACTGTGAAATTATAGCTAAACTTAGGTATTATTTTATTTTAATTGCTTTGTAATTTATAATTCCTAATTACACGTGAAAATATTTTTATTGTTTTCCTAAAAACTTTCATCTTTTAGACCCTAACAATTGATCTATTTTGTGATTCTGATAATGAATATTTTCATGATGAGGATTTATGTAAAAATGTCCCAGAATTAGAAGATAACGCGGAATATGAAGGATATTCGACGGAATATTCTGAAAGTAAGGATGGCCTTATTTTAGACGATTCGTCTCGATGATCTGAAAAGATAAAAAGGATTGCATAGATTTGTAAATCAAGTCGTATCATAACGTAATAGAATTTTCTCTAGGAATAACAAGATATCCCACAAGTCGCATAACCACCCAAAAATCATCTTTTGGCATGATAATTATCACTAACAAAATTATAACAATGGCCAATATAGAAGATAGGCGTTTCAATGGAAAAGCTTGGAAAGATGTGGACTATGCTCACATAGAGCCTTATATTGGACTTTTGGTATTGACAGGCGTTTACAGATCTCATAACGAATCACTGAAAAGTTTGCGGGACGAAGTACATGGTAGGCCGATTTTTAGTGCCGTCATGTCTCTTGAAAGATTTTATAAAATCACAGGAGTTTTAACATTTGACAATAGTGATGACAGAAAAAAGCACAGGAAAGGTGACAGATTGGCACCCATACGCGTTGTTTGGGATTTTTGGGTGGAAAATTTGCAGAAGTAATACACCCAAGATGAAAACGTATCTATAGATGAACAGTTAGAAGCGTCTAGGAAGATTCCCCTTCAATCAGTATAATACGGGGATCAAAATTTGGATTTTATGTGATGGTGCATCTGCGTATGCATACAATTTACAAGTAAAGTAAAACCTACATAATTAGAAACTCTCTAGTTCAAAACTTCTGTATAATTCGAAATTTCTTTTAATTTGAAGAACCAATAGGCAAATTTCATACCTGGATAATTCGAAAACCTTGATAATTCGTAATTCGAAAAAGAGCAATATGCTAATAATATTTGTGCATAAATAATTCGAAAAAGTATAAAAAAATTATGTTCGTAAAGATTATGCGTTTGCGAACACAACCATTTCCTCTCATCCCCTCGATCCTTCTCTACGATGTTGTTACTACCCTCGCCAACGTTCTCTTCTTTTTGGCATAGGTCAAGAGTTGAATGATTTCACGCTCCTATCTACGCATGCACGCTGGCACGCAAGATGGCACGCAAGCTGGCACGCAAGTTGGCACGCAGGCAGGCACGCACGCTGCCACGCACGCTGCCACGCTCGCTGGCACGCACGCTGTGACGTACGCTGCCACGCACGCTGCCACGCACGCTGCAACGCTCGCTGGCACGCACGCTGTGACGTACGCTGCCACGCACGCTGCCACGCACGCTGCAACGCACGCTGCCACGCAAGCTGCCACGCACGCTGCCACGCACGCTGCCACGCACGCTGCCACGCACGCTGCCACGCACAATGCCACGCACGCTGCCACGCACGCTGCCACGCACGCTGCCACGCACGCTGCCACGCACGATGCCACGCACGCTGCCACGCACGATGCCACGCACGCTGCCACGCACGCTGCCACGCACGCTGCCACGCACGATGCCACGCACGCTGCCACGCACGATGCCACGCACGCTGCCACGCACGATGCCACGGACGCAGGCACGCCCATCACCACCGGAGGATCCGCCAAAAGACCGAGACGGACGATAAACAATACGGATTGGTCAAAAGCGAACTAAGGAATGTTCGAAGAAATCATCGCCGAAGGATTACTCCCTGCAGAGAGACCTAAGACAACCACTGAGGTAGACAATGCAATAGATACAATAAACAATATTATTTAACAGGCTGCGGACGAATGCACCCCAATGAAGAAATTAGACGTAAAAAAACGCCTCTGCTTAAGAACGTCGTCGCCCTCATCAAGGAAAACTGGAGGATTTACCGATAATTCGAAATGAGGAAGGACACAGCATTAAAAACCGTTTGAAACAGGAACCAGGCCAACATCTAAAGAAAGGTAAATGATTATAAAAACGGTTTATGGCAGAAAACTTGCGCGTGACTAGATTTCAGGTACAGCAAAAGGTTCTAGGATCGATTCTAAGGCTTCTCGGGAGCCTATACGACAAGAAGAATCCCACCTAGATCGCGACGGGAAACCCTCTGCACGGAGGAAAAAAAGCGGAGGAATTCTTACGCGTGCCTTATGAAATACACACGCCGACTGACGATACAAGGTTCGACGAGAAATTTCACAGAGAATACATTGAGGTAATGCAAAACATTATACCTAACTTAATCCCCACAGATATCAGCGAGGAAACCGAGGATGGAATCATCGACGACGACCTGAAAGAAGCCATAGCCAGCACGATGAATTCTGCTCCTCGACCTCCTGGACGATAACGTGCAACAAACGCACGTCAGGTATTTCCCCACGCTTAAAAAATTCCTCCTAATGATTTATAATTCCTGCTTCTCCATGGGTTGCTACCCAAAACAATGTAGAAACGCGCACACCATCATGCTCCTGAAACGGGGGAAAAACGCGAAAATTTATCGCCCTATCAACCTTACGAGCGTCCTGGGAATGATGCCGGAAAAAGTGGTCGTGAAATAACTCACGGCCATCCTAGACGCAGGCGGCATCCTCCCAGACCATCAATACGGATTCCTAGCGAACAGGACAACCACGGATCCACTGAGGCTGCTCACCAACACGGCGGCAGAAGAAATCAACAAAAGAGGGTGCACGGCCGCGATCTTCATGGAGATCGAAAGGGCATTCGACAAACCCTGTAATGACGGGCTATCCATAAAAATCTCCCTAATTCCCGACATCCCACCCAACTTATCCCGCTACCAATACTCATTTATCTCCGAACGACATTCAAGACTCAAAGTAGGTGGCACACTGTCCAATCCCTTCCGCATTCAATCCGGCGAGCCCCAAGGAACGGTATTATCGACGTTCCTTTTTATTCTGTATTGCGCTGACATGCCTTCTCCCGCTCTTCCACAGGTGACCCTCGCGCAGTACGCAGACGACACGGCGCTGTAGGCCACGGCACGCAAGTCTGACACCGCAACACGTTACCTACGAAAGGACTTCCGGCGGCTCGAGGAGTGAATGAGAAAGTGCCGCCTTCGGCCAAACCCAGAAAAATCGATCCTGATGACCTTTACTAACGAAGGGGGGGAACAAGGAGGTCCGCAGAAACCGATTTCCGTCACCCTTTGGGGGAAAAGTGTCGGCCTGCAGAAAGAGGGGAAATGCCTCGGTGTTACCCTCGATGTCCACCTGACGTTCGCCACCCATCTGAGAAAATTAATATCCACCATAACCAGGCGCAGCAATTTATTCCGGATTGCCCCTGCTGCCGCCAAAGAAGAAAAAGAAATAGACGGCGCTAGTCCAACGAAAGCATATATATTTATTTCTATTATTTATATATATTCAAACCTATTTGAACCTTGTTATATTTTGCTATATTCAATTTAACTCTTACGCATTACAAAATGTTATTTGAAGAGGCCTTTTGCATAAACAGGGTATTTTCCGATCTGGCCATGTGTAAAACAATTGAAATGTAAAGGGTATGAAAATGAAATATGTATGGCTTATCAGAAAATAAAAACAAAATTGACTTTGACACGAGTATGTGACAGTTATTTTGTGAGTGCTCTAACTCAAAAACCAATAATCAGGTTAACGCGAAATTTTATATTTAAGATATTTTTGAAAGTCGCAAGATCTGATTAGTTCTTAGTAAAAATCGGTCACTCGAAAGTTGGTGTTTACTCTCGTCACTCATCCGTTATTTTGAAATATTTGCTTTAATATTTGATAAATGGAAAAATATACTAGAATAAAAGCTGTAGGAAATATAATTTACTTCTACTTTGCTTGAATCATTTGTCCATCATTATATATCGACGTTTCCTACAGAGGAGGATGTAACATGCATATCACATATATATATATATATATATATATATATCATAGGAGACAATTATTTAAACAAATTTTCAAGGTTTATGTACTTCCGAATGTGCTACGGAGCTGAAATTTTTTTAGAGGTATGCTTTATAAAAAAACGAAAAAGCAATTATAAAAATTTTGATCTTTTAATTTCTTTGGCAGTTAAAAATTCTTAAAATTCAAAAAAATAGGTAAATGCTTAGACACTACGGGGCAAGTTAGAGGGCTGAAATTTTGAAACTACTTATATTTTAGTCTATGTAACCGATTAAATATTTCAGTGTATTCATGAAGTTCTTTCTGCGGCCGTTAACAATTATTATTTAAATTTAAACAATTAGAAAAATATTATTTCACTTCTAAAAGTGATCAAACTTCAAAAATTGGCAGAAATGTGAACCATTAGTACACCATAATGGAAAAAGTATACAATCTTAAAATTTCATAGTATGGGGATTGTTTTAACCTATTATTTTGACATTAGGGAAAAACAAAAATCGCTGTGGAGGTGGAATTTTTTTAATTTAGAAAATAATTGCAATGATGAAATATCTGTCTGAAAAATGAATGTTTTTTCAAGGCGCGAAGATATGCTTCTACTAGTATACTTGTACTAGTTTCCGCGAACTTGACGTCCGATAGAATCAGATGTAATGCTCATTAGCAGAGCACTCTTCCGCTAGTTGGTTCTGATTATGTTCAAGAATTTTCGACGCTGTTTGAACGACGGTAACAAAACTAAACAAATATTCAATTACTATTGATATTCATTTCATGATGTCATATGTGGAAGTTAAAATTGCTGAATTTTTTAAGGTCTTTGAGGACATATCCTGGGAAATATAAATTTTTCCCCGTCATATTGACGGGCTTTTATAGTTTTTATATTAGGGGTAGTAGTGTTTGCTAGTAATATAATAGTTTTGGTCACGAAATTCGTAGTGAAAGGTGCGTGAATTATGCGAGTAAGTACAGTAATACTGTCACTGCCATTAAAATAATTTCGAGTGCCATGGGATAGATCCAGATAGTCACATGACATGAGTAGGCAAAAGATTGGAGTACAAATTCGGCCGTAAAGTATCTCTGTTCATTAAATAGGGAAATTTCCGCGGTCGTAGCTGTAGGATAATAAAACGCAGTAATATTCTTCCCTTGCTCATAACGTAAAATATATCGTGGCACATCATGGACTTTATCGCGGCACACCGGTTGCGAAGCCTTTCCGTTTCAGCTCAATTTTAGAAGCGCACATACGAATCTCTTGACGCAACAGTTTTACAAGGTGAAATAATTACATGAATCAATTTGTGGGTATTTTTTATTTAAAATATTTTAATTTGAAGTTCTTATCATTTATATTTTACGAGAAATTTGACTTGACAAACCGCGTCTTAGTGAGGCGTCTTCTGAGGTCTTAATTAAAGTATTTCAGCTCCCTAGCTTGCACCCTAGTACTGAAAAATTTATCTATTTGTTAACATTTTAGGAATTTTTTTACATCCAAATTAATTAATATATCAGAATTTCATAACCCCTATTCGGTTATTTTTAGATTTCTACTATTACCAACGTCAGATTTGTTGCACATTCAGAAGTACATAAACATTAAATGTTTGTTTAAACATTTGCGATATTTCTAAGCCGATAGATTTAGTCACCTCGGCCACCAGATCCTTGCGTTGGCGCTGCGATAAATGTTTATTTGAATTCTCGTTGGAAGATAAACGCGTCCATCTTAGCAACGAGATTAAACAAACTATTGTAATTGTTGATGGTGTAATGGAAGTTTATTTTAATGTGGATTGTATTGATGCTAGCATTCCTACGTTTTTTGAAGGGATATTTCTGTTAATTATTATAAGTTTTTATTTATCGTTATTATTATTGTTGGTATGTTTATATTTATATCTTAAAAACTTTTTATATTTATTTTTTAAGGTTATTGTAAAAACCTTTTCCCTATGAGTTTCATTTAAAATTACATCCGGAAAATCGAGGTACATGTAAACTTTTGATTAATTTTATTATTATTATTAAATTCTTATTGTTCCTCTTATAATATTGCCTTGTACGATACATGTATTTTATTATTGTTAAATTATAATCACATTCGTATTGCTTTACTATTAATAATCCTTAAAGCGATCTTCTCGGAATAGATTACAATGAAAATTCATTTGAAAACTACTTTAGATAATTTTATTCTTTGGAACTGTTCACTCGCCTCTTTTTTTACTTTAGATGAAATCTTTTATAATTATAGACCTTTAAGATCAGTTGTTCCTACATTATTCTAAAAGCCCTCACATTAAATATCATATTCCTTTTTTTCACTATTTAAGATAGGTAATACTGTTTTAAAGGATTTTAATTTGAACATATTTAAATAAAATCTTTTAAAGTGTCGCGTTGTAGTTTAGCAATTCATCAGCTAACTATGCTTATACAGTGCTTTTATATGGACGGTTGATTTGATGTTAGGAAAAGAACAATTTATTATTTTTGTCATTTAAGTTAGGTCACTATAATTTGAAATATTGAACAGTTTCACTGCTACTAGTATTTAAAACTGAATTTCTCTGCACTAGCAGTCTATTTTCGTTGATTTTACGTAATAGGAATTTATAAGTCAGTATTGATATCTATGAAACAAAAGATACTATCGAACCTCTTACTACTTATTTACAAAACATTCTTACAGTTCTCTACTTCTGTCTGCTATTCTCACAACTGCAAAAAGATTAACGGTTAAATACGGATACCCCCACGTCTCTCAAGACCTGGTACACTCTTTTGCAACTCATGAAAGCAGAAAGGTTATCATAATTATATTATAGGTTTTATTGAGATTAAAGTATAAAATATATAAAAACTGCTTGTAATAATTCATTTTTATATCTTGACTTGTTATTTTTACGTTTGACTACCCATTAGCAATGGACAGTTGGTCCAGATATATTAGCGTGTGAACAGTAACATTTAACTAATTAGCTTATTTAAAAAAATACATGCAAAAGGTAAAGATAGAAAGTGACATTCTTTTTTAGCATTTTAACCTGATATTGCTCTTCTAAAAAAAGAAACAACATTGTCACTTCCACAAATTTATTTGGCACGAAAGGTTTCACTACGATCATAGTATCATTAGGTGATAAAATATAAATACAGTTCCATATATATAGGGGAAAAAGGGTGAGAGGGGCAAAGTAGGGGTTACATAGAAAACGAATGGAAGGTAAATAAATAAACGGTTAGGAAAAGGAAGGGGTTGGAAAGGAAGATAAGAGGAAAATAAAGTTATAAAATGTTACTAAAACTTGGTAAAAGGGGCCAAAGACAACAATGTTGATACAAAGTATTTAAAAAATATTTGGTAAGAAAAATTGATAAGAATGATTGCGGAAAAGATATACATTTAAGAGAAACAGGTCTTCACAAATAATTATCTCTAGCTGTTCATGAGCATCCTATTTGCGACCTTAATTTTCAAAGCGGAGGAATTTAGGATTGAAGGAACTATGATGACTGAGGTTTAAATGATGTTTCGCAAATTGAGAATTCAAATTATTTAAACGGAAGCACTTAATCCTCTTGTCAAAACTCCTCCGCCAGAATTAAGAAGGTTAACTTATAAATTGTTGATATAAATGTTGGCAAGGAGAGGGGAAAGTGGGGGAACCATCGCGAGATTATGCGTTTGTTTAAAAAAATTACACTAAAGAAAAAATATGTTTTGTTCAGAATATGCTACAAGTAAGTTAGGAAACTCAGTTATCAAAAATTGATTGACATCTGCTTTGGAAACCATATCTACAACCAAATCTACGAGTTCTTTAACGGGAACAGAAGTAAAAAGGTAAAAAATATCAAGAGACAAATTTTCAATTGTTGTGGAAAATCTTTACTTGGAAGGTGGGCGTCAACTCTATGGAAATTTTAATACCAAATTTTGGACTAAAATGAGAATAATGACGAAGAAGTGTATTGAGTTTGAAGGCGAGTTTATGGACAGGCGCAGTGGTACTGGGACAGCAGCACTAGTAGGGCAATCCTTTTTGTGAAGTTTTGTTAAACCATGAAGTCTAAGGGGAAAGGGGTGCACCACTTATAAGTTGTGTTTGATTTTAGGAGTGAAAAGAAAAGAAGTAGAAGAAATAGTTTTTTGGATCCCAAATTGATAATTCGAGAGAGGGTTTTTTTTCAAAAGCGAAATATTTTTGTTTCGAATGAAATCATAACATTTCTCCAAATAAACGTCTCTGTCCATCACCACCATGCCATTAACTTTATCAGTCTTTTGGACAATCAAATTGTTTTAACACTTGGAAGTAAGGCGGGAGAGTGTGAGCGGGATAGTGGTTTGGGTCGAGGAACATTGAGAAAGGAATAAATTTTACAAGCAAAAACGTGCTTAAACGAATGAGATTCTTTTTGTAGGGCCAAATCACAATCGACGACTAGATTCTTACACACACGTGTAGATAAATGGAGGCTAGGGGCGAATTTCAGGCCTAAGTTAAACTCGTTCAAAATAGAAACACAATTGGATAAATTGGTGGGTGGAACTTGTGGTCACTGAGTTTAGAAGGACTGGAATCACTACACTGCACTGATTTTGAGGAAAGAGCAGCCAGTTTTTTCCTAAGGGTAGAGAGCTTGGCAAAACCAATCTCACTTACACGTTGTCTGACACTGTCATCAAATGTTGACCATTCCAGCCAATGAAGAGCGTGGAACAATTCAGAATTCCACACGGTTGAGCCTGACCTCATTCTTGGTACTGATAATGCTCTATTGATTTGTTTTACAATTTTCATCTATCATAGATAAACTATGAGCTACAAGTCGTATTTATGGTATGAGAATTTCTTGGAATGACTAACACATACTGAAGCATTTCCTGAGAATATACGAGTAATCAATTCGGTACGTGAACTTTGGGAAACTTGCCTGCATTAGTCCTGGTTTGGATTTCTTGTTCTTATCTTAATGGTTGGATATTCGTGGCTAAAATCAAGTATCAGAAGGCTACCATTTGAGTTTATTTCGGTTCTTTGTTAAGTCTTGGAATTTTTCTTGCAGTTCCTTAAATATTTATTATCATTTAATCTATTTGGAAGATTTAGAAATATTACAAGTATGGAGAAAGTCATGTGATGGCCATATCAGAATTTTGTCGTATATAGTACTAAATCGATGAACAGGAAGTTAAACAAAATATATGGATTTCTTGGAAATAAATGAATTACGCTCCTTCTGTTGGTGACACGTTTGTCGTTTGCCATATTTTGACTCATAATACAAATATAAGCGTTCCAATAACAATCTATCAGTTTTGAATTCTCACTGTGAGATTGAAAACTTATTTGAAGGAAAACTGTGAAATTATAGCTAAATTTAGGTATTATTTTATTTTAATTGCTTTGTAATTTATAATTCCTAATTACACGTGGAAATATTTTTATTGTTTTCCTAAAAACTTTCATCTTTTAGACCCTAACAATTGATCTATTTTGTGATTCTGATAATGAATATTTTCATGATGAGGATTTATGTAAAATGTCCCAGAATTAGAAGATAACGCGGAATATGAAGGATATTCGACGGAATATTCTGAAAGTAAGGATGGCCTTATTTTAGACGATTCGTCTCGATGATCTGAAAAGATAAAAAGGATTGCATAGATTTGTAAATCAAGTCGTATCATAACGTAATAGAATTTTCTCTAGGACTAACAAGATATCCCACAAGTCGCATAACCACCCAAAAATCATCTTTTGGCATGATAATTATTACTAACAAAATTATAACAATGGCCAATATAGAAGATAGGCGTTTCAATGGAAAAGCTTGGAAAGATGTGGACTATGCTCACATAGAGCCTTATATTGGACTTTTGGTATTGACAGGCGTTTACAGATCTCATAACGAATCACTGAAAAGTTTGCTGGACTAAGTACATGGTAGGCCGATTTTTAGTGCCGTCATGTCTCTTGAAAGATTTTATAAAATCACAGGAGTTTTAATATTTGACAATAGTGATGACAGAAAAAAGCACAGGAAAGGTGACAGATTGGCACCCATACGCGTTGTTTGGGATTTTTGGGTGGAAAATTTGCAGAAGTAATACACCCAAGATGAAAACGTATCTATAGATGAACAGTTAGAAGCGTCTAGGAAGATTCCCCTTCAATCAGTATAATACGGGGATCAAAATTTGGATTTTATGTGATGGTGCATCTGCGTATGCATACAATTTACAAGTAAAGTAAAACCTACATAATTAGAAACTCTCTAGTTCAAAACTTCTGTATAATTCGAAATTTCTTTTAATTTGAAGAACCAATAGGCAAATTTCATACCTGGATAATTCGAAAACCTTGATAATTCGTAATTCGAAAAAGAGCAATATGCTAATAATATTTGTGCATAAATAATTCGAAAAAGTATAAAAAAATTATGTTCGTAAAGATTATGCGTTTGCGAACACAACCATTTCCTCTCATCCCCTCGATCCTTCTCTACGATGTTGTTACTACCCTCGCCAACGTTCTCTTCTTTTTGGCATAGGTCAAGAGTTGAATGATTTCACGCTCCTATCTACGCATGCACGCTGGCACGCAAGATGGCACGCAAGCTGGCACGCAAGTTGGCACGCAGGCAGGCACGCACGCTGCCACGCACGCTGCCACGCTCGCTGGCACGCACGCTGTGACGTACGCTGCCACGCACGCTGCCACGCACGCTGCAACGCTCGCTGGCACGCACGCTGTGACGTACGCTGCCACGCACGCTGCCACGCACGCTGCAACGCACGCTGCCACGCAAGCTGCCACGCACGCTGCCACGCACGCTGCCACGCACGCTGCCACGCACGCTGCCACGCACGATGCCACGCACGCTGCCACGCACGCTGCCACGCACGCTGCCACGCACGCTGCCACGCACGATGCCACGCACGCTGCCACGCACGATGCCACGCACGCTGCCACGCACGCTGCCACGCACGCTGCCACGCACGATGCCACGCACGCTGCCACGCACGATGCCACGCACGCTGCCACGCACGATGCCACGGACGCAGGCACGCCCATCACCACCGGAGGATCCGCCAAAAGACCGAGACGTACGATAAACAATACGGATTGGTCAAAAGCGAACTAAGGAATGTTCGAAGAAATCATCGCCGAAGGATTACTCCCTGCAGAGAGACCTAAGACAACCACTGAGGTAGACAATGCAATAGATACAATAAACAATATTATTTAACAGGCTGCGGACGAATGCACCCCAATGAAGAAATTAGACGTAAAAAAACGCCTCTGCTTAAGAACGTCGTCGCCCTCATCAAGGAAAACTGGAGGATTTACCGATAATTCGAAATGAGGAAGGACACAGCATTAAAAACCGTTTGAAACAGGAACCAGGCCAACATCTAAAGAAAGGTAAATGATTATAAAAACGGTTTATGGCAGAAAACTTGCGCGTGACTAGATTTCAGGTACAGCAAAAGGTTCTAGGATCGATTCTAAGGCTTCTCGGGAGCCTATAGGACAAGAAGAATCCCACCTAGATCACGACGGGAAACCCTCTGCACGGAGGAAAAAAAGCGGAGGAATTCTTACGCGTGCCTTATGAAATACACACGCCGACTGACGATACAAGGTTCGACGAGAAATTTCACAGAGAATACATTGAGGTAATGCAAAACATTATACCTAACTTAATCCCCACAGATATCAGCGAGGAAACCGAGGATGGAATCATCGACGACGACCTGAAAGAAGCCATAGCCAGCACGATGAATTCTGCTCCTCGACCTCCTGGACGATAACGTGCAACAAACGCACGTCAGGTATTTCCCCACGCTTAAAAAATTCCTCCTAATGATTTATAATTCCTGCTTCTCCATGGGTTGCTACCCAAAACAATGTAGAAACGCGCACACCATCATGCTCCTGAAACGGGGGAAAAACGCGAAAATTTATCGCCCTATCAACCTTACGAGCGTCCTGGGAATGATGCCGGAAAAAGTGGTCGTGAAATAACTCACGGCCATCCTAGACGCAGGCGGCATCCTCCCAGACCATCAATACGGATTCCTAGCGAACAGGACAACTACGGATCCACTGAGGCTGCTCACCAACACGGCGGCAGAAGAAATCAACAAAAGAGGGTGCACGGCCGCGATCTTCATGGAGATCGAAAGGGCATTCGACAAACCCTGTAATGACGGGCTATCCATAAAAATCTCCCTAATTCCCGACATCCCACCCAACTTATCCCGCTACCAATACTCATTTATCTCCGAACGACATGCAAGACTCAAAGTAGGTGGCACACTGTCCAATCCCTTCCGCATTCAATCCGGCGAGCCCCAAGGAACGGTATTATCGACGTTCCTTTTTATTCTGTATTGCGCTGACATGCCTTCTCCCGCTCTTCCACAGGTGACCCTCGCGCAGTACGCAGACGACACGGCGCTGTAGGCCACGGCACGCAAGTCTGACACCGCAACACGTTACCTACGAAAGGACTTCCGGCGGCTCGAGGAGTGAATGAGAAAGTGCCGCCTTCGGCCAAACCCAGAAAAATCGATCCTGATGACCTTTACTAACGAAGGGGGGGAACAAGGAGGTCCGCAGAAACCGATTTCCGTCACCCTTTGGGGGAAAAGTGTCGGCCTGCAGAAAGAGGGGAAATGCCTCGGTGTTACCCTCGATGTCCACCTGACGTTCGCCACCCATCTGAGAAAATTAATATCCACCATAACCAGGCGCAGCAATTTATTCCGGATTGCCCCTGCTGCCGCCAAAGAAGAAAAAGAAATAGACGGCGCTAGTCCAACGAAAGCATATATATTTATTTCTATTATTTATATATATTCAAACCTATTTGAACCTTTTTATATTTTGCTATATTCAATTTAACTCTTACGCATTACAAAATGTTATTTGAAGAGGCCTTTTGCATAAACAGGGTATTTTCCGATCTGGCCATGTGTAAAACAATTGAAATGTAAAGGGTATGAAAATGAAATATGTATGGCTTATCAGAAAATAAAAACAAAATTGACTTTGACACGAGTATGTGACAGTTATTTTGTGAGTGCTCTAACTCAAAAACCAATAATCAGGTTAACGCGAAATTTTATATTTAAGATATTTTTGAAAGTCGCAAGATCTGATTAGTTCTTAGTAAAAATCGGTCACTCGAAAGTTGGTGTTTACTCTCGTCACTCATCCGTTATTTTGAAATATTTGCTTTAATATTTGATAAATGGAAAAATATACTAGAATAAAAGCTGTAGGAAATATAATTTACTTCTACTTTGCTTGAATCATTTGTCCATCATTATATATCGACGTTTCCTACAGAGGAGGATGTAACATGCATATCACATATATATATATATATATATATATCATAGGAGACAATTATTTAAACAAATTTTCAAGGTTTATGTACTTCCGAATGTGCTACGGAGCTGAAATTTTTTTAGAGGTATGCTTTATAAAAAAACGAAAAAGCAATTATAAAAATTTTGATCTTTTAATTTCTTTGGCAGTTAAAAATTCTTAAAATTCAAAAAAATAGGTAAATGCTTAGACACTACGGGGCAAGTTAGAGGGCTGAAATTTTGAAACTACTTATATTTTAGTCTATGTAACCGATTAAATATTTCAGTGTATTCATGAAGTTCTTTCTGCGGCCGTTAACAATTATTATTTAAATTTAAACAATTAGAAAAATATTATTTCACTTCTAAAAGTGATCAAACTTCAAAAATTGGCAGAAATGTGAACCATTAGTACACCATAATGGAAAAAGTATACAATCTTAAAATTTCATAGTATGGGGATTGTTTTAACCTATTATTTTGACATTAGGGAAAAACAAAAATCGCTGTGGAGGTGGAATTTTTTTAATTTAGAAAATAATTGCAATGATGAAATATCTGTCTGAAAAATGAATGTTTTTTCAAGGCGCGAAGATATGCTTCTACTAGTATACTTGTACTAGTTTCCGCGAACTTGACGTCCGATAGAATCAGATGTAATGCTCATTAGCAGAGCACTCTTCCGCTAGTTGGTTCTGATTATGTTCAAGAATTTTCGACGCTGTTTGAACGACGGTAACAAAACTAAACAAATATTCAATTACTATTGATATTCATTTCATGATGTCATATGTGGAAGTTAAAATTGCTGAATTTTTTAAGGTCTTTGAGGACATATCCTGGGAAATATAAATTTTTCCCCGTCATATTGACGGGCTTTTATAGTTTTTATATTAGGGGTAGTAGTGTTTGCTAGTAATATAATAGTTTTGGTCACGAAATTCGTAGTGAAAGGTGCGTGAATTATGCGAGTAAGTACAGTAATACTGTCACTGCCATTAAAATAATTTCGAGTGCCATGGGATAGATCCAGATAGTCACATGACATGAGTAGGCAAAAGATTGGAGTACAAATTCGGCCGTAAAGTATCTCTGTTCATTAAATAGGGAAATTTCCGCGGTCGTAGCTGTAGGATAATAAAACGCAGTAATATTCTTCCCTTGCTCATAACGTAAAATATATCGTGGCACATCATGGACTTTATCGCGGCACACCGGTTGCGAAGCCTTTCCGTTTCAGCTCAATTTTAGAAGCGCACATACGAATCTCTTGACGCAACAGTTTTACAAGGTGAAATAATTACATGAATCAATTTGTGGGTATTTTTTATTTAAAATATTTTAATTTGAAGTTCTTATCATTTATATTTTACGAGAAATTTGACTTGACAAACCGCGTCTTAGTGAGGCGTCTTCTGAGGTCTTAATTAAAGTATTTCAGCTCCCTAGCTTGCACCCTAGTACTGAAAAATTTATCTATTTGTTAACATTTTAGGAATTTTTTTACATCCAAATTAATTAATATATCAGAATTTCATAACCCCTATTCGGTTATTTTTAGATTTCTACTATTACCAACGTCAGATTTGTTGCACATTCAGAAGTACATAAACATTAAATGTTTGTTTAAACATTTGCGATATTTCTAAGCCGATAGATTTAGTCACCTCGGCCACCAGATCCTTGCGTTGGCGCTGCGATAAATGTTTATTTGAATTCTCGTTGGAAGATAAACGCGTCCATCTTAGCAACGAGATTAAACAAACTATTGTAATTGTTGATGGTGTAATAGAAGTTTATTTTAATGTGGATTGTATTGATACTAGCATTCCTACGTTTTTTGAAGGGATATTTCTGTTAATTATTATAAGTTTTTATTTATCGTTATTATTATTGTTGGTATGTTTATATTTATATCTTAAAAACTTTTTATATTTATTTTTTAAGGTTATTGTAAAAACCTTTTCCCTATGAGTTTCATTTAAAATTACATCCGGAAAATCGAGGTACATGTAAACTTTTGATTAATTTTATTATTATTATTAAATTCTTATTGTTCCTCTTATAATATTGCCTTGTACGATACATGTATTTTATTATTGTTAAATTATAATCACATTCGTATTGCTTTACTATTAATAATCCTTAAA
Source organism: Tanypteryx hageni (assembly GCA_028673005.1). NCBI lineage: Eukaryota > Metazoa > Arthropoda > Insecta > Odonata > Petaluridae > Tanypteryx > Tanypteryx hageni. The sequence goes on along the minus strand of CM054112.1, from coordinate 235,819,150 downwards.
GCGATCTTCTCGGAATAGATTACAATGAAAATTCATTTGAAAACTACTTTAGATAATTTTATTCTTTGGAACTGTTCACTCGCCTCTTTTTTTACTTTAGATGAAATCTTTTATAATTATAGACCTTTAAGATCAGTTGTTCCTACATTATTCTAAAAGCCCTCACATTAAATATCATATTCCTTTTTTTCACTATTTAAGATAGGTAATACTGTTTTAAAGGATTTTAATTTGAACATATTTAAATAAAATCTTTTAAAGTGTCGCGTTGTAGTTTAGCAATTCATCAGCTAACTATGCTTATACAGTGCTTTTATATGGACGGTTGATTTGATGTTAGGAAAAGAACAATTTATTATTTTTGTCATTTAAGTTAGGTCACTATAATTTGAAATATTGAACAGTTTCACTGCTACTAGTATTTAAAACTGAATTTCTCTGCACTAGCAGTCTATTTTCGTTGATTTTACGTAATAGGAATTTATAAGTCAGTATTGATATCTATGAAACAAAAGATACTATCGAACCTCTTACTACTTATTTACAAAACATTCTTACAGTTCTCTACTTCTGTCTGCTATTCTCACAACTGCAAAAAGATTAACGGTTAAATACGGATACCCCCACGTCTCTCAAGACCTGGTACACTCTTTTGCAACTCATGAAAGCAGAAAGGTTATCATAATTATATTATAGGTTTTATTGAGATTAAAGTATAAAATATATAAAAACTGCTTGTAATAATTCATTTTTATATCTTGACTTGTTATTTTTACGTTTGACTACCCATTAGCAATGGACAGTTGGTCCAGATATATTAGCGTGTGAACAGTAACATTTAACTAATTAGCTTATTTAAAAAAATACATGCAAAAGGTAAAGATAGAAAGTGACATTCTTTTTTAGCATTTTAACCTGATATTGCTCTTCTAAAAAAAGAAACAACATTGTCACTTCCACAAATTTATTTGGCACGAAAGGTTTCACTACGATCATAGTATCATTAGGTGATAAAATATAAATACAGTTCCATATATATAGGGGAAAAAGGGTGAGAGGGGCAAAGTAGGGGTTACATAGAAAACGAATGGAAGGTAAATAAATAAACGGTTAGGAAAAGGAAGGGGTTGGAAAGGAAGATAAGAGGAAAATAAAGTTATAAAATGTTACTAAAACTTGGTAAAAGGGGCCAAAGACAACAATGTTGATACAAAGTATTTAAAAAATATTTGGTAAGAAAAATTGATAAGAATGATTGCGGAAAAGATATACATTTAAGAGAAACAGGTCTTCACAAATAATTATCTCTAGCTGTTCATGAGCATCCTATTTGCGACCTTAATTTTCAAAGCGGAGGAATTTAGGATTGAAGGAACTATGATGACTGAGGTTTAAATGATGTTTCGCAAATTGAGAATTCAAATTATTTAAACGGAAGCACTTAATCCTCTTGTCAAAACTCCTCCGCCAGAATTAAGAAGGTTAACTTATAAATTGTTGATATAAATGTTGGCAAGGAGAGGGGAAAGTGGGGGAACCATCGCGAGATTATGCGTTTGTTTAAAAAAATTACACTAAAGAAAAAATATGTTTTGTTCAGAATATGCTACAAGTAAGTTAGGAAACTCAGTTATCAAAAATTGATTGACATCTGCTTTGGAAACCATATCTACAACCAAATCTACGAGTTCTTTAACGGGAACAGAAGTAAAAAGGTAAAAAATATCAAGAGACAAATTTTCAATTGTTGTGGAAAATCTTTACTTGGAAGGTGGGCGTCAACTCTATGGAAATTTTAATACCAAATTTTGGACTAAAATGAGAATAATGACGAAGAAGTGTATTGAGTTTGAAGGCGAGTTTATGGGCAGGCGCAGAGGTACTGGGACAGCAGCACTAGTAGGGCAATCCTTTTTGTGAAGTTTTGTTAAACCATGAAGTCTAAGGGGAAAGGGGTGCACCACTTATAAGTTGTGTTTGATTTTAGGAGTGAAAAGAAAAGAAGTAGAAGAAATAGTTTTTTGGATCCCAAATTGATAATTCGAGAGAGGGTTTTTTTTCAAAAGCGAAATATTTTTGTTTCGAATGAAATCATAACATTTCTCCAAATAAACGTCTCTGTCCATCACCACCATGCCATTAACTTTATCAGTCTTTTGGACAATCAAATTGTTTTAACACTTGGAAGTAAGGCGGGAGAGTGTGAGCGGGATAGTGGTTTGGGTCGAGGAACATTGAGAAAGGAATAAATTTTACAAGCAAAAACGTGCTTAAACGAATGAGATTCTTTTTGTAGGGCCAAATCACAATCGACGACTAGATTCTTACACACACGTGTAGATAAATGGAGGCTAGGGGCGAATTTCAGGCCTAAGTTAAACTCGTTCAAAATAGAAACACAATTGGATAAATTGGTGGGTGGAACTTGTGGTCACTGAGTTTAGAAGGACTGGAATCACTACACTGCACTGATTTTGAGGAAAGAGCAGCCAGTTTTTTCCTAAGGGTAGAGAGCTTGGCAAAACCAATCTCACTTACACGTTGTCTGACACTGTCATCAAATGTTGACCATTCCAGCCAATGAAGAGCGTGGAACAATTCAGAATTCCACACGGTTGAGCCTGACCTCATTCTTGGTACTGATAATGCTCTATTGATTTGTTTTACAATTTTCATCTATCATAGATAAACTATGAGCTACAAGTCGTATTTATGGTATGAGAATTTCTTGGAATGACTAACACATACTGAAGCATTTCCTGAGAATATACGAGTAATCAATTCGGTACGTGAACTTTGGGAAACTTGCCTGCATTAGTCCTGGTTTGGATTTCTTGTTCTTATCTTAATGGTTGGATATTCGTGGCTAAAATCAAGTATCAGAAGGCTACCATTTGAGTTTATTTCGGTTCTTTGTTAAGTCTTGGAATTTTTCTTGCAGTTCCTTAAATATTTATTATCATTTAATCTATTTGGAAGATTTAGAAATATTACAAGTATGGAGAAAGTCATGTGATGGCCATATCAGAATTTTGTCGTATATAGTACTAAATCGATGAACAGGAAGTTAAACAAAATATATGGATTTCTTGGAAATAAATGAATTACGCTCCTTCTGTTGGTGACACGTTTGTCGTTTGCCATATTTTGACTCATAATACAAATATAAGCGTTCCAATAACAATCTATCAGTTTTGAATTCTCACTGTGAGATTGAAAACTTATTTGAAGGAAAACTGTGAAATTATAGCTAAATTTAGGTATTATTTTATTTTAATTGCTTTGTAATTTATAATTCCTAATTACACGTGGAAATATTTTTATTGTTTTCCTAAAAACTTTCATCTTTTAGACCCTAACAATTGATCTATTTTGTGATTCTGATAATGAATATTTTCATGATGAGGATTTATGTAAAATGTCCCAGAATTAGAAGATAACGCGGAATATGAAGGATATTCGACGGAATATTCTGAAAGTAAGGATGGCCTTATTTTAGACGATTCGTCTCGATGATCTGAAAAGATAAAAAGGATTGCATAGATTTGTAAATCAAGTCGTATCATAACGTAATAGAATTTTCTCTAGGACTAACAAGATATCCCACAAGTCGCATAACCACCCAAAAATCATCTTTTGGCATGATAATTATTACTAACAAAATTATAACAATGGCCAATATAGAAGATAGGCGTTTCAATGGAAAAGCTTGGAAAGATGTGGACTATGCTCACATAGAGCCTTATATTGGACTTTTGGTATTGACAGGCGTTTACAGATCTCATAACGAATCACTGAAAAGTTTGCTGGACTAAGTACATGGTAGGCCGATTTTTAGTGCCGTCATGTCTCTTGAAAGATTTTATAAAATCACAGGAGTTTTAATATTTGACAATAGTGATGACAGAAAAAAGCACAGGAAAGGTGACAGATTGGCACCCATACGCGTTGTTTGGGATTTTTGGGTGGAAAATTTGCAGAAGTAATACACCCAAGATGAAAACGTATCTATAGATGAACAGTTAGAAGCGTCTAGGAAGATTCCCCTTCAATCAGTATAATACGGGGATCAAAATTTGGATTTTATGTGATGGTGCATCTGCGTATGCATACAATTTACAAGTAAAGTAAAACCTACATAATTAGAAACTCTCTAGTTCAAAACTTCTGTATAATTCGAAATTTCTTTTAATTTGAAGAACCAATAGGCAAATTTCATACCTGGATAATTCGAAAACCTTGATAATTCGTAATTCGAAAAAGAGCAATATGCTAATAATATTTGTGCATAAATAATTCGAAAAAGTATAAAAAAATTATGTTCGTAAAGATTATGCGTTTGCGAACACAACCATTTCCTCTCATCCCCTCGATCCTTCTCTACGATGTTGTTACTACCCTCGCCAACGTTCTCTTCTTTTTGGCATAGGTCAAGAGTTGAATGATTTCACGCTCCTATCTACGCATGCACGCTGGCACGCACGCTGCCACGCTCGCTGGCACGCACGCTGTGACGCACGCTGCCACGCACGCTGCCACGCACGCTGCAACGCACGCTGCCACGCACGCTGCCACGCACGCTGCCACGCACGCTGCCACGCACGCTGCCACGCACGCTGCCACGCACGCTGCCACGCACGCTGCCTCGCACGCTGCCACGCACGCTGCCTCGCACGCTGCCTCGCACGCTACCTCGCACGCTGCCACGCACGCTGGCACGTACGCTGCCACGCACGCTGCCACGCACGATGCCACGCACGCTGCCACGCACGCTGCCACGCACGCTGCCTCGCACGCTGCCACGCACGCTGCCTCGCACGCTGCCTCGCACGCTGCCTCGCACGCTGCCACGCACGCTGGCACGTACGCTGCCACGCACGCTGCCACGCACGATGCCACGCACGCTGCCACGCACGCTGCCACGCACGCTGCCACGCACGCTGCCACGCACGATGCCACGCACCCTGCCACGCACGCTGCCACGCACGATGCCACGCACGCTGCCACGCACGATGCCACGGACGCAGGCACGCCCATCACCACCGGAGGATCCGCCAAAAGACCGAGACGGACGATAAACAATACGAATTGGTCAAAAGCGAACTAAGGAATGTTCGAAGAAATCATCGCCGAAGGATTACTCCCTCCAGAGAGACCTAAGACAACCACTGAGGTAGACAATGCAATAGATACAATAAACAATATTATTTAACAGGCTGCGGACGAATGCACCCCAAGGAAAAAATTAGACGTAAAAAAACGCCTCTTCTTAAGAACGTCGTCGCCCTCATCAAGGAAAACTGGAGGATTTACCGATAATTCGAAAAGAGGAAGGACCCAGCATTAAAAACCGTTTGAAACAGGAACAAGGCCAACATCTAAAGAAAGGTAAAGGATTTTAAAAATGGTTTATGGCAGAAAACTTGCGCGTGTCTAGATTTAATGTACAGCAAAAGGTTCTAGGACCGATTCTAAGGCTTCTCGGGAGCCTATACGACAAGAAGAATCCCACCTAGATCACGACGGGAAAAGCCTCTCCACGGAGGAAAAAAAGCGGAGGAATTCTTACGCGTGCCTTATGAAATACACACGCCGACCGACGATCCAAGGTTCGACGAGAAATTTCACAGAGAATACATAGAGGTAATGCAGAACATTATACCTAACTTAATCCCCACAGATATCAGCGAGGAAACCGAGGATGGAATCATCGACGACGACCTGAAAGAAGCCATAGCCAGCACGATGAATTCTGCTCCTCGACCTCCTGGACGATAACGTGCAACAAACGCACGTCAGGTATTTCCCCACGCTTAAAAAATTCCTCCTAATGATTTATAATTCCTGCTTCTCCATGGGTTGCTACCCAAAACAATGTAGAAACGCGCACACCATCATGCTCCTGAAACGGGGGAAAAACGCGAAAATTTATCGCCCTATCAACCTTACGAGCGTCCTGGGAAAGATGCTGGAAAAAGTGGTCGTGAAATAACTCACGGCCATCCTAGACGCAGGCGGCATCCTCCCAGACCATCAATACGGATTCCTAGCGAACAGGACAACCGCGGATCTACTGAGGCTGCTCACCAACACGGCGGCAGAAGAAATCAACAAAAGAGGGTGCACGGCCGCGATCTTCATGGAGATCGAAAGGGCATTCGACAATCCCGGTAATGACGGGCTATCCATAAAAACTCCCTAATTCCCGACATCCCACCCAACTTATCCCGCTACCAATACTCATTTATCTCCGAACGACATGCAAGACTCAAAGTAGGTGGCACATGTCCAATCCCTTCCGCATTCAATCCGGCGAGCCCCAAGGAACGGTATTATCGACGTTCCTTTTTATTATGTATTGCGCTGACATGCCTTCTCCCGCTCTTCCACAGGTGACCGTCGCGCAGTACGCAGACGGCACGGCGCTGTAAGCCACGGCACGCAAGTCTGACACCGCAACACGTTACCTACGATAGGACTTCCGGCGGCTCGAGGAGTGAATGAGAAAGTGCCGCCTTCGGCCAAACCCAGAAAAATCGATCCTGATGACCTTTACTAACGAAGGGGGGGAACAAGGAGGTCCGCAGAAACCGATTTCCGTCACCCTTTGGGGGAAAAGTGTCGGCCTGCAGAAAGAGGGGAAATGCCTCGGTGTTACCCTCGATGTCCACCTGACGTTCGCCACCCATCTGAGAAACTTAATATCCACCATAACCAGGCGCAGCAACCTTTTCTGGATTGCCCCTGCTGCCGCCAAAGAAGAAAAAGAAATAGACGGCGCTAGTCCAACGAAAGCATATATATTTATTTCTATTATTTATATATATTCAAACCTATTTGAACCTTGTTATATTTTGCTATATTCAATTTAACTCTTACGCATTACAAAATGTTATTTGAAGAGGCCTTTTGCATAAACAGGGTATTTTCCGATCTGGCCATGTGTAAAACAATTGAAATGTAAAGGGTATGAAAATGAAATATGTATGGCTTATCAGAAAATAAAAACAAAATTGACTTTGACACGAGTATGTGACAGTTATTTTGTGGGTGCTCTAACTCAAAAACCAATAATCAGGTTAACGCGAAATTTTATATTTAAGATGTTTTTGAAAGTCGCAAGATCTGATTAGTTCTTAGTAAAAATCGGTCTTTCGAAAGTTGGTGTTTACTCTCGTCACTCATCCGTTATTTTGAAATATTTGCTTTAATATTTGATAAATGGAAAAATATACTAGAATAAAAGTTGTAGGAAATATAATTTACTTCTACTTTGTTTGAATCATTTCTCCATCATTATATATCGACGTTTCCTACAGAGGAGGATGTAACATGCATATCACATATATATATATATATATATATATATATATATATATATATATATATATATATATATATATACATCATAGGAGACAATTATTTAAACAAATTTTCAAGGTTTATGTACTTCCGAATGTGCTACGGAGCTGAAATTTTTTTAGAGGTATGCTTTATAAAAAAACGAAAAAGCAATTATAAAAATTTTGATCTTTTAATTTCTTTGGCAGTTAAAAATTCTTAAAATTCATAAAAATAGGTAAATGCTTAGACACTACGGGGCAAGTTAGAGGGCTGAAATTTTGAAACTACTTATATTTTAGTCTATGTAACCGATTAAATATTTCAGTGTATTCATGAAGTTCTTTCTGCGGCCGTTAACAATTATTATTTAAATTTAAACAATTAGAAAAATATTATTTCACTTCTAAAAGTGATCAAACTTCAAAAATTGGCAGAAATGTGAACCATTAGTACACCATAATGGAAAAAGTATACAATTCTTAAAATTTCAAAGTATGGGGATTGTTTTAACCTATTATTTTGACATTAGGGAAAAACAAAAATCGCTGTGGAGGTGGAATTTTTTTAATTTAGAAAATAATTGCAATGATGAAATATCTGTCTGAAAAATGAATGTTTTTTCAAGGCGCGAAGATATGCTTCTACTAGTATACTTGTACTAGTTTCCGCGAACTTGACGTCCGATAGAATCAGATGTAATGCTCATTAGCAGAGCACTCTTCCGCTAGTTGGTTCTGATTATGTTCAAGAATTTTCGACGCTGTTTGAACGACGGTAACAAAACTAAACAAATATTCAATTACTATTGATATTCATTTCATGATGTCATATGTGGAAGTTAAAATTGCTGAATTTTTTAAGGTCTTTGAGGACATATCCTTTGAAATATAAATTTTTCCCGTCATATTGACGGGCTTTTATAGTTTTTATATTAGGGGTAGTAGTGTTTGCTAGTAATATAATAGTTTTGGTCACGAAATTCGTAGTGAAAGGTGCGTGAATTATGCGAGTAAGTACAGTAATACTGTCACTGCCATTAAAGTAATTTCGAGTGCCATGGGATAGATCGAGATAGTCACATGACATGAGTAGGCAAAAGATTGGAGTACAAATTCGGCCGTAAAGTATCTCTGTTCATTAAATAGGGAAATTTCCGCGGTCGTAGCTGTAGGATAATAAAACGCAGTAATATTCTTCCCTTGCTCATAACGTAAAATATATCGTGGCACATCATGGACTTTATCGCGGCACACCGGTTGCGAAGCCTTTCCGTTTCAGCACAATTTTAGAAGCGCACATACGAATCTCTTGACGCAACAGTTTTACAAGGTGAAATAATTACATGAATCAATTTGCGGGTATTTTTTATTTAAAATATTTTAATTTGAAGTTCTTATCATTTATATTTTACGAGAAATTTGACTTGACAAACCGCGTCTTAGTGAGGCGTCTTCTGAGGTCTTAATTAAAGTATTTCAGCTCCCTAGCTTGCACCCTAGTACTGAAAAATTTATCTATTTGTTAACATTTTAGGAATTTTTTTACATCCAAATTAATTAATATATCAGAATTTCATAACCCCTATTCGGTTATTTTTAGATTTCTACTATTACCAACGTCAGATTTGTTGCACATTCAGAAGTACATAAACATTAAATGTTTGTTTAAACATTTGCGATATTTCTAAGCCGATAGATTTAGTCACCTCGGCCACCAGATCCTTGCGTTGGCGCTGCGATAAATGTTTATTTGAATTCTCGTTGGAAGATAAACGCGTCCATCTTAGCAACGAGATTAAACAAATTATTGTAATTGTTGATGGTGTAATAAAAGTTTATTTTAATGTGGATTGTAATGATACTAGCATTCCTACGTTTTTTGAAGGGATATTTCTGTTAATTATTATAAGTTTTTATTTAACGTTATTATTATTGTTGGTATGTTTATATTTATATCTTAAAAACTTTTTATATTTATTTTTTTAAGGTTATTGTAAAAACCTTTTCCCTATGAGTTTCATTTAAAATTACATCCGGAAAATCGAGGTACATGTAAACTTTTGATTAATTTTATTATTATTATTAAATTCTTATTGTTCCTCTTATAATATTGCCTTGTACGATACATGTATTTTATTATTGTTAAATTATAATCACATTCGTATTGCTTTACTATTAATAATCCTTAAAGCGATCTTCTCGGAATAGATTACAATGAAAATTCATTTGAAAACTACTTTAGATAATTTTATTCTTTGGAACTGTTCACTCGCCTCTTTTTTTACTTTAGATGAAATCTTTTATAATTATAGACCTTTAAGATCAGTTGTTCCTACATTATTCTAAAAGCCCTCACATTAAATATCATATTCCTTTTTTTCACTATTTAAGATAGGTAATACTGTATTAAAGGATTTTAATTTGAACATATTTAAATAAAATTTTTTAAAGTGTCGCGTTGTAGTTTAGCAATTCATCAGCTAACTATGCTTATACAGTGCTTTTATATGGACGGTTGATTTGATGTTAGGAAAAGAACAATTTATTATTTTTGTCATTTAAGTTAGGTCACTATAATTTGAAATATTCAACAGTTTCACTGCTACTAGTATTTAAAACTGAATTTCTCTGCACTAGCAGTCTATTTTCGTTGATTTTACGTAATAGGAATTTATAAGTCAGTATTGATATCTATGAAACAAAAGATACTATCGAACCTCTGACTACTTATTTACAAAACATTCTTACAGTTCTCTACTTCTGTCTGCTATTCTCACAACTGCAAAAAGATTAACGGTTAAATACGTACACCCCCACGTCTCTCAAGACCTGGTACACACTTTTGCAACTCATGAAAGCAGAAAGGTTATCATAATTATATTATAGGTTTTATTGAGATTAAAGTATAAAATATATAAAAACTGCTTGTAATAATTCATTTTTATATCTTGACTTGTTATTTTTACGTTTGACTACCCATTAGCAATGGACAGTTGGTCCAGATATATTAGCGTGTGAACAGTAACATTTAACTAATTAGCTTATTTAAAAAAATACATGCAAAAGGTAAAGATAGAAAGTGACATTCTTTTTTAGCATTTTTAACCTGATATTGCTCTTCGAGAAAAAGAAACAACATTGTCACTTCCACAAATTTATTTGGCACGAAAGGTTTCACTACGATCATAGTATCATTAGGTGATAAAATATAAATACAGTTCCATATATATAGGGGAAAAAGGGTGAGAGGGGCAAAGTAGGGGTTACATAGAAAACGAATGGAAGGTAAATAAATAAACGGTTAGGAAAAGGAAGGGGTTGGAAAGGAAGATAAGAGGAAAATAAAGTTATAAAATGTTACTAAAACTTGGTAAAAGGGGCCAAAGACAACAATGTTGATACAAAGTATTTAAAAAATATTTGGTAAGAAAAATTGATAAGAATGATTGCGGAAAAGATATACATTTAAGAGAAACAGGTCTTCACAAATAATTATCTCTAGCTGTTCATGAGCATCCTATTTGCGACCTTAATTTTCAAAGCGGAGGAATTTAGGATTGAAGGAACTATGATGACTGAGGTTTAAAAGATGTTTCGCAAATTGAGAATTCAAATTATTTAAACGGAAGCACTTAATCCTCTTGTCAAAACTCCTCCGCCAGAATTAAGAAGGTTAACTTATAAATTGTTGATATAAATGTTGGCAAGGAGAGGGGAAAGTGGGGACCTCATCGCGAGATTATGCGTTTGTTTGAAAAAATTACACTAAAGAAAAAATATGTTTTTTCAGAATATGCTACAAGTAAGTTAGGAAACTCAGTTATCAAAAACTGATTGACATCTGCTTTGGAAACCATATCTACAACCAAATCTACGAGTTCTTTAACGGGAACAGAAGTAAAAAGGCAAAAAATATCAAAAGAGACAAATTTTCAATTGTTGTGGAAAATCTTTACTTGGAAGGTGGGCGTCAACTCTATGGATATTTTAATACCAAATTTTGGACTAAAATGAGAATAATGACGAAGAAGTGTATTGAGTTTGAAGGCGAGTTTATGGGCAGGCGCAGAGGTACTGGGACAGCAGCCCTAGTAGGGCAATCCTTTTTGTGAAGTTTTGTTAAACCATGAAGTCTAAAGGGAAAGGGGTGCACCACTTATAAGTTGTGTTTGATTTTAGGAGTGAAAAGAAAAGAAGTCGAAGAAATAGTTTTTTGGATCCCAAATTGATAATTCGAGAGAGGGTTTTTTTTCAAAAGCGAAATATATTTGTTTCGAATGAAATCATAACATTTCTCCAAATAAACGTCTCTGTCCATCACCACCATGCCATTAACTTTATCAGTCTTTTGGACAATCAAATTGTTTTAACACTTGGAAGTAAGGCGGGAGAGTGTGAGCGGGATAGTGGTTTGGGTCGAGGAACATTGAGAAAGGAAGAAATTTTACAAGCAAAAACGTGCTTAAACGAATGAGATTCTTTTTGTAGGGCCAAATCACAATCGACGACTAGATTCTTACACACACGTGTAGATAAATGGAGGCTAGGGGCGAATTTCATGCCTAAGTTAAACTCGTTCAAAATAGAAACACAATTGGATAAATTGGTGGGTGGAACTTGTGGTCACTGAGTTTAGAAGGACTGGAATCACTACACTGCACTGATTTTGAGGAAAGAGCAGCCAGTTTTTTCCTAAGGGTAGAGAGCTTGGCAAAACCAATCTCACTTACACGTTGTCTGACACTGTCATCAAATGTTGACCATTCCAGCCAATGAAGAGCGTGGAACAATTCAGAATTCCACACGGTTGAGCCTGACCTCATTCTTGGTACTGATAATGCTCTATTGATTTGTTTTACAATTTTCATCTATCATAGATAAACTATGAGCTACAAGTCGTATTTATGGTATGAGAATTTCTTGGAATGACTAACACATACTGAAACATTTCCTGAGAATATACGAGTAATCAATTCGGTACGTGAACTTTGGGAAACTTGCCTGCATTAGTCCTGGTTTGGATTTCTTGTTCTTATCTTAATGGTTGGATATTCGTGGCTAAAATCAAGTATCAGAAGGCTACCATTTGAGTTTATTTCGGTTCTTTGTTAAGTCTTGGAATTTTTCTTGCAGTTCCTTAAATATTTATTATCATTTAACCTATTTGGAAGTTTTAGAAATATTACAAGTATGGAGAAAGTCATGTGATGGCCATATCAGAATTTTGTCGTATATAGTACTAAATCGATGAACAGGAAGTTAAACAAAATATATGGATTTCTTGGAAATAAATGAATTACGCTCCTTCTGTTGGTGACACGTTTGTCGTTTGCCATATTTTGACTCATAATACAAATATAAGCGTTCCAATAACAATCTATCAGTTTTGAATTCTCACTGTGAGATTGAAAACTTATTTGAAGGAAAACTGTGAAATTATAGCTAAATTTAGGTATTATTTTATTTTAATTGCTTTGTAATTTATAATTCCTAATTACACGTGGAAATATTTTTATTGTTTTCCTAAAAACTTTCATCTTTTATACCCTAACAATTGATCTATTTTGTGATTCTGATAATGAATATTTTCATGATGAGGATTTATGTAAAAATGTCCCAGAATTAGAAGATAACGCGGAATATGAAGGATATTCGACGGAATATTCTGAAAGTAAGGATGGCCTTATTTTAGACGATTCGTCTCGATGATCTGAAAAGATAAAAAGGATTGCATAGATTTGTAAATCAAGTCGTATCATAACGTAATAGAATTTTCTCTAGGACTAACAAGATATCCCACAAGTCGCATAACCACCCAAAAATCATCTTTTGGCATGATAATTATCACTAACAAAATTATAACAATGGCCAATATAGAAGATAGGCGTTTCAATGGAAAAGCTTGGAAAGATGTGGACTATGCTCACATAGAGCCTTATATTGGACTTTTGGTATTGACAGGCGTTTACAGATCTCATAACGAATCACTGAAAAGTTTGCTGGACTAAGTACATGGTAGGCCGATTTTTAGTGCCGTCATGTCTCTTGAAAGATTTTATAAAATCACAGGAGTTTTAATATTTGACAATAGTGATGACAGAAAAAAGCACAGGAAAGGTGACAGATTGGCACCCATACGCGTTGTTTGGGATTTTTGGGTGGAAAATTTGCAGAAGTAATACACCCAAGATGAAAATGTATCTATAGATGAACAGTTAGAAGCGTCTAGGAAGATGCCCCTTCAATCAGTATAATACGGGGATCAAAATTTGGATTTTATGTGATGGTGCATCTGCGTATGCATACAATTTACAAGTAAAGTAAAACCTACATAATTAGAAACTCTCTAGTTCAAAACTTCTGTATAATTCGAAATTTCTTTTAATTTGAAGAACCAATAGGCAAATTTCATACCTGGATAAATCGAAAACCTTGATAATTCGTAATTCGAAAAAGAGCAATATGCTAATAATATTTGTGCATAAATAATTCGAAAAAGTATAAAAAAATTATGTTCGTAAAGATTATGCGTTTGCGAACACAACCATTTCCTCTCATCCCCTCGATCCTTCTCTACGATGTTGTTACTACCCTCGCCAACGTTCTCTTCTTTTTGGCATAGGTCAAGAGTTGAATGATTTCACGCTCCTATCTACGCATGCACGCTGGCACGCAAGATGGCACGCAAGCTGGCACGCAAGTTGGCACGCAGGCAGGCTCGCACGCTGGCACGCACGCTGCCACGCACGCTGGCACGCACGCTGTGACGCACGCTGCCACGCACGCTGCCACGCACGCTGCAACGCACGCTGCCACGCACGCTGCCACGCACGCTGCCACGCACGCTGCCACGCACGCTGCCACGCACGCTGCCACGCACGCTGCCTCGCACGCTGCCACGCACGCTGCCTCGCACGCTGCCACGCACGCTGCCTCGCACGCTGCCTCGCACGCTACCTCGCACGCTGCCACGCACGCTGGCACGCACGCTGCCACGCACGCTGCCACGCACGATGCCACGCACGCTGCCACGCACGCTGCCACGCACGCTGCCACGCACGCTGCCACGCACGATGCCACGCACGCTGCCACGCACGCTGCCACGCACGATGCCACGCACGCTGCCACGCACGATGCCACGGACGCAGGCACGCCCATCACCACCGGAGGATCCGCCAAAAGACCGAGACGGACGATAAACAATACGGATTGGTCAAAAGCGAACTAAGGAATGTTCGAAGAAATCATCGCCGAAGGATTACTCCCTGCAGAGAGACCTAAGACAACCACTGAGGTAGACAATGCAATAGATACAATAAACAATATTATTTAACAGGCTGCGGACGAATGCACCCCAAGGAAGAAATTAGACGTAAAAAAACGCCTCTACTTAAGAACGTCGTCGCCCTCATCAAGGAAAACTGGAGGATTTACCGATAATTCGAAAAGAGGAAGGACCCAGCATTAAAAACCGTTTGAAACAGGAACCAGGCCAACATCTAAAGAAAGGTAAATGATTATAAAAACGGTTTATGGCAGAAAACTTGCGCGTGTCTAGAATTCAGGTACAGCAAAAGGTTCTAGGACCGATTCTAAGGCTTCTCGGGAGCCTATACGACAAGAAGAATCCCACCTAGATCACGACGGGAAAAGCCTCTGCACGGAGGAAAAAAAGCGGAGGAATTCTTACGCGTGCCTTATGAAATACACACGCCGACCGACGATACAAGGTTCGACGAGAAATTTCACAGAGAATACATAGAGGTAATGCAAAACATTATACCTAAATTAATCCCCACAGATATCAGCGAGGAAACCGAGGATGGAATCATCGACGACGACCTGAAAGAAGCCATAGCCAGCACGATGAATTCTGCTCCTCGACCTCCTGGACGATAACGTGCAACAAACGCACGTCAGGTATTTCCCCACGCTTAAAAAATTCCTCCTAATGATTTATAATTCCTGCTTCTCCATGGGTTGCTACCCAAAACAATGTAGAAACGCGCACACCATCATGCTCCTGAAACGGGGGAAAAACGCGAAAATTTATCGCCCTATCAACCTTACGAGCGTCCTGGGAAAGATGCTGGAAAAAGTGGTCGTGAAATAACTCACGGCCATCCTAGACGCAGGCGGCATCCTCCCAGACCATCAATACGGATTCCTAGCGAACAGGACAACCACGGATCCACTGAGGCTGCTCACCAACACGGCGGCAGAAGAAATCAACAAAAGAGGGTGCACGGCCGCGATCTTCATGGAGATCGAAAGGGCATTCGACAAACCCGGTAATGACGGGCTATCCATAAAAACTCCCTAATTCCCGACATCCCACCCAACTTATCCCGCTACCAATACTCATTTATCTCCGAACGACATGCAAGACTCAAAGTAGGTGGCACATGTCCAATCCCTTCCGCATTCAATCCGGCGAGCCCCAAGGAACGGTATTATCGACGTTCCTTTTTATTCTGTATTGCGCTGACATGCCTTCTCCCGCTCTTCCACAGGTGACCCTCGCGCAGTACGCAGACGGCACGGCGCTGTAAGCCACGGCACGCAAGTCTGACACCGCAACACGTTACCTACGATAGGACTTCCGGCGGCTCGAGGAGTGAATGAGAAAGTGCCGCCTGCGGCCAAACCCAGAAAAATCGATCCTGATTACCTTTACTAACGAAGGGGGGGGAACAAGGAGGTCCGCAGAAACCGATTTCCGTCACCCTTTGGGGAAAAGTGTCGGCCTGCAGAAAGAGGGGAAATGCCTCGGTGTTACCCTCGATGTCCACCTGACGTTCGCCACCCATCTGAGAAACTTAATATCCACCATAACCAGGCGCAGCAACCTTTTCTGGATTGCCCCTGCTGCCGCCAAAGAAGAAAAAGAAATAGACGGCGCTAGTCCAACGAAAGCATATATATTTATTTCTATTATTTATATATATTCAAACCTATTTGAACCTTGTTATATTTTGCTATATTCAATTTAACTCTTACGCATTACAAAATGTTATTTGAAGAGGCCTTTTGCATAAACAGGGTATTTTCCGATCTGGCCATGTGTAAAACAATTGAAATGTAAAGGGTATGAAAATGAAATATGTATGACTTATCAGAAAATAAAAACAAAATTGACTTTGACACGAGTATGTGACAGTTATTTTGTGGGTGCTCTAACTCAAAAACCAATAATCAGGTTAACGCGAAATTTTATATTTAAGATGTTTTTGAAAGTCGCAAGATCTGATTAGTTCTTAGTAAAAATCGGTCACTCGAAAGATGGTGTTTACTCTCGTCACTCATCCGTTATTTTGAAATATTTGCTTTAATATTTGATAAATGGAAAAATATACTAGAATAAAAGCTGTAGGAAATATAATTTACTTCTACTTTGTTTGAATCATTTGTCCATCATTATATATCGACGTTTCCTACAGAGGAGGATGAAACATGCATATCACATATATATATATATATATACATCATAGGAGACAATTATTTAAACAAATTTTCAAGGTTTATGTACTTCCGAATGTGCTACGGAGCTGAAATTTTTTTAGAGGTATGCTTTATAAAAAAACGAAAAAGCAATTATAAAAATTTTGATCTTTTAATTTCTTTGGCAGTTAAAAATTCTTAAAATTCATAAAAATAGGTAAATGCTTAGACACTACGGGGCAAGTTAGAGGGCTGAAATTTTGAAACTACTTATATTTTAGTCTATGTAACCGATTAAATATTTCAGTGTATTCATGAAGTTCTTTCTGCGGCCGTTAACAATTATTATTTAAATTTAAACAATTAGAAAAATATTATTTCACTTCTAAAAGTGATCAAACTTCAAAAATTGGCAGAAATGTGAACCATTAGTACACCATAATGGAAAAAGTATACAATTCTTAAAATTTCAAAGTATGGGGATTGTTTTAACCTATTATTTTGACATTAGGGAAAAACAAAAATCGCTGTGGAGGTGGAATTTTTTTAATTTAGAAAATAATTGCAATGATGAAATATCTATCTGAAAAATGAATGTTTTTTCAAGGCGCGAAGATATGCTTCTACTAGTATACTTGTACTAGTTTCCGCGAACTTGACGTCCGATAGAATCAGATGTAATGCTCATTAGCAGAGCACTCTTCCGCTAGTTGGTTCTGATTATGTTCAAGAATTTTCGACGCTGTTTGAACGACGGTAACAAAACTAAACAAATATTCAATTACTATTGATATTCATTTCATGATGTCATATGTGGAAGTTAAAATTGCTGAATTTTTTAAGGTCTTTGAGGACATATCCTGGGAAATATAAATTTTTCCCCGTCATATTGACGGGCTTTTATAGTTTTTATATTAGGGGTAGTAGTGTTTGCTAGTAATATAATAGTTTTGGTCACGAAATTCATAGTGAAAGGTGCGTGAATTATGCGAGTAAGTACAGTAATACTGTCACTGCCATTAAAGTAATTTCGAGTGCCATGGGATAGATCGAGATAGTCACATGACATGAGTAGGCAAAAGATTGGAGTACAAATTCGGCCGTAAAGTATCTCTGTTCATTAAATAGGGAAATTTCCGCGGTCGTAGCTGTAGGATAATAAAACGCAGTAATATTCTTCCCTTGCTCATAACGTAAAATATATTGTGGCACATCATGGACTTTATCGCGGCACACCGGTTGCGAAGCCTTTCCGTTTCAGCACAATTTTAGAAGCGCACATACGAATCTCTTGACGCAACAGTTTTACAAGGTGAAATAATTACATGAATCAATTTGCGGGTATTTTTTATTTAAAATATTTTAATTTGAAGTTCTTATCATTTATATTTTACGAGAAATTTGACTTGACAAACCGCGTCTTAGTGAGGCGTCTTCTGAGGTCTTAATTAAAGTATTTCAGCTCCCTAGCTTGCACCCTAGTACTGAAAAATTTATCTATTTGTTAACATTTTAGGAATTTTTTTACATCCAAATTAATTAATATATCAGAATTTCATAACCCCTATTCGGTTATTTTTAGATTTCTACTATTACCAACGTCAGATTTGTTGCACATTCAGAAGTACATAAACATTAAATGTTTGTTTAAACATTTGCGATATTTCTAAGCCGATAGATTTAGTCACCTCGGCCACCAGATCCTTGCGTTGGCGCTGCGATAAATGTTTATTTGAATTCTCGTTGGAAGATAAACGCGTCCATCTTAGCAACGAGATTAAACAAACTATTGTAATTGTTGATGGTGTAATAAAAGTTTATTTTAATGTGGATTGTAATGATACTAGCATTCCTACGTTTTTTGAAGGGATATTTCTGTTAATTATTATAAGTTTTTATTTAACGTTATTATTATTGTTGGTATGTTTATATTTATATCTTAAAAACTTTTTATATTTATTTTTTTAAGGTTATTGTAAAAACCTTTTCCCTATGAGTTTCGTTTAAAATTACATCCGGAAAATCGAGGTACATGTAAACTTTTGATTAATTTTATTATTATTATTAAATTCTTATTGTTCCTCTTATAATGGATGGATGGATGGATGTCATGTCACCCCTGCCAGGGCGCGAAGAGCAGTTCCCAGCGCTGCCGCGCTGTTGCCTGCTAGGAATCCTGAAGTGTAGAATCACGGTGCTTGAGTCACGGCACAATGAAAAGGGAGGTAATTTAATTTAGGTAACGGAAAGGGATAATTTTGGTTTTTTATGTGGGCCTGCTGCTGGCAATTCATAATCCCAGAGAGAGGAAAAGAGGGGGTTCGTGCATATTTGCATTTGGAGCAGATATTTATTGTTTAGGCGCCGTAGGAAGTCGGGAAGGGGAGGGATTTTCAGGTCTTTATGTAGATCATCGTTTCTTTGAAACCATCTGGCGCCAGTTATTAACCGTAGCATTTTATTTTGGAAGACTGTTAATTTCTTGATTTTGATTTTACCGCAATAAGACCATACAGGAGAAGCATAGGTCAGTATCGGGCGGATCATTGACGTGTAGAGGATGCATTTGGTCTTCATTGACATTGGGGAGCTTCTGCTGAGTATGCTATATAGGCCTTTCTTGATTCCGGTTGCTTTCTGGAGTGTTTTCTTCAAGTGGGAATTCCATGTTAATTTTTTATCCATGGTGACCCCTAAAAACGTTGCTTCATTCTTGCGAGGTATAATGGAGTTGTACAGTTGGAGGAGGGCGCCTTCGCCTTTTTTGGGGTGACGGGAGAAGACAACATTTATACATTTGCTGGGGTTAACTTTCAGTTTCCATACAGTCATCCAATCCTCAATTTGGCGCAAATGGTCCTGGAGTTGATCGCTGGCGGAGTTTGCATCCCAGTGGCGGGCAGCGATGGTGGTGTCATCCGCATACAGGTAAAGTTGGGTGTTGTCTGAGCGTGGGAGGTCGTTGACAAAGACATTAAATAGATTTGGGGAGAGAACGGACCCTTGGGGTACTCCGGCAAGGCATGGAAAGGTGAGGGATGAGGAGGTGTTGATATTAACAAAGAATTTACGGTTCTTGAGGAAGGATTGCAGGATTTTGAGGAGGTAAAGCGGAGGTTCATAGGCAGACAGCTTGAAGAGGAGGGCCTGTGGCCAAACTTTATCGAATGCCTTTTCTAAGTCAAGAAAGGCGGCAGTTGTCAATTGGTTAGAGTTAAACCCATCTGTGATGTATTCGACGAGTCGTAAAATCTGGTGGGAAGTGGAGGTGCGTGATTGAAACCCGGCTTGTTCATTAATAATGAGGCGATTGGAGCGAAGAAATTGTTGAAGTCGGTTGTTGATTATCTTCTCAAAGACTTTGGCGAGCGTGGGAAGGAGACTAATGGGACGGTAAGAAGAAGGGTTGGTGGGATCCTTTTGTGGTTTTGGTATCATGCGGATCATGGCGATTTTCCAAGCTGAAGGAAAGTAGGAGCAGAGGAGGCAGGAGTTGAAAAGGTTAGATAAAAAGGATAAGAATTCATTGGGAAGGTTTTTCAGGACTTTGTTTGAGATCTTGTCCGAACCTGGTGCTGATTTTTTCTTGCTGGTTTTGATGATTTCAGCCACTTCTCCAGGGTAAGTGGAGAACGGATCAGAAGTAGGGGAATATTGCAGGTTTTCAATAAAAATATTAACGTCATCCTGATGCAGGGATGGTGAGGTGTTTTGGAAGGATTGCTGGAGATGTTCCGCAAATAGAGAGCATTTTTGTTGGTCAGTCGTGGCGGTCACTCCATTTTGATGCAGGGGAGGAGGTGATGTCCGTTTTTCTTTCAGACTTCGGGCAAGTTTCCAGACAGAGTTGTCTTCGCTGGATAAGTTGCAGATAAGGTTGTTCCACGATTGTTGGCGATGGGTTTTTACCAAGGAACGGACTCGGTTTCTTAGGGCATTAAAGAAGTTCCTGTCAACTTGGTCTCTGGTCTGTTGCCATGTTTTGCGCGCTGCATTCCGTCTTCTCATAACTGAAATTATCTCAGGGGGAAGATTTTCTGGAGATTTGATGGGGACATGGTAAGAGGCGGATTTCAAGGAGGAATGGATGGCTTGGGTCAGAGTTTCTACTGCATGGTCGATTGAATCAGGTGAGGACAATGGAAGGGACACAAGAATGGGTAGGTGGGAAAGGATTGTGCGTTTGAAGTAGTCCCAGTTGATAGCAGACGATTGGATATCAGATAAGGACGGTGAGAGGTCATAGATGGAGAGGATTGGAAGGTGATCAGATGCAGAGTTATCTAGTACAGTGAAGGAGGGAGGCTGGGGAAGATTAGATGTAAGGATGATGTCCAGGATATCAGTTGATAGGTCGGTGATATGCGTTGGCTGCAATGGAGAGAAGATTGAGAAGTTATATTGGTGTTGCAGTTGCTGAAGCCTAAGTCCTCTACGGTTCGATACCGAACATCCCCAGGCAGTGTGCTTTGCATTAAAGTCCCCCGTCAAAATGCTACGTTGCTTGAGAAGATGGAGCAAAGCTTTTCGATCCATATGGGGATAGGTGGCGCCTGGTGGGTGGTAAATGGACCATACAGAAAAATGACCTCTGTTGGTTCGTATGTTAACACCCACTAGCTCAAGGGATTTGGTAGCAGGATTGGGGATTTGGAGGCATTGAAGGCCTTTTCTTACCAGAAGAAGGACTCCACCTCCACGAATGTCGGAGGCGCGGTCAACCCTGAATTGGTGAAAGTTGGGAATGTAGAGTGAGTGGTGGGGTTTGAGCCTGGTTTCCTGGAGGGCGACGATATCGGGATGGTTCGCGTCGATGATTGCCAGCAGCTCCTCACGCTTGGTTTTAATGCCGTTACAATTCCATTGCAGAATCTTCAGCTGATTGACGTTGCAATTAAGGGCCATTGAAGTACGTTAGAAGAATTTGCCAGATTTCCTCCAGGATCACCTCTAGCTTCGTTTTCCCAGGGGGAGGAGGAGTAAGGAACTTGGAAAAAACTCTTTTCAGAGAATCCATGAAAAACTTTTGGATATCACCATCGAGAGAGCAGGAAGGGACGTAGGAATGGGATTGTGTGGGTTGTGAGGAGGAAGAGGTTTGTTCGGCTGCAGGATTAGGTTGGCGGGATAGTAAAGAAGGGAAAGCAGAATGAGAAGTAATACAAGGAGCAACTGGGGTAGAAGATAATAGCCGTCTTTCTCTCAATTTCTCGGCATAGGTTTTGTAAGCCGGACAGCCTCTGAAATTAGCAGGATGGGAGCCGTTGCAGTTGGCACAGATAGCAGGTTGTGACACATCCAACGGGCAGGTAGAAGCAGCGTGGAAGTCCCCACATCGAACACAGCGCTGTTTTAGCCCGCAGGTTTTGTAAGTGTGACCAAATCTTTGACATTTGGTGCATTGGGGTGGGCCTGGAGATGGTTTATATGGGGTTATGATTGCGCGGATGGACCCGATGTACGGGTTATTGAGCAGTCGTTGGGCTTCATCGTCGTTGTCAACAATCAGTTGAAAGGTGGCAACAGGACGAAGAGGAAAAGGTTGCGGCAGAGATCCTGGATTTAGAGCCTGTTCTTCCTCTCGTTTGCGGAGCATGTCAGGAGTTGGGCGGTTGGTTTGAACTTGACGGAGGCTATGAACTGTAATATTTTTAGATTCTACTGCATATTGAAGTTTGGGAAGGGGATAGTCGATTGGAAGTCCTCTTATTGCAATGACGGGCTTTTTGTCCTCCGCTAGCCGGTACGTGAAATATTCAATGCCATTAGATTTTAAGTGTTGTACAACCGAACGGAAATCATTGCTGCAGGAGCACTGAATTTTAATCTGTTTCCCTTGCAGAGAGGTAACAGGCTTCATCGTGCAGGCTTTTAGAATTCCATCTTCTTTAACATGAAAATTGATGGATTCAGGCAAAAATATTGGCGGAATATTGCCTGTATGTGGGTTTCGGAAAATCTCAGTAGCAGGGGTAGGTTTGGGACGCGATGACGGAGGTTGAACCGTAGTTGAATGTGAGGTAATTGGGTTGAGAGGGGATGAGGTATCCATAGATTCAGAGGCAGATGCAAGGGCGGCGAAGGAATTACGTAAGGGAATTGTTTCACGTACAACGACTTTTTTAGGCTGAAGGATAAGGGGGGAGGCAGCCTTTCGTTTGGGCTGTACAGTAATAAAATCATTACCCTGATTGCCAACGGATGCATTAGAACCTTGGGTCGGTTTTGAGCAAGTGACTAAGGCCAAGAATTGCGGGTTGTCAAGAAGGTGTTCCGGAATGTTAATATTAACCGTACCAGCAGCAGCAGGGGGGAGGGAATCAGGTATGGGAGGTGGAGGGGGAGGGAGTATGCCGTGACTTGCCAAATGATGACTTGGGCAAGACGATACGTCCCTCGGAGGCAGACCGGGAGAAGCTTCGGTTAAGCAAAGGGTAGTGGTTGGTCGTGGAAGCGTCCTTATCTCAGGTTCCGAGGCCGCGTTGCCATCCGGTAAAGTGGGAGAGGGGTCAGATGTAGCGGGCGGGCATTCACTTCCACTCCGAATCCAAGACTCGCAGTCAACAGGGCTTCGGCTTCGGTCCGATGCCAATTCCCGTAGTGGAGGGTGGGAGGATTCCCAATCGGGGTCCATCTCAGCCGAGTCTGTTGAAGAACGGTCCGGGGATCGTGGGCGGGACATGTCCGAGGACATGCCCTAAGAGAGGTCCAGCCAGGCGTAGGTCAAGATATACACAGAGATCCACAAAACACAATCCAAAGTCCCAGTCCGAAGCACTCTTAAAAGCGCAAGAAAAAGCAGAACAGGTTGCTCTGGAAGCACGTCCGCTCTCCACCGCGACTCACTCGCGACTCGTTCCTCTTATAATATTGCCTTGTACGATACATGTATTTTATTATTGTTAAATTATAATCACATTCGTATTGCTTTACTATTAATAATCCTTAAAGCGATCTTCTCGGAATAGATTACAATGAAAATTCATTTGAAAACTACTTTAGATAATTTTATTCTTTGGAACTGTTCACTCGCCTCTTTTTTTACTTTAGATGAAATCTTTTATAATTATAGACCTTTAAGATCAGTTGTTCCTACATTATTCTAAAAGCCCTCACATTAAATATCATATTCCTTTTTTTCACTATTTAAGATAGGTAATACTGTTTTAAAGGATTTTAATTTGAACATATTTAAATAAAATTTTTTAAAGTGTCGCGTTGTAGTTTAGCAATTCATCAGCTAACTATGCTTATACAGTGCTTTTATATGGACGGTTGATTTGATGTTAGGAAAAGAACAATTTATTATTTTTGTCATTTAAGTTAGGTCACTATAATTTGAAATATTCAACAGTTTCACTGCTACTAGTATTTAAAACTGAATTTCTCTGCACTAGCAGTCTATTTTCGTTGATTTTACGTAATAGGAATTTATAAGTCAGTATTGATATCTATGAAACAAAAGATACTATCGAACCTCTTACTACTTATTTACAAAACATTCTTACAGTTCTCTACTTCTGTCTGCTATTCTCACAACTGCAAAAAGATTAACGGTTAAATACGGATACCCCCACGTCTCTCAAGACCTGGTACACACTTTTGCAACTCATGAAAGCAGAAAGGTTATCATAATTATATTATAGGTTTTATTGAGATTAAAGTATAAAATATATAAAAACTGCTTGTAATAATTCATTTTTATATCTTGACTTGTTATTTTTACGTTTGACTACCCATTAGCAATGGACAGTTGGTCCAGATATATTAGCGTGTGAACAGTAACATTTAACTAATTAGCTTATTTTAAAAAATACATGCAAAAGGTAAAGATAGAAAGTGACATTCTTTTTTAGCATTTTTAACCTGATATTGCTCTTCGAGAAAATGAAACAACATTGTCACTTCCACAAATTTATTTGGCACGAAAGGTTTCACTACGATCATAGTATCATTAGGTGATAAAATATAAATACAGTTCCATATATATAGGGGAAAAAGGGTGAGAGGGGCAAAGTAGGGGTTACATAGAAAACGAATGGAAGGTAAATAAATAAACGGTTAGGAAAAGGAAGGGGTTGGAAAGGAAGATAAGAGGAAAATAAAGTTATAAAATGTTACTAAAACTTGGTAAAAGGGGCCAAAGACAACAATGTTGATACAAAGTATTTAAAAAATATTTGGTAAGAAAAATTGATAAGAATGATTGCGGAAAAGATATACATTTAAGAGAAACAGGTCTTCACAAATAATTATCTCTAGCTGTTCATGAGCATCCTATTTGCGACCTTAATTTTCAAAGCGGAGGAATTTAGGATTGAAGGAACTATGATGACTGAGGTTTAAAAGATGTTTCGCAAATTGAGAATTCAAATTATTTAAACGGAAGCACTTAATCCTCTTGTCAAAACTCCTCCGCCAGAATTAGTACGGTTAACTTTTAAATGTTGGCAAGGAGAGGGGAAAGTGGGGACCTCATCGCGAGATTATGCGTTTGTTTAAAAAAATTACACTAAAGAAAAAATATGTTTTTTCAGAATATGCTACAAGTAAGTTAGGAAACTCAGTTATCAAAAATTGATTGACATCTGCTTTGGAAACCATATCTACAACCAAATCTACGAGTTCTTTAACGGGAACAGAAGTAAAAAGGTAAAAAATATCAAAAGAGACAAATTTTCAATTGTTGTGGAAAATCTTTACTTGGAAGGTGGGCGTCAACTCTATGGATATTTTAATACCAAATTTTGGACTAAAATGAGAATAATGACGAAGAAGTGTATTGAGTTTGAAGGCGAGTTTATGGGCAGGCGCAGAGGTACTGGGACAGCAGCCCTAGTAGGGCAATCCTTTTTGTGAAGTTTTGTTAAACCATGAAGTCTAAAGGGAAAGGGGTGCACCACTTATAAGTTGTGTTTGATTTAAGGAGTGAAAAGAAAAGAAGTCGAAGAAATAGTTTTTTGGATCCCAAATTGATAATTCGAGAGAGGGTTTTTTTTCAAAAGCGAAATATATTTGTTTCGAATGAAATCATAACATTTCTCCAAATAAACGTCTCTGTCCATCACCACCATGCCATTAACTTTATCAGTCTTTTGGACAATCAAATTGTTTTAACACTTGGAAGTAAGGCGGGAGAGTGTGAGCGGGATAGTGGTTTGGGTCGAGGAACATTGAGAAAGGAAGAAATTTTACAAGCAAACACGTTCTTAAACGAATGAGATTCTTTTTGTAGGGCCAAATCACAATCGACGACTAAATTCTTACACACACGTGTAGATAAATGGAGGCTAGGGGCGAATTTCAGGCCTAAGTTAAACTCGTTCAAAATAGAAACAAAATTGGATAAATTGGTGGGTGGAACTTGTGGTCACTGAGTTTAGAAGGACTGGAATCACTACACTGCACTGATTTTGAGGAAAGAGCAGCCAGTTTTTTCCTAAGGGTAGAGAGCTTGGCAAAACCAATCTCACTTACACGTTGTCTGACACTGTCATCAAATGTTGACCATTCCAGCCAATGAAGAGCGTGGAACAATTCAGAATTCCACACGGTTGAGCCTGACCTCATTCTTGGTACTGATAATGCTCTATTGATTTGTTTTACAATTTTCATCTATCATAGATAAACTATGAGCTACAAGTCGTATTTATGGTATGAGAATTTCTTGGAATGACTAACACATACTGAAACATTTCCTGAGAATATACGAGTAATCAATTCGGTACGTGAACTTTGGGAAACTTGCCTGCATTAGTCCTGGTTTGGATTTCTTGTTCTTATCTTAATGGTTGGATATTCGTGGCTAAAATCAAGTGTCAGAAGGCTACCATTTGAGTTTATTTCGGTTCTTTGTTAAGTCTTGGAATTTTTCTTGCAGTTCCTTAAATATTTATTATCATTTAACCTATTTGGAAGTTTTAGAAATATTACAAGTATGGAGAAAGTCATGTGATGGCCATATCAGAATTTTGTCGTATATAGTACTAAATCGATGAACAGGAAGTTAAACAAAATATATGGATTTCTTGGAAATAAATGAATTACGCTCCTTCTGTTGGTGACACGTTTGTCGTTTGCCATATTTTGACTCATAATACAAATATAAGCGTTCCAATAACAATCTATCAGTTTTGAATTCTCACTGTGAGATTGAAAACTTATTTGAAGGAAAACTGTGAAATTATAGCTAAATTTAGGTATTATTTTATTTTAATTGCTTTGTAATTTATAATTCCTAATTACACGTGGAAATATTTTTATTGTTTTCCTAAAAACTTTCATCTTTTAGACCCTAACAATTGATCTATTTTGTGATTCTGATAATGAATATTTTCATGATGAGGATTTATGTAAAATGTCCCAGAATTAGAAGATAACGCGGAATATGAAGGATATTCGACGGAATATTCTGAAAGTAAGGATGGCCTTATTTTAGACGATTCGTCTCGATGATCTGAAAAGATAAAAAGGATTGCATAGATTTGTAAATCAAGTCGTATCATAACGTAATAGAATTTTCTCTAGGACTAACAAGATATCCCACAAGTCGCATAACCACCCAAAAATCATCTTTTGGCATGATAATTATCACTAACAAAATTAAAACAATGGCCAATATAGAAGATAGGCGTTTCAATGGAAAAGCTTGGAAAGATGTGGACTATGCTCACATAGAGCCTTATATTGGACTTTTGGTATTGACAGGCGTTTACAGATCTCATAACGAATCACTGAAAAGTTTGCTGGACTAAGTACATGGTAGGCCGATTTTTAGTGCCGTCATGTCTCTTGAAAGATTTTATAAAATCACAGGAGTTTTAACATTTGACAATAGTGATGACAGAAAAAAGCACAGGAAAGGTGACAGATTGGCACCCATACGCGTTGTTTGGGATTTTTGGGTGGAAAATTTGCAGAAGTAATACACCCAAGATGAAAATGTATCTATAGATGAACAGTTAGAAGCGTCTAGGAAGATGCCCCTTCAATCAGTATAATACGGGGATCAAAATTTGGATTTTATGTGATGGTGTATCTGCGTATGCATACAATTTACAAGTAAAGTAAAACCTACATAATTAGAAACTCTCTAGTTCAAAACTTCTGTATAATTCGAAATTTCTTTTAATTTGAAGAACCAATAGGCAAATTTCATACCTGGATAATTCGAAAACCTTGATAATTCGTAATTCGAATAAGAGCAATATGCAAATAATATTTGTGCATAAATAATTCGAAAAAGTATAAAAAAATTATGTTCGTAAAGATTATGCGTTTGCGAACACAACCATTTCCTCTCATCCCCTCGATCCTTCTCTACGATGTTGTTACTACCCTCGCCAACGTTCTCTTCTTTTTGGCATAGGTCAAGAGTTGAATGATTTCACGCTCCTATCTACGCATGCACGCTGGCACGCAAGATGGCACGCAAGCTGGCACGCAAGTTGGCACGCAGGCAGGCTCGCACGCTGGCACGCACGCTGCCACGCTCGCTGGCACGCACGCTGTGACGCACGCTGCCAGGCACTCTGCCACGCACGCTGCAACGCACGCTGCCACGCACGCTGCCACGCACGCTGCCACGCACGCTGCCACGCACGCTGCCACGCACGCTGCCACGCACGCTGCCACGCACGCTGCCACGCACGCTGCCACGCACGCTGCCACGCACGCTGCCACGCACGCTGCCACGCACGCTGCCACGCACGCTGCCTCGCACGCTGCCACGCACGCTGCCTCGCACGCTGCCTCGCACGCTACCTCGCACGCTGCCACGCACGCTGGCACGCACGCTGCCACGCACGCTGCCACGCACGTTGCCACGCACGCTGCCACGCACGCTGCCACGCACGCTGCCACGCACGCTGCCACGCACGATGCCACGCACGCTGCCACGCACGCTGCCACGCACGATGCCACGCACGCTGCCACGCACGATGCCACGGACGCAGGCACGCCCATCACCACCGGAGGATCCGCCAAAAGACCGAGACGGACGATAAACAATACGGATTGGTCAAAAGCGAACTAAGGAATGTTCGAAGAAATCATCGCCGAAGGATTTCTCCCTGCAGAGAGACCTAAGACAACCACTGAGGTAGACAATGCAATAGATACAATAAACAATATTATTTAACAGGCTGCGGACGAATGCACCCCAAGGAAGAAATTAGACGTAAAAAAACGCCTCTACTTAAGAACGTCGTCGCCCTCATCAAGGAAAACTGGAGGATTTACCGATAATTCGAAAAGAGGAAGGACCCAGCATTAAAAACCGTTTGAAACAGGAACCAGGCCAACATCTAAAGAAAGGTAAATGATTATAAAAACGGTTTATGGCAGAAAACTTGCGCGTGTCTAGAATTCAGGTACAGCAAAAGGTTCTAGGACCGATTCTAAGGCTTCTCGGGAGCCTATACGACAAGAAGAATCCCACCTAGATCACGACGGGAAAAGCCTCTGCACGGAGGAAAAAAAGCGGAGGAATTCTTACGCGTGCCTTATGAAATACACACGCCGACCGACGATACAAGGTTCGACGAGAAATTTCACAGAGAATACATAGAGGTAATGCAAAACATTATACCTAAATTAATCCCCACAGATATCAGCGAGGAAACCGAGGATGGAATCATCGACGACGACCTGAAAGAAGCCATAGCCAGCACGATGAATTCTGCTCCTCGACCTCCTGGACGATAACGTGCAACAAACGCACGTCAGGTATTTCCCCACGCTTAAAAAATTCCTCCTAATGATTTATAATTCCTGCTTCTCCATGGGTTGCTACCCAAAACAATGTAGAAACGCGCACACCATCATGCTCCTGAAACGGGGGAAAAACGCGAAAATTTATCGCCCTATCAACCTTACGAGCGTCCTGGGAAAGATGCTGGAAAAAGTGGTCGTGAAATAACTCAAGGCCATCCTAGACGCAGGCGGCATCCTCCCAGACCATCAATACGGATTCCTAGCGAACAGGACAACCACGGATCCACTGAGGCTGCTCACCAACACGGCGGCAGAAGAAATCAACAAAAGAGGGTGCACGGCCGCGATCTTCATGGAGATCGAAAGGCCATTCGACAAACCCGGTAATGACGGGCTATCCATAAAAACTCCCTAATTCCCGACATCCCACCCAACTTATCCCGCTACCAATACTCATTTATCTCCGAACGACATGCAAGACTCAAAGTAGGTGGCACATGTCCAATCCCTTCCGCATTCAATCCGGCGAGCCCCAAGGAACGGTATTATCGACGTTTCTTTTTATTCTGTATTGCGCTGACATGCCTTCTCCCGCTCTTCCACAGGTGACCCTCGCGCAGTACGCAGACGGCACGGCGCTGTGGGCCACGGCACGCAAGTCTGACACCGCAACACGTTACCTACGATAGGACTTCCGGCGGCTCGAGGAGTGAATGAGAAAGTGCCGCCTGCGGCCAAACCCAGAAAAATCGATCCTGATGACCTTTACTAACGAAGGGGGGGGAACAAGGAGGTCCGCAGAAACCGATTTCCGTCACCCTTTGGGGGAAAAGTGTCGGCCTGCAGAAAGAGGGGAAATGCCTCGGTGTTACCCTCGATGTCCACCTGACGTTCGCCACCCATCTGAGAAACTTAATATCCACCATAACCAGGCGCAGCAACCTTTTCTGGATTGCCCCTGCTGCCGCCAAAGAAGAAAAAGAAATAGACGGCGCTAGTCCAACGAAAGCATATATATTTTTTTCTATTATTTATATATATTCAAACCTATTTGAACCTTGTTATATTTTGCTATATTCAATTTAACTCTTACGCATTACAAAATGTTATTTGAAGAGGCCTTTTGCATAAACAGGGTATTTTCCGATCTGGCCATGTGTAAAACAATTGAAATGTAAAGGGTATGAAAATGAAATATGTATGGCTTATCAGAAAATAAAAACAAAATTGACTTTGACACGAGTATGTGACAGTTATTTTGTGGGTGCTCTAACTCAAAAACCAATAATCAGGTTAACGCGAAATTTTATATTTAAGATGTTTTTGAAAGTCGCAAGATCTGATTAGTTCTTAGTAAAAATCGGTCACTCGAAAGTTGGTGTTTACTCTCGTCACTCATCCGTTATTTTGAAATATTTGCTTTAATATTTGATAAATGGAAAAATATACTAGAATAAAAGCTGTAGGAAATATAATTTACTTCTACTTTGTTTGAATCATTTGTCCATCATTATATATCGACGTTTCCTACAGAGGAGGATGTAACATGCATATCACATATATATATAAATATATATATACATCATAGGAGACAATTATTTAAACAAATTTTCAAGGTTTATGTACTTCCGAATGTGCTACGGAGCTGAAATTTTTTTAGAGGTATGCTTTATAAAAAAACGAAAAAGCAATTATAAAAATTTTGATCTTTTAATTTCTTTGGCAGTTAAAAATTCTTAAAATTCATAAAAATAGGTAAATGCTTAGACACTACGGGGCAAGTTAGAGGGCTGAAATTTTGAAACTACTTATATTTTAGTCTATGTAACCGATTAAATATTTCAGTGTATTCATGAAGTTCTTTCTGCGGCCGTTAACAATTATTATTTAAATTTAAACAATTAGAAAAATATTATTTCACTTCTAAAAGTGATCAAACTTCAAAAATTGGCAGAAATGTGAACCATTAGTACACCATAATGGAAAAAGTATACAATTCTTAAAATTTCAAAGTATGGGGATTGTTTTAACCTATTATTTTGACATTAGGGAAAAACAAAAATCGCTGTGGAGGTGGAATTTTTTTAATTTAGAAAATAATTGCAATGATGAAATATCTGTCTGAAAAATGAATGTTTTTTCAAGGCGCGAAGATATGCTTCTACTAGTATACTTGTACTAGTTTCCGCGAACTTGACGTCCGATAGAATCAGATGTAATGCTCATTAGCAGAGCACTCTTTCGCTAGTTGGTTCTGATTATGTTCAAGAATTTTCGACGCTGTTTGAACGACGGTAACAAAACTAAACAAATATTCAATTACTATTGATATTCATTTCATGATGTCATATGTGGAAGTTAAAATTGCTGAATTTTTTAAGGTCTTTGAGGACATATCCTGGGAAATATAAATTTTTCCCCGTCATATTGACGGGCTTTTATAGTTTTTATATTAGGGGTAGTAGTGTTTGCTAGTAATATAATAGTTTTGGTCACGAAATTCGTAGTGAAAGGTGCGTGAATCATGCGAGTAAGTACAGTAATACTGTCACTGCCATTAAAGTAATTTCGAGTGCCATGGGATAGATCGAGATAGTCACATGACATGAGTAGATTGGAGTACAAATTCGGCCGTAAAGTATCTCTGTTCATTAAATAGGGAAATTTCCGCGGTCGTAGCTGTAGGATAATAAAACGCAGTAATATTCTTCCCTTGCTCATAACGTAAAATATATCGTGGCACATCATGGACTTTATCGCGGCACACCGGTTGCGAAGCCTTTCCGTTTCAGCTCAATTTTAGAAGCGCACATACGAATCTCTTGACGCAACAGTTTTACAAGGTGAAATAATTACATGAATCAATTTGCGGGTATTTTTTATTTAAAATATTTTAATTTGAAGTTCTTATCATTTATATTTTACGAGAAATTTGACTTGACAAACCGCGTCTTAGTGAGGCGTCTTCTGAGGTCTTAATTAAAGTATTTCAGCTCCCTAGCTTGCACCCTAGTACTGAAACATTTATCTATTTGTTAACATTTTAGGAATTTTTTTACATCCAAATTAATTAATATATCAGAATTTCATAACCCCTATTCGGTTATTTTTAGATTTCTACTATTACCAACGTCATATTTGTTGCACATTCAGAAGTACATAAACATTAAATGTTTGTTTAAACATTTGCGATATTTCTAAGCCGATAGATTTAGTCACCTCGGCCACCAGATCCTTGCGTTGGCGCTGCGATAAATGTTTATTTGAATTCTCGTTGGAAGATAAACGCGTCCATCTTAGCAACGAGATTAAACAAACTATTGTAATTGTTGATGGTGTAATAAAAGTTTATTTTAATGTGGATTGTATTGATGCTAGCATTCCTACGTTTTTTGAAGGGATATTTCTGTTAATTATTATAAGTTTTTATTTATCGTTATTATTATTGTTGGTATGTTTATATTTATATCTTAAAAACTTTTTATATTTATTTTTTTAAGGTTATTGTAAAAACCTTTTCCCTATGAGTTTCATTTAAAATTACATCCGGAAAATCGAGGTACATGTAAACTTTTGATTAATTTTATTATTATTATTAAATTCTTATTGTTCCTCTTATAATATTGCCTTGTACGATACATGTATTTTATTATTGTTAAATTATAATCACATTCGTATTGCTTTACTATTAATAATCCTTAAAGCGATCTTCTCGGAATAGATTACAATGAAAATTCATTTGAAAACTACTTTAGATAATTTTATTCTTTGGAACTGTTCACTCGCCTCTTTTTTTACTTTAGATGAAATCTTTTATAATTATAGACCTTTAAGATCAGTTGTTCCTACATTATTCTAAAAGCCCTCACATTAAATATCATATTCCTTTTTTTCACTATTTAAGATAGGTAATACTGTTTTAAAGGATTTTAATTTGAACATATTTAAATAAAATTTTTTAAAGTGTCGCGTTGTAGTTTAGCAATTCATCAGCTAACTATGCTTATACAGTGCTTTTATATGGACGGTTGATTTGATGTTAGGAAAAGAACAATTTATTATTTTTGTCATTTAAGTTAGGTCACTATAATTTGAAATATTCAACAGTTTCACTGCTACTAGTATTTAAAACTGAATTTCTCTGCACTAGCAGTCTATTTTCGTTGATTTTACGTAATAGGAATTTATAAGTCAGTATTGATATCTATGAAACAAAAGATACTATCGAACCTCTGACTACTTATTTACAAAACATTCTTACAGTTCTCTACTTCTGTCTGCTATTCTCACAACTGCAAAAAGATTAACGGTTAAATACGGATACCCCCACGTCTCTCAAGACCTGGTACACACTTTTGCAACTCATGAAAGCAGAAAGGTTATCATAATTATATTATAGGTTTTATTGAGATTAAAGTATAAAATATATAAAAACTGCTTGTAATAATTCATTTTTATATCTTGACTTGTTATTTTTACGTTTGACTACCCATTAGCAATGGACAGTTGGTCCAGATATATTAGCGTGTGAACAGTAACATTTAACTAATAAGCTTATTTAAAAAAATACATGCAAAAGGTAAAGATAGAAATTGACATTCTTTTTTAGCATTTTTAACCTGATATTGCTCTTCGAGAAAAAGAAACAACATTGTCACTTCCACAAATTTATTTGGCACGAAAGGTTTCACTACGATCATAGTATCATTAGGTGATAAAATATAAATACAGTTCCATATATATAGGGAAAAAAGGGTGAGAGGGGCAAAGTAGGGGTTACATAGAAAACGAATGGAAGGTAAATAAATAAACGGTTAGGAAAACGAAGGGGTTGGAAAGGAAGATGAAAGGAAAATAAAGTAATAAAATGTTACTAAAACTTGGTAAAAGGGGCCAAAGACGACAATGTTGATACAAAGTATTTAAATAATATTTGGTAAGCAAAATTGATAAGAATGATTGCGGAAAAGATATACATTTAAGAGAAACAGGTCTTCACAAATAATTATCTCTAGCTGTTCATGAGCATCCTATTTGCGACCTTAATTTTCAAAGCGGAGGAATTTAGGATTGAAGGAACTATGATGACTGAGGTTTAAAAGATGTTTCGCAAATTGAGAATTCAAATTATTTAAACGGAAGCACTTAATCCTCTTGTCAAAACTCCTCCGCCAGAATTAAGAAGGTTAACTTATAAATTGTTGATATAAATGTTGGCAAGGAGAGGGGAAAGTGGGGACCTCATCGCGAGATTATGCGTTTGTTTAAAAAAATTACACTAAAGAAAAAATATGTTTTTTCAGAATATGCTACAAGTAAGTTAGGAAACTCAGTTATCAAAAATTGATTGACATCTGCTTTGGAAACCATATCTACAACCAAATCTACGAGTTCTTTAACGGGAACAGAAGTAAAAAGGTAAAAAATATCAAAAGAGACAAATTTTCAATTGTTGTGGAAAATCTTTACTTGGAAGGTGGGCGTCAACTCTATGGAAATTTTAATACCAAATTTTGGACTAAAATGAGAATAATGACGAAGAAGTGTATTGAGTTTGAAGGCGAGTTTATGGGCAGGCGCAAAGGTACTGGGACAGCAGCCCTAGTAGGGCAATCCTTTTTGTGAAGTTTTGTTAAACCATGAAGTCTAAAGGGAAAGGGGTGCACCACTTATAAGTTGTGTTTGATTTTAGGAGTGAAAAGAAAAGAAGTCGAAGAAATAGTTTTTTGGATCCCAAATTGATAATTCGAGAGAGGGTTTTTTTCAAAAGCGAAATATTTTTGTTTCGAATGAAATCATAACATTTCTCCAAATAAACGTCTCTGTCCATCACCACCATGCCATTAACTTTATCAGTCTTTTGGACAATCAAATTGTTTTAACACTTGGAAGTAAGGCGGGAGAGTGTGAGCGGGATAGTGGTTTGGGTCGAGGAACATTGAGAAAGGAAGAAATTTTACAAGCAAAAACGTGCTTAAACGAATGAGATTCTTTTTGTAGGGCCAAATCACAATCGACGACTAGATTCTTACACACACGTGTAGATAAATGGAGGCTAGGGGCGAATTTCAGGCCTAAGTTAAACTCGTTCAAAATAGAAACACAATTGGATAAATTGGTGGGTGGAACTTGTGGTCACTGAGTTTAGAAGGACTGGAATCACTACACTGCACTGATTTTGAGGAAAGAGCAGCCAGTTTTTTCCTAAGGGTAGAGAGCTTGGCAAAACCAATCTCACTTACACGTTGTCTGACACTGTCATCAAATGTTGACCATTCCAGCCAATGAAGAGCGTGGAACAATTCAGAATTCCACACGGTTGAGCCTGACCTCATTCTTGGTACTGATAATGCTCTATTGATTTGTTTTACAATTTTCATCTATCATAGATAAACTATGAGCTACAAGTCGTATTTATGGTATGAGAATTTCTTGGAATGACTAACACATACTGAAACATTTCCTGAGAATATACGAGTAATCAATTCGGTACGTGAACTTTGGGAAACTTGCCTGCATTAGTCCTGGTTTGGATTTCTTGTTCTTATCTTAATGGTTGGATATTCGTGGCTAAAATCAAGTATCAGAAGGCTACCATTTGAGTTTATTTCGGTTCTTTGTTAAGTCTTGGAATTTTTCTTGCAGTTCCTTAAATATTTATTATCATTTAACCTATTTGGAAGTTTTAGAAATATTACAAGTATGGAGAAAGTCATGTGATGGCCATATCAGAATTTTGTCGTATATAGTACTAAATCGATGAACAGGAAGTTAAACAAAATATATGGATTTCTTGGAAATAAATGAATTACGCTCCTTCTGTTGGTGACACGTTTGTCGTTTGCCATATTTTGACTCATAATACAAATATAAGCGTTCCAATAACAATCTATCAGTTTTGAATTCTCACTGTGAGATTGAAAACTTATTTGAAGGAAAACTGTGAAATTATAGCTAAATTTAGGTATTATTTTATTTTAATTGCTTTGTAATTTATAATTCCTAATTACACGTGGAAATATTTTTATTGTTTTCCTAAAAACTTTCATCTTTTAGACCCTAACAATTGATCTATTTTGTGATTCTGATAATGAATATTTTCATGATGAGGATTTATGTAAAAATGTCCCAGAATTAGAAGATAACGCGGAATATGAAGGATATTCGACGGAATATTCTGAAAGTAAGGATGGCCTTATTTTAGACGATTCGTCTCGATGATCTGAAAAGATAAAAAGGATTGCATAGATTTGTAAATCAAGTCGTATCATAACGTAATAGAATTTTCTCTAGGACTAACAAGATATCCCACAAGTCGCATAACCACCCAAAAATCATCTTTTGGCATGATAATTATCACTAACAAAATTATAACAATGGCCAATATAGAAGATAGGCGTTTCAATGGAAAAGCTTGGAAAGATGTGGACTATGCTCACATAGAGCCTTATATTGGACTTTTGGTATTGACAGGCGTTTACAGATCTCATAACGAATCACTGAAAAGTTTGCTGGACTAAGTACATGGTAGGCCGATTTTTAGTGCCGTCATGTCTCTTGAAAGATTTTATAAAATCACAGGAGTTTTAATATTTGACAATAGTGATGACAGAAAAAAGCACAGGAAAGGTGACAGATTGGCACCCATACGCGTTGTTTGGGATTTTTGGGTGGAAAATTTGCAGAAGTAATACACCCAAGATGAAAATGTATCTATAGATGAACAGTTAGAAGCGTCGAGGAAGATGCCCCTTCAATCAGTATAATACGGGGATCAAAATTTGGATTTTATGTGATGGTGCATCTGCGTATGCATACAATTTACAAGTAAAGTAAAACCTACATAATTAGAAACTCTCTAGTTCAAAACTTCTGTATAATTCGAAATTTCTTTTAATTTGAAGAACCAATAGGCAAATTTCATACCTGGATAATTCGAAAACCTTGATAATTCGTAATTCGAAAAAGAGCAATATGCTAATAATATTTGTGCTTAAATAATTCGAAAAAGTATAAAAAAATTATGTTCGTAAAGATTATGCGTTTGCGAACACAACCATTTCCTCTCATCCCCTCGATCCTTCTCTACGATGTTGTTACTACCCTCGCCAACGTTCTCTTCTTTTTGGCATTGGTCAAGAGTTGAATGATTTCACGCTCCTATCTACGCATGCACGCTGGCACGCAAGATGGCACGCAAGCTGGCACGCAAGTTGGCACGCAGGCAGGCACGCACGCTGGCACGCACGCTGCCACGCTCGCTGGCACGCACGCTGTGACGCACGCTGCCACGCACGCTGCCACGCACGCTGCAACGCACGCTGCCACGCACGCTGCCACGCACGCTGCCTCGCACGCTGCCACGCACGCTGCCTCGCACGCTGCCTCGCACGCTGCCTCGCACGCTGCCTCGCACGCTGCCACGCACGCTGGCACGCACGCTGGCACGCACGCTGCCACGCACGCTGCCACGCACGCTGCCACGCACGCTGCCACGCACGATGCCACGCACGCTGGCACGCACGCTGCCACGCACGCTGGCACGCACGCTGCCACGCACGATGCCACGCACGATGCCACGCACTCTGCCACGCACGCTGCCACGCACGCTGCCACGCACGCTGCCACGCACGATGCCACGCACGCTGCCACGCACGATGCCACGGACGCAGGCACGCCCATCACCACCGGAGGATCCGCCAAAAGACCGAGACGGACGATAAACAATACGGATTGGTCAAAAGCGAACTAAGGAATGTTCGAAGAAATCATCGCCGAAGGATTACTCCCGGCAGAGAGACCTAAGAGGTAGACAATGCAATAGATACAATAAACAATATAATTTAACAGGCTGCGGACGAATGCACCCCAAGGAAGAAATTAGACGTAAAAAAACGCCTCTGCTTAAGAACGTCGTCGCCCTCATCAAGGAAAACTGGAGGATTTACCGATAATTCGAAAAGAGGAAGGACCCAGCATTAAAAACCGTTTGAAACAGGAACCAGGCCAACATCTAAAGAAAGGTAAATGATTATAAAAACGGTTTATGGCAGAAAACTTGCGCGTGTCTAGATTTCAGGTACAGCAAAAGGTTCTAGGACCGATTCTAAGGCTTCTCGGGAGCCTATACGACAAGAAGAATCCCACCTAGATCACGACGGGAAAAGCCTCTGCACGGAGGAAAAAAAGCGGAGGAATTCTTACGCGTGCCTTATGAAATACACACGCCGACCGACGATACAAGGTTCGACGAGAAATTTCACAGATAATACATAGAGGTAATGCAAAACATTATACCTAACTTAATCCCCACAGATATCAGCGAGGAAACCGAGGATGGAATCATCGACGACGACCTGAAAGAAGCCATAGCCAGCACGATGAATTCTGCTCCTCGACCTCCTGGACGATAACGTGCAACTAACGCACGTCAGGTATTTCCCCACGCTTAAAAAATTCCTCCTAATGATTTATAATTCCTGCTTCTCCATGGGTTGCTACCCAAAACAATGTAGAAACGCGCACACCATCATGCTCCTGAAACGGGGGAAAAACGCGAAAATTTATCGCCCTATAAACCTTACGAGCGTCCTGGGAAAGATGCTGGAAAAAGTGGTCGTGAAATAACTCACGGCCATCCTAGACGCAGGCGGCATCCTCCCAGACCATCAATACGGATTCCTAGCGAACAGGACAACCACGGATCCACTGAGGCTGCTCACCAACACGGCGGCAGAAGAAATCAACAAAAGAGGGTGCACGGCCGCGATCTTCATGGAGATCGAAAGGGCATTCGACAAACCCGGTAATGACGGGCTATCCATAAAAATCTCCTCTTACGCATTACAAAATGTTAT
Source organism: Tanypteryx hageni (assembly GCA_028673005.1). NCBI lineage: Eukaryota > Metazoa > Arthropoda > Insecta > Odonata > Petaluridae > Tanypteryx > Tanypteryx hageni. The sequence goes on along the minus strand of CM054112.1, from coordinate 235,779,795 downwards.
TTGAAGAGGCCTTTTGCATAAACAGGGTATTTTCCGATCTGGCCATGTGTAAAACAATTGAAATGTAAAGGGTATGAAAATGAAATATGTATGGCTTATCAGAAAATAAAAACAAAATTGACTTTGACACGAGTATGTGACAGTTATTTTGTGGGTGCTCTAACTCAAAAACCAATAATCAGGTTAACGCGAAATTTTATATTTAAGATGTTTTTGAAAGTCGCAAGATCTGATTAGTTCTTAGTAAAAATCGGTCACTCGAAAGTTGGTGTTTACTCTCGTCACTCATCCGTTATTTTGAAATATTTGCTTTAATATTTGATAAATGGAAAAATATACTAGAATAAAAGCTGTAGGAAATACAATTTACTTCTACTTTGTTTGAATCATTTGTCCATCATTATATATCGACGTTTCCTACAGAGGAGGATGTAACATGCATATCACATATATATATATATATATATATATATATATATATATATATATATATATATATATATATATATATATATCATAGGAGACAATTATTTAAACAAATTTTCAAGGTTTATGTACTTCCGAATGTGCTACGGAGCTGAAATTTTTTTAGAGGTATGCTTTATAAAAAAAACGAAAAAGCAATTATAAAAATTTTGATCTTTTAATTTCTTTGGCAGTTAAAAATTCTTAAAATTCATAAAAATAGGTAAATGCTTAGACACTACGGGGCAAGTTAGAGGGCTGAAATTTTGAAACTACTTATATTTTAGTCTATGTAACCGATTAAATATTTCAGTGTATTCATGAAGTTCTTTCTGCGGCCGTTAACAATTATTATTTAAATTTAAACAATTAGAAAAATATTATTTCACTTCTAAAAGTGATCAAACTTCAAAAATTGGCAGAAATGTGAACCATTAGTACACCATAATGGAAAAAGTATACAATTCTTAAAATTTCAAAGTATGGGGATTGTTTTAACCTATTATTTTGACATTAGGGAAAAACAAAAATCGCTGTGGAGGTGGAATTTTTTTAATTTAGAAAATAATTGCAATGATGAAATATCTGTCTGAAAAATGAATGTTTTTTCAAGGCGCGAAGATATGCTTCAACTAGTATACTTGTACTAGTTTCCGCGAACTTGACGTCCGATAGAATCAGATGTAATGCTCATTAGCAGAGCACTCTTCCGCTAGTTGGTTCTGATTATGTTCAAGAATTTTCGACGCTGTTTGAACGACGGTAACAAAACTAAACAAATATTCAATTACTATTGATATTCATTTCATGATGTCATATGTGGAAGTTAAAATTGCTGAATTTTTTAAGGTCTTTGAGGACATATCCTGGGAAATATAAATTTTTCCCCGTCATATTGACGGGCTTTTATAGTTTTTATATTAGGGGTAGTAGTGTTTGCTAGTAATATAATAGTTTTGGTCACGAAATTCGTAGTGAAAGGTGCGTGAATCATGCGAGTAAGTACAGTAATACTGTCACTGCCATTAAAGTAATTTCGAGTGCCATGGGATAGATCGAGATAGTCACATGACATGAGTAGATTGGAGTACAAATTCGGCCGTAAAGTATCTCTGTTCATTAAATAGGGAAATTTCCGCGGTCGTAGCTGTAGGATAATAAAACGCAGTAATATTCTTCCCTTGCTCATAACGTAAAATATATCGTGGCACATCATGGACTTTATCGCGGCACACCGGTTGCGAAGCCTTTCCGTTTCAGCTCAATTTTAGAAGCGCACATACGAATCTCTTGACGCAACAGTTTTACAAGGTGAAATAATTACATGAATCAATTTGCGGGTATTTTTTATTTAAAATATTTTAATTTGAAGTTCTTATCATTTATATTTTACGAGAAATTTGACTTGACAAACCGCGTCTTAGTGAGGCGTCTTCTGAGGTCTTAATTAAAGTATTTCAGCTCCCTAGCTTGCACCCTAGTACTGAAACATTTATCTATTTGTTAACATTTTAGGAATTTTTTTACATCCAAATTAATTAATATATCAGAATTTCATAACCCCTATTCGGTTATTTTTAGATTTCTACTATTACCAACGTCAGATTTGTTGCACATTCAGAAGTACATAAACATTAAATGTTTGTTTAAACATTTGCGATATTTCTAAGCCTATAGATTTAGTCACCTCGGCCACCAGATCCTTGCGTTGGCGCTGCGATAAATGTTTATTTGAATTCTCGTTGGAAGATAAACGCGTCCATCTTAGCAACGAGATTAAACAAACTATTGTAATTGTTGATGGTGTAATAAAAGTTTATTTTAATGTGGATTGTATTGATGCTAGCATTCCTACGTTTTTTGAAGGGATATTTCTGTTAATTATTATAAGTTTTTATTTATCGTTATTATTATTGTTGGTATGTTTATATTTATATCTTAAAAACTTTTTATATTTATTTTTTTAAGGTTATTGTAAAAACCTTTTCCCTATGAGTTTCATTTAAAATTACATCCGGAAAATCGAGGTACATGTAAACTTTTGATTAATTTTATTATTATTATTAAATTCTTATTGTTCCTCTTATAATATTGCCTTGTACGATACATGTATTTTATTATTGTTAAATTATAATCACATTCGTATTGCTTTACTATTAATAATCCTTAAAGCGATCTTCTCGGAATAGATTACAATGAAAATTCATTTGAAAACTACTTTAGATAATTTTATTCTTTGGAACTGTTCACTCGCCTCTTTTTTTACTTTAGATGAAATCTTTTATAATTATAGACCTTTAAGATCAGTTGTTCCTACATTATTCTAAAAGCCCTCACATTAAATATCATATTCCTTTTTTTCACTATTTAAGATAGGTAATACTGTTTTAAAGGATTTTAATTTGAACATATTTAAATAAAATTTTTTAAAGTGTCGCGTTGTAGTTTAGCAATTCATCAGCTAACTATGCTTATACAGTGCTTTTATATGGACGGTTGATTTGATGTTAGGAAAAGAACAATTTATTATTTTTGTCATTTAAGTTAGGTCACTATAATTTGAAATATTCAACAGTTTCACTGCTACTTGTATTTAAAACGTAATTTCTCTGCACTAGCAGTCTATTTTCGTTGATTTTACGTAATAGGAATTTATAAGTCAGTATTGATATCTATAAAACAAAAGATACTATCGAACCTCTTACTACTTATTTACAAAACATTCTTACAGTTCTCTACTTCTGTCTGCTATTCTCACAACTGCAAAAAGATTAACGGTTAAATACGGATACCCCCACGTCTCTCAAGACCTGGTAGACACTTTTGCAACTCATGAAAGCAGAAAGGTTATCATAATTATATTATAGGTTTTATTGAGATTAAAGTATAAAATACATAAAAACTGCTTGTAATAATTCATTTTTATATCTTGACTTGTTATTTTTACGTTTGACTACCCATTAGCAATGGACAGTTGGTCCAGATATATTAGCGTGTGAACAGTAACATTTAACTAATTAGCTTATTTAAAAAAATACATGCAAAAGGTAAAGATAGAAATTGACATTCTTTTTTAGCATTTTTAACCTGATATTGCTCTTCGAGAAAAAGAAACAACATTGTCACTTCCACAAATTTATTTGGCACGAAAGGTTTCACTACGATCATAGTATCATTAGGTGATAAAATATAAATACAGTTCCATATATATAGGGAAAAAAGGGTGAGAGGGGCAAAGTAGGGGTTACATAGAAAACGAATGGAAGGTAAATAAATAAACGGTTAGGAAAAGGAAGGGGTTGGAAAGGAAGATAAGAGGAAAATAAAGTTATAAAATGTTACTAAAACTTGGTAAAAGGGGCCAAAGACAACAATGTTGATACAAAGTATTTAAATAATATTTGGTAAGCAAAATTGAGAAGAATGATTGCGGAAAAGATATACATTTAAGAGAAACAGGTCTTCACAAATAATTATCTCTAGCTGTTCATGAGCATCCTATTTGCGACCTTAATTTTCAAAGCGGAGGAATTTAGGATTGAAGGAACTATGATGACTGAGGTTTAAAAGATGTTTCGCAAATTGAGAATTCAAATTATTTAAACGGAAGCACTTAATCCTCTTGTCAAAACTCCTCCGCCAGAATTAAGAAGGTTAACTTATAAATTGTTGATATAAATGTTGGCAAGGAGAGGGGAAAGTGGGGACCTCATCGCGAGATTATGCGTTTGTTTAAAAAAATTACACTAAAGAAAAAATATGTTTTTTCAGAATATGCTACAAGTAAGTTAGGAAACTCAGTTATCAAAAATTGATTGGCATCTGCTTTGGAAACCATATCTACAACCAAATCTACGAGTTCTTTAACGGGAACAGAAGTAAAAAGGTAAAAAATATCAAAAGAGACAAATTTTCAATTGTTGTGGAAAATCTTTACTTGGAAGGTGGGCGTCAACTCTATGGAAATTTTAATACCAAATTTTGGACTAAAATGAGAATAATGACGAAGAAGTGTATTGAGTTTGAAGGCGAGTTTATGGGCAGGCGCAGAGGTACTGGGACAGCAGCCCTAGTAGGGCAATCCTTTTTGTGAAGTTTTGTTAAACCATGAAGTCTAAAGGGAAAGGGGTGCACCACTTATAAGTTGTGTTTGATTTTAGGAGTGAAAAGAAAAGAAGTCGAAGAAATAGTTTTTTGGATCCCAAATTGATAATTCGAGAGAGGGTTTTTTTTCAAAAGCGAAATATTTTTGTTTCGAATGAAATCATAACATTTCTCCAAATAAACGTCTCTGTCCATCACCACCATGCCATTAACTTTATCAGTCTTTTGGACAATCAAATTGTTTTAACACTTGGAAGTAAGGCGGGAGAGTGTGAGCGGGATAGTGGTTTGGGTCGAGGAACATTGAGAAATGAAGAAATTTTACAAGCAAAAACGTGCTTAAACGAATGAGATTCTTTTTGTAGGGCCAAATCACAATCGACGACTAGATTCTTACACACACGTGTAGATAAATGGAGGCTAGGGGCGAATTTCAGGCCTAAGTTAAACTCGTTCAAAATAGAAACACAATTGGATAAATTGGTGGGTGGAACTTGTGGTCACTGAGTTTAGAAGGACTGGAATCACTACACTGCACTGATTTTGAGGAAAGAGCAGCCAGTTTTTTCCTAAGGGTAGAGAGCTTGGCAAAACCAATCTCACTTACACGTTGTCTGACACTGTCATCAAATGTTGACCATTCCAGCCAATGAAGAGCGTGGAACAATTCAGAATTCCACACGGTTGAGCCTGACCTCATTCTTGGTACTGATAATGCTCTATTGATTTGTTTTACAATTTTCATCTATCATAGATAAACTATGAGCTACAAGTCGTATTTATGGTATGAGAATTTCTTGGAATGACTAACACATACTGAAACATTTCCTGAGAATATACGAGTAATCAATTCGGTACGTGAACTTTGGGAAACTTGCCTGCATTAGTCCTGGTTTGGATTTCTTGTTCTTATCTTAATGGTTGGATATTCGTGGCTAAAATCAAGTATCAGAAGGCTACCATTTGAGTTTATTTCGGTTCTTTGTTAAGTCTTGGAATTTTTCTTGCAGTTCCTTAAATATTTATTATCATTTAACCTATTTGGAAGTTTTAGAAATATTACAAGTATGGAGAAAGTCATGTGATGGCCATATCAGAATTTTGTCGTATATAGTACTAAATCGATGAACAGGAATTTAAACAAAATATATGGATTTCTTGGAAATAAATGAATTACGCTCCTTCTGTTGGTGACACGTTTGTCGTTTGCCATATTTTGACTCATAATACAAATATAAGCGTTCCAATAACAATCTATCAGTTTTGAATTCTCACTGTGAGATTGAAAACTTATTCGAAGGAAAACTGTGAAATTATAGCTAAATTTAGGTATTATTTTATTTTAATTGCTTTGTAATATATAATTCCTAATTACACGTGGAAATATTTTTATTGTTTTCCTAAAAACTTTCATCTTTTAGACCCTAACAATTGATCTATTTTGTGATTCTGATAATGAATATTTTCATGATGAGGATTTATGTAAAAATGTCCCAGAATTAGAAGATAACGCGGAATATGAAGGATATTCGACGGAATATTCTGAAAGTAAGGATGGCCTTATTTTAGACGATTCGTCTCGATGATCTGAAAAGATAAAAAGGATTGCATAGATTTGTAAATCAAGTCGTATCATAACGTAATAGAATTTTCTCTAGGACTAACAAGATATCCCACAAGTCGCATAACCACCCAAAAATCATCTTTTGGCATGATAATTATCACTAACAAAATTATAACAATGGCCAATATAGAAGATAGGCGTTTCAATGGAAAAGCTTGGAAAGATGTGGACTATGCTCACATAGAGCCTTATATTGGACTTTTGGTATTGACAGGCGTTTACAGATCTCATAACGAATCACTGAAAAGTTTGCGGGACGAAGTACATGGTAGGCCGATTTTTAGTGCCGTCATGTCTCTTGAAAGATTTTATAAAATTACAGGAGTTTTAATATTTGACAATAGTGATGACAGAAAAAAGCACAGGAAAGGTGACAGATTGGCACCCATACGCGTTGTTTGGGATTTTTGGGTGGAAAATTTGCAGAAGTAATACACCCAAGATGAAAATGTATCTATAGATGAACAGTTAGAAGCGTCTAGGAAGATGCCCCTTCAATCAGTATAATACGGGGATCAAAATTTGGATTTTATGTGATGGTGCATCTGCGTATGCATACAATTTACAAGTAAAGTAAAACCTACATAATTAGAAACTCTCTAGTTCAAAACTTCTGTATAATTCGAAATTTCTTTTAATTTGAAGAACCAATAGGCAAATTTCATACCTGGATAATTCGAAAACCTTGATAATTCGTAATTCGAAAAAGAGCAATATGCTAATAATATTTGTGCTTAAATAATTCGAAAAAGTATAAAAAAATTATGTTCGTAAAGATTATGCGTTTGCGAACACAACCATTTCCTCTCATCCCCTCGATCCTTCTCTACGATGTTGTTACTACCCTCGCCAACGTTCTCTTCTTTTTGGCATTGGTCAAGAGTTGAATGATTTCACGCTCCTATCTACGCATGCACGCTGGCACGCAAGATGGCACGCAAGCTGGCACGCAAGTTGGCACGCAGGCAGGCACGCACGCTGGCACGCACGCTGCCACGCTCGCTGGCACGCACGCTGTGACGCACGCTGCCACGCACGCTGCCACGCACGCTGCAACGCACGCTGCCACGCACGCTGCCACGCACGCTGCCTCGCACGCTGCCACGCACGCTGCCTCGCACGCTGCCTCGCACGCTGCCTCGCACGCTGCCTCGCACGCTGCCACGCACGCTGCCACGCACGCTGGCACGCACGCTGCCACGCACGCTGCCACGCACGCTGCCACGCACGCTGCCACGCACGATGCCACGCACGCTGGCACGCACGCTGCCACGCACGCTGGCACGCACGCTGCCACGCACGATGCCACGCACGATGCCACGCACTCTGCCACGCACGCTGCCACGCACGCTGCCACGCACGCTGCCACGCACGATGCCACGCACGCTGCCACGCACGATGCCACGGACGCAGGCACGCCCATCACCACCGGAGGATCCGCCAAAAGACCGAGACGGACGATAAACAATACGGATTGGTCAAAAGCGAACTAAGGAATGTTCGAAGAAATCATCGCCGAAGGATTACTCCCGGCAGAGAGACCTAAGAGGTAGACAATGCAATAGATACAATAAACAATATAATTTAACAGGCTGCGGACGAATGCACCCCAAGGAAGAAATTAGACGTAAAAAAACGCCTCTGCTTAAGAACGTCGTCGCCCTCATCAAGGAAAACTGGAGGATTTACCGATAATTCGAAAAGAGGAAGGACCCAGCATTAAAAACCGTTTGAAACAGGAACCAGGCCAACATCTAAAGAAAGGTAAATGATTATAAAAACGGTTTATGGCAGAAAACTTGCGCGTGTCTAGATTTCAGGTACAGCAAAAGGTTCTAGGACCGATTCTAAGGCTTCTCGGGAGCCTATACGACAAGAAGAATCCCACCTAGATCACGACGGGAAAAGCCTCTGCACGGAGGAAAAAAAGCGGAGGAATTCTTACGCGTGCCTTATGAAATACACACGCCGACCGACGATACAAGGTTCGACGAGAAATTTCACAGATAATACATAGAGGTAATGCAAAACATTATACCTAACTTAATCCCCACAGATATCAGCGAGGAAACCGAGGATGGAATCATCGACGACGACCTGAAAGAAGCCATAGCCAGCACGATGAATTCTGCTCCTCGACCTCCTGGACGATAACGTGCAACTAACGCACGTCAGGTATTTCCCCACGCTTAAAAAATTCCTCCTAATGATTTATAATTCCTGCTTCTCCATGGGTTGCTACCCAAAACAATGTAGAAACGCGCACACCATCATGCTCCTGAAACGGGGGAAAAACGCGAAAATTTATCGCCCTATAAACCTTACGAGCGTCCTGGGAAAGATGCTGGAAAAAGTGGTCGTGAAATAACTCACGGCCATCCTAGACGCAGGCGGCATCCTCCCAGACCATCAATACGGATTCCTAGCGAACAGGACAACCACGGATCCACTGAGGCTGCTCACCAACACGGCGGCAGAAGAAATCAACAAAAGAGGGTGCACGGCCGCGATCTTCATGGAGATCGAAAGGGCATTCGACAAACCCGGTAATGACGGGCTATCCATAAAAATCTCCTCTTACGCATTACAAAATGTTATTTGAAGAGGCCTTTTGCATAAACAGGGTATTTTCCGATCTGGCCATGTGTAAAACAATTGAAATGTAAAGGGTATGAAAATGAAATATGTATGGCTTATCAGAAAATAAAAACAAAATTGACTTTGACACGAGTATGTGACAGTTATTTTGTGGGTGCTCTAACTCAAAAACCAATAATCAGGTTAACGCGAAATTTTATATTTAAGATGTTTTTGAAAGTCGCAAGATCTGATTAGTTCTTAGTAAAAATCGGTCACTCGAAAGTTGGTGTTTACTCTCGTCACTCATCCGTTATTTTGAAATATTTGCTTTAATATTTGATAAATGGAAAAATATACTAGAATAAAAGCTGTAGGAAATACAATTTACTTCTACTTTGTTTGAATCATTTGTCCATCATTATATATCGACGTTTCCTACAGAGGAGGATGTAACATGCATATCACATATATATATATATATATATATATATCATAGGAGACAATTATTTAAACAAATTTTCAAGGTTTATGTACTTCCGAATGTGCTACGGAGCTGAAATTTTTTTAGAGGTATGCTTTATAAAAAAAACGAAAAAGCAATTATAAAAATTTTGATCTTTTAATTTCTTTGGCAGTTAAAAATTCTTAAAATTCATAAAAATAGGTAAATGCTTAGACACTACGGGGCAAGTTAGAGGGCTGAAATTTTGAAACTACTTATATTTTAGTCTATGTAACCGATTAAATATTTCAGTGTATTCATGAAGTTCTTTCTGCGGCCGTTAACAATTATTATTTAAATTTAAACAATTAGAAAAATATTATTTCACTTCTAAAAGTGATCAAACTTCAAAAATTGGCAGAAATGTGAACCATTAGTACACCATAATGGAAAAAGTATACAATTCTTAAAATTTCAAAGTATGGGGATTGTTTTAACCTATTATTTTGACATTAGGGAAAAACAAAAATCGCTGTGGAGGTGGAATTTTTTTAATTTAGAAAATAATTGCAATGATGAAATATCTGTCTGAAAAATGAATGTTTTTTCAAGGCGCGAAGATATGTTTCTACTAGTATACTTGTACTAGTTTCCGCGAACTTGACGTCCGATAGAATCAGATGTAATGCTCATTAGCAGAGCACTCTTCCGCTAGTTGGTTCTGATTATGTTCAAGAATTTTCGACGCTGTTTGAACGACGGTAACAAAACTAAACAAATATTCAATTACTATTGATATTCATTTCATGATGTCATATGTGGAAGTTAAAATTGCTGAATTTTTTAAGGTCTTTGAGGACATATCCTGGGAAATATAAATTTTTCCCCGTCATATTGACGGGATTTTATAGTTTTTATATTAGAGGTAGTAGTGTTTGCTAGTAATATAATAGTTTTGGTCACGAAATTCGTAGTGAAAGGTGCGTGAATTATGCGAGTAAGTACAGTAATACTGTCACTGCCATTAAAGTAATTTCGAGTGCCATGGGATAGATCGAGATAGTCACATGACATGAGTAGGCAAAAGATTGGAGTACAAATTCGGCCGTAAAGTATCTCTGTTCATTAAATAGGGAAATTTCCGCGGTCGTAGCTGTAGGATAATAAAACGCAGTAATATTCTTCCCTTGCTCATAACGTAAAATATATTGTGGCACATCATGGACTTTATCGCGGCACACCGGTTGCGAAGCCTTTCCGTTTCAGCACAATTTTAGAAGCGCACATACGAATCTCTTGACGCAACAGTTTTACAAGGTGAAATAATTACATGAATCAATTTGCGGGTATTTTTTATTTAAAATATTTTAATTTGAAGTTCTTATCATTTATATTTTACGAGAAATTTGACTTGACAAACCGCGTCTTAGTGAGGCGTCTTCTGAGGTCTTAATTAAAGTATTTCAGCTCCCTAGCTTGCACCCTAGTACTGAAAAATTTATCTATTTGTTAACATTTTAGGAATTTTTTTACATCCAAATTAATTAATATATCAGAATTTCATAACCCCTATTCGGTTATTTTTAGATTTCTACTATTACCAACGTCAGATTTGTTGCACATTCAGAAGTACATAAACATTAAATGTTTGTTTAAACATTTGCGATATTTCTAAGCCGATAGATTTAGTCACCTCGGCCACCAGATCCTTGCGTTGGCGCTGCGATAAATGTTTATTTGAATTCTCGTTGGAAGATAAACGCGTCCATCTTAGCAACGAGATTAAACAAACTATTGTAATTGTTGATGGTGTAATAGAAGTTAATTTTAATGTGGATTGTATTGATACTAGCATTCCTACGTTTTTTGAAGGGATATTTCTGTTAATTATTATAAGTTTTTATTTATCGTTATTATTATTGTTGGTATGTTTATATTTATATCTTAAAAACTTTTTATATTTATTTTTTTAAGGTTATTGTAAAAACCTTTTCCCTATGAGTTTCATTTAAAATTACATCCGGAAAATCGAGGTACATGTAAACTTTTGATTAATTTTATTATTATTATTAAATTCTTATTGTTCCTCTTATAATATTGCCTTGTACGATACATGTATTTTATTATTGTTAAATTATAATCACATTCGTATTGCTTTACTATTAATAATCCTTAAAGCGATCTTCTCGGAATAGATTACAATGATAATTCATTTGAAAACTACTTTAGATAATTTCATTCTTTGGAACTGTTCACTCGCCTCTTTTTTTACTTTAGATGAAATCTTTTATAATTATAGACCTTTAAGATCAGTTGTTCCTACATTATTCTAAAAGCCCTCACATTAAATATCATATTCCTTTTTTTCACTATTTAAGATAGGTAATACTGTTTTAAAGGATTTTAATTTGAACATATTTAAATAAAATTTTTTAAAGTGTCGCGTTGTAGTTTAGCAATTCATCAGCTAACTATGCTTATACAGTGCTTTTATATGGACGGTTGATTTGATGTTAGGAAAAGAACAATTTATTATTTTTGTCATTTAAGTTAGGTCACTATAATTTGAAATATTCAACAGTTTCACTGCCACTAGTATTTAAAACTGAATTTCTCTGCACTAGCAGTCTATTTTCGTTGATTTTACGTAATAGGAATTTATAAGTCAGTATTGATATCTATGAAACAAAAGATACTATCGAACCTCTTACTACTTATTTACAAAACATTCTTACAGTTCTCTACTTCTGTCTGCTATTCTCACAACTGCAAAAAGATTAACGGTTAAATACGGATACCCCCACGTCTCTCAAGACCTGGTACACACTTTTGCAACTCATGAAAGCAGAAAGGTTATCATAATTATATTATAGGTTTTATTGAGATTAAAATATAAAATATATAAAAACTGCTTGTAATAATTCATTTTTATATCTTGACTTGTTATTTTTACGTTTGACTACCCATTAGCAATGGACAGTTGGTCCAGATATATTAGCGTGTGAACAGTAACATTTAACTTATTAGCTTATTTAAAAAAATACATGCAAAAGGTAAAGATAGAAAGTGACATTCTTTTTTAGCATTTTTAACCTGATATTGCTCTTCGAGAAAAAGAAACAACATTGTCACTTCCACAAATTTATTTGGCACGAAAGGTTTCACTACGATCATAGTATCATTAGGTGATAAAATATAAATACAGTTCCATATATATAGGGAAAAAAGGGTGAGAGGGGCAAAGTAGGGGTTACATAGAAAACGAATGGAAGGTAAATAAATAAACGGTTAGGAAAAGGAAGGGGTTGGAAAGGAAGATAAGATGAAAATAAAGTTATAAAATGTTACTAAAACTTGGTAAAAGGGGCCAAAGACAACAATGTTGATACAAAGTATTTAAATAATATTTGGTAAGCAAAATTGAGAAGAATGATTGCGGAAAAGATATACATTTAAGAGAAACAGGTCTTCACAAATAATTATCTCTAGCTGTTCATGAGCATCCTATTTGCGACCTTAATTTTCAAAGCGGAGGAATTTAGGATTGAAGGAACTATGATGACTGAGGTTTAAAAGATGTTTCGCAAATTGAGAATTCAAATTATTTAAACGGAAGCACTTAATCCTCTTGTCAAAACTCCTCCGCCAGAATTAAGAAGGTTAACTTATAAATTGTTGATATAAATGTTGGCAAGGAGAGGGGAAAGTGGGGGAACCATCGCGAGATTATGCGTTTGTTTAAAAAAATTACACTAAAGAAAAAATATGTTTTGTTCAGAATATGCTACAAGTAAGTTAGGAAACTCAGTTATCAAAAATTGATTGACATCTGCTTTGGAAACCATATCTACAACCAAATCTACGAGTTCTTTAACGGGAACAGAAGTAAAAAGGTAAAAAATATCAAAAGAGACAAATTTTCAATTGTTGTGGAAAATCTTTACTTGGAAGGTGGGCGTCAACTCTATGGATATTTTAATACCAAATTTTGGACTAAAATGAGAATAATGACGAGGAAGTGTATTGAGTTTGAAGGCGAGTTTATGGGCAGGCGCAGAGGTACTGGAGACAACAGCCCTAGTAGGGCAATCCTTTTTGTGAAGTTTTGTTAAACCATGAAGTCTAAGGGGAAAGGGGTGCACCACTTATAAGTTGTGCTTGATTTTAGGAGTGAAAAGAAAAGAAGTCGAAGAAATAGTTTTTTGGATCCCAAATTGATAATTCGAGAGAGGGTTTTTTTTTCAAAAGCGAAATATTTTTGTTTCGAATGAAATCATAACATTTCTCCAAATAAACGTCTCTGTCCATCACCACCATGCCATTAACTTTATCAGTCTTTTGGACAATCAAATTGTTTTAACACTTGGAAGTAAGGCGGGAGAGTGTGAGCGGGATAGTGGTTTGGGTCGAGGAACATTGAGAAACGAAGAAATTTTACAAGCAAAAACGTGCTTAAACGAATGAGATTCTTTTTGTAGGGCCAAATCACAATCGACGACTAGATTCTTACACACACGTGTAGATAAATGGAGGCTAGGGGCGAATTTCAGGCCTAAGTTAAACTCGTTCAAAATAGAAACACAATTGGATAAATTGGTGGGTGGAACTTGTGGTCACTGAGTTTAGAAGGACTGGAATCACTACACTGCACTGATTTTGAGGAAAGTGCAGCCAGTTTTTTCCTAAGGGTAGAGAGCTTGGCAAAACCAATCTCACTTACACGTTGTCTGACACTGTCATCAAATGTTGACTATTCCAGCCAATGAAGAGCGTGGAACAATTCAGAATTCCACACGGTTGAGCCTGACCTCATTCTTGGTACTGATAATGCTCTATTGATTTGTTTTACAATTTTCATCTATCATAGATAATTTATGAGCTACAAGTCCTATTTATGGTATGAGAATTTCTTGGAATGACTAACACATACTGAAACATTTCCTGAGAATATATGAGTAATCAATTCGGTACGTGAACTTTGGGAAACTTGCCTGCATTAGTCCTGGTTTGGATTTCTTGTTCTTATCTTAATGGTTGGATATTCGTGGCTAAAATCAAGTATCAGAAGGCTACCATTTGAGTTTATTTCGGTTCTTTGTTAAGTCTTGGAATTTTTCTTGCAGTTCCTTAAATATTTATTATCATTTAACCTATTTGGAAGTTTTAGAAATATTACAAGTATGGAGAAAGTCATGTGATGGCCATATCAGAATTTTGTCGTATATAGTACTAAATCGATGAACAGGAAGTTAAACAAAATATATGGATTTCTTGGAAATAAATGAATTACGCTCCTTCTGTTGGTGACACGTTTGTCGTTTGCCATATTTTGACTCATAATACAAATATAAGCGTTCCAATAACAATCTATCAGTTTTGAATTCTCACTGTGAGATTGAAAACTTATTTGAAGGAAAACTGTGAAATTATAGCTAAACTTAGGTATTATTTTATTTTAATTGCTTTGTAATTTATAATTCCTAATTACACGTGAAAATATTTTTATTGTTTTCCTAAAAACTTTCATCTTTTAGACCCTAACAATTGATCTATTTTGTGATTCTGATAATGAATATTTTCATGATGAGGATTTATGTAAAAATGTCCCAGAATTAGAAGATAACGCGGAATATGAAGGATATTCGACGGAATATTCTGAAAGTAAGGATGGCCTTATTTTAGACGATTCGTCTCGATGATCTGAAAAGATAAAAAGGATTGCATAGATTTGTAAATCAAGTCGTATCATAACGTAATAGAATTTTCTCTAGGACTAACAAGATATCCCACAAGTCGCATAACCACCCAAAAATCATCTTTTGGCATGATAATTATCACTAACAAAATTATAACAATGGCCAATATAGAAGATAGGCGTTTCAATGGAAAAGCTTGGAAAGATGTGGACTATGCTCACATAGAGCCTTATATTGGACTTTTGGTATTGACAGGCGTTTACAGATCTCATAACGAATCACTGAAAAGTTTGCGGGACGAAGTACATGGTAGGCCGATTTTTAGTGCCGTCATGTCTCTTGAAAGATTTTATAAAATTACAGGAGTTTTAATATTTGACAATAGTGATGACAGAAAAAAGCACAAGAAAGGTGACAGATTGGCACCCATACGCGTTGTTTGGGATTTTTGGGTGGAAAATTTGCAGAAGTAATACACCCAAGATGAAAATGTATCTATAGATGAACAGTTAGAAGCGTCTAGGAAGATGCCCCTTCAATCAGTATAATACGGGGATCAAAATTTGGATTTTATGTGATGGTGCATCTGCGTATGCATACAATTTACAAGTAAAGTAAAACCTACATAATTAGAAACTCTCTAGTTCAAAACTTCTGTATAATTCGAAATTTCTTTTAATTTGAAGAACCAATAGGCAAATTTCATACCTGGATAATTCGAAAACCTTGATAATTCGTAATTCGAAAAAGAGCAATATGCTAATAATATTTGTGCTTAAATAATTCGAAAAAGTATAAAAAAATTATGTTCGTAAAGATTATGCGTTTGCGAACACAACCATTTCCTCTCATCCCCTCGATCCTTCTCTACGATGTTGTTACTACCCTCGCCAACGTTCTCTTCTTTTTGGCATTGGTCAAGAGTTGAATGATTTCACGCTCCTATCTACGCATGCACGCTGGCACGCAAGATGGCACGCAAGCTGGCACGCAAGTTGGCACGCAGGCAGGCACGCACGCTGGCACGCACGCTGCCACGCTCGCTGGCACGCACGCTGTGACGCACGCTGCCACGCACGCTGCCACGCACGCTGCCTCGCACGCTGCCACGCACGCTGCCTCGCACGCTGCCTCGCACGCTGCCACGCACGCTGCATCGCACGCTGCCTCGCACGCTGCCACGCACGCTGCCACGCACGCTGGCACACACGCTGCCACGCACTCTGCCACGCACGCTGCCACGCACGATGCCACGCACGCTGGCACGCACGCTGCCACGAACGCTGCCACGCACGCTGCCACGCACGCTGCCACGCACGCTGCCACGCACGCTGCCACGCACGATGCCACGCACGCTGACACGCCCATCACCACCGGAGGATCCGCCAAAAGACCGAGACGGACGATAAACAATACGGATTGGTCAAAAGCGAACTAAGGAATGTTCGAAGAAATCATCGCCGAAGGATTACTCCCTCCAGAGAGACCTAAGACAACCACTGAGGTAGACAATGCAATAGATACAATAAACAATATTATTTAACAGGCTGCGGACGAATGCACCCCAAGGAAGAAATTCGACGTAAAAAAACGCCTCTGCTTAAGTACGTCGTCGCCCTCATCAAGGAAAACTGGAGGATTTACCGATAATTCGAAAAGAGGAAGGACCCAGCATTAAAAACCGTTTGAAACAGGAACCAGGCCAACATCTAAAGAAAGGTAAATGATTATAAAAACGGTTTATGGCAGAAAACCTGCGCGTGTCTAGATTTCAGGTACAGCAAAAGGTTCTAGGACCGATTCTAAGGCTTCTCGGGAGCCTATACGACAAGAAGAATACCACCTAGATCACGACGGGAAAAGCCTCTGCACGGAGGAAAAAAAGCGGAGGAATTCTTACGCGTGCCTTATGAAATACACACGCCGACCGACGATCCAAGGTTCGACGAGAAATTTCACAGAGAATACATAGAGGTAATGCAGAACATTATACCTAACTTAATCCCCACAGATATCAGCGAGGAAACCGAGGATGGAATCATCGACGACGACCTGAAAGAAGCCATAGCCAGCACGATGAATTCTGCTCCTCGACCTCCTGGACGATAACGTGCAACAAACGCACGTCAGGTATTTCCCCACGCTTAAAAAATTCCTCCTAATGATTTATAATTCCTGCTTCTCCATGGGGTGCTACCCAAAACAATGTAGAAACGCGCACACCATCATGCTCCTGAAACGGGGAAAAAACGCGAAAATTTATCGCCCTATCAACCTTACGAGCGTCCTGGGAAAGATGCTGGAAAAAGTGGTCGTTAAATAACTCACGGCCATCCTAGACGCAGGCGGCATCCTCCCAGACCATCAATACGGATTCCTAGCGAACAGGACAACCGCGGATCCACTGAGACTGCTCACCAACACGGCGGCAGAAGAAATCAACAAAAGAGGGTGCACGGCCGCGATCTTCATGGAGATCGAAAGGGCATTCGACAATCCCGGTAATGACGGAGTATCCATAAAAATCTCCCTAATTCCCGACATCCCACCCAACTTATCCCGCTACCAATACTCATTTATCTCCGAACGACATGCAAGACTCAAAGTAGGTGGCACACTGTCCAATCCCTTCCGCATTCAATCCGGCGAGCCCCAAGGAACGGTATTATCGACGTTCCATTTTATTCTGTATTGCGCTGACATGCCTTCTCCCGCTCTTCCACAGGTGAACCTCGCGCAGTACGCAGACGACACGGCGCTGTGGGCCACGGCATGCAAGTCTGACACCGCAGCACGTTACCTACGATAGGACTTCCGGCGGCTCGAGGAGTGAATGAGAAAGTGGCGCCTTCGGCCAAACCCAGAAAAATCGATCCTGATGACCTTTACTAACGAAGGGGGGGAACAAGGAGGTCCGCAGAATCCGATTTCCGTCACCCTTTGAGGGAAAAGTGTCGGCCTGCAGAAAGAGGGGAAATGCCTCGGTGTTACCCTCGATCTCCACCTGACGTTCGCCACCCATCTGAGAAACTTAATATCCACCATAACCAGGCGCAGCAACCTTTTCCGGATTGCCCCTGCTGCCGCCAAAGAAGAAAAAGAAATAGACGGCGCTAGTCCAACGAAAGCATATATATTTATTTCTATTATTTATATATATTCAAACCTATTTGAACCTTGTTATATTTTGCTATATTCAATTTAACTCTTACGCATTACAAAATGTTATTTGAAGAGGCCTTTTGCATAAACAGGGTATTTTCCGATCTGGCCATGTGTAAAACAATTGAAATGTAAAGGGTATGAAAATGAAATATGTATGGCTTATCAGAAAATAAAAACAAAATTGACTTTGACACGAGTATGTGACAGTTATTTTGTGGGTGCTCTAACTCAAAAACCAATAATCAGGTTAACGCGAAATTTTATATTTAAGATGTTTTTGAAAGTCGCAAGATCTGATTAGTTCTTAGTAAAAATCGGTCACTCGAAAGTTGGTGTTTACTCTCGTCACTCATCCGTTATTTTGAAATATTTGCTTTAATATTTGATAAATGGAAAAATATACTAGAATAAAAGCTGTAGGAAATATAATTTACTTCTACTTTGTTTGAATCATTTGTCCATCATTATATATCGACGTTTCCTACAGAGGAGGATGTAACATGCATATCACATATATATATAAATATATATATACATCATAGGAGACAATTATTTAAACAAATTTTCAAGGTTTATGTACTTCCGAATGTGCTACGGAGCTGAAATTTTTTTAGAGGTATGCTTTATAAAAAAACGAAAAAGCAATTATAAAAATTTTGATCTTTTAATTTCTTTGGCAGTTAAAAATTCTTAAAATTCATAAAAATAGGTAAATGCTTAGACACTACGGGGCAAGTTAGAGGGCTGAAATTTTGAAACTACTTATATTTTAGTCTATGTAACCGATTAAATATTTCAGTGTATTCATGAAGTTCTTTCTGCGGCCGTTAACAATTATTATTTAAATTTAAACAATTAGAAAAATATTATTTCACTTCTAAAAGTGATCAAACTTCAAAAATTGGCAGAAATGTGAACCATTAGTACACCATAATGGAAAAAGTATACAATTCTTAAAATTTCAAAGTATGGGGATTGTTTTAACCTATTATTTTGACATTAGGGAAAAACAAAAATCGCTGTGGAGGTGGAATTTTTTTAATTTAGAAAATAATTGCAATGATGAAATATCTGTCTGAAAAATGAATGTTTTTTCAAGGCGCGAAGATATGCTTCTACTAGTATACTTGTACTAGTTTCCGCGAACTTGACGTCCGATAGAATCAGATGTAATGCTCATTAGCAGAGCACTCTTCCGCTAGTTGGTTCTGATTATGTTCAAGAATTTTCGACGCTGTTTGAACGACGGTAACAAAACTAAACAAATATTCAATTACTATTGATATTCATTTCATGATGTCATATGCGGAAGTTAAAATTGCTGAATTTTTTAAGGTCTTTGAGGACATATCCTTTGAAATATAAATTTTTCCAGTCATATTGACGGGCTTTTATAGTTTTTATATTAGAGGTAGTAGTGTTTGCTAGTAATATAATAGTTTTGGTCACGAAATTCGTAGTGAAAGGTGCGTGAATTATGCGAGTAAGTACAGTAATACTGTCACTGCCATTAAAGTAATTTCGAGTGCCATGGGATAGATCCAGATAGTCACATGACATGAGTAGGCAAAAGATTGGAGTACAAATTCGGCCGTAAAGTATCTCTGTTCATTAAATAGGGAAATTTCCGCGGTCGTAGCTGTAGGATAATAAAACGCAGTAATATTCTTCCCTTGCTCATAACGTAAAATATATCGTGGCACATCATGGACTTTATCGCGGCACACCGGTTGCGAAGCCTTTCCGTTTCAGCACAATTTTAGAAGCGCACATACGAATCTCTTGACGCAACAGTTTTACAAGGTGAAATAATTACATGAATCAATTTGCGGGTATTTTTTATTTAAAATATTTTAATTTGAAGTTCTTATCATTTATATTTTACGAGAAATTTGACTTGACAAACCGCGTCTTAGTGAGGCGTCTTCTGAGGTCTTAATTAAAGTATTTCAGCTCCCTAGCTTGCACCCTAGTACTGAAAAATTTATCTATTTGTTAACATTTTAGGAATTTTTTTACATCCAAATTAATTAATATATCAGAATTTCATAACCCCTATTCGGTTATTTTTAGATTTCTACTATTACCAACGTCAGATTTGTTGCACATTCAGAAGTACATAAACATTAAATGTTTGTTTAAACATTTGCGATATTTCTAAGCCGATAGATTTAGTCACCTCGGCCACCAGATCCTTGCGTTGGCGCTGCGATAAATGTTTATTTGAATTCTCGTTGGAAGATAAACGCGTCCATCTTAGCAACGAGATTAAACAAACTATTGTAATTGTTGATGGTGTAATAAAAGTTTATTTTAATGTGGATTGTAATGATACTAGCATTCCTACGTTTTTTGAAGGGATATTTCTGTTAATTATTATAAGTTTTTATTTAACGTTATTATTATTGTTGGTATGTTTATATTTATATCTTAAAAACTTTTTATATTTATTTTTTTAAGGTTATTGTAAAAACCTTTTCCCTATGAGTTTCATTTAAAATTACATCCGGAAAATCGAGGTACATGTAAACTTTTGATTAATTTTATTATTATTATTAAATTCTTATTGTTCCTCTTATAATATTGCCTTGTACGATACATGTATTTTATTATTGTTAAATTATAATCACATTCGTATTGCTTTACTATTAATAATCCTTAAAGCGATCTTCTCGGAATAGATTACAATGAAAATTCATTTGAAAACTACTTTAGATAATTTTATTCTTTGGAACTGTTCACTCGCCTCTTTTTTTACTTTAGATGAAATCTTTTATAATTATAGACCTTTAAGATCAGTTGTTCCTACATTATTCTAAAAGCCCTCACATTAAATATCATATTCCTTTTTTTCACTATTTAAGATAGGTAATACTGTTTTAAAGGATTTTAATTTGAACATATTTAAATAAAATCTTTTAAAGTGTCGCGTTGTAGTTTAGCAATTCATCAGCTAACTATGCTTATACAGTGCTTTTATATGGACGGTTGATTTTATGTTAGGAAAAGAACAATTTATTATTTTTGTCATTTAAGTTAGGTCACTATAATTTGAAATATTCAACAGTTTCACTGCTACTAGTATTTAAAACTGAATTTCTCTGCACTAGCAGTCTATTTTCGTTGATTTTACGTAATAGGAATTTATAAGTCAGTATTGATATCTATGAAACAAAAGATACTATCGAACCTCTGACTACTTATTTACAAAACATTCTTACAGTTCTCTACTTCTGTCTGCTATTCTCACAACTGCAAAAAGATTAACGGTTAAATACGGATACCCCCACGTCTCTCAAGACCTGGTACACTCTTTTGCAACTCATGAAAGCAGAAAGGTTATCATAATTATATTATAGGTTTTATTGAGATTAAAGTATAAAATATATAAAAACTGCTTGTAATAATTCATTTTTATATCTTGACTTGTTATTTTTACGTTTGACTACCCATTAGCAATGGACAGTTGGTCCAGATATATTAGCGTGTGAACAGTAACATTTAACTAATTAGCTTATTTAAAAAAATACATGCAAAAGGTAAAGATAGAAAGTGACATTCTTTTTTAGCATTTTAACCTGATATTGCTCTTCTAAAAAAAGAAACAACATTGTCACTTCCACAAATTTATTTGGCACGAAAGGTTTCACTACGATCATAGTATCATTAGGTGATAAAATATAAATACAGTTCCATATATATAGGGGAAAAAGGGTGAGAGGGGCAAAGTAGGGGTTACATAGAAAACGAATGGAAGGTAAATAAATAAACGGTTAGGAAAAGGAAGGGGTTGGAAAGGAAGATAAGAGGAAAATAAAGTTATAAAATGTTACTAAAACTTGGTAAAAGGGGCCAAAGACAACAATGTTGATACAAAGTATTTAAAAAATATTTGGTAAGAAAAATTGATAAGAATGATTGCGGAAAAGATATACATTTAAGAGAAACAGGTCTTCACAAATAATTATCTCTAGCTGTTCATGAGCATCCTATTTGCGACCTTAATTTTCAAAGCGGAGGAATTTAGGATTGAAGGAACTATGATGACTGAGGTTTAAAAGATGTTTCGCAAATTGAGAATTCAAATTATTTAAACGGAAGCACTTAATCCTCTTGTCAAAACTCCTCCGCCAGAATTAAGAAGGTTAACTTATAAATTGTTGATATAAATGTTGGCAAGGAGAGGGGAAAGTGGGGACCTCATCGCGAGATTATGCGTTTGTTTAAAAAAATTACACTAAAGAAAAAATATGTTTTTTCAGAATATGCTACAAGTAAGTTAGGAAACTCAGTTATCAAAAATTGATTGACATCTGCTTTGGAAACCATATCTACAACCAAATCTACGAGTTCTTTAACGGGAACAGAAGTAAAAAGGTAAAAAATATCAAAAGAGACAAATTTTCAATTGTTGTGGAAAATCTTTACTTGGAAGGTGGGCGTCAACTCTATGGATATTTTAATACCAAATTTTGGACAAAAATGAGAATAATGACGAAGAAGTGTATTGAGTTTGAAGGCGAGTTTATGGGCAGGCGCAGAGGTACTGGAGACAACAGCCCTAGTAGGGCAATCCTTTTTGTGAAGTTTTGTTAAACCATGAAGTCTAAGGGGAAAGGGGTGCACCACTTATAAGTTGTGTTTGATTTTAGGAGTGAAGAGAAAAGAAGTCGAAGAAATAGTTTTTTGGATCCCAAATTGATAATTCGAGAGAGGGTTTTTTTTCAAAAGCGAAATATTTTTGTTTCGAATGAAATCATAACATTTCTCCAAATAAACGTCTCTGTCCATCACCACCATGCCATTAACTTTATCAGTCTTTTGGACAATCAAATTGTTTTAACACTTGGAAGTAAGGCGGGAGAGTGTGAGCGGGATAGTTGTTTGGGTCGAGGAACATTGAGAAAGGAAGAAATTTTACAAGCAAAAACGTGCTTAAACGAATGAGATTCTTTTTGTAGGGCCAAATCACAATCGACGACTAGATTCTTACACACACGTGTAGATAAATGGAGGCTAGGGGCGAATTTCAGGCCTAAGTTAAACTCGTTCAAAATAGAAACACAATTGGATAAATTGGTGGGTGGAACTTGTGGTCACTGAGTTTAGAAGGACTGGAATCACTACACTGCACTGATTTTGAGGAAAGAGCAGCCAGTTTTTTCCTAAGGGTAGAGAGCTTGGCAAAACCAATCTCACTTACACGTTGTCTGACACTGTCATCAAATGTTGACCATTCCAGCCAATGAAGAGCGTGGAACAATTCAGAATTCCACACGGTTGAGCCTGACCTCATTCTTGGTACTGATAATGCTCTATTGATTTGTTTTACAATTTTCATCTATCATAGATAAACTATGAGCTACAAGTCGTATTTATGGTATGAGAATTTCTTGGAATGACTAACACATACTGAAACATTTCCTGAGAATATATGAGTGATCAATTCGGTACGTGAAATTTGGGAAACTTGCCTTCATTAGTCCTGGTTTGGATTTCTTGTTCTTATCTTAATGGTTGGATATTCGTGGCTAAAATCAAGTATCAGAAGGCTACCATTTGAGTTTATTTCGGTTCTTTGTTAAGTCTTGGAATTTTTCTTGCAGTTCCTTAAATATTTATTATCATTTAATCTATTTGGAAGATTTAGAAATATTACAAGTATGGAGAAAGTCATGTGATGGCCATATCAGAATTTTGTCGTATATAGTACTAAATCGATGAACAGGAAGTTAAACAAAATATATGGATTTCTTGGAAATAAATGAATTACGCTCCTTCTGTTGGTGACACGTTTGTCGTTTGCCATATTTTGACTCATAATACAAATATAAGCGTTCCAATAACAATCTATCAGTTTTGAATTCTCACTGTGAGATTGAAAACTTATTTGAAGGAAAACTGTGAAATTATAGCTAAATTTAGGTATTATTTTATTTTAATTGCTTTGTAATTTATAATTCCTAATTACACGTGAAAATATTTTTATTGTTTTCCTAAAAACTTTCATCTTTTAGACCCTAACAATTGATCTATTTTGTGATTCTGATAATGAATATTTTCATGATGAGGATTTATGTAAAATGTCCCAGAATTAGAAGATAACGCGGAATATGAAGGATATTCGACGGAATATTCTGAAAGTAAGGATGGTCTTATTTTAGACGATTCGTCTCGATGATCTGAAAAGATAAAAAGGATTGCATAGATTTGTAAATCAAGTCGTATCATAACGTAATAGAATTTTCTCTAGGACTAACAAGATATCCCACAAGTCGCATAACCACCCAAAAATCATCTTTTGGCATGATAATTATTACTAACAAAATTATAACGATGGCCAATATAGAAGATAGGCGTTTCAATGGAAAAGCTTGGAAAGATGTGGACTATGCTCACATAGAGCCTTATATTGGACTTTTGGTATTGACAGGCGTTTACAGATCTCATAACGAATCACTGAAAAGTTTGCTGGACTAAGTACATGGTAGGCCGATTTTTAGTGCCGTCATGTCTCTTGAAAGATTTTATGAAATCACAGGAGTTTTAATATTTGACAATAGTGATGACAGAAAAAAGCACAGGAAAGGTGACAGATTGGCACCCATACGCGTTGTTTGGGATTTTTGGGTGGAAAATTTGCATAAGTAATACACCCAAGATGAAAATGTATCTATAGATGAACAGTTAGAAGCGTCTAGGAAGATTCCCCTTCAATCAGTATAATACGGGGATCAAAATTTGGATTTTATGTGATGGTGCATCTGCGTATGCATACAATTTACAAGTAAAGTAAAACCTACATAATTAGAAACTCTCTAGTTCAAAACTTCTGTATAATTCGAAATTTCTTTTAATTTGAAGAACCAATAGGCAAATTTCATACCTGGATAATTCGAAAACCTTGATAATTCGTAATTCGAAAAAGAGCAATATGCTAATAATATTTGTGCATAAATAATTCGAAAAAGTATAAAAAAATTATGTTCGTAAAGATTATGCGTTTGCGAACACAACCATTTCCTCTCATCCCCTCGATCCTTCTCTACGATGTTGTTACTACCCTCGCCAACGTTCTCTTCTTTTTGGCATAGGTCAAGAGTTGAATGATTTCACGCTCCTATCTACGCATGCACGCTGGCACGCAAGATGGCACGCAAGCTGGCACGCAAGTTGGCACGCAGGCAGGCTCGCACGCTGGCACGCACGCTGCCACGCTCGCTGGCACGCACGCTGTGACGCACGCTGCCACGCACGCTGCCACGCACGCTGCCACGCACGCTGCAACGCACGCTGCCAGGCACGCTGCCACGCACGATGCCACGCACGCTGCCACGCACGCTGCCACGCACGATGCCACGCACGATGCCACGGACGCAGGCACGCCCATCACCACCGGAGGATCCGCCAAAAGACCGAGACGGACGATAAACAATACGGATTGGTCAAAAGCGAACTAAGGAATGTTCGAAGAAATCATCGCCGAAGGATTACTCCCTCCAGAGAGACCTAAGACAACCACTGAGGTAGACAATGCAATAGATACAATAAACAATATTATTTAACAGGCTGCGGACGAATGCACCCCAAGGAAGAAATTAGACGTAAAAAAACGCCTCTTCTTAAGAACGTCGTCGCCCTCATCAAGGAAAACTGGAGGATTTACCGATAATTCGAAAAGAGGAAGGACCCAGCATTAAAAACCGTTTGAAACAGGAACCAGGCCAACATCTAAAGAAAGGTAAATGATTATAAAAACGGTTTATGGCAGAAAACTTGCGCGTGTCTAGATTTCGGGTACAGCAAAAGGTTCTAGGACCGATTCTAAGGCTTCTCGGGAGCCTATACGACAAGAAGAATCCCACCTAGATCACGACGGGAAAAGCCTCTCCACGGAGGAAAAAAAGCGGAGGAATTCTTACGCGTGCCTTATGAAATACACACGCCGACCGACGATCCAAGGTTCGACGAGAAATTTCACAGAGAATACATAGAGGTAATGCAGAACATTATACCTAACTTAATCCCCACAGATATCAGCGAGGAAACCGAGGATGGAATCATCGGCGACGACCTGAAAGAAGCCATAGCCAGCACGATGAATTCTGCTCCTCGACCTCCTGGACGATAACGTGCAACAAACTCACGTCAGGTATTTCCCCACGCTTAAAAAATTCCTCCTAATGATTTATAATTCCTGCTTCTCCATGGGTTGCTACCCAAAACAATGTAGAAACGCGCACACCATCATGCTCCTGAAACGGGGGAAAAACGCGAAAATTTATCGCCCTATCAACCTTACGAGCGTCCTGGGAAAGATGCTGGAAAAAGTGGTCGTGAAATAACTCACGGCCATCCTAGACGCAGGCGGCAACCTCCCAGACCATCAATACGGATTCCTAGCGAACAGGACAACCGCGGATCTACTGAGGCTGCTCACCAACACGGCGGCAGAAGAAATCAACAAAAGAGGGTGCACGGCCGCGATCTTCATGGAGATCGAAAGGGCATTCGACAATCCCGGTAATGACGGGCTATCCATAAAAACTCCCTAATTCCCGACATCCCACCCAACTTATCCCGCTACCAATACTCATTTATCTCCGAACGACATGCAAGACTCAAAGTAGGTGGCACATGTCCAATCCCTTCCGCATTCAATCCGGCGAGCCCCAAGGAACGGTATTATCGACGTTCCTTTTTATTATGTATTGCGCTGACATGCCTTCTCCCGCTCTTCCACAGGTGACCCTCGCGCAGTACGCAGACGGCACGGCGCTGTGGGCCACGGCACGCAAGTCTGACACCGCAACACGTTACCTACGATAGGACTTCCGGCGGCTCGAGGAGTGAATGAGAAAGTGCCGCCTGCGGCCAAACCCAGAAAAATCGATCCTGATGACCTTTACTAACGAAGGGGGGGGGAACAAGGAGGTCCGCAGAAACCGATTTCCGTCACCCTTTGGGGGAAAAGTGTCGGCCTGCAGAAAGAGGGGAAATGCCTCGGTGTTACCCTCGATGTCCACCTGACGTTCGCCACCCATCTGAGAAAATTAATATCCACCATAACCAGGCGCAGCAATTTATTCCGGATTGCCCCTGCTGCCGCCAAAGAAGAAAAAGAAATAGACGGCGCTAGTCCAACGAAAGCATATATATTTATTTCTATTATTTATATATATTCAAACCTATTTGAACCTTGTTATATTTTGCTATATTCAATTTAACTCTTACGCATTACAAAATGTTATTTGAAGAGGCCTTTTGCATAAACAGGGTATTTTCCGATCTGGCCATGTGTAAAACAATTGAAATGTAAAGGGTATGAAAATGAAATATGTATGGCTTATCAGAAAATAAAAACAAAATTGACTTTGACACGAGTATGTGACAGTTATTTTGTGGGTGCTCTAACTCAAAAACCAATAATCAGGTTAACGCGAAATTTTATATTTAAGATGTTTTTGAAAGTCGCAAGATCTGATTAGTTCTTAGTAAAAATCGGTCACTCGAAAGTTGGTGTTTACTCTCGTCACTCATCCGTTATTTTGAAATATTTGCTTTAATATTTGATAAATGGAAAAATATACTAGAATAAAAGCTGTAGGAAATATAATTTACTTCTACTTTGTTTGAATCATTTGTCCATCATTATATATCGACGTTTCCTACAGAGGAGGATGTAACATGCATATCACATATATATATAAATATATATATACATCATAGGAGACAATTATTTAAACAAATTTTCAAGG
Organism: Tanypteryx hageni; assembly: GCA_028673005.1. Lineage (NCBI taxonomy): Eukaryota > Metazoa > Arthropoda > Insecta > Odonata > Petaluridae > Tanypteryx > Tanypteryx hageni. Next base: position 235,751,961 of record CM054112.1, on the reverse strand, counting down.
TTTATGTACTTCCGAATGTGCTACGGAGCTGAAATTTTTTTAGAGGTATGCTTTATAAAAAAACGAAAAAGCAATTATAAAAATTTTGATCTTTTAATTTCTTTGGCAGTTAAAAATTCTTAAAATTCATAAAAATAGGTAAATGCTTAGACACTACGGGGCAAGTTAGAGGGCTGAAATTTTGAAACTACTTATATTTTAGTCTATGTAACCGATTAAATATTTCAGTGTATTCATGAAGTTCTTTCTGCGGCCGTTAACAATTATTATTTAAATTTAAACAATTAGAAAAATATTATTTCACTTCTAAAAGTGATCAAACTTCAAAAATTGGCAGAAATGTGAACCATTAGTACACCATAATGGAAAAAGTATACAATTCTTAAAATTTCAAAGTATGGGGATTGTTTTAACCTATTATTTTGACATTAGGGAAAAACAAAAATCGCTGTGGAGGTGGAATTTTTTTAATTTAGAAAATAATTGCAATGATGAAATATCTGTCTGAAAAATGAATGTTTTTTCAAGGCGCGAAGATATGCTTCTACTAGTATACTTGTACTAGTTTCCGCGAACTTGACGTCCGATAGAATCAGATGTAATGCTCATTAGCAGAGCACTCTTCCGCTAGTTGGTTCTGATTATGTTCAAGAATTTTCGACGCTGTTTGAACGACGGTAACAAAACTAAACAAATATTCAATTACTATTGATATTCATTTCATGATGTCATATGCGGAAGTTAAAATTGCTGAATTTTTTAAGGTCTTTGAGGACATATCCTTTGAAATATAAATTTTTCCAGTCATATTGACGGGCTTTTATAGTTTTTATATTAGAGGTAGTAGTGTTTGCTAGTAATATAATAGTTTTGGTCACGAAATTCGTAGTGAAAGGTGCGTGAATTATGCGAGTAAGTACAGTAATACTGTCACTGCCATTAAAGTAATTTCGAGTGCCATGGGATAGATCCAGATAGTCACATGACATGAGTAGGCAAAAGATTGGAGTACAAATTCGGCCGTAAAGTATCTCTGTTCATTAAATAGGGAAATTTCCGCGGTCGTAGCTGTAGGATAATAAAACGCAGTAATATTCTTCCCTTGCTCATAACGTAAAATATATCGTGGCACATCATGGACTTTATCGCGGCACACCGGTTGCGAAGCCTTTCCGTTTCAGCACAATTTTAGAAGCGCACATACGAATCTCTTGACGCAACAGTTTTACAAGGTGAAATAATTACATGAATCAATTTGCGGGTATTTTTTATTTAAAATATTTTAATTTGAAGTTCTTATCATTTATATTTTACGAGAAATTTGACTTGACAAACCGCGTCTTAGTGAGGCGTCTTCTGAGGTCTTAATTAAAGTATTTCAGCTCCCTAGCTTGCACCCTAGTACTGAAAAATTTATCTATTTGTTAACATTTTAGGAATTTTTTTACATCCAAATTAATTAATATATCAGAATTTCATAACCCCTATTCGGTTATTTTTAGATTTCTACTATTACCAACGTCAGATTTGTTGCACATTCAGAAGTACATAAACATTAAATGTTTGTTTAAACATTTGCGATATTTCTAAGCCGATAGATTTAGTCACCTCGGCCACCAGATCCTTGCGTTGGCGCTGCGATAAATGTTTATTTGAATTCTCGTTGGAAGATAAACGCGTCCATCTTAGCAACGAGATTAAACAAACTATTGTAATTGTTGATGGTGTAATAAAAGTTTATTTTAATGTGGATTGTAATGATACTAGCATTCCTACGTTTTTTGAAGGGATATTTCTGTTAATTATTATAAGTTTTTATTTAACGTTATTATTATTGTTGGTATGTTTATATTTATATCTTAAAAACTTTTTATATTTATTTTTTTAAGGTTATTGTAAAAACCTTTTCCCTATGAGTTTCATTTAAAATTACATCCGGAAAATCGAGGTACATGTAAACTTTTGATTAATTTTATTATTATTATTAAATTCTTATTGTTCCTCTTATAATATTGCCTTGTACGATACATGTATTTTATTATTGTTAAATTATAATCACATTCCTATTGCTTTACTATTAATAATCCTTAAAGCGATCTTCTCGGAATAGATTACAATGAAAATTCATTTGAAAACTACTTTAGATAATTTTATTCTTTGGAACTGTTCACTCGCCTCTTTTTTTACTTTAGATGAAATCTTTTATAATTATAGACCTTTAAGATCAGTTGTTCCTACATTATTCTAAAAGCCCTCACATTAAATATCATATTCCTTTTTTTCACTATTTAAGATAGGTAATACTGTTTTAAAGGATTTTAATTTGAACATATTTAAATAAAATCTTTTAAAGTGTCGCGTTGTAGTTTAGCAATTCATCAGCTAACTATGCTTATACAGTGCTTTTATATGGACGGTTGATTTTATGTTAGGAAAAGAACAATTTATTATTTTTGTCATTTAAGTTAGGTCACTATAATTTGAAATATTCAACAGTTTCACTGCTACTAGTATTTAAAACTGAATTTCTCTGCACTAGCAGTCTATTTTCGTTGATTTTACGTAATAGGAATTTATAAGTCAGTATTGATATCTATGAAACAAAAGATACTATCGAACCTCTGACTACTTATTTACAAAACATTCTTACAGTTCTCTACTTCTGTCTGCTATTCTCACAACTGCAAAAAGATTAACGGTTAAATACGGATACCCCCACGTCTCTCAAGACCTGGTACACACTTTTGCAACTCATGAAAGCAGAAAGGTTATCATAATTATATTATAGGTTTTATTGAGATTAAAGTATAAAATATATAAAAACTGCTTGTAATAATTCATTTTTATATCTTGACTTGTTATTTTTACGTTTGACTACCCATTAGCAATGGACAGTTGGTCCAGATATATTAGCGTGTGAACAGTAACATTTAACTAATTAGCTTATTTAAAAAAATACATGCAAAAGGTAAAGATAGAAAGTGACATTCTTTTTTAGCATTTTTAACCTGATATTGCTCTTCGAGAAAAAGAAACAACATTGTCACTTCCACAAATTTATTTGGCACGAAAGGTTTCACTACGATCATAGTATCATTAGGTGATAAAATATAAATACAGTTCCATATATATAGGGGAAAAAGGGTGAGAGGGGCAAAGTAGGGGTTACATAGAAAACGAATGGAAGGTAAATAAATAAACGGTTAGGAAAAGGAAGGGGTTGGAAAGGAAGATAAGAGGAAAATAAAGTTATAAAATGTTACTAAAACTTGGTAAAAGGGGCCAAAGACAACAATGTTGATACAAAGTATTTAAATAATATTTGGTAAGCAAAATTGAGAAGAATGATTGCGGAAAAGATATACATTTAAGAGAAACAGGTCTTCACAAATAATTATCTCTAGCTGTTCATGAGCATCCTATTTGCGACCTTAATTTTCAAAGAGGAGGAATTTAGGATTGAAGGAACTATGATGACTGAGGTTTAAAAGATGTTTCGCAAATTGAGAATTCAAATTATTTAAACGGAAGCACTTAGTCCTCTTGTCAAAACTCCTCCGCCAGAATTAAGAAGGTTTACTTATAAATTGTTGATATAAATGTTGGCAAGGAGAGGGGAAAGTGGGGACCTCATCGCGAGATTATGCGTTTGTTTAAAAAAATTACACTAAAGAAAAAATATGTTTTTTCAGAATATGCTACAAGTAAGTTAGGAAACTCAGTTATCAAAAACTGATTGACATCTGCTTTGGAAACCATATCTACAACCAAATCTACGAGTTCTTTAACGGGAACAGAAGTAAAAAGGTAAAAAATATCAAAAGAGACAAATTTTCAATTGTTGTGGAAAATCTTTACTTTGAAGGTGGGCTATGGATATTTTAATACCAAATTTTGGACTAAAATGAGAATAATGACGAAGAAGTGTATTGAGTTTGAAGGCGAGTTTATGGGCAGGCGCAGAGGTACTGGGACAGCACCCCTAGTAGGGCAATCCTTTTTGTGAAGTTTTGTTAAACCATGAAGTCTAAAGGGAAAGGGGTGCACCACTTATAAGTTGTGTTTGATTTTAGGAGTGAAAAGAAAAGAAGTCGAAGAAATAGTTTTTTGGATCCCAAATTGATAATTCGAGAGAGGGTTTTTTTCAAAAGCGAAATATATTTGTTTCGAATGAAATCATAACATTTCTCCAAATAAACGTCTCTGTCCATCACCACCATGCCATTAACTTTATCAGTCTTTTGGACAATCAAATTGTTTTAACACTTGGAAGTAAGGCGGGAGAGTGTGAGCGGGATAGTGGTTTGGGTCGAGGAACATTGAGAAAGGAAGAAATTTTACAAGCAAAAACGTGCTTAAACGAATGAGATTCTTTTTGTAGGGCCAAATCACAATCGACGACTAGATTCTTACACACACGTGTAGATAAATGGAGGCTAGGGGCGAATTTCAGGCCTAAGTTAAACTCGTTCAAAATAGAAACACAATTGGATAAATTGGTGGGTGGAACTTGTGGTCACTGAGTTTAGAAGGACTGGAATCACTACACTGCACTGATTTTGAGGAAAGTGCAGCCAGTTTTTTCCTAAGGGTAGAGAGCTTGGCAAAACCAATCTCACTTACACGTTGTCTGACACTGTCATCAAATGTTGACCATTCCAGCCAATGAAGAGCGTGGAACAATTCAGAATTCCACACGGTTGAGCCTGACCTCATTCTTGGTACTGATAATGCTCTATTGATTTGTTTTACAATTTTCATCTATCATAGATAAACTATGAGCTACAAGTCGTATTTATGGTATGAGAATTTCTTGGAATGACTAACACATACTGAAACATTTCCTGAGAATATACGAGTAATCAATTCGGTACGTGAACTTTGGGAAACTTGCCTGCATTAGTCCTGGTTTGGATTTCTTGTTCTTATCTTAATGGTTGGATATTCGTGGCTAAAATCAAGTATCAGAAGGCTACCATTTGAGTTTATTTCGGTTCTTTGTTAAGTCTTGGAATTTTTCTTGCAGTTCCTTAAATATTTATTATCATTTAACCTATTTGGAAGTTTTAGAAATATTACAAGTATGGAGAAAGTCATGTGATGGCCATATCAGAATTTTGTCGTATATAGTACTAAATCGATGAACAGGAAGTTAAACAAAATATATGGATTTCTTGGAAATAAATGAATTACGCTCCTTCTGTTGGTGACACGTTTGTCGTTTGCCATATTTTGACTCATAATACAAATATAAGCGTTCCAATAACAATCTATCAGTTTTGAATTCTCACTGTGAGATTGAAAACTTATTTGAAGGAAAACTGTGAAATTATAGCTAAATTTAGGTATTATTTTATTTTAATTGCTTTGTAATTTATGATTCCTAATTACACGTGGAAATATTTTTATTGTTTTCCTAAAAACTTTCATCTTTTAGACCCTAACAATTGATCTATTTTGTGATTCTGATAATGAATATTTTCATGATGAGGATATATGTAAAAATGTCCCAGAATTAGAAGATAACGCGGAATATGAAGGATATTCGACGGAATATTCTGAAAGTAAGGATGGCCTTATTTTAGACGATTCGTCTCGATGATCTGAAAAGATAAAAAGGATTGCATAGATTTGTAAATCAAGTCGTATCATAACGTAATAGAATTTTCTCTAGGACTAACAAGATATCCCACAAGTCGCATAACCACCCAAAAATCATCTTTTGGCATGATAATTATCACTAACAAAATTATAACAATGGCCAATATAGAAGATAGGCGTTTCAATGGAAAAGCTTGGAAAGATGTGGACTATGCTCACATAGAGCCTTATATTGGACTTTTGGTATTGACAGGCGTTTACAGATCTCATAACGAATCACTGAAAAGTTTGCTGGACTAAGTACATGGTAGGCCGATTTTTAGTGCCGTCATGTCTCTTGAAAGATTTTATAAAATCACAGGAGTTTTAATATTTGACAATAGTGATGACAGAAAAAAGCAAAGGAAAGGTGACAGATTGGCACCCATACGCGTTGTTTGGGATTTTTGGGTGGAAAATTTGCAGAAGTAATACACCCAAGATGAAAATGTATCTATAGATGAACAGTTAGAAGCGTCTAGGAAGATGCCCCTTCAATCAGTATAATACGGGGATCAAAATTTGGATTTTATGTGATGGTGCATATGCGTATGCATACAATTTACAAGTAAAGTAAAACCTACATAATTAGAAACTCTCTAGTTCAAAACTTCTGTATAATTCGAAATTTCTTTTAATTTGAAGAACCAATAGACAAATTTCATACCTGGATAAATCGAAAACCTTGATAATTCGTAATTCGAAAAAGAGCAATATGCTAATAATAATTGTGCATAAATAATTCGAAAAAGTATAAAAAAATTATGTTCGTAAAGATTATGCGTTTGCGAACACAACCATTTCCTCTCATCCCCTCGATCCTTCTCTACGATGTTGTTACTACCCTCGCCAACGTTCTCTTCTTTTTGGCATAGGTCAAGAGTTGAATGATTTCACGCTCCTATCTACGCATGCACGCTGGCACGCAAGATGGCACGCAAGCTGGCACGCAAGTTGGCACGCAGGCAGGCTCGCACGCTGGCACGCACGCTGCCACGCTCGCTGGCACGCACGCTGTGACGCACGCTGCCACGCACGCTGCCACGCACGCTGCAACGCACGCTGCCACGCACGCTGCCACGCACGCTGCCACGCACGCTGCCACGCACGCTGCCACGCACGCTGCCACGCACGCTGCCTCGCACGCTGCCACGCACGCTGCCTCGCACGCTGCCTCGCACGCTACCTCGCACGCTGCCACGCACGCTGCCACGCACGCTGCCACGCACGCTGCCACGCACGATGCCACGCGCGCTGGCACGCACGCTGCCACGCACGCTGGCACGCACGCTGCCACGCACGATGCCACGCACGCTGCCACGCACGCTGCCACGCACGCTGCCACGCACGATGCCACGCACGCTGCCACGCACGATGCCACGGACGCAGGCACGCCCATCACCACCGGAGGATCCGCCAAAAGACCGAGACGGACGATAAACAATACGGATTGGTCAAAAGCGAACTAAGGAATGTTCGAAGAAATCATCGCCGAATGATTACTCCCTGCAGAGAGACCTAAGACAACCACTGAGGTAGACAATGCAATAGATACAATAAACAATATTATTTAACAGGCTGCGGACGAATGCACCCCAAGGAAGAAATTATACGTAAAATACGCCTCTGCTTAAGAACGTCGTCGCCCTCATCAAGGAAAACTGGAGGATTTACCGATAATTCGAAAAGAGGAAGGACCCAGCATTAAAAACCGTTTGAAACAGGAACCAGGCCAACATCTAAAGAAAGGTAAATGATTATAAAAACGGTTTATGGCAGAAAACTTGCGCGTGTCTAGATTTAATGTACAGCAAAAGGTTCTAGGACCGATTCTAAGGCTTCTCGGGAGCCTATACGACAAGAAGAATCCCACCTAGATCACGACGGGAAAAGCCTCTGCACGGAGGAAAAAAACCGGAGGAATTCTTACGCGTGCCTTATGAAATACACACGCCGACCGACGATACAAGGTTCGACGAGAAATTTCACAGAGAATACATAGAGGTAATGCAAAACATTATACCTAAATTAATCCCCACAGATATCAGCGAGGAAACCGAGGATGGAATCATCGACGACGACCTGAAAGAAGCCATAGCCAGCACGATGAATTCTGCTCCTCGACCTCCTGGACGATAACGTGCAACAAACGCACGTCAGGTATTTCCCCACGCTTAAAAAATTCCTCCTAATGATTTATAATTCCTGCTTCTCCATGGGTTGCTACCCAAAACAATGTAGAAACGCGCACACCATCATGCTCCTGAAACGGGGGAAAAACGCGAAAATTTATCGCCCTATCAACCTTACGAGCGTCCTGGGAAAGATGCTGGAAAAAGTGGTCGTGAAATAACTCACGGCCATCCTAGACGCAGGCGGCATCCTCCCAGACCATCAATACGGATTCCTAGCGAACAGGACAACCACGGATCCACTGAGGCTGCTCACCAACACGGCGGCAGAAGAAATCAACAAAAGAGGGTGCACGGCCGCGATCTTCATGGAGATCGAAAGGGCATTCGACAAACCCGGTAATGACGGGCTATCCATAAAAACTCCCTAATTCCCGACATCCCACCCAACTTATCCCGCTACCAATACTCATTTATCTCCGAACGACATGCAAGACTCAAAGTAGGTGGCACATGTCCAATCCCTTCCGCATTCAATCCGGCGAGCCCCAAGGAACGGTATTATCGACGTTCCTTTTTATTCTGTATTGCGCTGACATGCCTTCTCCCGCTCTTCCACAGGTGACCCTCGCGCAGTACGCAGACGGCACGGCGCTGTGGGCCACGGCACGCAAGTCTGACACCGCAACACGTTACCTACGATAGGACTTCCGGCGGCTCGAGGAGTGAATGAGAAAGTGCCGCCTGCGGCCAAACCCAGAAAAATCGATCCTGATGACCTTTACTAACGAAGGGGGGGGAACAAGGAGGTCCGCAGAAACCGATTTCCGTCTCCCTTTGGGGGAAAAGTGTCGGCCTGCAGAAAGCGGGGAAATGCCTCGGTGTTACCCTCGATGTCCACCTGACGTTCGCCACCCATCTGAGAAACTTAATATCCACCATAACCAGGCTCAGCAACCTTTTCTGGATTGCCCCTGCTGCCGCCAAAGAAGAAAAAGAAATAGACGGCGCTAGTCCAACGAAAGCATATATATTTATTTCTGTTATTTATATATATTCAAACCTATTTGAACCTTGTTATATTTTGCTATATTCAATTTAACACTTACGCATTACAAAATGTTATTTGAAGAGGCCTTTTGCATAAACAGGGTATTTTCCGATCTGGCCATGTGTAAAACAATTGAAATGTAAAGGGTATGAAAATGAAATATGTATGGCTTATCAGAAAATAAAAACAAAATTGACTTTGACACGAGTATGTGACAGTTATTTTGTGGGTGCTCTAACTCAAAAACCAATAATCAGGTTAACGCGAAATTTTATATTTAAGATGTTTTTGAAAGTCGCAAGATCTGATTAGTTCTTAGTAAAAATCGGTCACTCGAAAGTTGGTGTTTACTCTCGTCACTCATCCGTTATTTTGAAATATTTGCTTTAATATTTGATAAATGGAAAAATATACTAGAATAAAAGCTGTAGGAAATATAATTTACTTCTACTTTGTTTGAATCATTTGTCCATCATTATATATCGACGTTTCCTACAGAGGAGGATGTAACATGCATATCACATATATATATAAATATATATATACATCATAGGAGACAATTATTTAAACAAATTTTCAAGGTTTATGTACTTCCGAATGTGCTACGGAGCTGAAATTTTTTTAGAGGTATGCTTTATAAAAAAACGAAAAAGCAATTATAAAAATTTTGATCTTTTAATTTCTTTGGCAGTTAAAAATTCTTAAAATTCATAAAAATAGGTAAATGCTTAGACACTACGGGGCAAGTTAGAGGGCTGAAATTTTGAAACTACTTATATTTTAGTCTATGTAACCGATTAAATATTTCAGTGTTTTCATGAAGTTCTTTCTGCGGCCGTTAACAATTATTATTTAAATTTAAACAATTAGAAAAATATTATTTCACTTCTAAAAGTGATCAAACTTCAAAAATTGGCAGAAATGTGAACCATTAGTACACCATAATGGAAAAAGTATACAATTCTTAAAATTTCAAAGTATGGGGATTGTTTTAACCTATTATTTTGACATTAGGGAAAAACAAAAATCGCTGTGGAGGTGGAATTTTTTTAATTTAGAAAATAATTGCAATGATGAAATATCTGTCTGAAAAATGAATGTTTTTTCAAGGCGCGAAGATATGCTTCTACTAGTATACTTGTACTAGTTTCCGCGAACTTGACGTCCGATAGAATCAGATGTAATGCTCATTAGCAGAGCACTCTTCCGCTAGTTGGTTCTGATTATGTTCAAGAATTTTCGACGCTGTTTGAACGACGGTAACAAAACTAAACAAATATTCAATTACTATTGATATTCATTTCATGATGTCATATGTGGAAGTTAAAATTGCTGAATTTTTTAAGGTCTTTGAGGACATATCCTTTGAAATATAAATTTTTCCAGTCATATTGACGGGCTTTTATAGTTTTTATATTAGAGGTAGTAGTGTTTGCTAGTAATATAATAGTTTTGGTCACGAAATTCGTAGTGAAAGGTGCGTGAATTATGCGAGTAAGTACAGTAATACTGTCACAGCCATTAAAGTAATTTCGAGTGCCATGGGATAGATCCAGATAGTCACATGACATGAGTAGGCAAAAGATTGGAGTACAAATTCGGCCGTAAAGTATCTCTGTTCATTAAATAGGGAAATTTCCGCGGTCGTAGCTGTAGGATAATAAAACGCAGTAATATTCTTCCCTTGCTCATAACGTAAAATATATCGTGGCACATCATGGACTTTATCGCGGCACACCGGTTGCGAAGCCTTTCCGTTTCAGCTCAATTTTAGAAGCGCACATACGAATCTCTTGACGCAACAGTTTTACAAGGTGAAATAATTACATGAATCAATTTGCGGGTATTTTTTATTTAAAATATTTTAATTTGAAGTTCTTATCATTTATATTTTACGAGAAATTTGACTTGACAAACCGCGTCTTAGTGAGGCGTCTTCTGAGGTCTTAATTAAAGTATTTCAGCTCCCTAGCTTGCACCCTAGTACTGAAAAATTTATCTATTTGTTAACATTTTAGGAATTTTTTTACATCCAAATTAATTAATATATCAGAATTTCATAACCCCTATTCGGTTATTTTTAGATTTCTACTATTACCAACGTCAGATTTGTTGCACATTCAGAAGTACATAAACATTAAATGTTTGTTTAAACATTTGCGATATTTCTAAGCCGATAGATTTAGTCACCTCGGCCACCAGATCCTTGCGTTGGCGCTGCGATAAATGTTTATTTGAATTCTCGTTGGAAGATAAACGCGTCCATCTTAGCAACGATATTAAACAAACTATTGTAATTGTTGATGGTGTAATAAAAGTTTATTTTAATGTGGATTGTAATGATACTAGCATTCCTACGTTTTTTGAAGGGATATTTCTGTTAATTATTATAAGTTTTTATTTAACGTTATTATTATTGTTGGTATGTTTATATTTATATCTTAAAAACTTTTTATATTTATTTTTTTAAGGTTATTGTAAAAACCTTTTCCCTATGAGTTTCATTTAAAATTACATCCGGAAAATCGAGGTACATGTAAACTTTTGATTAATTTTATTATTATTATTAAATTCTTATTGTTCCTCTTATAATATTGCCTTGTACGATACATGTATTTTATTATTGTTAAATTATAATCACATTCCTATTGCTTTACTATTAATAATCCTTAAAGCGATCTTCTCGGAATAGATTACAATGAAAATTCATTTGAAAACTACTTTAGATAATTTTATTCTTTGGAACTGTTCACTCGCCTCTTTTTTTACTTTAGATGAAATCTTTTATAATTATAGACCTTTAAGATCAGTTGTTCCTACATTATTCTAAAAGCCCTCACATTAAATATCATATTCCTTTTTTTCACTATTTAAGATAGGTAATACTGTTTTAAAGGATTTTAATTTGAACATATTTAAATAAAATTTTTTAAAGTGTCGCGTTGTAGTTTAGCAATTCATCAGCTAACTATGCTTATACAGTGCTTTTATATGGACGGTTGATTTGATGTTAGGAAAAGAACAATTTATTATTTTTGTCATTTAAGTTAGGTCACTATAATTTGAAATATTCAACAGTTTCACTGCTACTAGTATTTAAAACGTAATTTCTCTGCACTAGCAGTCTATTTTCGTTGATTTTACGTAATAGGAATTTATAAGTCAGTATTGATATCTATAAAACAAAAGATACTATCGAACCTCTTACTACTTATTTACAAAACATTCTTACAGTTCTCTACTTCTGTCTGCTATTCTCACAACTGCAAAAAGATTAACGGTTAAATACGGATACCCCCACGTCTCTCAAGACCTGGTACACACTTTTGCAACTCATGAAAGCAGAAAGGTTATCATAATTATATTATAGGTTTTATTGAGATTAAAGTATAAAATATATAAAAACTGCTTGTAATAATTCATTTTTATATCTTGACTTGTTATTTTTACGTTTGACTACCCATTAGCAATGGACAGTTGGTCCAGATATATTAGCGTGTGAACAGTAACATTTAACTAATTAGCTTATTTAAAAAAATACATGCAAAAGGTAAAGATAGAAAGTGACATTCTTTTTTAGCATTTTTAACCTGATATTGCTCTTCGAGAAAAAGAAACAACATTGTCACTTCCACAAATTTATTTGGCACGAAAGGTTTCACTACGATCATAGTATCATTAGGTGATAAAATATAAATACAGTTCCATATAAATAGGGGAAAAAGGGTGAGAGGGGCAAAGTAGGGGTTACATAGAAAACGAATGGAAGGTAAATAAATAAACGGTTAGGAAAAGGAAGGGGTTGGAAAGGAAGATAAGAGGAAAATAAAGTTATAAAATGTTACTAAAACTTGGTAAAAGGGGCCAAAGACAACAATGTTGATACAAAGTATTTAAATAATATTTGGTAAGCAAAATTGAGAAGAATGATTGCGGAAAAGATATACATTTAAGAGAAACAGGTCTTCACAAATAATTATCTCTAGCTGTTCATGAGCATCCTATTTGCGACTTTAATTTTCAAAGCGGAGGAATTTAGGATTGAAGGAACTATGATGACTGAGGTTTAAAAGATGTTTCGCAAATTGAGAATTCTAATTATTTAAACGGAAGCACTTAATCCTCTTGTCAAAACTCCTCCGCCAGAATTAATACGGTTAACTTTTAAATGTTGGCAAGGAGAGGGGAAAGTGGGGACCTCATCGCGAGATTATGCGTTTGTTTAAAAAAATTACACTAAAGAAAAAATATGTTTTTTCAGAATATGCTACAAGTAAGTTAGGAAACTCAGTTATCAAAAATTGATTGACATCTGCTTTGGAAACCATATCTACAACCAAATCTACGAGTTCTTTAACGGGAACAGAAGTAAAAAGGTAAAAAATATCAAAAGAGACAAATTTTCAATTGTTGTGGAAAATCTTTACTTGGAAGGTGGGCGTCAACTCTATGGATATTTTAATACCAAATTTTGGACAAAAATGAGAATAATGACGAAGAAGTGTATTGAGTTTGAAGGCGAGTTTATGGGCAGGCGCAGAGGTACTGGGACAGCAGCCCTAGTAGGGCAATCCTTTTTGTGAAGTTTTGTTAAACCATGAAGTCTAAAGGGAAAGGGGTGCACCACTTATAAGTTGTGTTTGATTTTAGGAGTGAAAAGAAAAGAAGTCGAAGAAATAGTTTTTTGGATCCCAAATTGATAATTCGAGAGAGGGTTTTTTTTCAAAAGCGAAATATTTTTGTTTCGAATGAAATCATAACATTTCTCCAAATAAACGTCTCTGTCCATCACCACCATGCCATTAACTTTATCAGTCTTTTGGACAATCAAATTGTTTTAACACTTGGAAGTAAGGCGGGAGAGTGTGAGCGGGATAGTGGTTTGGGTCGAGGAACATTGAGAAAGGAAGAAATTTTACAAGCAAAAACGTGCTTAAACGAATGAGATTCTTTTTGTAGGGCCAAATCACAATCGACGACTAGATTCTTACACACACGTGTAGATAAATGGAGGCTAGGGGCGAATTTCAGGCCTAAGTTAAACTCGTTCAAAATAGAAACACAATTGGATAAATTGGTGGGTGGAACTTGTGGTCACTGAGTTTAGAAGGACTGGAATCACTACACTGCACTGATTTTGAGGAAAGAGCAGCCAGTTTTTTCCTAAGGGTAGAGAGCTTGGCAAAACCAATCTCACTTACACGTTGTCTGACACTGTCATCAAATGTTGACCATTCCAGCCAATGAAGAGCGTGGAACAATTCAGAATTCCACACGGTTGAGCCTGACCTCATTCTTGGTACTGATAATGCTCTATTGATTTGTTTTACAATTTTCATCTATCATAGATAAACTATGAGCTACAAGTCGTATTTATGGTATGAGAATTTCTTGGAATGACTAACACATACTGAAACATTTCCTGAGAATATACGAGTAATCAATTCGGTACGTGAACTTTGGGAAACTTGCCTGCATTAGTCCTGGTTTGGATTTCTTGTTCTTATCTTAATGGTTGGATATTCGTGGCTAAAATCAAGTATCAGAAGGCTACCATTTGAGTTTATTTCGGTTCTTTGTTAAGTCTTGGAATTTTTCTTGCAGTTCCTTAAATATTTATTATCATTTAACCTATTTGGAAGTTTTAGAAATATTACAAGTATGGAGAAAGTCATGTGATGACCATATCAGAATTTTGTCGTATATAGTACTAAATCGATGAACAGGAAGTTAAACAAAATATATGGATTTCTTGGAAATAAATGAATTACGCTCCTTCTGTTGGTGACACGTTTGTCGTTTGCCATATTTTGACTCATAATACAAATATAAGCGTTCCAATAACAATCTATCAGTTTTGAATTCTCACTGTGAGATTGAAAACTTATTTGAAGGAAAACTGTGAAATTATAGCTAAATTTAGGTATTATTTTATTTTAATTGCTTTGTAATTTATAATTCCTAATTACACGTGGAAATATTTTTATTGTTTTCCTAAAAACTTTCATCTTTTAGACCCTAACAATTGATCTATTTTGTGATTCTGATAATGAATATTTTCATGATGAGGATTTATGTAAAAATGTCCCAGAATTAGAAGATAACGCGGAATATGAAGGATATTCGACGGAATATTCTGAAAGTAAGGATGGCCTTATTTTAGACGATTCGTCTCGATGATCTGAAAAGATAAAAAGGATTGCATAGATTTGTAAATCAAGTCGTATCATAACGTAATAGAATTTTCTCTAGGACTAACAAGATATCCCACAAGTCGCATAACCACCCAAAAATCATCTTTTGGCATGATAATTATCACTAACAAAATTATAACAATGGCCAATATAGAAGATAGGCGTTTCAATGGAAAAGCTTGGAAAGATGTGGACTATGCTCACATAGAGCCTTATATTGGACTTTTGGTATTGACAGGCGTTTACAGATCTCATAACGAATCACTGAAAAGTTTGCTGGACTAAGTACATGGTAGGCCGATTTTTAGTGCCGTCATGTCTCTTGAAAGATTTTATAAAATCACAGGAGTTTTAATATTTGACAATAGTGATGACAGAAAAAAGCACAGGAAAGGTGACAGATTGGCACCCATACGCGTTGTTTGGGATATTTGGGTGGAAAATTTGCAGAAGTAATACACCCAAGATGAAAATGTATCTATAGATGAACAGTTAGAAGCGTCTAGGAAGATGCCCCTTCAATCAGTATAATACGGGGATCAAAATTTGGATTTTATGTGATGGTGCATCTGCGTATGCATACAATTTACAAGTAAAGTAAAACCTACATAATTAGAAACTCTCTAGTTCAAAACTTCTGTATAATTCGAAATTTCTTTTAATTTGAAGAACCAATAGGCAAATTTCATACCTGGATAATTCGAAAACCTTGATAATTCGTAATTCGAAAAAGAGCAATATGCTAATAATATTTGTGCATAAATAATTCGAAAAAGTATAAAAAAATTATGTTCGTAAAGATTATGCGTTTGCGAACACAACCATTTCCTCTCATCCCCTCGATCCTTCTCTACGTATGTTGTTACTACCCTCGCCAACGTTCTCTTCTTTTTGGCATAGGTCAAGAGTTGAATGATTTCATGCTCCTATCCACGCATGCACGCTGGCACGCAAGATGGCACGCAAGCTGGCACGCAAGTTGGCACGCAGGCAGGCTCGCACGCTGGCACGCACGCTGCCACGCACGCTGCCACGCACGCTGCAACGCACGCTGCAACGCACGCTGCCACGCACGCTGCCACGCACGCTGCCACGCACGCAGCCACGCACGCTGCCACGCACGCTGCCACGCACGCTGCCTCGCACGCTGCCACGCACGCTGCCTCGCACGCTGCCTCGCACGCTACCTCGCACGCTGCCACGCACGCTGGCACGCACGCTGCCACGCACGCTGCCACGCACGATGCCACGCACGCTGCCACGCACGCTGCCACGCACGCTGCCACGCACGCTGCCACGCACGATGCCACGCACGCTGCCACGCACGCTGCCACGCACGATGCCACGCACGCTGCCACGCACGATGCCACGGACGCAGGCACGTCCATCACCACCGGAGGATCCGCCAAAAGACCGAGACGGACGATAAACAATACGGATTGGTCAAAAGCGAACTAAGGAATGTTCGAAGAAATCATCGCCGAAGGATTTCTCCCTGCAGAGAGACCTAAGACAACCACTGAGGTAGACAATGCAATAGATACAATAAACAATATTATTTAACAGGCTGCGGACGAATGCACCCCAAGGAAGAAATTAGACGTAAAAAAACGCCTCTACTTAAGAACGTCGTCGCCCTCATCAAGGAAAACTGGAGGATTTACCGATAATTCGAAATGAGGAAGGACCCAGCATTAAAAACCGTTTGAAACAGGAACCAGGCCAACATCTAAAGAAAGGTAAATGATTATAAAAACGGTTTATGGCAGAAAACTTGCGCGTGTCTAGAATTCAGGTACAGCAAAAGGTTCTAGGACCGATTCTAAGGCTTCTCGGGAGCCTATACGACAAGAAGAATCCCACCTAGATCACGACGGGAAAAGCCTCTGCACGGAGGAAAAAAAGCGGAGGAATTCTTACGCGTGCCTTATGAAATACACACGCCGACCGACGATACAAGGTTCGACGAGAAATTTCACAGAGAATACATAGAGGTAATGCAAAACATTATACCTAAATTAATCCCCACAGATATCAGCGAGGAAACCGAGGATGGAATCATCGACGACGACCTGAAAGAAGCCATAGCCAGCACGATGAATTCTGCTCCTCGACCTCCTGGACGATAACGTGCAACAAACGCACGTCAGGTATTTCCCCACGCTTAAAAAATTCCTCCTAATGATTTATAATTCCTGCTTCTCCATGGGTTGCTACCCAAAACAATGTAGAAACGCGCACACCATCATGCTCCTGAAACGGGGGAAAAACGCGAAAATTTATCGCCCTATCAACCTTACGAGCGTCCTGGGAAAGATGCTGGAAAAAGTGGTCGTGAAATAACTCACGGCCATCCTAGACGCAGGCGGCATCCTCCCAGACCATCAATACGGATTCCTAGCGAACAGGACAACCACGGATCCACTGAGGCTGCTCACCAACACGGCGGCAGAAGAAATCAACAAAAGAGGGTGCACGGCCGCGATCTTCATGGAGATCGAAAGGGCATTCGACAAACCCGGTAATGACGGGCTATCCATAAAAACTCCCTAATTCCCGACATCCCACCCAACTTATCCCGCTACCAATACTCATTTATCTCCGAACGACATGCAAGACTCAAAGTAGGTGGCACATGTCCAATCCCTTCCGCATTCAATCCGGCGAGCCCCAAGGAACGGTATTATCGACGTTCCTTTTTATTCTGTATTGCGCTGACATGCCTTCTCCCGCTCTTCCACAGGTGACCCTCGCGCAGTACGCAGACGGCACGGCGCTGTGGGCCACGGCACGCAAGTCTGACACCGCAACACGTTACCTACGATAGGACTTCCGGCGGCTCGAGGAGTGAATGAGAAAGTGCCGCCTGCGGCCAAACCCAGAAAAATCGATCCTGATGACCTTTACTAACGAAGGGGGGGGAACAAGGAGGTCCGCAGAAACCGATTTCCGTCACCCTTTGGGGGAAAAGTGTCGGCCTGCAGAAAGAGGGGAAATGCCTCGGTGTTACCCTCGATGTCCACCTGACGTTCGCCACCCATCTGAGAAACTTAATATCCACCATAACCAGGCGCAGCAACCTTTTCTGGATTGCCCCTGCTGCCGCCAAAGAAGAAAAAGAAATAGACGGCGCTAGTCCAACGAAAGCATATATATTTATTTCTATTATTTATATATATTCAAACCTATTTGAACCTTGTTATATTTTGCTATATTCAATTTAACACTTACGCATTACAAAATGTTATTTGAAGAGGCCTTTTGCATAAACAGGGTATTTTCCGATCTGGCCATGTGTAAAACAATTGAAATGTAAAGGGTATGAAAATGAAATATGTATGGCTTATCAGAAAATAAAAACAAAATTGACTTTGACACGAGTATGTGACAGTTATTTTGTGGGTGCTCTAACTCAAAAACCAATAATCAGGTTAACGCGAAATTTTATATTTAAGATGTTTTTGAAAGTCGCAAGATCTGATTAGTTCTTAGTAAAAATCGGTCACTCGAAAGTTGGTGTTTACTCTCGTCACTCATCCGTTATTTTGAAATATTTGCTTTAATATTTGATAAATGGAAAAATATACTAGAATAAAAGCTGTAGGAAATATAATTTACTTCTACTTTGTTTGAATCATTTGTCCATCATTATATATCGACGTTTCCTACAGAGGAGGATGTAACATGCATATCACATATATATATAAATATATATATACATCATAGGAGACAATTATTTAAACAAATTTTCAAGGTTTATGTACTTCCGAATGTGCTACGGAGCTGAAATTTTTTTAGAGGTATGCTTTATAAAAAAACGAAAAAGCAATTATAAAAATTTTGATCTTTTAATTTCTTTGGCAGTTAAAAATTCTTAAAATTCATAAAAATAGGTAAATGCTTAGACACTACGGGGCAAGTTAGAGGGCTGAAATTTTGAAACTACTTATATTTTAGTCTATGTAACCGATTAAATATTTCAGTGTTTTCATGAAGTTCTTTCTGCGGCCGTTAACAATTATTATTTAAATTTAAACAATTAGAAAAATATTATTTCACTTCTAAAAGTGATCAAACTTCAAAAATTGGCAGAAATGTGAACCATTAGTACACCATAATGGAAAAAGTATACAATTCTTAAAATTTCAAAGTATGGGGATTGTTTTAACCTATTATTTTGACATTAGGGAAAAACAAAAATCGCTGTGGAGGTGGAATTTTTTTAATTTAGAAAATAATTGCAATGATGAAATATCTGTCTGAAAAATGAATGTTTTTTCAAGGCGCGAAGATATGCTTCTACTAGTATACTTGTACTAGTTTCCGCGAACTTGACGTCCGATAGAATCAGATGTAATGCTCATTAGCAGAGCACTCTTCCGCTAGTTGGTTCTGATTATGTTCAAGAATTTTCGACGCTGTTTGAACGACGGTAACAAAACTAAACAAATATTCAATTACTATTGATATTCATTTCATGATGTCATATGCGGAAGTTAAAATTGCTGAATTTTTTAAGGTCTTTGAGGACATATCCTTTGAAATATAAATTTTTCCAGTCATATTGACGGGCTTTTATAGTTTTTATATTAGAGGTAGTAGTGTTTGCTAGTAATATAATAGTTTTGGTCACGAAATTCGTAGTGAAAGGTGCGTGAATTATGCGAGTAAGTACAGTAATACTGTCACTGCCATTAAAGTAATTTCGAGTGCCATGGGATAGATCCAGATAGTCACATGACATGAGTAGGCAAAAGATTGGAGTACAAATTCGGCCGTAAAGTATCTCTGTTCATTAAATAGGGAAATTTCCGCGGTCGTAGCTGTAGGATAATAAAACGCAGTAATATTCTTCCCTTGCTCATAACGTAAAATATATCGTGGCACATCATGGACTTTATCGCGGCACACCGGTTGCGAAGCCTTTCCGTTTCAGCTCAATTTTAGAAGCGCACATACGAATCTCTTGACGCAACAGTTTTACAAGGTGAAATAATTACATGAATCAATTTGCGGGTATTTTTTATTTAAAATATTTTAATTTGAAGTTCTTATCATTTATATTTTACGAGAAATTTGACTTGACAAACCGCGTCTTAGTGAGGCGTCTTCTGAGGTCTTAATTAAAGTATTTCAGCTCCCTAGCTTGCACCCTAGTACTGAAAAATTTATCTATTTGTTAACATTTTAGGAATTTTTTTACATCCAAATTAATTAATATATCAGAATTTCATAACCCCTATTCGGTTATTTTTAGATTTCTACTATTACCAACGTCAGATTTGTTGCACATTCAGAAGTACATAAACATTAAATGTTTGTTTAAACATTTGCGATATTTCTAAGCCGATAGATTTAGTCACCTCGGCCACCAGATCCTTGCGTTGGCGCTGCGATAAATGTTTATTTGAATTCTCGTTGGAAGATAAACGCGTCCATCTTAGCAACGATATTAAACAAACTATTGTAATTGTTGATGGTGTAATAAAAGTTTATTTTAATGTGGATTGTAATGATACTAGCATTCCTACGTTTTTTGAAGGGATATTTCTGTTAATTATTATAAGTTTTTATTTAACGTTATTATTATTGTTGGTATGTTTATATTTATATCTTAAAAACTTTTTATATTTATTTTTTTAAGGTTATTGTAAAAACCTTTTCCCTATGAGTTTCATTTAAAATTACATCCGGAAAATCGAGGTACATGTAAACTTTTGATTAATTTTATTATTATTATTAAATTCTTATTGTTCCTCTTATAATATTGCCTTGTACGATACATGTATTTTATTATTGTTAAATTATAATCACATTCCTATTGCTTTACTATTAATAATCCTTAAAGCGATCTTCTCGGAATAGATTACAATGAAAATTCATTTGAAAACTACTTTAGATAATTTTATTCTTTGGAACTGTTCACTCGCCTCTTTTTTTACTTTAGATGAAATCTTTTATAATTATAGACCTTTAAGATCAGTTGTTCCTACATGATTCTAAAAGCCCTCACATTAAATATCATATTCCTTTTTTTCACTATTTAAGATAGGTAATACTGTTTTAAAGGATTTTAATTTGAACATATTTAAATAAAATTTTTTAAAGTGTCGCGTTGTAGTTTAGCAATTCATCAGCTAACTATGCTTATACAGTGCTTTTATATGGACGGTTGATTTGATGTTAGGAAAAGAACAATTTATTATTTTTGTCATTTAAGTTAGGTCACTATAATTTGAAATATTCAACAGTTTCACTGCTACTAGTATTTAAAACTGAATTTCTCTGCACTAGCAGTCTATTTTCGTTGATTTTACGTAATAGGAATTTATAAGTCAGTATTGATATCTATAAAACAAAAGATACTATCGAACCTCTTACTACTTATTTACAAAACATTCTTACAGTTCTCTACTTCTGTCTGCTATTCTCACAACTGCAAAAAGATTAACGGTTAAATACGGATACCCCCACGTCTCTCAAGACCTGGTACACACTTTTTCAACTCATGAAAGCAGAAAGGTTATCATAATTATATTATAGGTTTTATTGAGATTAAAGTATAAAATATATAAAAACTGCTTGTAATAATTCATTTTTATATCTTGACTTGTTATTTTTACGTTTGACTACCCATTAGCAATGGACAGTTGGTCCAGATATATTAGCGTGTGAACAGTAACATTTAACTAATTAGCTTATTTAAAAAAATACATGCAAAAGGTAAAGATAGAAAGTGACATTCTTTTTTAGCATTTTTAACCTGATATTGCTCTTCGAGAAAAAGAAACAACATTGTCACTTCCACAAATTTATTTGGCACGAAAGGTTTCACTACGATCATAGTATCATTAGGTGATAAAATATAAATACAGTTCCATATATATAGGGGAAAAAGGGTGAGAGGGGCAAAGTAGGGGTTACATAGAAAACGAATGGAAGGTAAATAAATAAACGGTTAGGAAAAGGAAGGGGTTGGAAAGGAAGATAAGAGGAAAATAAAGTTATAAAATGTTACTAAAACTTGGTAAAAGGGGCCAAAGACAACAATGTTGATACAAAGTATTTAAAAAATATTTGGTAAGAAAAATTGATAAGAATGATTGCGGAAAAGATATACATTTAAGAGAAACAGGTCTTCACAAATAATTATCTCTAGCTGTTCATGAGCATCCTATTTGCGACCTTAATTTTCAAAGCGGAGGAATTTAGGATTGAAGGAACTATGATGACTGAGGTTTAAAAGATGTTTCGCAAATTGAGAATTCAAATTATTTAAACGGAAGCACTTAATCCTCTTGTCAAAACTCCTCCGCCAGAATTAATACGGTTAACTTATAAATGTTGGCAAGGAGAGGGGAAAGTGGGGACCTCATCGCGAGATTATGCGTTTGTTTAAAAAAATTACACTAAAGAAAAAATATGTTTTTTCAGAATATGCTACAAGTAAGTTAGGAAACTCAGTTATCAAAAATTGATTGACATCTGCTTTGGAAACCATATCTACAACCAAATCTACGAGTTCTTTAACGGGAACAGAAGTAAAAAGGTAAAAAATATCAAAAGAGACAAATTTTCAATTGTTGTGGAAAATCTTTACTTGGAAGGTGGGCGTCAACTCTATGGATATTTTAATACCAAATTTTGGACTAAAATGAGAATAATGACGAAGAAGTGTATTGAGTTTGAAGGCGAGTTTATGGGCAGGCGCAGAGGTACTGGGACAGAAGCCCTAGTAGGGCAATCCTTTTTGTGAAGTTTTGTTAAACCATGAAGTCTAAAGGGAAAGGGGTGCACCACTTATAAGTTGTGTTTGATTTTAGGAGTGAAAAGAAAAGAAGTCGAAGAAATAGTTTTTTGGATCCCAAATTGATAATTCGAGAGAGGGTTTTTTTTCAAAAGCGAAATATATTTGTTTCGAATGAAATCATAACATTTCTCCAAATAAACGTCTCTGTCCATCACCACCATGCCATTAACTTTATCAGTCTTTTGGACAATCAAATTGTTTTAACACTTGGAAGTAAGGCGGGAGAGTGTGAGCGGGATAGTGGTTTGGGTCGAGGAACATTGAGAAATGAAGAAATTTTACAAGCAAAAACGTGCTTAAACGAATGAGATTCTTTTTGTAGGGCCAAATCACAATCGACGACTAGATTCTTACACACACGTGTAGATAAATGGAGGCTAGGGGCGAATTTCAGGCCTAAGTTAAACTCGTTCAAAATAGAAACACAATTGGATAAATTGGTGGGTGGAACTTGTGGTCACTGAGTTTAGAAGGACTGGAATCACTACACTGCACTGATTTTGAGGAAAGAGCAGCCAGTTTTTTCCTAAGGGTAGAGAGCTTGGCAAAACCAATCTCACTTACACGTTGTCTGACACTGTCATCAAATGTTGACCATTCCAGCCAATGAAGAGCGTGGAACAATTCAGAATTCCACACGGTTGAGCCTGACCTCATTCTTGGTACTGATAATGCTCTATTGATTTGTTTTACAATTTTCATCTATCATAGATAAACTATGAGCTACAAGTCGTATTTATGGTATGAGAATTTCTTGGAATGACTAACACATACTGAAACATTTCCTGAGAATATACGAGTAATCAATTCGGTACGTGAACTTTGGGAAACTTGCCTGCATTAGTCCTGGTTTGGATTTCTTGTTCTTATCTTAATGGTTGGATATTCGTGGCTAAAATCAAGTATCAGAAGGCTACCATTTGAGTTTATTTCGGTTCTTTGTTAAGTCTTGGAATTTTTCTTGCAGTTCCTTAAATATTTATTATCATTTAACCTATTTGGAAGTTTTAGAAATATTACAAGTATGGAGAAAGTCATGTGATGACCATATCAGAATTTTGTCGTATATAGTACTAAATCGATGAACAGGAAGTTAAACAAAATATATGGATTTCTTGGAAATAAATGAATTACGCTCCTTCTGTTGGTGACACGTTTGTCGTTTGCCATATTTTGACTCATAATACAAATATAAGCGTTCCAATAACAATCTATCAGTTTTGAATTCTCACTGTGAGATTGAAAACTTATTTGAAGGAAAACTGTGAAATTATAGCTAAATTTAGGTATTATTTTATTTTAATTGCTTTGTAATTTATAATTCCTAATTACACGTGGAAATATTTTTATTGTTTTCCTAAAAACTTTCATCTTTTAGACCCTAACAATTGATCTATTTTGTGATTCTGATAATGAATATTTTCATGATGAGGATTTATGTAAAAATGTCCCAGAATTAGAAGATAACGCGGAATATGAAGGATATTCGACGGAATATTCTGAAAGTAAGGATGGCCTTATTTTAGACGATTCGTCTCGATGATCTGAAAAGATAAAAAGGATTGCATAGATTTGTAAATCAAGTCGTATCATAACGTAATAGAATTTTCTCTAGGACTAACAAGATATCCCACAAGTCGCATAACCACCCAAAAATCATCTTTTGGCATGATAATTATCACTAACAAAATTATAACAATGGCCAATATAGAAGATAGGCGTTTCAATGGAAAAGCTTGGAAAGATGTGGACTATGCTCACATAGAGCCTTATATTGGACTTTTGGTATTGACAGGCGTTTACAGATCTCATAACGAATCACTGAAAAGTTTGCTGGACTAAGTACATGGTAGGCCGATTTTTAGTGCCGTCATGTCTCTTGAAAGATTTTATAAAATCACAGGAGTTTTAATATTTGACAATAGTGATGACAGAAAAAAGCACAGGAAAGGTGACAGATTGGCACCCATACGCGTTGTTTGGGATATTTGGGTGGAAAATTTGCAGAAGTAATACACCCAAGATGAAAATGTATCTATAGATGAACAGTTAGAAGCGTCTAGGAAGATGCCCCTTCAATCAGTATAATACGGGGATCAAAATTTGGATTTTATGTGATGGTGCATCTGCGTATGCATACAATTTACAAGTAAAGTAAAACCTACATAATTAGAAACTCTCTAGTTCAAAACTTCTGTATAATTCGAAATTTCTTTTAATTTGAAGAACCAATAGGCAAATTTCATACCTGGATAATTCGAAAACCTTGATAATTCGTAATTCGAAAAAGAGCAATATGCTAATAATATTTGTGCATAAATAATTCGAAAAAGTATAAAAAAATTATGTTCGTAAAGATTATGCGTTTGCGAACACAACCATTTCCTCTCATCCCCTCGATCCTTCTCTACGATGTTGTTACTACCCTCGCCAACGTTCTCTTCTTTTTGGCATAGGTCAAGAGTTGAATGATTTCACGCTCCTATCTACGCATGCACGCTGGCACGCAAGATGGCACGCAAGCTGGCACGCAAGTTGGCACGCAGGCAGGCTCGCACGCTGGCACGCACGCTGCCACGCTCGCTGGCACGCACGCTGTGACGCACGCTGCCACGCACGCTGCCACGCACGCTGCAACGCACGCTGCCACGCACGCTGCCACGCACGCTGCCACGCACGCTGCCACGCACGCTGCCACGCACGCTGCCACGCACGCTGCCTCGCACGCTGCCACGCACGCTGCCTCGCACGCTGCCTCGCACGCTACCTCGCACGCTGCCACGCACGCTGGCACGCACGCTGCCACGCACGCTGCCACGCACGATGCCACGCACGCTGCCACGCACGCTGCCACGCACGCTGCCACGCACGCTGCCACGCACGATGCCACGCACGCTGCCACGCACGCTGCCACGCACGATGCCACGCACGCTGCCACGCACGATGCCACGGACGCAGGCACGTCCATCACCACCGGAGGATCCGCCAAAAGACCGAGACGGACGATAAACAATACGGATTGGTCAAAAGCGAACTAAGGAATGTTCGAAGAAATCATCGCCGAAGGATTTCTCCCTGCAGAGAGACCTAAGACAACCACTGAGGTAGACAATGCAATAGATACAATAAACAATATTATTTAACAGGCTGCGGACGAATGCACCCCAAGGAAGAAATTAGACGTAAAAAAACGCCTCTACTTAAGAACGTCGTCGCCCTCATCAAGGAAAACTGGAGGATTTACCGATAATTCGAAAAGAGGAAGGACCCAGCATTAAAAACCGTTTGAAACAGGAACCAGGCCAACATCTAAAGAAAGGTAAATGATTATAAAAACGGTTTATGGCAGAAAACTTGCGCGTGTCTAGAATTCAGGTACAGCAAAAGGTTCTAGGACCGATTCTAAGGCTTCTCGGGAGCCTATACGACAAGAAGAATCCCACCTAGATCACGACGGGAAAAGCCTCTGCACGGAGGAAAAAAAGCGGAGGAATTCTTACGCGTGCCTTATGAAATACACACGCCGACCGACGATACAAGGTTCGACGAGAAATTTCACAGAGAATACATAGAGGTAATGCAAAACATTATACCTAAATTAATCCCCACAGATATCAGCGAGGAAACCGAGGATGGAATCATCGACGACGACCTGAAAGAAGCCATAGCCAGCACGATGAATTCTGCTCCTCGACCTCCTGGACGATAACGTGCAACAAACGCACGTCAGGTATTTCCCCACGCTTAAAAAATTCCTCCTAATGATTTATAATTCCTGCTTCTCCATGGGTTGCTACCCAAAACAATGTAGAAACGCGCACACCATCATGCTCCTGAAACGGGGGAAAAACGCGAAAATTTATCGCCCTATCAACCTTACGAGCGTCCTGGGAAAGATGCTGGAAAAAGTGGTCGTGAAATAACTCACGGCCATCCTAGACGCAGGCGGCATCCTCCCAGACCATCAATACGGATTCCTAGCGAACAGGACAACCACGGATCCACTGAGGCTGCTCACCAACACGGCGGCAGAAGAAATCAACAAAAGAGGGTGCACGGCCGCGATCTTCATGGAGATCGAAAGGGCATTCGACAAACCCGGTAATGACGGGCTATCCATAAAAACTCCCTAATTCCCGACATCCCACCCAACTTATCCCGCTACCAATACTCATTTATCTCCGAACGACATGCAAGACTCAAAGTAGGTGGCACATGTCCAATCCCTTCCGCATTCAATCCGGCGAGCCCCAAGGAACGGTATTATCGACGTTCCTTTTTATTCTGTATTGCGCTGACATGCCTTCTCCCGCTCTTCCACAGGTGACCCTCGCGCAGTACGCAGACGGCACGGCGCTGTGGGCCACGGCACGCAAGTCTGACACCGCAACACGTTACCTACGATAGGACTTCCGGCGGCTCGAGGAGTGAATGAGAAAGTGCCGCCTGCGGCCAAACCCAGAAAAATCGATCCTGATGACCTTTACTAACGAAGGGGGGGGAACAAGGAGGTCCGCAGAAACCGATTTCCGTCACCCTTTGGGGGAAAAGTGTCGGCCTGCAGAAAGAGGGGAAATGCCTCGGTGTTACCCTCGATGTCCACCTGACGTTCGCCACCCATCTGAGAAACTTAATATCCACCATAACCAGGCGCAGAAACCTTTTCTGGATTGCCCCTGCTGCCGCCAAAGAAGAAAAAGAAATAGACGGCGCTAGTCCAACGAAAGCATATATATTTATTTCTATTATTTATATATATTCAAACCTATTTGAACCTTGTTATATTTTGCTATATTCAATTTAACTCTTACGCATTACAAAATGTTATTTGAAGAGGCCTTTTGCATAAACAGGGTATTTTCCGATCTGGCCATGTGTAAAACAATTGAAATGTAAAGGGTATGAAAATGAAATATGTATGGCTTATCAGAAAATAAAAACAAAATTGACTTTGACAAGAGTATGTGACAGTTATTTTGTGGGTGCTCTAACTAAAAAACCAATAATCAGGTTAACGCGAAATTTTATATTTAAGATGTTTTTGAAAGTCGCAAGATCTGATTAGTTCTTAGTAAAAATCGGTCACTCGAAAGTTGGTGTTTACTCTCGTCACTCATCCGTTATTTTGAAATATTTGCTTTAATATTTGATAAATGGAAAAATATACTAGAATAAAAGCTGTAGGAAATATAATTTACTTCTACTTTGTTTGAATCATTTGTCCATCATTATATATCGACGTTTCCTACAGAGGAGGATGTAACATGCATATCACATATATATATAAATATATATATACATCATAGGAGACAATTATTTAAAAAAATTTTCAAGGTTTATGTACTTCCGAATGTGCTACGGAGCTGAAATTTTTTTAGAGGTATGCTTTATAAAAAAACGAAAAAGCAATTATAAAAATTTTGATCTTTTAATTTCTTTGGCAGTTAAAAATTCTTAAAATTCATAAAAATAGGTAAATGCTTAGACACTACGGGGCAAGTTAGAGGGCTGAAATTTTGAAACTACTTATATTTTAGTCTATGTAACCGATTAAATATTTCAGTGTTTTCATGAAGTTCTTTCTGCGGCCGTTAACAATTATTATTTAAATTTAAACAATTAGAAAAATATTATTTCACTTCTAAAAGTGATCAAACTTCAAAAATTGGCAGAAATGTGAACCATTAGTACACCATAATGGAAAAAGTATACAATTCTTAAAATTTCAAAGTATGGGGATTGTTTTAACCTATTATTTTTACATTAGGGAAAAACAAAAATCGCTGTGGAGGTGGAATTTTTTTAATTTAGAAAATAATGCAATGATGAAATATCTGTCTGAAAAATGAATGTTTTTTCAAGGCGCGAAGATATGCTTCTACTAGTATACTTGTACTAGTTTCCGCGAACTTGACGTCCGATAGAATCAGATGTAATGCTCATTAGCAGAGCACTCTTCCGCTAGTTGGTTCTGATTATGTTCAAGAATTTTCGACGCTGTTTGAACGACGGTAACAAAACTAAACAAATATTCAATTACTATTGATATTCATTTCATGATGTCATATGTGGAAGTTAAAATTGCTGAATTTTTTAATGTCTTTGAGGACATATCCTGGGAAATATAAATTTTTCCCCGTCATATTGACGGGCTTTTATAGTTTTTATATTAGGGGTAGTAGTGTTTGCTAGTAATATAATAGTTTTGGTCACGAAATTCGTAGTGAAAGGTGCGTGAATTATGCGAGTAAGTACAGTAATACTGTCACTGCCATTAAAGTAATTTCGAGTGCCATGGGATAGATCGAGATAGTCACATGACATGAGTAGGCAAAAGATTGGAGTACAAATTCGGCCGTAAAGTATCTCTGTTCATTAAATAGGGAAATTTCCGCGGTCGTAGCTGTAGGATAATAAAACGCAGTAATATTCTTCCCTTGCTCATAACGTAAAATATATCGTGGCACATCATGGACTTTATCGCGGCACACCGGTTGCGAAGCCTTTCCGTTTCAGCTCAATTTTAGAAGCGCACATACGAATCTCTTGACGCAACAGTTTTACAAGGTGAAATAATTACATGAATCAATTTGCGGGTATTTTTTATTTAAAATATTTTAATTTGAAGTTCTTATCATTTATATTTTACGAGAAATTTGACTTGACAAACCGCGTCTTAGTGAGGCGTCTTCTGAGGTCTTAATTAAAGTATTTCAGCTCCCTAGCTTGCACCCTAGTACTGAAACATTTATCTATTTGTTAACATTTTAGGAATTTTTTTACATCCAAATTAATTAATATATCAGAATTTCATAACCCCTATTCGGTTATTTTTAGATTTCTACTATTACCAACGTCAGATTTGTTGCACATTCAGAAGTACATAAACATTAAATGTTTGTTTAAACATTTGCGATATTTCTAAGCCGATAGATTTAGTCACCTCGGCCACCAGATCCTTGCGTTGGCGCTGCGATAAATGTTTATTTGAATTCTCGTTGGAAGATAAACGCGTCCATCTTAGCAACGAGATTTAACAAACTATTGTAATTGTTGATGGTGTAATAAAAGTTTATTTTAATGTGGATTGTATTGATGCTAGCATTCCTACGTTTTTTGAAGGGATATTTCTGTTAATTATTATAAGTTTTTATTTATCGTTATTATTATTGTTGGTATGTTTATATTTATATCTTAAAAACTTTTTATATTTATTTTTTTAAGGTTATTGTAAAAACCTTTTCCCTATGAGTTTCATTTAAAATTACATCCGGAAAATCGAGGTACATGTAAACTTTTGATTAATTTTATTATTATTATTAAATTCTTATTGTTCCTCTTATAATATTGCCTTGTACGATACATGTATTTTATTATTGTTAAATTATAATCACATTCGTATTGCTTTACTATTAATAATCCTTAAAGCGATCTTCTCGGAATAGATTACAATGAAAATTCATTTGAAAACTACTTTAGATAATTTTATTCTTTGGAACTGTTCACTCGCCTCTTTTTTTACTTTAGATGAAATCTTTTATAATTATAGACCTTTAAGATCAGTTGTTCCTACATGATTCTAAAAGCCCTCACATTAAATATCATATTCCTTTTTTTCACTATTTAAGATAGGTAATACTGTTTTAAAGGATTTTAATTTGAACATATTTAAATAAAATTTTTTAAAGTGTCGCGTTGTAGTTTAGCAATTCATCAGCTAACTATGCTTATACAGTGCTTTTATATGGACGGTTGATTTGATGTTAGGAAAAGAACAATTTATTATTTTTGTCATTTAAGTTAGGTCACTATAATTTGAAATATTCAACAGTTTCACTGCTACTAGTATTTAAAACTGAATTTCTCTGCACTAGCAGTCTATTTTCGTTGATTTTACGTAATAGGAATTTATAAGTCAGTATTGATATCTATGAAACAAAAGATACTATCGAACCTCTTACTACTTATTTACAAAACATTCTTACAGTTCTCTACTTCTGTCTGCTATTCTCACAACTGCAAAAAGATTAACGGTTAAATACGGATACCCCCACGTCTCTCAAGACCTGGTACACTCTTTTGCAACTCATGAAAGCAGAAAGGTTATCATAATTATATTATAGGTTTTATTGAGATTAAAGTATAAAATATATAAAAACTGCTTGTAATAATTCATTTTTATATCTTGACTTGTTATTTTTACGTTTGACTACCCATTAGCAATGGACAGTTGGTCCAGATATATTAGCGTGTGAACAGTAACATTTAACTAATTAGCTTATTTAAAAAAATACATGCAAAAGGTAAAGATAGAAATTGACATTCTTTTTTAGCATTTTTAACCTGATATTGCTCTTCGAGAAAAAGAAACAACATTGTCACTTCCACAAATTTATTTGGCACGAAAGGTTTCACTACGATCATAGTATCATTAGGTGATAAAATATAAATACAGTTCCATATATATAGGGGAAAAAGGGTGAGAGGGGCAAAGTAGGGGTTACATAGAAAACGAATGGAAGGTAAATAAATAAACGGTTAGGAAAAGGAAGGGGTTGGAAAGGAAGATAAGAGGAAAATAAAGATATAAAATGTTACTAAAACTTGGTAAAAGGGGCCAAAGACAACAATGTTGATACAAAGTATTTAAATAATATTTGGTAAGCAAAATTGAGAAGAATGATTGCGGAAAAGATATACATTTAAGAGAAACAGGTCTTCACAAATAATTATCTCTAGCTGTTCATGAGCATCCTATTTGCGACCTTAATTTTCAAAGCGGAGGAATTTAGGATTGAAGGAACTATGATGACTGAGGTTTAAAAGATGTTTCGCAAATTGAGAATTCAAATTATTTAAACGGAAGCACTTAATCCTCTTGTCAAAACTCCTCCGCCAGAATTAAGAAGGTTAACTTATAAATTGTTGATATAAATGTTGGCAAGGAGAGGGGAAAGTGGGGGAACCATCGCGAGATTATGCGTTTGTTTAAAAAAATTACACTAAAGAAAAAATATGTTTTGTTCAGAATATGCTACAAGTAAGTTAGGAAACTCAGTTATCAAAAATTGATTGACATCTGCTTTGGAAACCATATCTACAACCAAATCTACGAGGTCTTTAACGGGAACAGAAGTAAAAAGGTAAAAAATATCAAAAGAGACAAATTTTCAATTGTTGTGGAAAATCTTTACTTGGAAGGTGGGCGTCAACTCTATGGATATTTTAATACCAAATTTTGGACTAAAATGAGAATAATGACGAAGAAGTGTATTGAGTTTGAAGGCGAGTTTATGGGCAGGCGCAGAGGTACTGGGACAGCAGCCCTAGTAGGGCAATCCTTTTTGTGAAGTTTTGTTAAACCATGAAGTCTAAAGGGAAAGGGGTGCACCACTTATAAGTTGTGTTTGATTTTAGGAGTGAAAAGAAAAGAAGTCGAAGAAATAGTTTTTTGGATCCCAAATTGATAATTCGAGAGAGGGTTTTTTTTCAAAAGCGAAATATTTTTGTTTCGAATGAAATCATAACATTTCTCCAAATAAACGTCTCTGTCCATCACCACCATGCCATTAACTTTATCAGTCTTTTGGACAATCAAATTGTTTTAACACTTGGAAGTAAGGCGGGAGAGTGTGAGCGGGATAGTGGTTTGGGTCGAGGAACATTGAGAAATGAAGAAATTTTACAAGCAAAAACGTGCTTAAACGAATGAGATTCTTTTTGTAGGGCCAAATCACAATCGACGACTAGATTCTTACACACACGTGTAGATAAATGGAGGCTAGGGGCGAATTTCAGGCCTAAGTTAAACTCGTTCAAAATAGAAACACAATTGGATAAATTGGTGGGTGGAACTTGTGGTCACTGAGTTTAGAAGGACTGGAATCACTACACTGCACTGATTTTGAGGAAAGAGCAGCCAGTTTTTTCCTAAGGGTAGAGAGCTTGGCAAAACCAATCTCACTTACAAGTTGTCTGACACTGTCATCAAATGTTGACCATTCCAGCCAATGAAGATCGTGGAACAATTCAGAATTCCACACGGTTGAGCCTGACCTCATTCTTGGTACTGATAATGCTCTATTGATTTGTTTTACAATTTTCATCTATCATAGATAAACTATGAGCTACAAGTCGTATTTATGGTATGAGAATTTCTTGGAATGACTAACACATACTGAAACATTTCCTGAGAATATACGAGTAATCAATTCGGTACGTGAACTTTGGGAAACTTGCCTGCATTAGTCCTGGTTTGGATTTCTTGTTCTTATCTTAATGGTTGGATATTCGTGGCTAAAATCAAGTATCAGAAGGCTACCATTTGAGTTTATTTCGGTTCTTTGTTAAGTCTTGGAATTTTTCTTGCAGTTCCTTAAATATTTATTATCATTTAACCTATTTGGAAGTTTTAGAAATATTACAAGTATGGAGAAAGTCATGTGATGGCCATATCAGAATTTTGTCGTATATAGTACTAAATCGATGAACAGGAATTTAAACAAAATATATGGATTTCTTGGAAATAAATGAATTACGCTCCTTCTGTTGGTGACACGTTTGTCGTTTGCCATATTTTGACTCATAATACAAATATAAGCGTTCCAATAACAATCTATCAGTTTTGAATTCTCACTGTGAGATTGAAAACTTATTTGAAGGAAAACTGTGAAATTATAGCTAAATTTAGGTATTATTTTATTTTAATTGCTTTGTAATTTATAATTCCTAATTACACGTGGAAATATTTTTATTGTTTTCCTAAAAACTTTCATCTTTTAGACCCTAACAATTGATCTATTTTGTGATTCTGATAATGAATATTTTCATGATGAGGATTTATGTAAAAATGTCCCAGAATTAGAAGATAACGCGGAATATGAAGGATATTCGACGGAATATTCTGAAAGTAAGGATGGCCTTATTTTAGACGATTCGTCTCGATGATCTGAAAAGATAAAAAGGATTGCATAGATTTGTAAATCAAGTCGTATCATAACGTAATAGAATTTTCTCTAGGACTAACAAGATATCCCACAAGTCGCATAACCACCCAAAAATCATCTTTTGGCATGATAATTATCACTAACAAAATTATAACAATGGCCAATATAGAAGATAGGCGTTTCAATGGAAAAGCTTGGAAAGATGTGGACTATGCTCACATAGAGCCTTATATTGGACTTTTGGTATTGACAGGCGTTTACAGATCTCATAACGAATCACTGAAAAGTTTGCGGGACGAAGTACATGGTAGGCCGATTTTTAGTGCCGTCATGTCTCTTGAAAGATTTTATAAAATTACAGGAGTTTTAATATTTGACAATAGTGATGACAGAAAAAAGCACAGGAAAGGTGACAGATTGGCACCCATACGCGTTGTTTGGGATTTTTGGGTGGAAAATTTGCAGAAGTAATACACCCAAGATGAAAATGTATCTATAGATGAACAGTTAGAAGCGTCTAGGAAGATGCCCCTTCAATCAGTATAATACGGGGATCAAAATTTGGATTTTATGTGATGGTGCATCTGCGTATGCATACAATTTACAAGTAAAGTAAAACCTACATAATTAGAAACTCTCTAGTTCAAAACTTCTGTATAATTCGAAATTTCTTTTAATTTGAAGAACCAATAGGCAAATTTCATACCTGGATAATTCGAAAACCTTGATAATTCGTAATTCGAAAAAGAGCAATATGCTAATAATATTTGTGCTTAAATAATTCGAAAAAGTATAAAAAAATTATGTTCGTAAAGATTATGCGTTTGCGAACACAACCATTTCCTCTCATCCCCTCGATCCTTCTCTACGATGTTGTTACTACCCTCGCCAACGTTCTCTTCTTTTTGGCATAGGTCAAGAGTTGAATGATTTCACGCTCCTATCTACGCATGCACGCTGGCACGCAAGATGGCACGCAAGCTGGCACGCAAGTTGGCACGCAGGCAGGCTCGCACGCTGGCACGCACGCTGCCACGCTCGCTGGCACGCACGCTGTGACGCACGCTGCCACGCACGCTGCCACGCACGCTGCAACGCACGCTGCCACGCACGCTGCCACGCACGCTGCCACACACGCTGCCACACTCGCTGGCACGCACGCTGTGACGGACGCTGCCACGCACGCTGCCACGCACGCTGCAACGCACGCTGCCACGCACGCTGCCTCGCACGCTGCCTCGCACGCTACCTCGCACGCTGTCACGCACGCTGGCACGCACGCTGCCACGCACGCTGCCACGCAAGATGCCACGCACGCTGCCACTCACGCTGCCACGCACGCTGCCACGCACGCTGCCACGCACGCTGCCACGCACGCTGCCACGCCCATAACCACCGGAGGATCCGCCAAAAGACCGAGACGGACGATAAACAATACGGATTGGTCAAAAGCGAACTAAGGAATGTTCGAAGAAATCATCGCCGAAGGATTATCCCTGCAGAGAGACCTAAGACAACCACTGAGGTAGACAATGCAATAGATACAATAAACAATATTATTTAACAGGCTGCGGACGAATGCACCCCAAGGAAGAAATTAGACGTAAAAAAACGCCTCTACTTAAGAACGTCGTCGCCCTCATCAAGGAAAACTGGAGGATTTACCGATAATTCGAAAAGAGGAAGGACCCAGCATTAAAAACCGTTTGAAACAATAACCAGGCCAACATCTAAAGAAAGGTAAATGATTATAAAAACGGTTTATGGCAGAAAACTTGCGCGTGTCTAGAATTCAGGTACAGCAAAAGGTTCTAGGACCGATTCCAAGGCTTCTCGGGAGCCTATACGACAAGAAGAATCCCACCTAGATCACGACGGGAAAAGCCTCTGCACGGAGGAAAAAAAGCGGAGGAATTCTTACGCGTGCCTTATGAAATACACACGCCGACCGACGATACAAGGTTCGACGAGAAATTTCACAGAGAATACATAGAGGTAATGCAGAACATTATACCTAACTTAATCCCCACAGATATCAGCGAGGAAACCGAGGATGGAATCATCGACGACGACCTGAAAGAAGCCATAGCCAGCACGATGAATTCTGCTCCTCGACCTCCTGGACGATAACGTGCAACAAACGCACGTCAGGTATTTCCCCACGCTTAAAAAATTCCTCCTAATGATTTATAATTCCTGCTTCTCCATGGGTTGCTACCCAAAACAATGTAGAAACGCGCACACCATCATGCTCCTGAAACGGGCGAAAAACGCGAAAATTTATCGCCCTATCAACCTTACGAGCGTCCTGGGAAAGATGCTGGAAAAAGTGGTCGTGAAATAACTCACGGCCATCCTAGACGCAGGCGGCATCCTCCCAGACCATCAATACGGATTCCTAGCGAACAGGACAACCACGGATCCACTGAGGCTGCTCACCAACACGGCGGCAGAAGAAATCAACAAAAGAGGGTGCACGGCCGCGATCTTCATGGAGATCGAAAGGGCATTCGACAAACCCGGTAATGACGGGCTATCCATAAAAATCTCCCTAATTCCCGACATCCCACCCAACTTATCCCGCTACCAATACTCATTTATCTCCGAACGACATGCAAGACTCAAAGTAGGTGGCACATGTCCAATCCCTTCCGCATTCAATCCGGCGAGCCCCAAGGAACGGTATTATCGACGTTCCTTTTTATTCTGTATTGCGCTGACATGCCTTCTCCCGCTCTTCCACAGGTGACCCTCGCGCAGTACGCAGACGACACGGCGCTGTGGGCCACGGCACGCAAGTCTGACACCGCAACACGTTACCTACGATAGGACTTCCGGCGGCTCGAGGAGTGAATGAGAAAGTGCCGCCTGCGGCCAAACCCAGAAAAATCGATCCTGATGACTTTTACTAACGAAGGGGGGGAACAAGGAGGTCCGCAGAAACCTATTTCCGTCACCCTTTGGGGGAAAAGTGTCGGCCTGCAGAAAGAGGGGAAATGCCTCGGTGTTACCCTCGATGTCCACCTGACGTTCGCCACCCATCTGAGAAACTTAATATCCACCATAACCAGGCGCAGCAACCTTTTCTGGATTGCCCCTGCTGCCGCCAAAGAAGAAAAAGAAATAGACGGCGCTAGTCCAACGAAAGCATATATATTTATTTCTATTATTTATATATATTCAAACCTATTTGAACCTTGTTATATTTTGCTATATTCAATTTAACTCTTACGCATTACAAAATGTTATTTGAAGAGGCCTTTTGCATAAACAGGGTATTTTCCGATCTGGCCATGTGTAAAACAATTGAAATGTAAAGGGTATGAAAATGAAATATGTATGGCTTATCAGAAAATAAAAACAAAATTGACTTTGACACGAGTATGTGACAGTTATTTTGTGGGTGCTCTAACTCAAGAACCAATAATCAGGTTAACGCGAAATTTTATATTTAAGATGTTTTTTAAAGTCGCAAGATCTGATTAGTTCTTAGTGAAAATCGGTCACTCGAAAGTGGGTGTTTACTCTCGTCACTCATCCGTTATTTTGAAATATTTGCTTTAATATTTGATAAATGGAAAAATATACTAGAATAAAAGCTGTAGGAAATATAATTTACTTCTACTTTGTTTGAATCATTTGTCCATCATTATATATCGACGTTTCCTACAGAGGAGGATGTAACATGCATATCACATATATATATATATATATATATATATATATATATATATATATATATACATCATAGGAGACAATTATTTAAACAAATTTTCAAGGTTTATGTACTTCCGAATGTGCTACGGAGCTGAAATTTTTTTAGAGGTATGCTTTATAAAAAAACGAAAAAGCAATTATAAAAATTTTGATCTTTTAATTTCTTTGGCAGTTAAAAATTCTTAAAATTCATAAAAATAGGTAAATGCTTAGACACTACGGGGCAAGTTAGAGGGCTGAAATTTTGAAACTACTTATATTTTAGTCTATGTAACCGATTAAATATTTCAGTGTATTCATGAAGTTCTTTCTGCGGCCGTTAACAATTATTATTTAAATTTAAACAATTAGAAAAATATTATTTCACTTCTAAAAGTGATCAAACTTCAAAAATTGGCAGAAATGTGAACCATTAGTACACCATAATGGAAAAAGTATACAATTCTTAAAATTTCAAAGTATGGGGATTGTTTTAACCTATTATTTTGACATTAAAGAAAAACAAAAATCGCTGTGGAGGTGGAATTTTTTTAATTTAGAAAATAATGCAATGATGAAATATCTGTCTGAAAAATGAATGTTTTTTCAAGGCGCGAAGATATGCTTCTACTAGTATACTTGTACTAGTTTCCGCGAACTTGACGTCCGATAGAATCAGATGTAATGCTCATTAGCAGAGCACTCTTCCGCTAGTTGGTTCTGATTATGTTCAAGAATTTTCGACGCTGTTTGAACGACGGTAACAAAACTAAACAAATATTCAATTACTATTGATATTCATTTCATGATGTCATATGTGGAAGTTAAAATTGCTGAATTTTTTAATGTCTTTGAGGACATATCCTGGGAAATATAAATTTTTCCCCGTCATATTGACGGGCTTTTATAGTTTTTATATTAGGGGTAGTAGTGTTTGCTAGTAATATAATAGTTTTGGTCACGAAATTCGTAGTGAAAGGTGCGTGAATTATGCGAGTAAGTACAGTAATACTGTCACTGCCATTAAAGTAATTTCGAGTGCCATGGGATAGATCGAGATAGTCACATGACATGAGTAGGCAAAAGATTGGAGTACAAATTCGGCCGTAAAGTATCTCTGTTCATTAAATAGGGAAATTTCCGCGGTCGTAGCTGTAGGATAATAAAACGCAGTAATATTCTTCCCTTGCTCATAACGTAAAATATATCGTGGCACATCATGGACTTTATCGCGGCACACCGGTTGCGAAGCCTTTCCGTTTCAGCTCAATTTTAGAAGCGCACATACGAATCTCTTGACGCAACAGTTTTACAAGGTGAAATAATTACATGAATCAATTTGCGGGTATTTTTTATTTAAAACATTTTAATTTGAAGTTCTTATCATTTATATTTTACGAGAAATTTGACTTGACAAACCGCGTCTTAGTGAGGCGTCTTCTGAGGTCTTAATTAAAGTATTTCAGCTCCCTAGCTTGCACCCTAGTACTGAAAAATTTATCTATTTGTTAACATTTTAGGAATTTTTTTACATCCAAATTAATTAATATATCAGAATTTCATAACCCCTATTCGGTTATTTTTAGATTTCTACTATTACCAACGTCAGATTTGTTGCACATTCAGAAGTACATAAACATTAAATGTTTGTTTAAACATTTGCGATATTTCTAAGCCGATAGATTTAGTCACCTCGGCCACCAGATCCTTGCGTTGGCGCTGCGATAAATGTTTATTTGAATTCTCGTAGGAAGATAAACGCGTCCATCTTAGCAACGAGATTAAACAAACTATTGTAATTGTTGATGGTGTAATAAAAGTTTATTTTAATGTGGATTGTATTGATGCTAGCATTCCTACGTTTTTTGAAGGGATATTTCTGTTAATTATTATAAGTTTTTATTTATCGTTATTATTATTGTTGGTATGTTTATATTTATATCTTAAAAACTTTTTATATTTATTTTTTTAAGGTTATTGTAAAAACCTTTTCCCTATGAGTTTCATTTAAAATTACATCCGGAAAATCGAGGTACATGTAAACTTTTGATTAATTTTATTATTATTATTAAATTCTTATTGTTCCTCTTATAATATTGCCTTGTACGATACATGTATTTTATTATTGTTAAATTATAATCACATTCCTATTGCTTTACTATTAATAATCCTTAAAGCGATCTTCTCGGAATAGATTACAATGAAAATTCATTTGAAAACTACTTTAGATAATTTTATTCTTTGGAACTGTTCACTCGCCTCTTTTTTTACTTTAGATGAAATCTTTTATAATTATAGACCTTTAAGATCAGTTGTTCCTACATTATTCTAAAAGCCCTCACATTAAATATCATATTCCTTTTTTTCACTATTTAAGATAGGTAATACTGTTTTAAAGGATTTTAATTTGAACATATTTAAATAAAATTTTTTAAAGTGTCGCGTTGTAGTTTAGCAATTCATCAGCTAACTATGCTTATACAGTGCTTTTATATGGACGGTTGATTTGATGTTAGGAAAAGAACAATTTATTATTTTTGTCATTTAAGTTAGGTCACTATAATTTGAAATATTCAACAGTTTCACTGCTACTAGTATTTAAAACTGAATTTCTCTGCACTAGCAGTCTATTTTCGTTGATTTTACGTAATAGGAATTTATAAGTCAGTATTGATATCTATGAAACAAAAGATACTATCGAACCTCTTACTACTTATTTACAAAACATTCTTACAGTTCTCTACTTCTGTCTGCTATTCTCACAACTGCAAAAAGATTAACGGTTAAATACGGATACCCCCACGTCTCTCAAGACCTGGTACACTCTTTTGCAACTCATGAAAGCAGAAAGGTTATCATAATTATATTATAGGTTTTATTGAGATTAAAGTATAAAATATATAAAAACTGCTTGTAATAATTCATTTTTATATCTTGACTTGTTATTTTTACGTTTGACTACCCATTAGCAATGGACAGTTGGTCCAGATATATTAGCGTGTGAACAGTAACATTTAACTAATTAGCTTATTTAAAAAAATACATGCAAAAGGTAAAGATAGAAAGTGACATTCTTTTTTAGCATTTTTAACCTGATATTGCTCTTCGAGAAAAAGAAACAACATTGTCACTTCCACAAATTTATTTGGCACGAAAGGTTTCACTACGATCATAGTATCATTAGGTGATAAAATATAAATACAGTTCCATATATATAGGGGAAAAAGGGTGAGAGGGGCAAAGTAGGGGTTACATAGAAAACGAATGGAAGGTAAATAAATAAACGGTTAGGAAAAGGAAGGGGTTGGAAAGGAAGATAAGAGGAAAATAAAGATATAAAATGTTACTAAAACTTGGTAAAAGGGGCCAAAGAC
This sequence comes from Tanypteryx hageni, assembly GCA_028673005.1. Lineage (NCBI taxonomy): Eukaryota > Metazoa > Arthropoda > Insecta > Odonata > Petaluridae > Tanypteryx > Tanypteryx hageni. The sequence continues at coordinate 235,711,118 of CM054112.1, read as the reverse complement.
AACAATGTTGATACAAAGTATTTAAATAATATTTGGTAAGCAAAATTGAGAAGAATGATTGCGGAAAAGATATACATTTAAGAGAAACAGGTCTTCACAAATAATTATCTCTAGCTGTTCATGAGCATCCTATTTGCGACCTTAATTTTCAAAGCGGAGGAATTTAGGATTGAAGGAACTATGATGACTGAGGTTTAAAAGATGTTTCGCAAATTGAGAATTCAAATTATTTAAACGGAAGCACTTAATCCTCTTGTCAAAACTCCTCCGCCAGAATTAAGAAGGTTAACTTATAAATTGTTGATATAAATGTTGGCAAGGAGAGGGGAAAGTGGGGGAACCATCGCGAGATTATGCGTTTGTTTAAAAAAATTACACTAAAGAAAAAATATGTTTTGTTCAGAATATGCTACAAGTAAGTTAGGAAACTCAGTTATCAAAAATTGATTGACATCTGCTTTGGAAACCATATCTACAACCAAATCTACGAGGTCTTTAACGGGAACAGAAGTAAAAAGGTAAAAAATATCAAAAGAGACAAATTTTCAATTGTTGTGGAAAATCTTTACTTGGAAGGTGGGCGTCAACTCTATGGATATTTTAATACCAAATTTTGGACTAAAATGAGAATAATGACGAAGAAGTGTATTGAGTTTGAAGGCGAGTTTATGGGCAGGCGCAGAGGTACTGGGACAGCAGCCCTAGTAGGGCAATCCTTTTTGTGAAGTTTTGTTAAACCATGAAGTCTAAAGGGAAAGGGGTGCACCACTTATAAGTTGTGTTTGATTTTAGGAGTGAAAAGAAAAGAAGTCGAAGAAATAGTTTTTTGGATCCCAAATTGATAATTCGAGAGAGGGTTTTTTTTCAAAAGCGAAATATTTTTGTTTCGAATGAAATCATAACATTTCTCCAAATAAACGTCTCTGTCCATCACCACCATGCCATTAACTTTATCAGTCTTTTGGACAATCAAATTGTTTTAACACTTGGAAGTAAGGCGGGAGAGTGTGAGCGGGATAGTGGTTTGGGTCGAGGAACATTGAGAAATGAAGAAATTTTACAAGCAAAAACGTGCTTAAACGAATGAGATTCTTTTTGTAGGGCCAAATCACAATCGACGACTAGATTCTTACACACACGTGTAAATAAATGGAGGCTAGGGGCGAATTTCAGGCCTAAGTTAAACTCGTTCAAAATAGAAACACAATTGGATAAATTGGTGGGTGGAACTTGTGGTCACTGAGTTTAGAAGGACTGGAATCACTACACTGCACTGATTTTGAGGAAAGAGCAGCCAGTTTTTTCCTAAGGGTAGAGAGCTTGGCAAAACCAATCTCACTTACACGTTGTCTGACACTGTCATCAAATGTTGACCATTCCAGCCAATGAAGAGCGTGGAACAATTCAGAATTCCACACGGTTGAGCCTGACCTCATTCTTGGTACTGATAATGCTCTATTGATTTGTTTTACAATTTTCATCTATCATAGATAAACTATGAGCTACAAGTCGTATTTATGGTATGAGAATTTCTTGGAATGACTAACACATACTGAAACATTTCCTGAGAATATACGAGTAATCAATTCGGTACGTGAACTTTGGGAAACTTGCCTGCATTAGTCCTGGTTTGGATTTCTTGTTCTTATCTTAATGGTTGGATATTCGTGGCTAAAATCAAGTATCAGAAGGCTACCATTTGAGTTTATTTCGGTTCTTTGTTAAGTCTTGGAATTTTTCTTGCAGTTCCTTAAATATTTATTATCATTTAACCTATTTGGAAGTTTTAGAAATATTACAAGTATGGAGAAAGTCATGTGATGGCCATATCAGAATTTTGTCGTATATAGTACTAAATCGATGAACAGGAAGTTAAACAAAATATATGGATTTCTTGGAAATAAATGAATTACGCTCCTTCTGTTGGTGACACGTTTGTCGTTTGCCATATTTTGACTCATAATACAAATATAAGCGTTCCAATAACAATCTATCAGTTTTGAATTCTCACTGTGAGATTGAAAACTTATTTGAAGGAAAACTGTGAAATTATAGCTAAATTTAGGTATTATTTTATTTTAATTGCTTTGTAATTTATAATTCCTAATTACACGTGGAAATATTTTTATTGTTTTCCTAAAAACTTTCATCTTTTAGACCCTAACAATTGATCTATTTTGTGATTCTGATAATGAATATTTTCATGATGAGGATTTATGTAAAAATGTCCCAGAATTAGAAGATAACGCGGAATATGAAGGATATTCGACGGAATATTCTGAAAGTAAGGATGGCCTTATTTTAGACGATTCGTCTCGATGATCTGAAAAGATAAAAAGGATTGCATAGATTTGTAAATCAAGTCGTATCATAACGTAATAGAATTTTCTCTAGGACTAACAAGATATCCCACAAGTCGCATAACCACCCAAAAATCATCTTTTGGCATGATAATTATCACTAACAAAATTATAACAATGGCCAATATAGAAGATAGGCGTTTCAATGGAAAAGCTTGGAAAGATGTGGACTATGCTCACATAGAGCCTTATATTGGACTTTTGGTATTGACAGGCGTTTACAGATCTCATAACGAATCACTGAAAAGTTTGCGGGACGAAGTACATGGTAGGCCGATTTTTAGTGCCGTCATGTCTCTTGAAAGATTTTATAAAATTACAGGAGTTTTAATATTTGACAATAGTGATGACAGAAAAAAGCACAGGAAAGGTGACAGATTGGCACCCATACGCGTTGTTTGGGATTTTTGGGTGGAAAATTTGCAGAAGTAATACACCCAAGATGAAAATGTATCTATAGATGAACAGTTAGAAGCGTCTAGGAGGATGCCCCTTCAATCAGTATAATACGGGGATCAAAATTTGGATTTTATGTGATGGTGCATCTGCGTATGCATACAATTTACAAGTAAAGTAAAACCTACATAATTAGAAACTCTCTAGTTCAAAACTTCTGTATAATTCGAAATTTCTTTTAATTTGAAGAACCAATAGGCAAATTTCATACCTGGATAATTCGAAAACCTTGATAATTCGTAATTCTAAAAAGAGCAATATGCTAATAATATTTGTGCTTAAATAATTCGAAAAAGTATAAAAAAATTATGTTCGTAAAGATTATGCGTTTGCGAACACAACCATTTCCTCTCATCCCCTCGATCCTTCTCTACGATGTTGTTACTACCCTCGCCAACGTTCTCTTCTTTTTGGCATTGGTCAAGAGTTGAATGATTTCACGCTCCTAACTACGCATGCACGCTGGCACGCAAGATGGCACGCAAGCTGGCACGCAAGTTGGCACGCAGGCAGGCACGCACGCTGGCACGCACGCTGCCACGCTCGCTGGCACGCACGCTGTGACGCACGCTGCCACGCACGCTGCCACGCACGCTGCAACGCACGCTGCCACGCACGCTGCCACGCACGCTGCCTCGCACGCTGCCACGCACGCTGCCTCGCACGCTGCCTCGCACGCTGCCTCGCACGCTGCCACGCACGCTGCCACGCACGCTGGCACGCACGCTGCCACGCACGCTGCCACGCACGCTGCCACGCACGCTGCCACGCACGATGCCACGCACGCTGGCACGAACGCTGCCACGCACGCTGGCACGCACGCTGCCACGCACGCTGCCACTCACGCTGCCACGCACGCTGCCACGCACGCTGCCACGCACGATGCCACGCACGCTGCCACGCACGCTGCCACGCACGCTGCCTCGCACGCTGCCTCGCACGCTGCCTCGCACGCTGCCACGCACGCTGCCACGCACGCTGGCACGCACGCTGCCACGCACGCTGCCACGCACGCTGCCACGCACGATGCCACGCACGCTGGCACGCACGCTGCCACGCACGCTGGCACGCACGCTGCCACGCACGATGCCACGCACGATGCCACGCACTCTGCCACGCACGCTGCCACGCACGCTGCCACGCACGATGCCACGCACGCTGCCACGCACGATGCCACGGACGCAGGCACGCCCATAACCACCGGAGGATCCGCCAAAAGACCGAGACGGACGATAAACAATACGGATTGGTCAAAAGCGAACTAAGGAATGTTCGAAGAAATCATCGCCGAAGGATTACTCCCGGCAGAGAGACCTAAGAGGTAGACAATGCAATAGATACAATAAACAATATAATTTAACAGGCTGCGGACGAATGCACCCCAAGGAAGAAATTAGACGTAAAAAAACGCCTCTGCTTAAGAACGTCGTCGCCCTCATCAAGGAAAACTGGAGGATTTACCGATAATTCGAAAAGAGGAAGGACCCAGCATTAAAAACCGTTTGAAACAGGAACCAGGCCAACATCTAAAGAAAGGTAAATGATTATAAAAACGGTTTATGGCAGAAAACTTGCGCGTGTCTAGAATTCAGGTACAGCAAAAGGTTCTAGGACCGATTCTAAGGCTTCTCGGGAGCCTATACGACAAGAAGAATCCCACCTAGATCACGACGGGAAAAGCCTCTGCACGGAGGAAAAAAAGCGGAGGAATTCTTACGCGTGCCTTATGAAATACACACGCCGACCGACGATACAAGGTTCGACGAGAAATTTCACAGAGAATACATAGAGGTAATGCAAAACATTATACCTAACTTAATCCCCACAGATATCAGCGAGGAAACCGAGGATGGAATCATCGACGACGACCTGAAAGAAGCCATAGCCAGCACGATGAATTCTGCTCCTCGACCTCCTGGACGATAACGTGCAACAAACGCACGTCAGGTATTTCCCCACGCTTAAATAATTCCTCCTAATGATTTATAATTCCTGCTTCTCCATGGGTTGCTACCCAAAACAATGTAGAAACGCGCACACCATCATGCTCCTGAAACGGGGGAAAACGCGAAAATTTATCGCCCTATCAACCTTACGAGCGTCCTGGGAAAGATGCTGGAAAAAGTGGTCGTGAAATAACTCACGGCCATCCTAGACGCAGGCGGCATCCTCCCAGACCATCAATACGGATTCCTAGCGAACAGGACAACCACGGATCCACTGAGGCTGCTCACCAACACGGCGGCAGAAGAAATCAACAAAAGAGGGTGCACGGCCACGATCTTCATGGACATCGAAAGGGCATTCGACAAACCCGGTAATGACGGGCTATCCATAAAAATCTCCTCTTACGCATTACAAAATGTTATTTGAAGAGGCCTTTTGCATAAACAGGGTATTTTCCGATCTGGCCATGTGTAAAACAATTGAAATGTAAAGGGTATGAAAATGAAATATGTATGGCTTATCAGAAAATAAAAACAAAATTGACTTTGACACGAGTATGTGACAGTTATTTTGTGGGTGCTCTAACTCAAAAACCAATAATCAGGTTAACGCGAAATTTTATATTTAAGATGTTTTTGAAAGTCGCAAGATCTGATTAGTTCTTAGTAAAAATCGGTCACTCGAAAGTTGGTGTTTACTCTCGTCACTCATCCGTTATTTTGAAATATTTGCTTTAATATTTGATAAATGGAAAAATATACTAGAATAAAAGCTGTAGGAAATATAATTTACTTCTACTTTGTTTGAATCATTTGTCCATCATTATATATCGACGTTTCGTACAGAGGAGGATGTAACATGCATATCACATATATATATACATCATAGGAGACAATTATTTAAACAAATTTTCCATGTTTATGTACTTCCGAATGTGCTACGGAGCTGAAATTTTTTTAGAGGTATGCTTTATAAAAAAAACGAAAAAGCAATTATAAAAATTTTGATCTTTTAATTTCTTTGGCAGTTAAAAATTCTTAAAATTCATAAAAATAGGTAAATGCTTAGACACTACGGGGCAAGTTAGAGGGCTGAAATTTTGAAACTACTTATATTTTAGTCTATGTAACCGATTAAATATTTCAGTGTATTCATGAAGTTCTTTCTGCGGCAGTTAACAATTATTATTTAAATTTAAACAATTAGAAAAATATTATTTCACTTCTAAAAGTGATCAAACTTCAAAAATTGGCAGAAATGTGAACCATTAGTACACCATAATGGAAAAAGTATACAATTCTTAAAATTTCAAAGTATGGGGATTGTTTTAACCTATTATTTTGACATTAGGGAAAAACAAAAATCGCTGTGGAGGTGGAATTTTTTTAATTTAGAAAATAATTGCAATGATGAAATATCTGTCTGAAAAATGAATGTTTTTTCAAGGCGAGAAGATATGCTTCAACTAGTATACTTGTACTAGTTTCCGCGAACTTGACGTCCGATAGAATCAGATGTAATGCTCATTAGCAGAGCACTCTTCCGCTAGTTGGTTCTGATTATGTTCAAGAATTTTCGACGCTGTTTGAACGACGGTAACAAAACTAAACAAATATTCAATTACTATTGATATTCATTTCATGATGTCATATGTGGAAGTTAAAATTGCTGAATTTTTTAAGGTCTTTGAGGACATATCCTGGGAAATATAAATTTTTCCCCGTCATATTGACGGGCTTTTATAGTTTTTATATTAGGGGTAGTAGTGTTTGCTAGTAATATAATAGTTTTGGTCACGAAATTCGTAGTGAAAGGTGCGTGAATTATGCGAGTAAGTAAAGTAATACTGTCACTGCCATTAAAGTAATTTCGAGTGCCATGGGATAGATCGAGATAGTCACATGACATGAGTAGGCAAAAGATTGGAGTACAAATTCGGCCGTAAAGTATCTCTGTTCATTAAATAGGGAAATTTCCGCGGTCGTAGCTGTAGGATAATAAAACGCAGTAATATTCTTCCCTTGCTCATAACGTAAAATATATCGTGGCACATCATGGACTTTATCGCGGCACACCGGTTGCGAAGCCTTTCCGTTTCAGCTCAATTTTAGAAGCGCACATACGAATCTCTTGACGCAACAGTTTTACAAGGTGAAATAATTACATGAATCAATTTGCGGGTATTTTTTATTTAAAATATTTTAATTTGAAGTTCTTATCATTTATATTTTACGAGAAATTTGACTTGACAAACCGCGTCTTAGTGAGGCGTCTTCTGAGGTCTTAATTAAAGTATTTCAGCTCCCTAGCTTGCACCCTAGTACTGAAACATTTATCTATTTGTTAACATTTTAGGAATTTTTTTACATCCAAATTAATTAATATATCAGAATTTCATAACCCCTATTCGGTTATTTTTAGATTTCTACTATTACCAACGTCAGATTTGTTGCACATTCAGAAGTACATAAACATTAAATGTTTGTTTAAACATTTGCGATATTTCTAAGCCGATAGATTTAGTCACCTCGGCCACCAGATCCTTGCTTTGGCGCTGCGATAAATGTTTATTTGAATTCTCGTTGGAAGATAAACGCGTCCATCTTAGCAACGAGATTGTAATTGTTGATGGTGTAATAAAAGTTTATTTTAATGTGGATTGTATTGATGCTAGCATTCCTACGTTTTTTGAAGGGATATTTCTGTTAATTATTATAAGTTTTTATTTATCGTTATTATTATTGTTGGTATGTTTATATTTATATCTTAAAAACTTTTTATATTTATTTTTTTAAGGTTATTGTAAAAACCTTTTCCCTATGAGTTTCATTTAAAATTACATCCGGAAAATCGAGGTACATGTAAACTTTTGATTAATTTTATTATTATTATTAAATTCTTATTGTTCCTCTTATAATATTGCCTTGTACGATACATGTATTTTATTATTGTTAAATTATAATCACATTCCTATTGCTTTACTATTAATAATCCTTAAAGCGATCTTCTCGGAATAGATTACAATGAAAATTCATTTGAAAACTACTTTAGATAATTTTATTCTTTGGAACTGTTCACTCGCCTCTTTTTTTACTTTAGATGAAATCTTTTATAATTATAGACCTTTAAGATCAGTTGTTCCTACATTATTCTAAAAGCCCTCACATTAAATATCATATTCCTTTTTTTCACTATTTAAGATAGGTAATACTGTTTTAAAGGATTTTAATTTGAACATATTTAAATAAAATTTTTTAAAGTGTCGCGTTGTAGTTTAGCAATTCATCAGCTAACTATGCTTATACAGTGCTTTTATATGGACGGTTGATTTGATGTTAGGAAAAGAGCAATTTATTATTTTTGTCATTTAAGTTAGGTCACTATAATTTGAAATATTCAACAGTTTCACTGCTACTAGTATTTAAAACTGAATTTCTCTGCACTAGCAGTCTATTTTCGTTGATTTTACGTAATAGGAATTTATAAGTCAGTATTGATATCTATGAAACAAAAGATACTATCGAACCTCTGACTACTTATTTACAAAACATTCTTACAGTTCTCTACTTCTGTCTGCTATTCTCACAACTGCAAAAAGATTAACGGATACCCCCACGTCTCTCAAGACCTGGTACACACTTTTGCAACTCATGAAAGCAGAAAGGTTATCATAATTATATTATAGGTTTTATTGAGATTAAAATATAAAATATATATAAACTGCTTGTAATAATTCATTTTTATATCTTGACTTGTTATTTTTACGTTTGACTACCCATTAGCAATGGACAGTTGGTCCAGATATATTAGCGTGTGAACAGTAACATTTAACTAATTAGCTTATTTAAAAAAATACATGCATAAGGTAAAGATAGAAATTGACATTCTTTTTTAGCATTTTTAACCTGATATTGCTCTTCGAGAAAAAGAAACAACATTGTCACTTCCACAAATTTATTTGGCACGAAAGGTTTCACTACGATCATAGTATCATTAGGTGATAAAATATAAATACAGTTCCATATATATAGGGAAAAAAGGGTGAGAGGGGCAAAGTAGGGGTTACATAGAAAACGAATGGAAGGTAAATAAATAAACGGTTAGGAAAAGGAAGGGGTTGGAAAGGAAGATAAGAGGAAAATAAAGTTATAAAATGTTACTAAAACTTGGTAAAAGGGGCCAAAGACAACAATGTTGATACAAAGTATTTAAATAATATTTGGTAAGCAAAATTGAGAAGAATGATTGCGGAAAAGATATACATTTAAGAGAAACAGGTCTTCACAAATAATTATCTCTAGCTGTTCATGAGCATCCTATTTGCGACCTTAATTTTCAAAGCGGAGGAATTTAGGATTGAAGGAACTATGATGACTGAGGTTTAAAAGATGTTTCGCAAATTGAGAATTCAAATTATTTAAACGGAAGCACTTAATCCTTTTGTCAAAACTCCTCCGCCAGAATTAAGAAGGTTAACTTATAAATTGTTGATATAAATGTTGGCAAGGAGAGGGGAAAGTGAGGACCTCATCGCGAGATTATGCGTTTGTTTAAAAAAATTACACTAAAGAAAAAATATGTTTTTTCAGAATATGCTACAAGTAAGTTAGGAAACTCAGTTATCAAAAATTGATTGACATCTGCTTTGGAAACCATATCTACAACCAAATCTACGAGTTCTTTAACGGGAACAGAAGTAAAAAGGTAAAAAATATCAAAAGAGACAAATTTTCAATTGTTGTGGAAAATCTTTACTTGGAAGGTGGGCGTCAACTCTATGGAAATTTTAATACCAAATTTTGGACTAAAATGAGAATAATGACGAAGAAGTGTATTGAGTTTGAAGGCGAGTTTATGGGCAGGCGCAGAGGTACTGGGACAGCAGCCCTAGTAGGGCAATCCTTTTTGTGAAGTTTTGTTAAACCATGAAGTCTAAAGGGAAAGGGGTGCACCACTTATAAGTTGTGTTTGATTTTAGGAGTGAAAAGAAAAGAAGTCGAAGAAATAGTTTTTCGGATCCCAAATTGATAATTCGAGAGAGGGTTTTTTTTTCAAAAGCGAAATATTTTTGTTTCGAATGAAATCATAACATTTCTCCAAATAAACGTCTCTGTCCATCACCACCATGCCATTAACTTTATCAGTCTTTTGGACAATCAAATTGTTTTAACACTTGGAAGTAAGGCGGGAGAGTGTGAGCGGGATAGTGGTTTGGGTCGAGGAACATTGAGAAATGAAGAAATTTTACAAGCAAAAACGTGCTTAAACGAATGAGATTCTTTTTGTAGGGCCAAAGCACAATCGACGACTAGATTCATACACACACGTGTAAATAAATGGAGGCTAGGGGCGAATTTCAGGCCTAAGTTAAACTCGTTCAAAATAGAAACACAATTGGATAAATTGGTGGGTGGAACTTGTGGTCAATGAGTTTAGAAGGACTGGAATCACTACACTGCACTGATTTTGAGGAAAGTGCAGCCAGTTTTTTCCTAAGGGTAGAGAGCTTGGCAAAACCAATCTCACTTACACGTTGTCTGACACTGTCATCAAATGTTGACCATTCCAGCCAATGAAGAGCGTGGAACAATTCAGAATTCCACACGGTTGAGCCTGACCTCATTCTTGGTACTGATAATGCTCTATTGATTTGTTTTACAATTTTCATCTATCATAGATAAACTATGAGCTACAAGTCGTATTTATGGTATGAGAATTTCTTGGAATGACTAACACATACTGAAACATTTCCTGAGAATATACGAGTAATCAATTCGGTACGTGAACTTTGGGAAACTTGCCTGCATTAGTCCTGGTTTGGATTTCTTGTTCTTATCTTAATGGTTGGATATTCGTGGCTAAAATCAAGTATCAGAAGGCTACCATTTGAGTTTATTTCGGTTCTTTGTTAAGTCTTGGAATTTTTCTTGCAGTTCCTTAAATATTTATTATCATTTAACCTATTTGGAAGTTTTAGAAATATTACAAGTATGGAGAAAGTCATGTGATGGCCATATCAGAATTTTGTCGTATATAGTACTAAATCGATGAACAGGAAGTTAAACAAAATATATGGATTTCTTGGAAATAAATGAATTACGCTCCTTTTGTTGGTGACACGTTTGTCGTTTGCCATATTTTGACTCATAATACAAATATAAGCGTTCCAATAACAATCTATCAGTTTTGAATTCTCACTGTGAGATTGAAAACTTATTTGAAGGAAAACTGTGAAATTATAGCTAAATTTAGGTATTATTTTATTTTAATTGCTTTGTAATTTATAATTCCTAATTACACGTGGAAATATTTTTATTGTTTTCCTAAAAACTTTCATCTTTTAGACCCTAACAATTGATCTATTTTGTGATTCTGATAATGAATATTTTCATGATGAGGATTTATGTAAAAATGTCCCAGAATTAGAAGATAACGCGGAATATGAAGGATATTCGACGGAATATTCTGAAAGTAAGGATGGCCTTATTTTAGACGATTCGTCTCGATGATCTGAAAAGATAAAAAGGATTGCATAGATTTGTAAATCAAGTCGTATCATAACGTAATAGAATTTTCTCTAGGACTAACAAGATATCCCACAAGTCGCATAACCACCCAAAAATCATCTTTTGGCATGATAATTATCACTAACAAAATTATAACAATGGCCAATATAGAAGATAGGCGTTTCAATGGAAAAGCTTGGAAAGATGTGGACTATGCTCACATAGAGCCTTATATTGGACTTTTGGTATTGACAGGCGTTTACAGATCTCATAACGAATCACTGAAAAGTTTGCGGGACGAAGTACATGGTAGGCCGATTTTTAGTGCCGTCATGTCTCTTGAAAGATTTTATAAAATTACAGGAGTTTTAATATTTGACAATAGTGATGACAGAAAAAAGCACAGGAAAGGTGACAGATTGGCACCCATACGCGTTGTTTGGGATTTTTGGGTGGAAAATTTGCAGAAGTAATACACCCAAGATGAAAATGTATCTATAGATGAACAGTTAGAAGCGTCTAGGAAGATGCCCCTTCAATCAGTATAATACGGGGATCAAAATTTGGATTTTATGTGATGGTGCATCTGCGTATGCATACAATTTACAAGTAAAGTAAAACCAACATAATTAGAAACTCTCTAGTTCAAAATTTCTGTATAATTCGAAATTTCTTTTAATTTGACGACCAATAGGCAAATTTCATACCTGGATAATTCGAAAACCTTGATAATTCGTAATTCGAAAAAGAGCAATATGCTAATAATATTTGTGCTTAAATAATTCGAAAAAGTATAAAAAAATTATGTTCGTAAAGATTATGCGTTTGCGAACACAACCATTTCCTCTCATCCCCTCGATCCTTCTCTACGATGTTGTTACTACCCTCGCCAACGTTCTCTTCTTTTTGGCATAGGTCAATAGTTGAATGATTTCACGCTCCTATCTACGCATGCACGCTGGCACGCAAGATGGCACGCAAGCTGGCACGCAAGTTGGCACGCAGGCAGGCACGCACGCTGGCACGCACGCTGCCACGCTCGCTGGCACGCACGCTGTGACGCACGCTGCCACGCACGCTGCCACGCACGCTGCAACGCACGCTGCCACGCACGCTGCCACGCACGCTGCCACGCACGCTGCCTCGCACGCTGCCACGCACGCTGCCTCGCACGCTGCCTCGCACGCTGCCTCGCACGCTGCCACGCACGCTGCCACGCACGCTGGCACGCACGCTGCCACGCACTCTGCCACGCACGCTGCCACGCACGATGCCACGCACGCTGGCACGCACGCTGGCACGCACGCTGCCACGCACGCTGCCACGCACGCTGCCACGCACGATGCCACGCACGATGCCACGCACGCTGCCACGCACGCTGCCACGCACGCTGCCACGCACGATGCCACGCACGCTGCCACGCACGATGCCACGGACGCAGGCACGCCCATCACCACCGGAGGATCCGCCAAAATACCGAGACGGACGATAAACAATACGGATTGGTCAAAAGCGAACTAAGGAATGTTCGAAGAAATCATCGCCGAAGGATTACTCCCTCCAGAGAGACCTAAGACAACCACTGAGGTAGACAATGCAATAGATACAATAAACAATATTATTTAACAGGCTGCGGACGAATGCACCCCAAGGAAGAAATTCGACGTAAAAAAACGCGCCTGCTTAAGAACGTCGTCGCCCTCATCAAGGAAAACTGGAGGATTTACCGATAATTCGAAAAGAGGAAGGACCCAGCATTAAAAACCGTTTGAAACAGTAACCAGGACAACATCTAAAGAAAGGTAAATGATTATAAAAACGGTTTATGGCAGAAAACTTGCGCGTGTCTAGATTTCAGGTACAGCAAAAGGTTCTAGGACCGATTCTAAGGCTTCTCGGGAGCCTATACGACAAGAAGAATCCCACCTAGATCACGACGGGAAAAGCCTCTCCACGGAGGAAAAAAAGCGGAGGAATTCTTACGCGTGCCTTATGAAATACACACGCCGACCGACGATCCAAGGTTCGACGAGAAATTTCACAGAGAATACATAGAGGTAATGCAAAACATTATACCTAACTTAATCCCCACAGATATCAGCGAGGAAACCGAGGATGGAATCATCGACGACGACCTGAAAGAAGCCATAGCCAGCACGATGAATTCTGCTCCTCGACCTCCTGGACGATAACGTGCAACAAACGCACGTCAGGTATTTCCCCACGCTTAAAAAATTCCTCCTAATGATTTATAATTCCTGCTTCTCCATGGGTTGCTACCCAAAACAATGTAGAAACGCGCACACCATCATGCTCCTGAAACGGGCGAAAAACGCGAAAATTTATCGCCCTATCAACCTTACGAGCGTCCTGGGAAAGATGCTGGAAAAAGTGGTCGTGAAATAACTCACGGCCATCCTAGACGCAGGCGGCATCCTCCCAGACCATCAATACGGATTCCTAGCGAACAGGACAACCACGGATCCACTGAGGCTGCTCACCAACACGGCGGCAGAAGAAATCAACAAAAGAGGGTGCACGGCCGCAATCTTCATGGAGATCGAAAGGGCATTCGACAAACCCGGTAATGACGGGCTATCCATAAAAATCTCCCTAATTCCCGACATCCCACCCAACTTATCCCGCTAACAATACTCATTTATCTCCGAACGACATGCAAGACTCAAAGTAGGTGGCACACTGTCCAATCCCTTCCGCATTCAATCCGGCGAGCCCCAAGGAACGGTATTATCGACGTTCCGTTTTATTCTGTATTGCGCTGACATGCCTTCTCCCGCTCTTCCACAGGTGACCCTCGCGCAGTACGCAGACGACACGGCGCTGTGGGCCACGGCACGCAAGTCTAACACCGCAACACGTTACCTACGATAGGACTTCCGGCGGCTCGAGGAGTGAATGAGAAAGTGCCGCCTGCGGCCAAACCCAGAAAAATCCATCCTGATGACCTTTACTAACGAAGGGGGGGAACAAAGAGGTCCGCAGAAACCGATTTCCGTCACCCTTTGGGGGAAATGTGTCGGCCTGCAGAAAGAGGGGAAATGCCTCGGTGTTACCCTCGATGTCCACCTGACGTTCGCCACCCATCTGAGAAACTTAATATCCACCATAACCAGGCGCAGCAACCTTTTCTGGATTGCCCCTGCTGCCGCCAAAGAAGAAAAAGAAATAGACGGCGCTAGTCCAACGAAAGCATATATATTTATTTCTATTATTTATATATATTCAAACCTATTTGAACCTTGTTATATTTTGCTATATTCAATTTAACTCTTACGCATTACAAAATGTTATTTGAAGAGGCCTTTTGCATAAACAGGGTATTTTCCGATCTGGCCATGTGTAAAACAATTGAAATGTAAAGGGTATGAAAATGAAATATGTATGGCTTATCAGAAAATAAAAACAAAATTGACTTTGACACGAGTATGTGACAGTTATTTTGTGGGTGCTCTAACTCAAAAACCAATAATCAGGTTAACGCGAAATTTTATATTTAAGATGTTTTTGAAAGTCGCAAGATCTGATTAGTTCTTAGTGAAAATCGGTCACTCGAAAGTTGGTGTTTACTCTCGTCACTCATCCGTTATTTTGAAATATTTGCTTTAATATTTGATAAATGGAAAAATATACTAGAATAAAAGCTGTAGGAAATATAATTTACTTCTACTTTGTTTGAATCATTTGTCCATCATTATATATCGACGTTTCCTACAGAGGAGGATGTAACATGCATATCACATATATATATATATATATATATATACATCATAGGAGACAATAATTTAAACAAATTTTCAAAGTTTATGTACTTCCGAATGTGCTACGGAGCTGAAATTTTTTTAGAGGTATGCTTTATAAAAAAAACGAAAAAGCAATTATAAAAATTTTGATCTTTTAATTTCTTTGGCAGTTAAAAATTCTTAAAATTCATAAAAATAGGTAAATGCTTAGACACTACGGGGCAAGTTAGAGGGCTGAAATTTTGAAACTACTTATATTTTAGTCTATGTAACCGATTAAATATTTCAGTGTATTCATGAAGTTCTTTCTGCGGCCGTTAACAATTATTATTTAAATTTAAACAATTAGAAAAATATTATTTCACTTCTAAAAGTGATCAAACTTCAAAAATTGGCAGAAATGTGAACCATTAGTACACCATAATGGAAAAAGTATACAATTCTTAAAATTTCAAAGTATGGGGATTGTTTTAACCTATTATTTTGACATTAGGGAAAAACAAAAATCGCTGTGGAGGTGGAATTTTTTTAATTTAGAAAATAATTGCAATGATGAAATATCTGTCTGAAAAATGAATGTTTTTTCAAGGCGCGAAGATATGCTTCTACTAGTATACTTGTACTAGTTTCCGCGAACTTGACGTCCGATAGAATCAGATGTAATGCTCATTAGCAGAGCACTCTTCCGCTAGTTGGTTCTGATTATGTTCAAGAATTTTCGACGCTGTTTGAACGACGGTAACAAAACTAAACAAATATTCAATTACTATTGATATTCATTTCATGATGTCATATGTGGAAGTTAAAATTGCTGAATTTTTTAAGGTCTTTGAGGACATATCCTGGGAAATATAAATTTTTCCCCGTCATATTGACGGGCTTTTATAGTTTTTATATTAGGGGTAGTAGTGTTTGCTAGTAATATAATAGTTTTGGTCACGAAATTCGTAGTGAAAGGTGCGTGAATTATGCGAGTAAGTACAGTAATACTGTCACTGCCATTAAAGTAATTTCGAGTGCCATGGGATAGATCGAGATAGTCACATGACATGAGTAGGCAAAAGATTGGAGTACAAATTCGGCCGTAAAGTATCTCTGTTCATTAAATAGGGAAATTTCCGCGGTCGTAGCTGTAGGATAATAAAACGCAGTAATATTCTTCCCTTGCTCATAACGTAAAATATATCGTGGCACATCATGGACTTTATCGCGGCACACCGGTTGCGAAGCCATTCCGTTTCAGCACAATTTTAGAAGCGCACATACGAATCTCTTGACGCAACAGTTTTACAAGGTGAAATAATTACATGAATCAATTTGCGGGTATTTTTTATTTAAAATATTTTAATTTGAAGTTCTTATCATTTATATTTTACGAGAAATTTGACTTGACAAACCGCGTCTTAGTGAGGCGTCTTCTGAGGTCTTAATTAAAGTATTTCAGCTCCCTAGCTTGCACCCTAGTACTGAAAAATTTATCTATTTGTTAACATTTTAGGAATTTTTTTACATCCAAATTAATTAATATATCAGAATTTCATAACCCCTATTCGGTTATTTTTAGATTTCTACTATTACCAACGTCAGATTTGTTGCACATTCAGAAGTACATAAACATTAAATGTTTGTTTAAACATTTGCGATATTTCTAAGCCGATAGATTTAGTCACCTCGGCCACCAGATCCTTGCGTTGGCGCTGCGATAAATGTTTATTTGAATTCTCGTTGGAAGATAAACGCGTCCATCTTAGCAACGAGATTAAACAAACTATTGTAATTGTTGATGGTGTAATAAAAGTTTATTTTAATGTGGATTGTATTGATGCTAGCATTCCTACGTTTTTTGAAGGGATATTTCTGTTAATTATTATAAGTTTTTATTTATCGTTATTATTATTGTTGGTATGTTTATATTTATATCTTAAAAACTTTTTATATTTATTTTTTTAAGGTTATTGTAAAAACCTTTTCCCTATGAGTTTCATTTAAAATTACATCCGGAAAATCGAGGTACATGTAAACTTTTGATTAATTTTATTATTATTATTAAATTCTTATTGTTCCTCTTATAATATTGCCTTGTACGATACATGTATTTTATTATTGTTAAATTATAATCACATTCCTATTGCTTTACTATTAATAATCCTTAAAGCGATCTTCTCGGAATAGATTACAATGAAAATTCATTTGAAAACTACTTTAGATAATTTTATTCTTTGGAACTGTTCACTCGCCTCTTTTTTTACTTTAGATGAAATCTTTTATAATTATAGACCTTTAAGATCAGTTGTTCCTACATTATTCTAAAAGCCCTCACATTAAATATCATATTCCTTTTTTTCACTATTTAAGATAGGTAATACTGTTTTAAAGGATTTTAATTTGAACATATTTAAATAAAAATTTTTAAAGTGTCGCGTTGTAGTTTAGCAATTCATCAGCTAACTATGCTTATACAGTGCTTTTATATGGACGGTTGATTTGATGTTAGGAAAAGAACAATTTATTATTTTTGTCATTTAAGTTAGGTAACTATAATTTGAAATATTCAACAGTTTCACTGCTACTAGTATTTAAAACTGAATTTCTCTGCACTAGCAGTCTATTTTCGTTGATTTTAGGTAATAGGAATTTATAAGTCAGTATTGATATCTATGAAACAAAAGATACTATCGAACCTCTTACTACTTATTTACAAAACATTCTTACAGTTCTCTACTTCTGTCTGCTATTCTCACAACTGCAAAAAGATTAACGGATACCACCACGTCTCTCAAGACCTGGTACACACTTTTGCAACTCATGAAAGCAGAAAGGTTATCATAATTATATTATAGGTTTTATTGAGATTAAAATATAAAATATATATAAACTGCTTGTAATAATTCATTTTTATATCTTGACTTGTTATTTTTACGTTTGACTACCCATTAGCAATGGACAGTTGGTCCAGATATATTAGCGTGTGAACAGTAACATTTAACTAATTAGCTTATTTAAAAAAATACATGCAAAAGGTAAAGATAGAAAGTGACATTCTTTTTTAGCATTTTTAACCTGATATTGCTCTTCGAGAAAAAGAAACAACATTGTCACTTCCACAAATTTATTTGGCACGAAAGGTTTCACTACGATCATAGTATCATTAGGTGATAAAATATAAATACAGTTCCATATATATAGGGGAAAAAGGGTGAGAGGGGCAAAGTAGGGGTTACATAGAAAACGAATGGAAGGTAAATAAATAAACGGTTAGGAAAAGGAAGGGGTTGGAAAGGAAGATAAGAGGAAAATAAAGTTATAAAATGTTACTAAAACTTGGTAAAAGGGGCCAAAGACAACAATGTTGATACAAAGTATTTAAAAAATATTTGGTAAGAAAAATTGATAAGAATGATTGCGGAAAAGATATACATTTAAGAGAAACAGGTCTTCACAAATAATTATCTCTAGCTGTTCATGAGCATCCTATTTGCGACCTTAATTTTCAAAGCGGAGGAATTTAGGATTGAAGGAACTATGATGACTGAGGTTTAAAAGATGTTTCGCAAATTGAGAATTCAAATTATTTAAACGGAAGCACTTAATCCTCTTGTCAAAACTCCTCCGCCAGAATTAATACGGTTAACTTATAAATGTTGGCAAGGAGAGGGGAAAGTGGGGACCTCATCGCGAGATTATGCGTTTGTTTAAAAAAATTACACTAAAGAAAAAATATGTTTTTTCAGAATATGCTACAAGTAAGTTAGGAAACTCAGTTATCAAAAATTGATTGACATCTGCTTTGGAAACCATATCTACAACCAAATCTACGAGTTCTTTAACGGGAACAGAAGTAAAAAGGTAAAAAATATCAAAAGAGACAAATTTTCAATTGTTGTGGAAAATCTTTACTTGGAAGGTGGGCGTCAACTCTATGGAAATTTTAATACCAAATTTTGGACTAAAATGAGAAAAATGACGAAGAAGTGTATTGAGTTTGAAGGCGAGTTTATGGGCAGGAGCAGAGGTACTGGAGACAACAGCCCAAGTAGGGCAATCCTTTTTGTGAAGTTTTGTTAAACCATGAAGTCTAAGGGGAAAGGGGTGCACCACTTATAAGTTGTGTTTGATTTTAGGAGTGAAAAGAAAAGAAGTCGAAGAAATAGTTTTTCGGATCCCAAATTGATAATTCGAGAGAGGGTTTTTTCTCAAAAGCGAAATATTTTTGTTTCGAATTAAATCATAACATTTCTCCAAATAAACGTCTCTGTCCATCACCACCATGCCATTAACTTTATCAGTCTTTTGGACAATCAAATTGTTTTAACACTTGGAAGTAAGGCGGGAGAGTGTGAGCGGGATAGTGGTTTGGGTCGAGGAACATTGAGAAATGAAGAAATTTTACAAGCAAAAACGTGCTTAAACGAATGAGATTCTTTTTGTAGGGCCAAATCACAATCGACGACTAGATTCTTACACACACGTGTAGATAAATGGAGGCTAGGGGCGAATTTCAGGCCTAAGTTAAACTCGTTCAAAATAGAAACACAATTGGATAAATTGGTGGGTGGAACTTGTGGTCACTGAGTTTAGAAGGACTGGAATCACTACACTGCACTGATTTTGAGGAAAGAGCAGCCAGTTTTTTCCTAAGGGTAGAGAGCTTGGCAAAACCAATCTCACTTACACGTTGTCTGACACTGTCATCAAATGTTGACCATTCCAGCCAATGAAGAGCGTGGAACAATTCAGAATTCCACACGGTTGAGCCTGACCTCATTCTTGGTACTGATAATGCTCTATTGATTTGTTTTACAATTTTCATCTATCATAGATAAACTATGAGCTACAAGTCGTATTTATGGTATGAGAATTTCTTGGAATGACTAACACATACTGAAACATTTCCTGAGAATATACGAGTAATCAATTCGGTACGTGAACTTTGGGAAACTTGCCTGCATTAGTCCTGGTTTGGATTTCTTGTTCTTATCTTAATGGTTGGATATTCGTGGCTAAAATCAAGTATCAGAAGGCTACCATTTGAGTTTATTTCGGTTCTTTGTTAAGTCTTGGAATTTTTCTTGCAGTTCCTTAAATATTTATTATCATTTAACCTATTTGGAAGTTTTAGAAATATTACAAGTATGGAGAAAGTCATGTGATGGCCATATCAGAATTTTGTCGTATATAGTACTAAATCGATGAACAGGAATTTAAACAAAATATATGGATTTCTTGGAAATAAATGAATTACGCTCCTTCTGTTGGTGACACGTTTGTCGTTTGCCATATTTTGACTCATAATACAAATATAAGCGTTCCAATAACAATCTATCAGTTTTGAATTCTCACTGTGAGATTGAAAACTTATTTGAAGGAAAACTGTGAAATTATAGCTAAATTTAGGTATTATTTTATTTTAATTGCTTTGTAATTTATAATTCCTAATTACACGTGGAAATATTTTTATTGTTTTCCTAAAAACTTTCATCTTTTAGACCCTAACAATTGATCTATTTTGTGATTCTGATAATGAATATTTTCATGATGAGGATTTATGTAAAAATGTCCCAGAATTAGAAGATAACGCGGAATATGAAGGATATTCGACGGAATATTCTGAAAGTAAGGATGGCCTTATTTTAGACGATTCGTCTTCGATGATCTGAAAAGATAAAAAGGATTGCATAGATTTGTAAATCAAGTCGTATCATAACGTAATAGAATTTTCTCTAGGACTAACAAGATATCCCACAAGTCGCATAACCACCCAAAAATCATCTTTTGGCATGATAATTATCACTAACAAAATTATAACAATGGCCAATATAGAAGATAGGCGTTTCAATGGAAAAGCTTGGAAAGATGTGGACTATGCTCACATAGAGCCTTATATTGGACTTTTGGTATTGACAGGCGTTTACAGATCTCATAACGAATCACTGAAAAGTTTGCGGGACGAAGTACATGGTAGGCCGATTTTTAGTGCCGTCATGTCTCTTGAAAGATTTTATAAAATTACAGGAGTTTTATTATTTGACAATAGTGATGACAGAAAAAAGCACAGGAAAGGTGACAGATTGGCACCCATACGCGTTGTTTGGGATTTTTGGGTGGAAAATTTGCAGAAGTAATACACCCAAGATGAAAATGTATCTATAGATGAACAGTTAGAAGCGTCTAGGAAGATGCCCCTTCAATCAGTATAATACGGGGATCAAAATTTGGATTTTATGTGATGGTGCATCTGCGTATGCATACAATTTACAAGTAAAGTAAAACCTACATAATTAGAAACTCTCTAATTCAAAACTTCTGTATAATTCGAAATTTCTTTTAATTTCACGACCAATAGGCAAATTTCATACCTGGATAATTCGAAAACCTTGATAATTCGTAATTCGAAAAAGAGCAATATGCTAATAATATTTGTGCTTAAATAATTCGAAAAAGTATAAAAAAATTATGTTCGTAAAGATTATGCGTTTGCGAACACAACCATTTCCTCTCATCCCCTCGATCCTTCTCTACGATGTTGTTACTACCCTCGCCAACGTTCTCTTCTTTTTGGCATAGGTCAAGAGCTGAATGATTTCACGCTCCTATCTACGCATGCACGCTGGCACGCAAGATGGCACGCAAGCTGGCACGCAAGTTGGCACGCAGGCAGGCACGCACGCTGGCACGCACGCTGCCACGCTCGCTGGCACGCACGCTGTGACGCACGCTGCCACGCACGCTGCCACGCACGCTGCAACGCACGCTGCCACGCACGCTGCCTCGCACGCTGCCACGCACGCTGCCTCGCACGCTGCCTCGCACGCTGCCTCGCACGCTGCCTCGCACCCTGCCACGCACGCTGCCACGCACGCTGGCACGCACGCTGCCACGCACGCTGCCACGCACGCTGCCACGCACGATGCCACGCACGCTGGCACGCACGCTGCCACGCACGCTGGCACGCACGCTGCCACGCACGATGCCACGCACGATGCCACGCACGCTGCCACGCACGCTGCCACGCACGCTGCCACGCACGATGCCACGCACGCTGCCACGCACGATGCCACGGACGCAGGCACGCCCATCACCACCGGAGGATCCGCCAAAATACCGAGACGGACGATAAACAATACGGATTGGTCAAAAGCGAACTAAGGAATGTTCGAAGAAATCATCGCCGAAGGATTACTCCCTCCAGAGAGACCTAAGACAACCACTGAGGTAGACAATGCAATAGATACAATAAACAATATTATTTAACAGGCTGCGGACGAATGCACCCCAAGGAAGAAATTAGACGTAAAATACGCCTCTGCTTAAGAACGTCGTCGCCCTCATCAAGGAAAACTGGAGGATTTACCGATAATTCGAAAAGAGGAAGGACCCAGCATTAAAAACCGTTTGAAACAGGAACCAGGCCAACATCTAAAGAAAGGTAAATGATTATAAAAACGGTTTATGGCAGAAAACTTGCGCGTGTCTAGATTTCAGGTACAGCAAAAGGTTCTAGGACCGATTCTAAGGCTTCTCGGGAGCCTATACGACAAGAAGAATCCCACCTAGATCACGACGGGAAAAGCCTCTGCACGGAGGAAAAAAAGCGGAGGAATTCTTACGCGTGCCTTATGAAATACACACGCCGACCGACGATACAAGGTTCGACGAGAAATTTCACAGAGAATACATAGAGGTAATGCAAAACATTATACCTAACTTAATCCCCACAGATATCAGCGAGGAAACTGAGGATGGAATCATCGACGACGACCTGAAAGAAGCCATTGCCAGCACGATGAATTCTGCTCCTCGACCTCCTGGACGATAACGTGCAACAAACGCACGTCAGGTATTTCCCCACGCTTAAAAAATTCCTCCTAATGATTTATAATTCCTGCTTCTCCATGGGTTGCTACCCAAAACAATGTAGAAACGCGCACACCATCATGCTCCTGAAACGGGGGAAAAACGCGAAAATTTATCGCCCTATCAACCTTACGAGCGTCCTGGGAAAGATGCTGGAAAAAGTGGTCGTGAAATAACTCACGGCCATCCTAGACGCAGGCGGCATCCTCCCAGACCATCAATACGGATTCCTAGCGAACAGGACAACCACGGATCCACTGAGGCTGCTCACCAACACGGCGGCAGAAGAAATCAACAAAAGAGGGTGCACGGCCGCGATCTTCATGGAGATCGAAAGGGCATTCGACAAACCCGGTAATGACGGGCTATCCATAAAAATCTCCCTAATTCCCGACATCCCACCCAACTTATCCCGCTACCAATACTCATTTATCTCCGAACGACATGCAAGACTCAAAGTAGGTGGCACACTGTCCAATCCCTTCCGCATTCAATCCGGCGAGCCCCAAGGAACGGTATTATCGACGTTCCTTTTTATTCTGTATTGCGCTGACATGCCTTCTCCCGCTCTTCCACAGGTGACCCTCGCGCAGTACGCAGACGACACGGCGCTGTGGGCCACGGCACGCAAGTCTGACACCGCAGCACGTTACCTACGATAGGACTTCCGGCGGCTCGAGGAGTGAATGAGAAAGTGGCGCCTTCGGCCAAACCCAGAAAAATCGATCCTGATGACCTTTACTAACGAAGGGGGGGAACAAGGAGGTCCGCAGAAACCGATTTCCGTCACCCTTTGGGGGAAAAGTGTCGGCCTGCAGAAAGAGGGGAAATGCCTCGGTGTTACCCTCGATGTCCACCTGACGTTCGCCACCCATCTGAGAAACTTAATATCCACCATAACCAGGCGCAGCAACCTTTTCTGGATTGCCCCTGCTGCCGCCAAAGAAGAAAAAGAAATAGACGGCGCTAGTCCAACGAAAGCATATATATGTATTTCTATTATTTATATATATTCAAACCTATTTGAACCTTGTTATATTTTGCTATATTCAATTTAACTCTTACGCATTACAAAATGTTATTTGAAGAGGCCTTTTGCATAAACAGGGTATTTTCCGATCTGGCCATGTGTAAAACAATTGAAATGTAAAGGGTATGAAAATGAAATATGTATGGCTTATCAGAAAATAAAAACAAAATTGACTTTGACACGAGTATGTGACAGTTATTTTGTGGGTGCTCTAACTCAAAAACCAATAATCAGGTTAACGCGAAATTTTATATTTAAGATGTTTTTTAAAGTCGCAAGGTCTGATTAGTTCTTAGTAAAAATCGGTCACTCGAAAGTTGGTGTTTACTCTCGTCACTCATCCGTTATTTTGAAATATTTGCTTTAATATTTGATAAATGGAAAAATATACTAGAATAAAAGCTGTAGGAAATATAATTTACTTCTACTTTGTTTGAATCATTTGTCCATCATTATATATCGACGTTTCCTACAGAGGAGGATGTAACATGCATATCACATATATATATATATATATACATCATAGGAGACAATTATTTAAACAAATTTTCAAAGTTTATGTACTTCCGAATGTGCTACGGAGCTGAAATTTTTTTAGAGGTATGCTTTATAAAAAAACGAAAAAGCAATTATAAAAATTTTGATCTTTTAATTTCTTTGGCAGTTAAAAATTCTTAAAATTCATAAAAATAGGTAAATGCTTAGACACTACGGGGCAAGTTAGAGGGCTGAAATTTTGAAACTACTTATATTTTAGTCTATGTAACCGATTAAATATTTCAGTGTATTCATGAAGTTCTTTCTGCGGCAGTTAACAATTATTATTTAAATTTAAACAATTAGAAAAATATTATTTCACTTCTAAAAGTGATCAAACTTCAAAAATTGGCAGAAATGTGAACCATTAGTACACCATAATGGAAAAAGTATACAATTCTTAAAATTTCAAAGTATGGGGATTGTTTTAACCTATTATTTTGACATTAGGGAAAAACAAAAATCGCTGTGGAGGTGGAATTTTTTTAATTTAGAAAATAATTGCAATGATGAAATATCTGTCTGAAAAATGAATGTTTTTTCAAGGCGAGAAGATATGCTTCAACTAGTATACTTGTACTAGTTTCTGCGAACTTGACGTCCGATAGAATCAGATGTAATGCTCATTAGCAGAGCACTCTTCCGCTAGTTGGTTCTGATTATGTTCAAGAATTTTCGACGCTGTTTGAACGACGGTAACAAAACTAAACAAATATTCAATTACTATTGATATTCATTTCATGATGTCATATGTGGAAGTTAAAATTGCTGAATTTTTTAAGGTCTTTGAGGACATATCCTGGGAAATATAAATTTTTCCCCGTCATATTGACGGGCTTTTATAGTTTTTATATTAGGGGTAGTAGTGTTTGCTAGTAATATAATAGTTTTGGTCACGAAATTCGTAGTGAAAGGTGCGTGAATTATGCGAGTAAGTACAGTAATACTGTCACTGCCATTAAAGTAATTTCGAGTGCCATGGGATAGATCGAGATAGTCACATGACATGAGTAGGCAAAAGATTGGAGTACAAATTCGGCCGTAAAGTATCTCTGTTCATTAAATAGGGAAATTTCCGCGGTCGTAGCTGTAGGATAATAAAACGCAGTAATATTCTTCCCTTGCTCATAACGTAAAATATATCGTAGCACATCATGGACTTTATCGCGGCACACCGGTTGCGAAGCCTTTCCGTTTCAGCACAATTTTAGAAGCGCACATACGAATCTCTTGACGCAACAGTTTTACAAGGTGAAATAATTACATGAATCAATTTGTGGGTATTTTTTATTTAAAATATTTTAATTTGAAGTTCTTATTATTTATATTTTACGAGAAATTTGACTTGACAAACCGCGTCTTAGTGAGGCGTCTTCTGAGGTCTTAATTAAAGTATTTCAGCTCCCTAGCTTGCACCCTAGTACTGAAACATCTATTTGTTAACATTTTAGGAATTTTTTTACATCCAAATTAATTAATATATCAGAATTTCATAACCCCTATTCGGTTATTTTTAGATTTCTACTATTACCAACGTCAGATTTGTTGCACATTCAGAAGTACATACACATTAAATGTTTGTTTAAACATTTGCGATATTTTTAAGCCGATAGATTTAGTCACCTCGGCCACCAGATCCTTGCGTTGGCGCTGCGATAAATGTTTATTTGAATTCTCGTTGGAAGATAAACGCGTCCATCTTAGCAACGAGATTAAACAAACTATTGTAATTGTTGATGGTGTAATAGAAGTTTATTTTAATGTGGATTGTATTGATACTAGCATTCCTACGTTTTTTGAAGGGATATTTCTGTTAATTATTATAAGTTTTTATTTATCGTTATTATTATTGTTGGTATGTTTATATTTATATCTTAAAAACTTTTTATATTTATTTTTTTAAGGTTATTGTAAAAACCTTTTCCCTATGAGTTTCATTTAAAATTACATCCGGAAAATCGAGGTACATGTAAACTTTTGATTAATTTTATTATTATTATTAAATTCTTATTGTTCCTCTTATAATATTGCCTTGTACGATACATGTATTTTATTATTGTTAAATTATAATCACATTCCTATTGCTTTACTATTAATAATCCTTAAAGCGATCTTCTCGGAATAGATTACAATGAAAATTCATTTGAAAACTACTTTAGATAATTTTATTCTTTGGAACTGTTCACTCGCCTCTTTTTTTACTTTAGATGAAATCTTTTATAATTATAGACCTTTAAGATCAGTTGTTCCTACATGATTCTAAAAGCCCTCACATTAAATATCATATTCCTTTTTTTCACTATTTAAGATAGGTAATACTGTTTTAAAGGATTTTAATTTGAACATATTTAAATAAAATTTTTTAAAGTGTCGCGTTGTAGTTTAGCAATTCATCAGCTAACTATGCTTATACAGTGCTTTTATATGGACGGTTGATTTGATGTTAGGAAAAGAACAATTTATTATTTTTGTCATTTAAGTTAGGTCACTATAATTTGAAATATTCAACAGTTTCACTGCTACTAGTATTTAAAACTGAATTTCTCTGCACTAGCAGTCTATTTTCGTTGATTTTACGTAATAGGAATTTATAAGTCAGTATTGATATCTATGAAACAAAAGATACTATCGAACCTCTGACTACTTATTTACAAAACATTCTTACAGTTCTCTACTTCTGTCTGCTATTCTCACAACTGCAAAAAGATTAACGGATACCCCCACGTCTCTCAAGACCTGGTACACACTTTTGCAACTCATGAAAGCAGAAAGGTTATCATAATTATATTATAGGTTTTATTGAGATTAAAATATAAAATATATATAAACTGCTTGTAATAATTCATTTTTATATCTTGACTTGTTATTTTTACGTTTGACTACCCATTAGCAATGGACAGTTGGTCCAGATATATTAGCGTGTGAACAGTAACATTTAACTAATTAGCTTATTTAAAAAAATACATGCAAAAGGTAAAGATAGAAAGTGACATTCTTTTTTAGCATTTTTAACCTGATATTGCTCTTCGAGAAAAAGAAACAACATTGTCACTTCCACAAATTTATTTGGCACGAAAGGTTTCACTACGATCATAGTATCATTAGGTGATAAAATATAAATACAGTTCCATATATATAGGGAAAAAAGGGTGAGAGGGGCAAAGTAGGGGTTACATAGAAAACGAATGGAAGGTAAATAAATAAACGGTTAGGAAAAGGAAGGGGTTGGAAAGGAAGATAAGAGGAAAATAAAGTTATAAAATGTTACTAAAACTTGGTAAAAGGGGCCAAAGACAACAATGTTGATACAAAGTATTTAAATAATATTTGGTAAGCAAAATTGAGAAGAATGATTGCGGAAAAGATATACATTTAAGAGAAACAGGTCTTCACAAATAATTATCTCTAGCTGTTCATGAGCATCCTATTTGCGACCTTAATTTTCAAAGCGGAGGAATTTAGGATTGAAGGAACTATGATGACTGAGGTTTAAAAGATGTTTCGCAAATTGAGAATTCAAATTATTTAAACGGAAGCACTTAATCCTCTTGTCAAAACTCCTCCGCCAGAATTAAGAAGGTTAACTTATAAATTGTTGATATAAATGTTGGCAAGGAGAGAGGAAAGTGGGGACCTCATCGCGAGATTATGCGTTTGTTTAAAAAAATTACACTAAAGAAAAAATATGTTTTTTCAGAATATGCTACAAGTAAGTTAGGAAACTCAGTTATCAAAAATTGATTGACATCTGCTTTGGAAACCATATCTACAACCAAATCTACGAGTTCTTTAACGGGAACAGAAGTAAAAAGGTAAAAAATATCAAAAGAGACAAATTTTCAATTGTTGTGGAAAATCTTTACTTGGAAGGTGGGCGTCAACTCTATGGAAATTTTAATACCAAATTTTGGACTAAAATGAGAAAAATGACGAAGAAGTGTATTGAGTTTGAAGGCGAGTTTATGGGCAGGCGCAGAGGTACTGGAGACAACAGCCCAAGTAGGGCAATCCTTTTTGTGAAGTTTTGTTAAACCATGAAGTCTAAGGGGAAAGGGGTGCACCACTTATAAGTTGTGTTTGATTTTAGGAGTGAAAAGAAAAGAAGTCGAAGAAATAGTTTTTTGGATCCCAAATTGATAATTCGGGAGAGGGTTTTTTTTCAAAAGCGAAATATTTTTGTTTCGAATGAAATCATAACATTTCTCCAAATAAACGTCTCTGTCCATCACCACCATGCCATTAACTTTATCAGTCTTTGGGACAATCAAATTGTTTTAACACTTGGAAGTAAGGCGGGAGAGTGTGAGTGGGATAGTGGTTTGGGTCGAGGAACATTGAGAAATGAAGAAATTTTACAAGCAAAAACGTGCTTAAACGAATGAGATTCTTTTTGTAGGGCCAAATCACAATCGACGACTAGATTCTTACACACACGTGTAGATAAATGGAGGCTAGGGGCGAATTTCAGGCCTAAGTTAAACTCGTTCAAAATAGAAACACAATTGGATAAATAGGTGGGTGGCACTTGTGGTCACTGAGTTTAGAAGGACTGGAATCACTACACTGCACTGATTTTGAGGAAAGAGCAGCCAGTTTTTTCCTAAGGGTAGAGAGCTTGGCAAAACCAATCTCACTTACACGTTGTCTGACACTGTCATCAAATGTTGACCATTCCAGCCAATGAAGAGCGTGGAACAATTCAGAATTCCACACGGTTGAGCCTGACCTCATTCTTGGTACTGATAATGCTCTATTGATTTGTTTTACAATTTTCATCTATCATAGATAAACTATGAGCTACAAGTCGTATTTATGGTATGAGAATTTCTTGGAATGACTAACACATACTGAAACATTTCCTGAGAATATACGAGTAATCAATTCGGTACGTGAACTTTGGGAAACTTGCCTGCATTAGTCCTGGTTTGGATTTCTTGTTCTTATCTTAATGGTTGGATATTCGTGGCTAAAATCAAGTATCAGAAGGCTACCATTTGAGTTTATTTCGGTTCTTTGTTAAGTCTTGGAATTTTTCTTGCAGTTCCTTAAATATTTATTATCATTTAACCTATTTGGAAGTTTTAGAAATATTACAAGTATGGAGAAAGTCATGTGATGGCCATATCAGAATTTTGTCGTATATAGTACTAAATCGATGAACAGGAAGTTAAACAAAATATATGGATTTCTTGGAAATAAATGAATTACGCTCCTTCTGTTGGTGACACGTTTGTCGTTTGTTATATTTTGACTCATAATACAAATATAAGCGTTCCAATAACAATCTATCAGTTTTGAATTCTCACTGTGAGATTGAAAACTTATTTGAAGGAAAACTGTGAAATTATAGCTAAACTTAGGTATTATTTTATTTTAATTGCTTTGTAATTTATAATTCCTAATTACACGTGGAAATATTTTTATTGTTTTCCTAAAAACTTTCATCTTTTAGACCCTAACAATTGATCTATTTTGTGATTCTGATAATGAATATTTTCATGATGAGGATTTATGTAAAAATGTCCCAGAATTAGAAGATAACGCGGAATATGAAGGATATTCGACGGAATATTCTGAAAGTAAGGATGGCCTTATATTAGACGATTCGTCTCGATGATCTGAAAAGATAAAAAGGATTGCATAGATTTGTAAATCAAGTCGTATCATAACGTAATAGAATTTTCTCTAGGACTAACAAGATATCCCACAAGTCGCATAACCACCCAAAAATCATCTTTTGGCATGATAATTATCACTAACAAAATTATAACAATGGCCAATATAGAAGATAGGCGTTTCAATGGAAAAGCTTGGAAAGATGTGGACTATGCTCACATAGAGCCTTATATTGGACTTTTGGTATTGACAGGCGTTTACAGATCTCATAACGAATCACTGAAAAGTTTCCGTGACGAAGTACATGGTAGGCCGATTTTTAGTGCCGTCATGTCTCTTGAAAGATTTTATAAAATTACAGGAGTTTTAACATTTGACAATAGTGATGACAGAAAAAAGAACAGGAAAGGTGACAGATTGGCACCCATACGCGTTGTTTGGGATTTTTGGGTGGAAAATTTGCAGAAGTAATACACCCAAGATGAAAATGTATCTATAGATGAACAGTTAGAAGCGTCTAGGAAGATGCCCCTTCAATCAGTATAATACGGGGATCAAAATTTGGATTTTATGTGATGGTGCATCTGCGTATGCATACAATTTACAAGTAAAGTAAAACCTACATAATTAGAAACTCTCTAGTTCAAAATTTCTGTATAATTCGAAATTTCTTTTAATTTGACGACCAATAGGCAAATTTCATACCTGGATAATTCGAAAACCTTGATAATTCGTAATTCGAAAAAGAGCAATATGCTAATAATATTTGTGCTTAAATAATTCGAAAAAGTATAAAAAAATTATGTTCGTAAAGATTATGCGTTTGCGAACACAACCATTTCCTCTCATCCCCTCGATCCTTCTCTACGATGTTGTTACTACCCTCGCCAACGTTCTGTCCTTTTTGGCATAGGTCAAGAGTTGAATGATTTCACGCTCCTATCTACGCATGCACGCTGGCACGCAAGATGGCACGCAAGCTGGCACGCAAGTTGTCACGCAGGCAGGCACGCACGCTGGCACGCACGCTGCCACGCTCGCTGGCACGCACGCTGTGACGCACGCTGCCACGCACGCTGCCACGCACGCTGCCACGCACGCTGCAACGCACGCTGCCACGCACGCTGCTACGCACGCTGCCACGCACGCTGCCTCGCACGCTGCCACGCACGATGCCTCGCACGCTGCCTCGCACGCTGCCTCGCACGCTGCCTCGCACGCTGCCACGCACGCTAACACGCCCGCTGCCACGCACGCTGCCACGCACGATGCCACGCACGATGCCACGCACGCTGGCACGCACGCTGCCACGCACGCTGGCACGCACGCTGCCACGCACGATGCCACGCACGATGCCACGCACGCTGCCACGCACGCTGCCACGCACGCTGCCACGCACGATGCCACGCACGCTGCCACGCACGATGCCACGGACGCAGGCACGCCCATCACCACCGGAGGATCCGCCAAAATACCGAGACGGACGATAAACAATACGGATTGGTCAAAAGCGAACTAAGGAATGTTCGAAGAAATCATCGCCGAAGGATTACTCCCTCCAGAGAGACCTAAGACAACCACTGAGGTAGACAATGCAATAGATACAATAAAAAATATTATTTAACAGGCTGCGGACGAATGCACCCCAAGGAAGAAATTCGACGTAAAAAAACGCGCCTGCTTAAGAACGTCGTCGCCCTCATCAAGGAAAACTAGAGGATTTACCGATAATTCGAAAAGAGGAAGGACCCAGCATTAAAAACCGTTTGAAACAGGAACCAGGCCAACATCTAAAGAAAGGTAAATGATTATAAAAACTTGCGCGTGTCTAGATTTCAGGTACAGCTAAAGGTTCTAGGACCGATTCTAAGGTTTCTCGGGAGCCTATACGACAAGAAGAATCTCACCTAGATCACGACGGGAAAAGCCTCTGCACGGAGGAATAAAAGCGGAGGAATTCTTACGCGTGCCTTATGAAATACACACGCCGACCGACGATCCAAGGTTCGACGAGAAATTTCACAGAGAATACATAGAGGTAATGCAGAACATTATACCTAACTTAATCCTCACAGATATCAGCGAGGAAACCGAGGATGGAATCATCGACGACGACCTGAAAGAAGCCATAGCCAGCACGATGAATTCTGCTCCTCGACCTCCTGGACGATAACGTGCAACAAACGCACGTCAGGTATTTCCCCACGCTTAAATAATTCCTCCTAATGATTTATAATTCCTGCTTCTCCATGGGTTGCTACCCAAAACAATGTAGAAACGCGCACACCATCATGCTCCTGAAACGGGCGAAAAACGCGAAAATTTATCGCCCTATCAACCTTACGAGCGTCCTGGGAAAGATGTTGGAAAAAGTGGTCGTGAAATAACTCACGGCCATCCTAGACGCAGGCGGCATCCTCCCAGACCATCAATACGGATTCCTAGCGAACAGGACAACCACGGATCTACTGAGGCTGCTCACCAACACGTCGGCAGAAGAAATCAACAAAAGAGAGTGCACGGCCGCGATCTTCATGGAGATCGAAAGGGCATTCGACAAACCCGGTAATGACGGGCTATCCATAAAAATCTCCCTAATTCCCGACATCCCACCCAACTTATCCCGCTACCAATACTCATTTATCTCCGAACGACATGCAAGACTCAAAGTAGGTGGCACACTGTCCAATCCCTTCCGCATTCAATCCGGCGAGCCCCAAGGAACGGTATTATCGACGTTCCTTTTTATTCTGTATTGCGCTGACATGCCTTCTCCCGCTCTTCCACAGGTGACCCTCGCGCAGTACGCAGACGACACGGCGCTGTGGGCCACGGCACGCAAGTCTGACACCGCAGCACGTTACCTACGATAGGACTTCGGGCGGCTCGAGGAGTGAATGAGAAAGTGGCGCCTTCGGCCAAACCCAGAAAAATCGATCCTGATGACCTTTACTAACGAAGGGGGGGAACAAGGAGGTCCGCAGAAACCGATTTCCGTCACCCTTTGAGGGAAAAGTGTCGGCCTGCAGAAAGAGGGGAAATGCCTCGGTGTTACCCTCGATCTCCACCTGACGTTCGCCACCCATCTGAGAAACTTAATATCCACCATAACCAGGCGCAGCAACCTTTTCCGGATTGCCCCTGCTGCCGCCAAAGAAGAAAAAGAAATAGACGGCGCTAGTCCAACGAAAGCATATATATTTATTTCTATTATTTATATATATTCAAACCTATTTGAACCTTGTTATATTTTGCTATATTCAATTTAACTCTTACGCATTACAAAATGTTATTTGAAGAGGCCTTTTGCATAAACAGGGTATTTTCCGATCTGGCCATATGTAAAACAATTGAAATGTAAAGGGTATGAAAATGAAATATGTATGGCTTATCAGAAAATAAAAACAAAATTGACTTTGACACGAGTATGTGACAGTTATTTTGTGGGTGCTCTAACTCAAAAACCAATAATCAGGTTAACGCGAAATTTTATATTTAAGATGTTTTTGAAAGTCGCAAGATCTGATTAGTTCTTAGTGAAAATCGGTCACTCGAAAGTGGGTGTTTACTCTCGTCACTCATCCGTTATTTTGAAATATTTGCTTTAATATTTGATAAATGGAAAAATATCCTGGAATAAAAGCTGTAGGAAATATAATTTACTTCTACGTTGTTTGAATCATTTGTCCATCATTATATATCGACGTTTCCTACAGAGGAGGATGTAACATGCATATCACATATATATATAAATATATATATACATCATAGGAGACAATTATTTAAACAAATTTTCAAGGTTTATGTACTTCCGAATGTGCTACGGAGCTGAAATTTTTTTAGAGGTATGCTTTATAAAAAAACGAAAAAGCAATTATAAAAATTTTGATCTTTTAATTTCTTTGGCAGTTAAAAAATTCTTAAAATTCATAAAAATAGGTAAATGCTTAGACACTACGGGGCAAGTTAGAGGGCTGAAATTTTGAAACTACTTATATTTTAGTCTATGTAACCGATTAAATATTTCAGTGTATTCATGTAGTTCTTTCTGCGGCCGTTAACAATTATTATTTAAATTTAAACAATTAGAAAAATATTATTTCACTTCTAAAAGTGATCAAACTTCAAAAATTTGCAGAAATGTGAACCATTAGTACACCATAATGGAAAAAGTATACAATTCTTAAAATTTCAAAGTATGGGGATTGTTTTAACCTATTATTTTGACATAAGGGAAAAACAAAAATCGCTGTGGAGGTGTAATTTTTTTAATTTAGAAAATAATTGCAATGATGAAATATCTGTCTGAAAAATGAATGTTTTTTCAAGGCGCGAAGATATGCTTCTACTAGTATACTTGTACTAGTTTCCGCGAACTTGACGTCCGATAGAATCAGATGTAATGCTCATTAGCACAGCACTCTTCCGCTAGTTGGTTCTGATTATGTTCAAGAATTTTCGACGCTGTTTGAACGACGGTACAAAACTAAACAAATATTCAATTACTATTGATATTCATTTCATGATGTCATATGTGGAAGTTAAAATTGCTGAATTTTTTAAGGTCTTTGAGGACATATCCTGGGAAATATAAATTTTTCTCCGTCATATTGACGGGCTTTTATAGTTTTTATATTAGGGGTAGTAGTGTTTGCTAGTAATATAATAGTTTTGGTCACGAAATTCGTAGTGAAAGGTGCGTGAATTATGCGAGTAAGTACAGTAATACTGTCACTGCCATTAAAGTAATTTCGAGTGCCATGGGATAGATCGAGATAGTCACATGACATGAGTAGGCAAAAGATTGGAGTACAAATTCGGCCGTAAAGTATCTCTGTTCATTAAATAGGGAAATTTCCGCGATCGTAGCTGTAGGATAATGAAACGCAGTAATATTCTTCCCCTGCTCATAACGTAAAATACATCGTGGCACATCATGGACTTTATCGCGGCACACCGGTTGCGAAGCCTTTCCGTTTCAGCACAATTTTAGAAGCGCACATACGAATCTCTTGACGCAACTGTTTTACAAGGTGAAATAATTACATGAATCAATTTGTGGGTATTTTTTATTTAAAATATTTTAATTTGAAGTTCTTATCATTTATATTTTACGAGAAATTTGACTTGAAAAACCGCGTCTTAGTGAGGCGTCTTCTGAGGTCTTAATTAAAGTATTTCAGTTCCCTAGCTTGCACCCTAGTACTGAAACATCTATTTGTTAACATTTTAGGAATTTTTTTACATCCAAATTAATTAATATATCAGATTTTCATAACCCCTATTCGGTTATTTTTAGATTTCTACTATTACCAACGTCAGATTTGTTGCACATTCAGAAGTACATAAACATTAAATGTTTGTTTAAACATTTGCGATATTTCTAAGCCGATAGATTTAGTCACCTCGGCCACCAGATCCTTGCGTTGGCGCTGCGATAAATGTTTATTTGAATTCTCGTTGGAAGATAAACGCGTCCATCTTAGCAACGAGATTAAACAAACTATTGTAATTGTTGATGGTGTAATAGAAGTTTATTTTAATGTGGTATGTATTGATACTAGCATTCCTACGTTTTTTGAAGGGATATTTCTGTTAATTAATATATGTTTTTATTTATCGTTATTATTATTGTTGGTATGTTTATATTTATATCATAAAAACTTTTTATATTTATTTTTTTAAGGTTATTGTAAAAACCTTTTCCCTATGAGTTTCATTTAAAATTACATCCGGAAAATCGAGGTACATGTAAACTTTTGATTAATTTTATTATTATTATTAAATTCTTATTGTTCCTCTTATAATATTGCCTTGTACGATACATGTATTTTATTATTGTTAAATTATAATCACATTCGTATTGCTTTACTATTAATAATCCTTAAAGCGATCTTCTCGGAATAGATTACAATGAAAATTCATTTGAAAACTACTTTAGATAATTTTATTCTTTGGAACTGTTCACTCGCCTCTTTTTTTACTTTAGATGAAATCTTTTATAAT
Source organism: Tanypteryx hageni (assembly GCA_028673005.1). Lineage (NCBI taxonomy): Eukaryota > Metazoa > Arthropoda > Insecta > Odonata > Petaluridae > Tanypteryx > Tanypteryx hageni. Next base: position 235,675,045 of record CM054112.1, on the reverse strand, counting down.
TATAGACCTTTAAGATCAGTTGTTCCTACATTATTCTAAAAGCCCTCACATTAAATATCATATTCCTTTTTTTTCACTATTTAAGATAGGTAATACTGTTTTAAAGGATTTTAATTTGAACATATTTAAATAAAATTTTTTAAAGTGTCGCGTTGTAGTTTAGCAATTCATCAGCTAACTATGCTTATACAGTGCTTTTATATGGACGGTTGATTTGATGTTAGGAAAAGAACAATTTATTATTTTTGTCATTTAAGTTAGGTCACTATAATTTGAAATATTCAACAGTTTCACTGCTACTAGTATTTAAAACTGAATTTCTCTGCACTAGCAGTCTATTTTCGTTGATGTTACGTAATAGGAATTTATAAGTCAGTATTGATATCTATGAAACAAAAGATACTATCGAACCTCTTACTACTTATTTACAAAACATTCTTACAGTTCTCTACTTCTGTCTGCTATTCTCACAACTGCAAAAAGATTAACGGTTAAATACGGATACCCCCACGTCTCTCAAGACCTGGTAGACACTTTTGCAACTCATGAAAGCAGAAAGGTTATCATAATTATATTATAGGTTTTATTGAGATTAAAGTATAAAATATATAAAAACTGCTTGTAATAATTCATTTTTATATCTTGACTTGTTATTTTTACGTTTGACTACCCATTAGCAATGGACAGTTGGTCCAGATATATTAGCGTGTGAACAGTAACATTTAACTAATTAGCTTTTTTAGAAAAATACATGCAAAAGGTGAAGATAGAAAGTGACATTCTTTTTTAGCATTTTTAACCTGATATTGCACTTCGAGAAAAAGAAACAACATTGTCACTTCCACAAATTTATTTGGCACGAAAGGTTTCACTACGATCATAGTATCATAAGGTGATAAAATATAAATACAGTTCCATATATATAGGGGAAAAAGGGTGAGAGGGGCAGAGTAGGGGTTACACAGAAAACGAATGGAAGGTAAATAAATAAACGGTTAGGAAAACGAAGGGGTTGGAAAGGAAGATGAAAGGAAAATAAAGTTATAAAATGTTACTAAAACTTGGTAAAAGGGGCCAAAGACAACAATGTTGATACAAAGTATTTAAAAAATATTTGGTAAGCAAAATTGAGAAGAATGATTGCGGAAAAGATATACATTTAAGAGAAACAGGTCTTCACAAATAATTATCTCTAGCTGTTCATGAGCATCCTATTTGCGACCTTAATTATCAAAGCGGAGGAATTTAGGATTGAAGGAACTATGATGACTGAGGTTTAAAAGATGTTTCGCAAATTGAGAATTCAAATTATTTAAACGGAAGCACTTAATCCTCTTGTCAAAACTCCTCCGCCAGAATTAAGAAGGTTAACTTATAAATTGTTGATATAAATGTTGGCAAGGAGAGAGGAAAGTGGGGACCTCATCGCGAGATTATGCGTTTGTTTAAAAAAATTACACTAAAGAAAAAATATGTTTTTTCAGAATATGCTACAAGTAAGTTAGGAAACTCAGTTATCAAAAATTGATTGACATCTGCTTTGGAAACCATATCTACAACCAAATCTACGAGTTCTTTAACGGGAACAGAAGTAAAAAGGTAAAAAATATCAAAAGAGACAAATTTTCAATTGTTGTGGAAAATCTTTACTTGGAAGGTGGGCGTCAACTCTATGGAAATTTTAATACCAAATTTTGGACTAAAATGAGAAAAATGACGAAGAAGTGTATTGAGTTTGAAGGCGAGTTTATGGGCAGGCGCAGAGGTACTGGAGACAACAGCCCAAGTAGGGCAATCCTTTTTGTGAAGTTTTGTTAAACCATGAAGTCTAAGGGGAAAGGGGTGCACCACTTATAAGTTGTGTTTGATTTTAGGAGTGAAAAGAAAAGAAGTCGAAGAAATAGTTTTTTGGATCCCAAATTGATAATTCGAGAGAGGGTTTTTTTTCAAAAGCGAAATATTTTTGTTTCGAATGAAATCATAACATTTCTCCAAATAAACGTCTCTGTCCATCACCACCATGCCATTAACTTTATCAGTCTTTGGGACAATCAAATTGTTTTAACACTTGGAAGTAAGGCGGGAGAGTGTGAGCGGGATAGTGGTTTGGGTCGAGGAACATTGAGAAAGGAAGAAATTTTACAAGCAAAAACGTGCTTAAACGAATGAGATTCTTTTTGTAGGGCCAAATCACAATCGACGACTAGATTCTTACACACACGTGTAGATAAATGGAGGCTAGGGGCGAATTTCAGGCCTAAGTTAAACTCGTTCAAAATAGAAACACAATTGGATAAATTGGTGGGTGGCACTTGTGGTCACTGAGTTTAGAAGGACTGGAATCACTACACTGCACTGATTTTGAGGAAAGAGCAGCCAGTTTTTTCCTAAGGGTAGAGAGCTTGGCAAAACCAATCTCACTTACACGTTGTCTGACACTGTCATCAAATGTTGACCATTCCAGCCAATGAAGAGCGTGGAACAATTCAGAATTCCACACGGTTGAGCCTGACCTCATTCTTGGTACTGATAATGCTCTATTGATTAATTTTACAATTTTCATCTATCATAGATAAACTATGAGCTACAAGTCGTATTTATGGTATGAGAATTTCTTGGAATGACTAACACATACTGAAACATTTCCTGAGAATATATGAGTAATCAATTCGGTACGTGAACTTTGGGAAACTTGCCTTCATTAGTCCTGGTTTGGATTTCTTGTTCTTATCTTAATGGTTGGATATTCGTGGCTAAAATCAAGTATCAGAAGGCTACCATTTGAGTTTATTTCGGTTCTTTGTTAAGTCTTGGAATTTTTCTTGCAGTTCCTTAAATATTTATTATCATTTAACCTATTTGGAGGTTTTAGAAATATTACAAGTATGGAGAAAGTCATGTGATGGCCATATCAGAATTTTGTCGTATATAGTACTAAATCGATGAACAGGAAGTTAAACAAAATATATGGATTTCTTGGAAATAAATAAATTACGCTCCTTCTGTTGGTGACACGTTTGTCGTTTGCCATATTTTGACTCATAATACAAATATAAGCGTTCCAATAACAATCTATAAGTTTTGAATTCTCACTGTGAGATTGAAAACTTATTTGAAGGAAAACTGTGAAATTATAGCTAAACTTAGGTATTATTTTATTTTAATTGCTTTGTAATTTATAATTCGTAATTACACGTGAAAATATTTTTATTGTTTTCCTAAAAACTTTCATCTTTTAGACCCTAACAATTGATCTATTTTGTGATTCTGATAATGAATATTTTCATGATGAGGATTTATGTAAAAATGTCCCAGAATTAGAAGATAACGCGGAATATAAAGGATATTCGACGGAATATTCTGAAAGTAAGGATGGCCTTATTTTAGACGATTCGTCTCGATGATCTGAAAAGATAAAAAGGATTGCATAGATTTGTAAATCAAGTCGTATCATAACGTAATAGAATTTTCTCTAGGACTAACAAGATATCCCACAAGTCGCATAACCACCCAAAAATCATCTTTTGGCATGATAATTATCACTAACAAAATTATAACAATGGCCAATATAGAAGCTAGGCGTTTCAATGGAAAAACTTGGAAAGATGTGGACTATGCTCACATAGAGCCTTATATTGAACTTTTGGTATTGACAGGCGTTTACAGATCTCATAACGAATCACTGAAAAGTTTGCGGGACGAAGTACATGGTAGGCCGATTTTTAGTGCCGTCATGTCTCTTGAAAGATTTTATAAAATTACAGGAGTTTTAATATTTGACAATAGTGATGACAGAAAAAAGCACAGGAAAGGTGACAGATTGGCACCCATACGCGTTGTTTGGGATTTTTGGGTGGAAAATTTGCAGAAGTAATACACCCAAGATGAAAATGTATCTATAGATGAACAGTTAGAAGCGTCTAGGAAGATGCCCCTTCAATCAGAATAATACGGGAATCAAAATTTGGATTTTATGTGATGGTGCATCTGCGTATGCATACAATTTGCAAGTAAAGTAAAACCTAGATAATTAGAAACTCTCTAGTTCAAAATTTCTGTATAATTCGAAATTTCTTTTAATTTGAAGAACCAATAGGCAAATTTCATACCTGGATAATTCGAAAACCTTGATAATTCGTAATTCGAAAATGAGCAATATGCTCATAACATTGTGCCTAAATAATTCGAAAAAGTATAAAAAAATTATGTTCGTAAAGATTATGCGTTTGCGAACACAACCATTTCCTCTAATCCCCTCGATCTTTCTCTACGATGTTGTTACTACCCTCGCCAACGTTCTCTTCTTTTTGGCAAAGGTCAAGAGTTGAATGATTTCACGCTCCTATCTACGCATGCACGCTGGCACGCAAGATGGCACGCAAGCTGGCACGCAAGTTGGCACGCAGGCAGGCACGCACGCTGGCACGCACGCTGCCACGCACGCTGCCACGCACGCTGCAACGCACGCTGCCACGCACGCTGCCACGCACGCTGCCACGCTCGCTGCAACGCACGCTGCCAGGCACGCTGCCACGCACGCTGCCACGCACGCTGCCTCGCACGCTGCCACGCACGCTGCCACGCACGCTGGCACGCACGCTGCCACGCACTCTGCCACGCACGCTGCCACGCACGATGCCACGCACGCTGGCACGCACGCTGCCACGCACGCTGCCACGCACGCTGCCACGCACGATGCCACGCACGCTGACACGCCCATCACCACCGGAGGATCCGCCAAAGGACCGAGACGGACGATAAACAATACGGATTGGTCAAAAGCGAACTAAGGAATGTTCGAAGAAATCATCGCCGAAGGATTACTCCCTGCAGAGAGACCTAAGACAACCACTGAGGTAGACAATGCAATAGATACAATAAACAATATTATTTAACAGGCTGCGGACGAATGCACCCCAAGGAAGAAATTCGACGTAAAAAAACGCGCCTGCTTAAGAACGTCGTCGCCCTCATCAAGGAAAACTAGAGGATTTACCGATAATTCGAAAAGAGGAAGGACCCAGCATTAAAAACCGTTTGAAACAGGAACCAGGCCAACATCTAAAGAAAGGTAAATGATTATAAAAACTTGCGCGTGTCTAGATTTCAGGTACAGCTAAAGGTTCTGGGACCGATTCTAAGGTTTCTCGGGAGCCTATACGACATGAAGAATCTCACCTAGATCACGACGGGAAAAGCCTCTGCACGGAGGAAAAAAAGCGGAGGAATTCTTACGCGTGCCTTATGAAATACACACGCCGACCGACGATCCAAGGTTCGACGAGAAATTTCACAGAGAATACATAGAGGTAATGCAAAACATTATACCTAACTTAATCCCCACAGATATCAGCGAGGAAACCGAGGATGGAATCATCGACGACGACCTGAAAGAAGCCATAGCCAGCACGATGAATTCTGCTCCTCGACCTCCTGGACGATAACGTGCAACAAACGCACGTCAGGTATTTCCCCACGCTTAAAAAATTCCTCCTAATGATTTATAATTCCTGCTTCTCCATGGGTTGCTACCCAAAACAATGTAGAAACGCGGACACCATCATGCTCCTGAAACGGGGGAAAAACGCGAAAATTTATCGCCCTATCAACCTTACGAGCGTCCTGGGAAAGATGCTAGAAAAAGTGGTCGTGAAATAACTCACGGCCATCCTAGACGCAGGCGGCATCCTCCCAGACCATCAATACGGATTCCTAGCGAACAGGACAACCACGGATCTACTGAGGCTGCTCACCAACACGTCGGCAGAAGAAATCAACAAAAGAGAGTGCACGGCCGCGATCTTCATGGAGATCGAAAGGGCATTCGACAAACCCGGTAATGACGGGCTATCCATAAAAATCTCCCTAATTCCCGACATCCCACCCAACTTATCCCGCTACCAATACTCATTTATCTCCGAACGACATGCAAGACTCAAAGTAGGTGGCACACTGTCCAATCCCTTCCGCATTTAATCCGGCGAGCCCCAAGGAACGGTATTATCGACGTTCCTTTTTATTCTGTATTGCGCTGACATGCCTTCTCCCGCTCTTCCACAGGTGACCCTCGCGCAGTACGCAGACGACACGGCGCTGTGGGCCACGGCACGCAAGTCTGACACCGCAGCACGTTACCTACGATAGGACTTCCGGCGGCTCGAGGAGTGAATGAGAAAGTGGCGCCTTCGGCCAAACCCAGAAAAATCGATCCTGATGACCTTTACTAACGAAGGGGGGGAACAAGGAGGTCCGCAGAATCCGATTTCCGTCACCCTTTGAGGGAAAAGTGTCGGCCTGCAGAAAGAGGGGAAATGCCTCGGTGTTACCCTCGATCTCCACCTGACGTTCGCCACCCATCTGAGAAACTTAATATCCACCATAACCAGGCGCAGCAACCTTTTCCGGATTGCCCCTGCTGCCGCCAAAGAAGAAAAAGAAATAGACGGCGCTAGTCCAACGAAAGCATATATATTTATTTCTATTATTTATATATATTCAAACCTATTTGAACCTTGTTATATTTTGCTATATTCAATTTAACTCTTACGCATTACAAAATGTTATTTGAAGAGGCCTTTTGCATAAACAGGGTATTTTCCGATCTGGCCATGTGTAAAACAATTGAAATGTAAAGGGTATGAAAATGAAATATGTATGGCTTATCAGAAAATAAAAACAAAATTGACTTTGACACGAGTATGTGACAGTTATTTTGTGGGTGCTCTAACTCAAAAACCAATAATCAGGTTAACGCGAAATTTTATATTTAAGATGTTTTTGAAAGTCGCAAGATCTGATTAGTTCTTAGTAAAAATCGGTCACTCGAAAGTGGGCGTTTACTCTCGTCACTCATCCGTTATTTTGAAATATTTGTTTTAATATTTGATAAATGGAAAAATATACTGGAATAAAAGTAGGAAATATAATTTACTTCTTCTTTGTTTGAATCATTTGTCCATCATTATATATCGACGTTTCCTACAGAGGAGGATGAAACATGCATATCACATATATATATATATATATATATATCATAGGAGACAATTATTTAAACAAATTTTCAAGGTTTATGTACTTCCGAATGTGCTACGGAGCTGAAATTTTTTTAGAGGTATGCTTTATAATAAAACGAAAAAGCAATTATAAAAATTTTGATCTTTTAATTTCTTTGGCAGTTAAAAATTCTTAAAATTCAAAAAAATAGGTAAATGCTTAGACACTACGGGGCAAGTTAGAGGGCTGAAATTTTGAAACTACTTATATTTTAGTCTATGTAACCGATTAAATATTTCAGTGTATTCATGAAGTTCTTTCTGCGGCCGTTAACAATTATTATTTAAATTTAAACAATTAGAAAAATATTATTTCACTTCTAAAAGTGATCAAACTTCAAAAATTGGCAGAAATGTGAACCATTAGTACACCATAATGGAAAAAGTATACAATTCTTAAAATTTCAAAGTATGGGGATTGTTTTAACCTATTATTTTGACATAAGGGAAAAACAAAAATCGCTGTGGAGGTGGAATTTTTTTAATTTAGAAAATAATTGCAATGATGAAATATCTGTCTGAAAAATGAATGTTTTTTCAAGGCGCGAAGATATGCTTCTACTAGTATACTTGTACTAGTTTCCGCGAACTTGACGTCCGATAGAATCAGATGTAATGCTCATTAGCAGAGCACTCTTCCGCTAGTTGGTTCTGATTATGTTCAAGAATTTTCGACGCTGTTTGAACGACGGTAACAAAACTAAACAAATATTCAATTACTATTGATATTCATTTCATGATGTCATATGTGGAAGTTAAAATTGCTGAATTTTTTAAGGTCTTTGAGGACATATCCTGGGAAATATAAATTTTTCCCCGTCATATTGACGGGCTTTTATAGTTTTTATATTAGGGGTAGTAGTGTTTGCTAGTAATATAATAGTTTTGGTCACGAAATTCGTAGTGAAAGGTGCGTGAATTATGCGAGTAAGTACAGTAATACTGTCACTGCCATTAAAGTAATTTCGAGTGCCATGGGATAGATCCAGATAGTCACATGACATGAGTAGGCAAAAGATTGGAGTACAAATTCGGCCGTAAAGTATCTCTGTTCATTAAATAGGGAAATTTCCGCGGTCGTAGCTGTAGGATAATAAAACGCAGTAATATTCTTCCCTTGCTCATAACGTAAAATATATCGTGGCACATCATGGACTTTATCGCGGCACACCGGTTGCGAAGCCTTTCCGTTTCAGCACAATATTAGAAGCGCACATACGAATCTCTTGACGCAACAGTTTTACAAGGTGAAATAATTACATGTATCAATTTGTGGGTATTTTTTATTTAAAATATTTTAATTTGAAGTTCTTATCATTTATATTTTACGAGAAATTTGACTTGACAAACCGCGTCTTAGTGAGGCGTCTTCTGAGGTCTTAATTAAAGTATTTCAGCTCCCTAGCTTGCACCCTAGTACTGAAACATCTATTTGTTAACATTTTAGGAATTTTTTTACATCCAAATTAATTAATATATCAGAATTTCATAACCCCTATTCGGTTATTTTTAGGTTTCTACTATTACCAACGTCAGATTTGGTGCACATTCAGAAGTACATAAACATTAAATGTTTGTTTAAACATTTGCGATATTTCTAAGCCGATAGATTTAGTCACCTCGGCCACCAGATCCTTGCGTTGGCGCTGCGATAAATGTTTATTTGAATTCTCGTTGGAAGATAAACGCGTCCATCTTAGCAACGAGATTAAACAAACTATTGTAATTGTTGATGGTGTAATGGAAGTTTATTTTAATGTGGATTGTATTGATACTAGCATTCCTACGTTTTTTGAAGGGATATTTCTGTTAATTATTATAAGTTTTTATTTATCGTTATTATTATTGTTGGTATGTTTATATTTATATCTTAAAAACTTTTTATATTTATTTTTTTAAGGTTATTGTAAAAACCTTTTCCCTATGAGTTTCATTTAAAATTACATCCGGAAAATCGAGGTACATGTAAACTTTTGATTAATTTTATTATTATTATTAAATTCTTATTGTTCCTCTTATAATATTGCCTTGTACGATACATGTATTTTATTACTGTTAAATTATAATCACATTCCTATTGCTTTACTATTAATAATCCTTAAAGCGATCTTCTCGGAATAGATTACAATGAAAATTCATTTGAAAACTACTTTAGATAATTTTATTCTTTGGAACTGTTCACTCGCCTCTTTTTTTACTTTAGATGAAATCTTTTATAATTATAGACCTTTAAGATCAGTTGTTCCTACATTATTCTAAAAGCCTTCACATTAAATATCATATTCCTTTTTTTCACTATTTAAGATAGGTAATACTGTTTTAAAGGATTTTAATATGAACATATTTAAATAAAATTTTTTAAAGTGTCGCGTTGTAGTTTAGCAATTCATCAGCTAACTATGCTTATACAGTGCTTTTATATGGACGGTTGATTTGATGTTAGGAAAAGAACAATTTATTATTTTTGTCATTTAAGTTAGGTCACTATAATTTGAAATATTGAACAGTTTCACTGCTACTAGTATTTAAAACTGAATTTCTCTGCACTAGCAGTCTATTTTCGTTGATTTTACGTAATAGGAATTTATAAGTCAGTATTGATATCTATGAAACAAAAGATACTATCGAACCTCTTACTACTTATTAACAAAACATTCTTACAGTTCTCTACTTCTGTCTGCTATTCTCACAACTGCAAAAAGATTAACGGTTAATTACGGATACCCCCACGTCTCTCAAGACCTGGTAGACACTTTTGCAACTCATGAAAGCAGAAAGGTTATCATAATTATATTATAGGTTTTATTGAGATTAAAGTATAAAATATATAAAAACTGGTTATAATAATTCATTTTTATATCTTGACTTGTTATTTTTACGTTTGACTACCCATTAGCAATGGACAGCTGGTCCAGATATATTAGCGTGTGAACAGTAACATTTAACTAATTAGCTTATTTAAAAAAATACATGCAAAAGGTAAAGATAGAAAGTGACATTCTTTTTTAGCATTTTTAACCTGATATTGCTCTTCGAGAAAAAGAAACAACATTGTCACTTCCACAAATTTATTTGGCACGAAAGGTTTCACTACGATCATAGTATCATTAGGTGATAAAATATAAATACAGTTCCATATATATAGGGAAAAAAGGGTGAGAGGGGCAGAGTAGGGGTTACATAGAATACGAATGGAAGGTAAATAAATAAACGGTTAGGAAAAGGAAGGGGTTGGAAAGGAAGATGAAAGGAAAATAAAGTTATAAAATGTTACTAAAACTTGGTAAAAGGGGCCAAAGACAACAATGTTGATACAAAGTATTTAAAAAATATTTGGTAAGCAAAATTGAGAAGAATGATTGCGGAAAAGATATACATTTAAGAGAAACAGGTCTTCACAAATAATTATCTCTAGCTGTTCATGAGCATCCTATTTGCGACCATAATTTTCAAAGCGGAGGAATTTAGGATTGAAGGAACTATGATGACTGAGGTTTAAAAGATGTTTCGCAAATTGAGAATTCAAATTATTTAAACGGAAGCACTTAATCCTCTTGTCAAAACTCCTCTGCCAGAATTAAGATGGTTAACTTATAAATTGTTGATATAAATGTTGGCAAGGAGAGGGGAAAGTGAGGACCTCAACCTGAGATTATGCGTTTGTTTAAAAAAATTACACTAAAGAAAAAATACGTTTTGTTCAGAATATGCTACAAGTAAGTTAGGAAACTCAGTTATCAAAAATTGATTGACATCTGCTTTGGAAACCATATCTACAACCAAATCTACGAGTTCTTTAACGGGAACAGAAGTAAAAAGGTAAAAAATATCAAAAGAGACAAATTTTCAATTGTTGTGGAAAATCTTTACTTGGAAGGTGGGCGTCAACTCTATGGAAATTTTAATACCAAATTTTGGACTAAAATGAGAATAATGACGAAGAAGCGTATTGAGTTTGAAGGCGAGTTTATGGGCAGGCGCAGAGGTACTGGAGACAACAGCCCTAGTAGGGCAATCCTTTTTGTGAAGTTTTGTTAAACCATGAAGTCTAAGGGGAAAGGGGTGCACCACTTATAAGTTGTGCTTGATTTTAGGAGTGAAAAGAAAAGAAGTCGAAGAAATAGTTTTTTGGATCCCAAATTGATAATTCGAGAGAGGGTTTTTTTTCAAAAGCGAAATATTTTTGTTTCGAATGAAATCATAACATTTCTCCAAATAAACGTCTCTGTCCATCACCACCATGCCATTAACTTTATCAGTCTTTTGGACAATCAAATTGTTTTAACACTTGGAAGTAAGGCGGGAGAGTGTGAGCGGGAAGAAAGGAAGAAATTTTACAAGCAAAAACGTGCTTAAACGAATGAGATTCTTTTTGTAGGGCCAAATCACAATCGACGACTAGATTCTTACACACACGTGTAGATAAATGGAGGCTAGGGGCGAATTTCAGGCCTAAGTTAAACTCGTTCAAAATAGAAACACAATTGGATAAATTGGTGGGTGGAACTTGTGGTCACTGAGTTTAGAAGGACTGGAATCACTACACTGCACTGATTTTGAGGAAAGTGCAGCCAGTTTTTTCCTAAGGGTAGAGAGCTTGGCAAAACCAATCTCACTTACACGTTGTCTGACACTGTCATCAAATGTTGACCATTCCAGCCAATGAAGAGCGTGGAACAATTCAGAATTCCACACGGTTGAGCCTGACCTCATTCTTGGTACTGATAATGCTCTATTGATTTGTTTTACAATTTTCATCTATCATAGATAAACTATGAGCTACAAGTCGTATTTATGGTATGAGAATTTCTTGGAATGACTAACACATACTGAAACATTTCCTGAGAATATATGAGTAATCAATTCGGTACGTGAACTTTGGGAAACTTGCCTGCATTAGTCCTGGTTTGGATTTCTTGTTCTTATCTTAATGGTTGGATATTCGTGGCTAAAATCAAGTATCAGAAGGCTACCATTTGAGTTTATTTCGTTTCTTTGTTAAGTCTTGGAATTTTTCTTGCAGTTCCTTAAATATTTATTATCATTTAACCTATTTGGAAGTTTTAGAAATATTACAAGTATGGAGAAAGTCATGTGATGGCCATATCAGAAATTTGTCGTATATAGTACTAAATCGATGAACAGGAAGTTAAACAAAATATATGGATTTCTTGGAAATAAATGAATTACGCTCCTTCTGTTGGTGACACGTTTGTCGTTTGCCATATTTTGACTCATAATACAAATATAAGCGTTCCAATAACAATCTATCAGTTTTGAATTCTCACTGTGAGATTGAAAACTTATTTGAAGGAAAACTGTGAAATTATACCTAAACTTAGGTATTATTTTATTTTAATTGCTTTGTAATTTATAATTCCTAATTACACGTGAAAATATTTTTATTGTTTTCCTAAAAACATTCATCTTTTAGACCCTAACAATTGATCTATTTTGTGATTCTGATAATGAATATTTTCATGATGAGGATTTATGTAAAAATGTCCCAGAATTAGAAGATAACGCGGAATATGAAGGATATTCGACGGAATATTCTGAAAGTAAGGATGGCCTTATTTTAGACGATTCGTCTCGATGATCTGAAAAGATAAAAAGGATTGCATAGATTTGTAAATCAAGTCGTATCATAACGTAATAGAATTTTCTCTAGGAATAACAAGATATCCCACAAGTCGCATAACCACCCAAAAATCATCTTTTGGCATGATAATTATCACTAACAAAATTATAACAATGGCCAATATAGAAGATAGGCGTTTCAATGGAAAAACTTGGAAAGATGTGGACTATGCTCACATAGAGCCTTATATTGGACTTTTGGTATTGACAGGCATTTACAGATCTCATAACGAATCACTGAAAAGTTTGCGGGACGAAGTACATGGTAGGCCGATTTTTAGTGCCGTCATGTCTCTTGAAAGATTTTATAAAATTACAGGAGTTTTAATATTTGACAATAGTGTTGGCAGAAAAAAGCACAGGAAAGGTGACAGATTGGCACCCATACGCGTTGTTTGGGATTTTTGGGTAGAAAATTTGCAGAAGTAATACACCCAAGATGAAAATGTATCTATAGATGAACAGTTAAAAGCGTCTAGGAAGATGCCCCTTCAATCAGTATAATACGGGGATCAAAATTTGGATTTTATGTGAAGGTGCTTCTGCGTATGCATACAATTTGCAAGTAAAGTAAAACCTAGATAATTAGAAACTCTCTAGTTCAAAATTTCTGTATAATTAGAAATTTCTTTTAATTTGAAGACCCAATAGGCAAATTTCATACCTGGATAATTCGAAAACCTTAATAATTCGTAATTCGAAAAAGAGCAATATGTTTATAATATTTGTGCCTAAATAATTCGAAAAAGTATAAAAAAATTATGTTCGTAATGATTATGCGTTTCCGAACACAACCATTTCCTCTCATCCCCTCGATCCTTCTCTACGATGTTGTTACTACCCTCGCCAACGTTCTCTTCTTTTTGGCATAGGTCAAGAGTTGAATAATTTAACGCTTCTATCTACGCATGCACGCTGGCACGCAAAATGGCACGCAAGCTGGCACGCAAGCTGGCACACACGCTGGCACGCACGCTGCCACGCACGCTGGCACGCACGCTGCCACGCACGCTGCCACGCACGCTGCAACGCACGCTGTCACGCACGCTGCAACGCACGCTGCAACGCACGCTGCCAGGCACGCTGCCACGCACGCTACCAGGCACGCTGCCACGCTCGCTGCCTCGCACGCTGCCTCGCACGCTGCCACGCACGCTGCATCGCACGCTGCCTCGCACGCTGCCACGCACGCTGGCACGCACGCTGCCACGCACTCTGCCACGCACGCTGCCACGCACGATGCCACGCACGCTGGCACGCACGCTGCCACGAACGCTGCCACGCACGCTGCCACGCACGCTGCCACGCACGCTGCCACGCACGCTGCCACGCACGATGCCACGCACGCTGACACGCCCATCACCACCGGAGGATCCGCCAAAAGACCGAGACGGACGATAAACAATACGGATTGGTCAAAAGCGAACTAAGGAATGTTCGAAGAAATCATCGCCGAAGGATTACTCCCTGCAGAGAGACCTAAGACAACCACTGAGGTAGACAATGCAATAGATACAATAAACAATATTATTTAACAGGCTGCGGACGAATGCACCCCAAGGAAGAAATTCGACGTAAAAAAACGCCTCTGCTTAAGTACGTCGTCGCCCTCATCAAGGAAAACTGGAGGATTTACCGATAATTCGAAAAGAGGAAGGACCCAGCATTAAAAACCGTTTGAAACAGGAACCAGGCCAGCATCTAAAGAAAGGTAAATGATTATAAAAACGGTTTATGGCAGAAAACTTGCGCGTGTCTAGATTTCAGGTACAGCAAAAGGTTCTAGGACCGATTCTAAGGCTTCTCGGGAGCCTATACGACAAGAAGAATCCCACCTAGATCACGACGGGAAAAGCCTCTGCACGGAGGAAAAAAAGCGGAGGAATTCTTACGCGTGCCTTATGAAATACACACGCCGACCGACGATCCAAGGTTCGACGAGAAATTTCACAGAGAATACATAGAGGTAATGCAGAACACTATACCTAACTTAATCCCCACAGATATCAGCGAGGAAACTGAGAATGGAATCATCGACGACGACCTGAAAGAAGCCATAGCCAGCACGATGAATTCTGCTCCTCGACCTCCTGGACGATAACGTGCAACAAACGCACGTCAGGTATTTCCCCACGCTTAAAAAATTCCTCCTAATGATTTATAATTCCTGCTTCTCCATGGGTTGCTACCCAAAACAATGTAGAAACGCGCACACCATCATGCTCCTGAAACGGGGGAAAAACGCGAAAATTTATCGCCCTATCAACCTTACGAGCGTCCTGGGAAAGATGCTGGAAAAAGTGGTCGTGAAATAACTCACGGCCATCCTAGACGCCGGCGGCATCCTCCCAGACCATCAATACGGATTCCTAGCGAACAGGACAACCGCGGATCCACTGAGGCTGCTCACCAACACGGCGGCAGAAGAAATCAACAAAAGAGGGTGCACGGCCGCGATCTTCATGGAGATCGAAAGGGCATTCGACAATCCCGGTAATGACGGGCTATCCATAAAAATCTCCCTAATTCCCGACATCCCACCCAACTTATCCCGCTACCAATACTCATTTATCTCCGAACGACATGCAAGACTCAAAGTAGGTGGCACACTGTCCAATCCCTTCCGCATTCAATCCGGCGAGCCCCAAGGAACGGTATTATCGACGTTCCATTTTATTCTGTATTGCGCTGACATGCCTTCTCCCGCTCTTCCACAGGTGACCCTCGCGCAGTACGCAGACGACACGGCGCTGTGGGCCACGGCATGCAAGTCTGACACCGCAGCACGTTACCTACGATAGGACTTCCGGCGGCTCGAGGAGTGAATGAGAAAGTGGCGCTTTCGGCCAAACCCAGAAAAATCGATCCTGATGACCTTTACTAACGAAGGGGGGGAACAAGGAGGTCCGCAGAATCCGATTTCCGTCACCCTTTGAGGGAAAAGTGTCGGCCTGCAGAAAGAGGGGAAATGCCTCGGTGTTACCCTCGATCTCCACCTGACGTTCGCCACCCATCTGAGAAACTTAATATCCACCATAACCAGGCGCAGCAACCTTTTCCGGATTGCCCCTGCTGCCGCCAAAGAAGAAAAATAAATAGACGGCGCTAGTCCAACGAAAGCATATATATTTATTTCTATTATTTATATATATTAAAACCTATTTGAACCTTGTTATATTTTGCTATATTCAATTTAACTCTTACGCATTACAAAATGTTATTTGAAGAGGCCTTTTGCATAAACAGGGTATTTTCCGATCTGGCCATGTGTAAAACAATTGAAATGTAAAGGGTATGAAAATGAAATATGTATGGCTTATCAGAAAATAAAAACAAAATTGACTTTGACACGAGTATGTGACAGTTATTTTGTGGGTGCTCTAACTCAAAAACCAATAATCAGGTTAACGCGAAATTTTATATTTAAGATGTTTTTGAAAGTCGCAAGATCTGATTAGTTCTTAGTGAAAATCGGTCACTCGAAAGTGGGTGTTTACTCTCGTCACTCATCCGTTATTTTGAAATATTTGCTTTAATATTTGATAAATGGAAATATATCCTGGAATAAAAGCTGTAGGAAATATAATTTACTTCTTCTTTGTTTGAATCATTTGTCCATCATTATATATCGACGTTTCCTACAGAGGAGGATGTAACATGCATATCACATATATATATATATATATATATATATATATCATAGGAGACAATTATTTAAACAAATTTTCAAGGTTTATGTACTTCCGAATGTGCTACGGAGCTGAAATTTTTTTAGAGGTATGCTTTATAATAAAACGAAAAAGCAATTATAAAAATTTTGATCTTTTAATTTCTTTGGCAGTTAAAAATTCTTAAAATTCAAAAAAATAGGTAAATGCTTAGACACTACGGGGCAAGTTAGAGGGCTGAAATTTTGAAACTACTTATATTTTAGTCTATGTAACCGGTTAAATATTTCAGTGTATTCATGAAGTTCTTTCTGCGGCCGTTAACAATTATTATTTAAATTTAAACAATTAGAAAAATATTATTTCACTTCTAAAAGTGATCAAACTTCAAAAATTGGCAGAAATGTGAACCATTAGTACACCATAATGGAAAAAGTATACAATTCTTAAAATTTCAAAGTATGGGGATTGTTTTAACCTATTATTTTGACATAAGGGAAAAACAAAAATCGCTGTGGAGGTGGAATTTTTTTAATTTAGAAAATAATTGCAATGATGAAATATCTGTCTGAAAAATGAATGTTTTTTCAAGGCGCGAAGATATGCTTCTACTAGTATACTTGTACTAGTTTCCGCGAACTTGACGTCCGATAGAATCAGATGTAATGCTCATTAGCAGAGCACTCTTCCGCTAGTTGGTTCTGATTATGTTCAAGAATTTTCGACGCTGTTTGAACGACGGTAACAAAACTAAACAAATATTCAATTACTATTGATATTCATTTCATGATGTCATATGTGGAAGTTAAAATTGCTGA
Source organism: Tanypteryx hageni (assembly GCA_028673005.1). Classification (NCBI taxonomy): domain Eukaryota; kingdom Metazoa; phylum Arthropoda; class Insecta; order Odonata; family Petaluridae; genus Tanypteryx; species Tanypteryx hageni. The sequence goes on along the minus strand of CM054112.1, from coordinate 235,657,867 downwards.
ATTTTTTAAGGTCTTTGAGGACATATCCTGGGAAATATAAATTTTTCCCCGTCATATTGACGGGCTTTTATAGTTTTTATATTAGGGGTAGTAGTGTTTGCTAGTAATATAATAGTTTTGGTCACGAAATTCGTAGTGAAAGGTGCGTGAATTATGCGAGTAAGTACAGTAATACTGTCACTGCCATTAAAGTAATTTCGAGTGCCATGGGATAGATCCAGATAGTCACATGACATGAGTAGGCAAAAGATTGGAGTACAAATTCGGCCGTAAAGTATCTCTGTTCATTAAATAGGGAAATTTCCGCGGTCGTAGCTGTAGGATAATAAAACGCAGTAATATTCTTCCCTTGCTCATAACGTAAAATATATCGTGGCACATCATGGACTTTATCGCGGCACACCGGTTGCGAAGCCTTTCCGTTTCAGCACAATATTAGAAGCGCACATACGAATCTCTTGACGCAACAGTTTTACAAGGTGAAATAATTACATGTATCAATTTGTGGGTATTTTTTATTTAAAATATTTTAATTTGAAGTTCTTATCATTTATATTTTACGAGAAATTTGACTTGACAAACCGCGTCTTAGTGAGGCGTCTTCTGAGGTCTTAATTAAAGTATTTCAGCTCCCTAGCTTGCACCCTAGTACTGAAACATCTATTTGTTAACATTTTAGGAATTTTTTTACATCCAAATTAATTAATATATCAGAATTTCATAACCCCTATTCGGTTATTTTTAGGTTTCTACTATTACCAACGTCAGATTTGGTGCACATTCAGAAGTACATAAACATTAAATGTTTGTTTAAACATTTGCGATATTTCTAAGCCGATAGATTTAGTCACCTCGGCCACCAGATCCTTGCGTTGGCGCTGCGATAAATGTTTATTTGAATTCTCGTTGGAAGATAAACGCGTCCATCTTAGCAACGAGATTAAACAAACTATTGTAATTGTTGATGGTGTAATGGAAGTTTATTTTAATGTGGATTGTATTGATACTAGCATTCCTACGTTTTTTGAAGGGATATTTCTGTTAATTATTATAAGTTTTTATTTATCGTTATTATTATTGTTGGTATGTTTATATTTATATCTTAAAAACTTTTTATATTTATTTTTTTAAGGTTATTGTAAAAACCTTTTCCCTATGAGTTTCATTTAAAATTACATCCGGAAAATCGAGGTACATGTAAACTTTTGATTAATTTTATTATTATTATTAAATTCTTATTGTTCCTCTTATAATATTGCCTTGTACGATACATGTATTTTATTACTGTTAAATTATAATCACATTCCTATTGCTTTACTATTAATAATCCTTAAAGCGATCTTCTCGGAATAGATTACAATGAAAATTCATTTGAAAACTACTTTAGATAATTTTATTCTTTGGAACTGTTCACTCGCCTCTTTTTTTACTTTAGATGAAATCTTTTATAATTATAGACCTTTAAGATCAGTTGTTCCTACATTATTCTAAAAGCCTTCACATTAAATATCATATTCCTTTTTTTCACTATTTAAGATAGGTAATACTGTTTTAAAGGATTTTAATATGAACATATTTAAATAAAATTTTTTAAAGTGTCGCGTTGTAGTTTAGCAATTCATCAGCTAACTATGCTTATACAGTGCTTTTATATGGACGGTTGATTTGATGTTAGGAAAAGAACAATTTATTATTTTTGTCATTTAAGTTAGGTCACTATAATTTGAAATATTGAACAGTTTCACTGCTACTAGTATTTAAAACTGAATTTCTCTGCACTAGCAGTCTATTTTCGTTGATTTTACGTAATAGGAATTTATAAGTCAGTATTGATATCTATGAAACAAAAGATACTATCGAACCTCTTACTACTTATTAACAAAACATTCTTACAGTTCTCTACTTCTGTCTGCTATTCTCACAACTGCAAAAAGATTAACGGTTAATTACGGATACCCCCACGTCTCTCAAGACCTGGTAGACACTTTTGCAACTCATGAAAGCAGAAAGGTTATCATAATTATATTATAGGTTTTATTGAGATTAAAGTATAAAATATATAAAAACTGGTTATAATAATTCATTTTTATATCTTGACTTGTTATTTTTACGTTTGACTACCCATTAGCAATGGACAGCTGGTCCAGATATATTAGCGTGTGAACAGTAACATTTAACTAATTAGCTTATTTAAAAAAATACATGCAAAAGGTAAAGATAGAAAGTGACATTCTTTTTTAGCATTTTTAACCTGATATTGCTCTTCGAGAAAAAGAAACAACATTGTCACTTCCACAAATTTATTTGGCACGAAAGGTTTCACTACGATCATAGTATCATTAGGTGATAAAATATAAATACAGTTCCATATATATAGGGAAAAAAGGGTGAGAGGGGCAGAGTAGGGGTTACATAGAATACGAATGGAAGGTAAATAAATAAACGGTTAGGAAAAGGAAGGGGTTGGAAAGGAAGATGAAAGGAAAATAAAGTTATAAAATGTTACTAAAACTTGGTAAAAGGGGCCAAAGACAACAATGTTGATACAAAGTATTTAAAAAATATTTGGTAAGCAAAATTGAGAAGAATGATTGCGGAAAAGATATACATTGAAGAGAAACAGGTCTTCACAAATAATTATCTCTAGCTGTTCATGAGCATCCTATTTGCGACCATAATTTTCAAAGCGGAGGAATTTAGGATTGAAGGAACTATGATGACTGAGGTTTAAAAGATGTTTCGCAAATTGAGAATTCAAATTATTTAAACGGAAGCACTTAATCCTCTTGTCAAAACTCCTCTGCCAGAATTAAGATGGTTAACTTATAAATTGTTGATATAAATGTTGGCAAGGAGAGGGGAAAGTGAGGACCTCATCGCGAGATTATGCGTTTGTTTAAAAAAATTACACTAAAGAAAAAATACGTTTTGTTCAGAATATGCTACAAGTAAGTTAGGAAACTCAGTTATCAAAAATTGATTGACATCTGCTTTGGAAACCATATCTACAACCAAATCTACGAGTTCTTTAACGGGAACAGAAGTAAAAAGGTAAAAAATATCAAAAGAGACAAATTTTCAATTGTTGTGGAAAATCTTTACTTGGAAGGTGGGCGTCAACTCTATGGAAATTTTAATACCAAATTTTGGACTAAAATGAGAATAATGACGAAGAAGCGTATTGAGTTTGAAGGCGAGTTTATGGGCAGGCGCAGAGGTACTGGAGACAACAGCCCTAGTAGGGCAATCCTTTTTGTGAAGTTTTGTTAAACCATGAAGTCTAAGGGGAAAGGGGTGCACCACTTATAAGTTGTGCTTGATTTTAGGAGTGAAAAGAAAAGAAGTCGAAGAAATAGTTTTTTGGATCCCAAATTGATAATTCGAGAGAGGGTTTTTTTTCAAAAGCGAAATATTTTTGTTTCGAATGAAATCATAACATTTCTCCAAATAAACGTCTCTGTCCATCACCACCATGCCATTAACTTTATCAGTCTTTTGGACAATCAAATTGTTTTAACACTTGGAAGTAAGGCGGGAGAGTGTGAGCGGGAAGAAAGGAAGAAATTTTACAAGCAAAAACGTGCTTAAACGAATGAGATTCTTTTTGTAGGGCCAAATCACAATCGACGACTAGATTCTTACACACACGTGTAGATAAATGGAGGCTAGGGGCGAATTTCAGGCCTAAGTTAAACTCGTTCAAAATAGAAACACAATTGGATAAATTGGTGGGTGGAACTTGTGGTCACTGAGTTTAGAAGGACTGGAATCACTACACTGCACTGATTTTGAGGAAAGTGCAGCCAGTTTTTTCCTAAGGGTAGAGAGCTTGGCAAAACCAATCTCACTTACACGTTGTCTGACACTGTCATCAAATGTTGACCATTCCAGCCAATGAAGAGCGTGGAACAATTCAGAATTCCACACGGTTGAGCCTGACCTCATTCTTGGTACTGATAATGCTCTATTGATTTGTTTTACAATTTTCATCTATCATAGATAAACTATGAGCTACAAGTCGTATTTATGGTATGAGAATTTCTTGGAATGACTAACACATACTGAAACATTTCCTGAGAATATATGAGTAATCAATTCGGTACGTGAACTTTGGGAAACTTGCCTGCATTAGTCCTGGTTTGGATTTCTTGTTCTTATCTTAATGGTTGGATATTCGTGGCTAAAATCAAGTATCAGAAGGCTACCATTTGAGTTTATTTCGTTTCTTTGTTAAGTCTTGGAATTTTTCTTGCAGTTCCTTAAATATTTATTATCATTTAACCTATTTGGAAGTTTTAGAAATATTACAAGTATGGAGAAAGTCATGTGATGGCCATATCAGAAATTTGTCGTATATAGTACTAAATCGATGAACAGGAAGTTAAACAAAATATATGGATTTCTTGGAAATAAATAAATTACGCTCCTTCTGTTGGTGACACGTTTGTCGTTTGCCATATTTTGACTCATAATACAAATATAAGCGTTCCAATAACAATCTATCAGTTTTGAATTCTCACTGTGAGATTGAAAACTTATTTGAAGGAAAACTGTGAAATTATAGCTAAACTTAGGTATTATTTTATTATAATTGCTTTGTAATTTATATTTATTTTTATTGTTTTCCTAAAAACTTTCACCTTTTAGACCCTAACAATTGATCTATTTTGTGATTCTGATAATGAATATTTTCATGATGAGGATTTATGTAAAAATGTCCCAGAATTAGAAGATAACGCGGAATATGAAGGATATTCGACGGAATATTCTGAAAGTAAGGATGGCCTTATTTTAGACGATTCGTCTCGATGATCTGAAAAGATAAAAAGGATTGCATAGATTTGTAAATCAAGTCGTATCATAACGTAATAGAATTTTCTCTAGGAATAACAAGATATCCCACAAGTCGCATAACCACCCAAAAATCATCTTTTGGCATGATAATTATCACTAACAAAATTATAACAATGGCCAATATAGAAGATAGGCGTTTCAATGGAAAAGCTTGGAAAGATGTGGACTATGCTCACATAGAGCCTTATATTGGACTTTTGGTATTAACAGGCATTTACAGATCTCATAACGAATCACTGAAAAGTTTGCGGGACGAAGTACATGGTAGGCCGATTTTTAGTGCCGTCATGTCTCTTGAAAGATTTTATAAAATTACAGGAGTTTTAATATTTGACAATAGTGATGGCAGAAAAAAGCACAGGAAAGGTGACAGATTGGCACCCATACGCGTTGTTTGGGATTTTTGGGTAGTAAATTTGCAGAAGTAATACACCGAAGATGAAAATGTATCTATAGATGAACAGTTAAAAGCGTCTAGGAAGATGCCCCTTCAATCAGTATAATACGGGGATCAAAATTTGGATTTTATGTGAAGGTGCTTCTGCGTATGCATACAATTTGCAAGTAAAGTAAAACCTAGATAATTAGAAACTCTCTAGTTCAAAATTTCTGTATAATTAGAAATTTCTTTTAATTTGAAGACCCAATAGGCAAATTTCATGCCTGGATATTTCGAAAACCTTAATAATTCGTAATTCGAAAAAGAACAATATGTTTATAATATTTGTGCCTAAATAATTCGAAAAAGTATAAAAAAATTATGTTCGTAATGATTATGCGTTTCCGAACACAACCATTTCCTCTCATCCCCTCGATCCTTCTCTACGATGTTGTTACTACCCTCGCCAACGTTCTCTTCTTTTTGGCATAGGTCAAGAGTTGAATAATTTAACGCTTCTATATACGCATGCACGCTGGCACGCAAAATGGCACGCAAGCTGGCACGCAAGCTGGCACACACGCTGGCACGCACGCTGCCACGCACGCTGGCACGCACGCTGCCACGCACGCTGCAACGCACGCTGTCACGCACGCTGCAACGCACGCTGCAACGCACGCTGCCACGCACGCTGCCACGCACGCTACCAGGCACGCTGCCACGCTCGCTGCCTCGCACGCTGCCTCGCACGCTGCCACGCACGCTGCATCGCACGCTGCCTCGCACGCTGCCACGCACGCTGGCACGCACGCTGGCACGCACGCTGCAACGCACTCTGCCACGCACGCTGCCACGCACGATGCCACGCACGCTGGCACGCACGCTGCCACGAACGCTGCCACGCACGCTGCCACGCACGCTGCCACGCACGCTGCCACGCACGATGCCACGCACGCTGACACGCCCATCACCACCGGAGGATCCGCCAAAAGACCGAGACGGACGATAAACAATACGGATTGGTCAAAAGCGAACTAAGGAATGTTCGAAGAAATCATCGCCGAAGGATTACTCCCTGCAGAGAGACCTAAGACAACCACTGAGGTAGACAATGCAATAGATACAATAAACAATATTATTTAACAGGCTGCGGACGAATGCACCCCAAGGAAGAAATTCGACGTAAAAAAACGCCTCTGCTTAAGTACGTCGTCGCCCTCATCAAGGAAAACTGGAGGATTTACCGATAATTCGAAAAGAGGAAGGACCCAGCATTAAAAACCGTTTGAAACAGGAACCAGGCCAGCATCTAAAGAAAGGTAAATGATTATAAAAACGGTTTATGGCAGAAAACTTGCGCGTGTCTAGATTTCAGGTACAGCAAAAGGTTCTAGGACCGATTCTAAGGCTTCTCGGGAGCCTATACGACAAGAAGAATCCCACCTAGATCACGACGGGAAAAGCCTCTGCACGGAGGAAAAAAAGCGGAGGAATTCTTACGCGTGCCTTATGAAATACACACGCCGACCGACGATCCAAGGTTCGACGAGAAATTTCACAGAGAATACATAGAGGTAATGCAGAACATTATACCTAACTTAATCCCCACAGATATCAGCGAGGAAACCGAGGATGGAATCATCGACGACGACCTGAAAGAAGCCATAGCCAGCACGATGAATTCTGCTCCTCGACCTCCTGGACGATAACGTGCAACAAACGCACGTCAGGTATTTCCCCACGCTTAAAAAATTCCTCCTAATGATTTATAATTCCTGCTTCTCCATGGGTTGCTACCCAAAACAATGTAGAAACGCGCACACCATCATGCTCCTGAAACGGGGGAAAAACGCGAAAATTTATCGCCCTATCAACCTTACGAGCGTCCTGGGAAAGATGCTGGAAAAAGTGGTCGTGAAATAACTCACGGCCATCCTAGACGCCGGCGGCATCCTCCCAGACCAACAATACGGATTCCTAGCGAACAGGACAACCGCGGATCCACTGAGGCTGCTCACCAACACGGCGGCAGAAGAAATCAACAAAAGAGGGTGCACGGCCGCGATCTTCATGGAGATCGAAAGGGCATTCGACAATCCCGGTAATGACGGGCTATCCATAAAAATCACCCTAATTCCCGACATCCCACCCAACTTATCCCGCTACCAATACTCATTTATCTCCGAACGACATGCAAGACTCAAAGTAGGTGGCACACTGTCCAATCCCTTCCGCATTCAATCCGGCGAGCCCCAAGGAACGGTATTATCGACGTTCCATTTTATTCTGTATTGCGCTGACATGCCTTCTCCCGCTCTTCCACAGGTGACCCTCGCGCAGTACGCAGACGACACGGCGCTGTGGGCCACGGCATGCAAGTCTGACACCGCAGCACGTTACCTACGATAGGACTTCCGGCGGCTCGAGGAGTGAATGAGAAAGTGGCGCCTTCGGCCAAACCCAGAAAAATCGATCCTAATGACCTTTACTAACGAAGGGGGGGAACAAGGAGGTCCGCAGAATCCGATTTCCGTCACCCTTTGAGGGAAAAGTGTCGGCCTGCAGAAAGAGGGGAAATGCCTCGGTGTTACCCTCGATCTCCACCTGACGTTCGCCACCCATCTGAGAAACTTAATATCCACCATAACCAGGCGCAGCAACCTTTTCCGGATTGCCCCTGCTGCCGCCAAAGAAGAAAAAGAAATAGACGGCGCTAGTCCAACGAAAGCATATATATTTATTTCTATTATTTATATATATTCAAACCTATTTGAACCTTGTTATATTTTGCTATATTCAATTTAACTCTTACGCATTACAAAATGTTATTTGAAGAGGCCTTTTGCATAAACAGGGTATTTTCCGATCTGGCCATGTGTAAAACAATTGAAATGTAAAGGGTATGAAAATGAAATATGTATGGCTTATCAGAAAATAAAAACAAAATTGACTTTGACACGAGTATGTGACAGTTATTTTGTGGGTGCTCTAACTCAAAAACCAATAATCAGGTTAACGCGAAATTTTATATTTAAGATGTTTTTGAAAGTCGCAAGATCTGATTAGTTCTTAGTAAAAATCGGTCACTCGAAAGTGGGCGTTTACTCTCGTCACTCATCCGTTATTTTGAAATATTTGTTTTAATATTTGATAAATGGAAAAATATACTGGAATAAAAGCTGTAGGAAATATAATTTACTTCTACTTTGTTTGAATCATTTGTCCATCATTATATATCGACGTTTCCTACAGAGGAGGATGTAACATGCATATCACATATATATATATATATCATAGGAGACAATTATTTAAACAAATTTTCAAGGTTTATGTACTTCCGAATGTGCTACGGAGCTGAAATTTTTTTAGAGGTATGCTTTATAAAAAAACGAAAAAGCAATTATAAAAATTTTGATCTTTTAATTTCTTTGGCAGTTAAAAATTCTTAAAATTCAAAAAAATAGGTAAATGCTTAGACACTACGGGGCAAGTTAGAGGGCTGAAATTTTGAAACTACTTATATTTTAGTCTATGTAACCGATTAAATATTTCAGTGTATTCATGAAGTTCTTTCTGCGGCCGTTAACAATTATTATTTAAATTTAAACAATTAGAAAAATATTATTTCACTTCTAAAAGTGATCAAACTTCAAAAATTGGCAGAAATGTGAACCATTAGTACACCATAATGGAAAAAGTATACAATTCTTAAAATTTCAAAGTATGGGGATTGTTTTAACCTATTATTTTGACATAAGGGAAAAACAAAAATCGCTGTGGAGGTGGAATTTTTTTAATTTAGAAAATAATTGCAATGATGAAATATCTGTCTGAAAAATGAATGTTTTTTCAAGGCGCGAAGATATGCTTCTACTAGTATACTTGTACTAGTTTCCGCGAACTTGACGTCCGATAGAATAAGATGTAATGCTCAATAGCAGAGCACTCTTCCTCTAGTTGGTTCTGATTATGTTCAAGAATTTTCGACGCTGTTTGAACGACGGTAACAAAACTAAACAAATATTCAATTACTATTGATATTCATTTCATGATGTCATATGTGGAAGTTAAAATTGCTGAATTTTTTAAGGTCTTTGAGGACATATCCTGGGAAATATAAATTTTTCCCCGTCATATTGACGGGCTTTTGTAGTTTTTATATTAGGGGTAGTAGTGTTTGCTAGTAATATAATAGTTTTGGTCACGAAATTCGTAGTGAAAGGTGCGTGAATTATGCGAGTAAGTACAGTAATACTGTTACTGCCATTAAAGTAATTTCGAGTGCCATGGGATAGATCCAGATAGTCACATGACATGAGTAGGCAAAAGATTGGAGTACAAATTCGGCCGTAAAGTATCTCTGTTCATTAAATAGGGAAATTTCCGCGGTCGTAGCTGTAGGATAATAAAACGCAGTAATATTCTTCCCTTGCTCATAACGTAAAATATATCGTGGCACATCATGGACTTTATCGCGGCACACCGGTTGCGAAGCCTTTCCGTTTCAGCACAATATTAGAAGCGCACATACGAATCTCTTGACGCAACAGTTTTACAAGGTGAAATAATTACATGTATCAATTTGTGGGTATTTTTTATTTAAAATATTTTAATTTGAAGTTCTTATCATTTATATTTTACGAGAAATTTGACTTGACAAACCGCGTCTTAGTGAGGCGTCTTCTGAGGTCTTAATTAAAGTATTTCAGCTCCCTAGCTTGCACCCTAGTACTGAAACATCTATTTGTTAACATTTTAGTAATTTTTTTACATCCAAATTAATTAATATATCAGAATTTCATAACCCCTATTCGGTTATTTTTAGGTTTCTACTATTACCAACGTCAGATTTGGTGCACATTCAGAAGTACATAAACATTAAATGTTTGTTTAAACATTTGCGATATTTCTAAGCCGATAGATTTAGTCACCTCGGCCACCAGATCCTTGCGTTGGCGCTGCGATAAATGTTTATTTGAATTCTCGTTGGAAGATAAACGCGTCCATCTTAGCAACGAGATTAAACAAACTATTGTAATTGTTGATGGTGTAATAGAAGTTTATTTTAATGTGGATTGTATTGATACTAGCATTCCTACGTTTTTTGAAGGGATATTTCTGTTAATTATTATAAGTTTTTATTTATCGTTATTATTATTGTTGGTATGTTTATATTTATATCTTAAAAACTTTTTATATTTATTTTTTTAAGGTTATTGTAAAAACCTTTTCCCTATGAGTTTCATTTAAAATTACATCCGGAAAATCGAGGTACATGTAAACTTTTGATTAATTTTATTATTATTATTAAATTCTTATTGTTCCTCTTATAATATTGTCTTGTACGATACATGTATTTTATTATTGTTAAATTATAATCACATTCCTATTGCTTTACTATTAATAATCCTTAAAGCGATCTTCTCGGAATAGATTACAATGAAAATTCATTTGAAAACTACTTTAGATAATTTTATTCTTTGGAACTGTTCACTCGCCTCTTTTTTTACTTTAGATGAAATCTTTTATAATTATAGACCTTTAAGATCAGTTGTTCCTACATTATTCTAAAAGCCTTCACATTAAATATCATATTCCTTTTTTTCACTATTTAAGATAGGTAATACTGTTTTAAAGGATTTTAATATGAACATATTTAAATAAAATTTTTTAAAGTGTCGCGTTGTAGTTTAGCAATTCATCAGCTAACTATGCTTATACAGTGCTTTTATATGGACGGTTGATTTGATGTTAGGAAAAGAACAATTTATTATTTTTGTCATTTAAGTTAGGTCACTATAATTTGAAATATTGAACAGTTTCACTGCTACTAGTATTTAAAACTGAATTTCTCTGCACTAGCAGTCTATTTTCGTTGATTTTACGTAATAGGAATTTATAAGTCAGTATTGATATCTATGAAACAAAAGATACTATCGAACCTCTTACTACTTATTAACAAAACATTCTTACAGTTCTCTACTTCTGTCTGCTATTCTCACAACTGCAAAAAGATTAACGGTTAATTACGGATACCCCCACGTCTCTCAAGACCTGGTAGACACTTTTGCAACTCATGAAAGCAGAAAGGTTATCATAATTATATTATAGGTTTTATTGAGATTAAAGTATAAAATATATAAAAACTGGTTATAATAATTCATTTTTATATCTTGACTTGTTATTTTTACGTTTGACTACCCATTAGCAATGGACAGTTGGTCCAGATATATTAGCGTGTGAACAGTAACATTTAACTAATTAGCTTATTTAAAAGAATACATGCAAAAGGTAAAGACAGAAAGTGACATTCTTTTTTAGCATTTTTAACCTGATATTGCTCTTCGAGAAAAAGAAACAACATTGTCACTTCCACAAATTTATTTGGCACGAAAGGTTTCACTACGATCATAGTATCATAAGGTGATAAAATATAAATACAGTTCCATATATATAGGGAAAAAGGGTGAAAGGGGCAGAGTAGGGGTTACATAGAAAACGAATGGAAGGTAAATAAATAAACGGTTAGGAAAAGGAAGGGGTTGGAAAGGAAGATGAAAGGAAAATAAAGTTATAAAATGTTACTAAAACTTGGTAAAAGGGGCCAAAGACGACAATGTTGATACAAAGTATTTAAAAAATATTTGGTAAGCAAAATTGAGAAGAATGATTGCGGAAAAGATATACATTTAAGAGAAACAGGTCTTCACAAATAATTATCTCTAGCTGTTCATGAGCATCCTATTTGCGACCTTAATTTTCAAAGCGGAGGAATTTAGGATTGAAGGAACTATGATGACTGAGGTTTAAAAGATGTTTCGCAAATTGAGAATTCAAATTATTTAAACGGAAGCACTTAATCCTCTTGTCAAAACTCCTCCGCCAAAATTACGAAGGTTAACTTATAAATTGTTGATATAAATGTTGGCAAGGAGAGGGGAAAGTGGGGGCACCATCGCGAGATTATGCGTTTGTTAAAAAAATTACACTAAAAAAGAAATATGTTTTGTTCGGAATATGCTACAAGTAAGTTAGGAAACTCAGTTATCAAAAATTGATTGACATCTGCTTTGGAAACCATATCTACTACCAAATCTACGAGTTCTTTAACGGGAAAAGAAGTAAAAAGGTAAAAAATATCAAAAGAGACAAATTTTCAATTGTTGTGGAAAATCTTTAGTTGGAAGGTGGGCGTCAACTCTATGGAAATTTTAATACCAAATTTTGGACTAAAATGAGAATAATGACGAAGAAGTGTATTGAGTTTGAAGGCGAGTTTATGGGCAGGCGCAGAGGAACTGGAGACAACAGGACTAATAGGGCAATACTTTGTGTGAAGTTTTGTTAAACCATGAAGTCTAAGGGGAAAGGGGTACACCACTTATAAGTTGTGTTTGATTTTAGGAGTGAAAAGAAAAGAAGTCGAAGAAATAGTTTTTTGGATCCCAAATTGATAATTCGAGAGAGGGTTTTTTTTCAAAAGCGAAATATTTTTGTTTCGAATGAAATCATAACATTTATCCAAATAAATGTCTCTGTCCATCACCACCATGCCATTAACTTTATCAGTCTTTTGGACAATCAAATTGTTTTAACACTTGGAAGTAAGGCGGGAGAGTGTGAGCGGGATAGTGGTTTGGGTCGAGGAACATTGAGAAAGGAAGAAATTTTACAAGCAAAAACGTGCTTAAACGAATGAGATTCTTTTTGTAGGGCCAAATCACAATCGACGACTAGATTCTTACACACACGTGTAGATAAATGGAGGCTATGGGCGAATTTCAGGCCTAAGTTAAACTCGTTCAAAATAGAAACACAATTGGATAAATTGGTGGGTGGAACTTGTGGTCACTGAGTTTAGAAGGACTGGAATCACTACACTGCACTGATTTTGAGGAAAGAGCAGCCAGTTTTTTCCTAAGGGTAGAGAGCTTGGCAAAACCAATCTCACTTACACGTTGTCTGACACTGTCATCAAATGTTGACCATTCCAGCCAATGAAGAGCGTGGAACAATTCAGAATTCCACACGGTTGAGCCTGACCTCATTCTTGGTACTTATAATGCTCTGTTGATTTGTTCTACAATTTTCATCTATCATAGATAAACTATGAGTCGTATTTAAGGTATCAGAATTTCTTGGAATGACTAACCCATACTGAAACATTTCCTGAGAATATATGAGTAATCAATTCGGTACGAAAACTTAGGGAAACTTGCCTGCATTTGTCCTGGTTTGTATTTCTTGTTCTTATCTTAATGGTTGGATATTCGCGGCTAAAATCAAGTATCAGGAGGCTACCATTTGAGTTTATTTCGGTTCGTAGTTAAGTCTTGGAATTTTTCTTGCAGTTCCTTAAATATTTATTAGCATTTAACCTATTTGGAAGTTTTAGAAATATTACAAGTATGGAGAAAGTCATGTGATGGCCATATCAGAATTTTGTCGTATATAGTACTAAATCGATAACAGAATGTTCAACAAAATATATGGATTTCTTGGAAATAAATGAATTACGCTCCTTCTGTTGGTGACACATTTGTCGTTTGCCATATTATGACTCATAATATAAATATAAGCGATCCAATAACAATCTATCAGTTTTGAATTCTCACTGTGAGACTGAAAACTTATTTGAAGAAAACGGAAATTATAGCTAAATTTAGGTAGTATTTTATTTTTATCGCTTTGTAATTTATAATTCCTAATTACACGTGAAAATATTTTTATTGTTTTCCTAAAAACTTTCATCTTTAAGACCCTAACAATTGATCTATTTTGTGAAGGATATTCGACGGATTATTCTGAAAGTAAGGATGGCCTTATTTTAGACGATTCGTCTCGATGATCTGAAAAGATAAAAAGGATTGCATGGATTTGAAAATCAAGACGAATCATAACGTAATAGAATTTTCTCTAGGACTAACAAGATATCCCACAAGTCGCATAACCACCCAAAAATCATCTTTTGGCATGATAATTATCACTAACAAAATTATAACAATGGCCAATATAGAAGATAGGCGTTTCAATGGAAAAGCTTGGAAAGATGTGGACTATGCTCACATAGACCCTTATATTGGACTTTTGGTATTGACAGGCGTTTACAGATCTCATAACGAATCACTGAAAAGTTTGCGGGACGAAGTACATGGTAGGCCGATTTTTAGTGCCGTCATGTCTCTTGAAAAATTTTGTAAAATTACAGGAATTTTAATATTTGATAATAGCGATGGCAGAAAAAAGCACCGGAAAGGTGACAGATTGGCACCCATACGCGTTGTTTGGGATTTTTGGGTGGAAAATTTGCAGAAGTAATACACCCAAGATGAAAATGTATCTATAGATGATCAGTTAGAAGCGTCTAGGAAGATCCCCTTCAATCAGTATAATACGGGGATAAAAATTTGTATTTCATGTGATGGTGCATCTGCGTATGCATACAATTTACAAGTACATTAAAACCTAGATATTAGAAACTCCTTAGTTCAAAATTTCTGTGTAATTCGTAATTTCTTTAAATTTGAAGACCCAATAAGCAAATTTCATACCTGGATAATTCAAAAACCTTGATAATTCGTAATTCGATAAAAAGCGATATCCTCATAATATTTGTGCCAAAATAATTCGAAAAAGTATAAAAAAATTATGTTCGTAAAAATTATGCGTTTGGGAACACAACCATTTCCTCTCATCCCCTCGATCCTTCTCTACAATGTTGTTAATAGCCTCGCCAACTTTCTCTTCTTTTTGGCATAGGTCAATAGTTGAATGATTTCACGCTCCAATCTACGCATGCATGCTGGCACGCAAGCTGGAACGCAGGCTGGCACGCACGCTGCCACGCACGCTGCCACGCACGCTGTCACGCATGATGCCACGCACGCTGCCACGCACGCTGCCACGCGAGCTGGCAGGCGATCCTGCACGCGAGCTGGCACGCCCAACTTGTCGGGGACGTCAAAGCGGAGGATATTATCACGTCGGACCACCTGCCACTCATCTTCCCCATCACCACCTGAGGATCCGCCAAAAGACCGAGACGGACGATAAACAATACGGATTGGGCAAAAGCGAACTGGGGAATGTTCGAAGAAATCATCGCAGAAGGATTACTCCCTGCAGAGAGACCTAAGACAACCACTGAGGTAGACAATGCAATAGATACGATAAACAATATTACTTAACAGGCTTCGGACGAATGCACCCCAAGGAAGAAAATCGACGTAAAAAAACGCCTCTGCTTAAGTACGTCGTCGCCCTCATCAAGGAAAACTGGAGGGTTTACCGATAATTCGAAAAGAGGAAGGACCCAGCATTAAAAACCGTTTGGAAGAGGAACCAGGCCATCATCTACAGAAAGGTACTTGATTATAAAAACGATTTATGGCAGAAAACTTGCGCGTGTCTAGATTTCAGGTACAGCAAAAGGTTCTAGAACCGATTCAAAGGTTTCTCGGGAGATATACGACAAAAAGAATCCCACCTAGTTCACGACGGGAAAAGCCTCAGCATGGAGGAAAAAAGCGGAGGAATTCTTACGCGTGCCTTATGAAATACACACGCCGACCGACGATCCAAGGTTCGACGAGAAATTTCACAGAGAATACATAGAGGTAATGCAGAACATTATACCTAACTTAATCCCCACAGATATCAGCGAGGAAACCGAGGATGGAATCATCGACGACGACCTGAAAGAAGCCATAGCCAGCACGATGAATTCTGCTCCTCGACCTCCTGGACGATAACTTGCAAAAAACGCACGTCAGGTATTTCCCCACGCTTAAAAAATTCCTCCTAATGATTTATAATTCCTGCTTATCCATGGGTTCCTACCCAAAACAATGGAGAAACGCGCACACCATCATGCTCCTGAAAAAGGGGAAAGACGGGAAAAATTTTGGCCCCATCAGCCTTACGAGCGTCCTGGGAAAGATGCTGGAAAAAGTGGTCGTGAAAAAACTCACGGCCATCCTAGACGCAGGCGGCATCCTCCCAGACCATCAATACGGATTCCGAGCGCACAGGTCAGCCACGGACCCACTGACAATGCTCACCAAAACGGCGGCAGAAGAAATCAACAAAAGAGGGTGCACGGCCGCGATCTTCATGGAGATCGAAAGGGCATTTGACAAACTATGGAATGACGGGCTATTTCTAAGAATCTCCCTAATTCCCGACATCCCACCCAACTTATCCCGCTTCCAATACTACTTTATCTCCGACCGACATGCAAGAGTCAAAGTAGGTGGCAGCCTGTCCAATCCCTTCCGCATTCAATCCAGCGAGCCCCAAGGAACAGTATTATCGACGCTCCTTTTTATTCTGTATTGCGCTGACATGCCTTTATGACTCATAATACAAATATAAGCGTTCCAATAAATATCTATCAGTTTTGAATTCTCACTGTGAGATTGAATACTTATTTGAAGGAAAACTGTGAAATTATAGCTAAATTTAGGTAGTATTTTATTTTTATCGCTTTGTAATTTATAATTCCTAATTACACGTGAAAATATTTTTATTGTTTTCCTAAAAACTTTCATCTTTAAGACCCTAACAATTGATCTATTTTGTGATTCTGATAATGAATATTTTCATGATGAGGATTTATGTAAAAATGTCCCAGAATTAGAAGATAACGCGGAATATGAAGGATATTCGACGGAATATTCTGAAAGTAAGGATGGCCTTATTTTAGACGATTCGTCTCGATGATCTGAAAAGATAAAAAGGATTGCATGGATTTGAAAATCAAGACGAATCATAACGAAATAGAATTTTCTCTAGGACTAACAAGATATCCCACAAGTCGCATAACCACCCAAAAATCATCTTTTGGCATGATAATTATCACTAACAAAATTATAACAATGGCCAATATAGAAGATAGGCGTGTCAATGGAAAAGCCTGCAAAGATTTGGACTATGCTCACATAGAGCCTTATATTGGACTTTTGGTATTGGCAGGCGTTTACAGATCTCATAACGAATCACTGAAAAGTTTGCGGGACGAAGTACATTGTAGGCCGATTTTTAGTGCCGTCATGTCTCTTGAAAGATTTTATAAAATTACAGGAGTTTTAATATTTGACAATAGTGATGGCAGAAAAAAGCACAGGAAAGGTGACAGATTGGCACCCATACGCGTTGTTTGGGATTTTTGGTTGGAAAATTTGCAGAAGTTATACACCCAAGATGAAAATGTATATATAGATGAACAATTAGAAGCGTCTAGGAAGATGCCCCTTTAATCAGTATAATACGGGGATCAAAATTTGGATTTTATGTGATGTTGCATCTGCGTATGCATACAATTTACAAGTGCAGTAAAACCTAGATAATTAGAAATTCTTTAGTTCAAAATTTCTGTATAATTCGAAATTTCTTTTAATTTGAAGATCCAATAAGCAAATTTCATACCTGGATAATTCGAAAACCTTGAATATTCGTAATTCGATAAAAAGCGATATGCTGATAATATTTGTGCCTAAATAATTCGAAAAAGCAAACTTATCCGAGCCGTACGAGCGGGAGGAAAAGGCGTCTCCGAGGAGACGGCCATACACTTGTACAAATCATTCATCAGACACGTCATCGAGTATGGCGCCACTGCCATCAAGCCGCTCGCGAAAGGAAACATCTCGAGGCTGGCAGCCATCGAGAGAGTCATCCTCCGCAACATCATGAGGTCTCCGATACGCACACCCAGAGCCGAGGTACGCGCGCGGGCCGAAATAGAACCGGTCCTACACCGAATGGCGAGACTCCGCTGCAGAGCGGCCTAAAGAATGAGGGCACACATCCCCCACCTCTTCCAACAAATCCTCGCTTCCCTACCCACTATCCTCCCAACCCACCCCAAACACAAGCGCCCCACCCCGGCAGGATAATAGAGGCGACGCTATCGCTCTATTGCCCAGACGCCCCTAACCTCTACGCCCGCACCAAAGTCCCTCAGGACGGATAGCCCCTGCTGCCGCCAAGGAAGAAAAAGAAATAGACGGCGCTAGTCCAACTAAAGCATATTTATTTATCACTATTATTTATATATATTCAAACTTATTAGAACCTTGTTATATTTTGCTATATTCAATTTAACTCTTACGCATTACAAAATGTTATTTGTTATATATTTATTTGTATTTGTTATATTTACTAAGAACTTTGCGAATAACTGGTGCTCTGAGCAAGTGGAAATGTGATAGTGACCATCTAGTCATTCCGTCTGTCTACGGAAGGTTTTGCCGGGTTTCACTTCCGTCTCGGGCGAATGCCAGGCAAAAGCCACCCCACAGAGAAAGCAATAAGATCGAAATACTACTGGTTAAACGAACACAATTGAACTATCTGCACCTGAATTTATCCTGAAGAGGCCTTTTTCCGATCTGGCCATGTGTAAAACAATTGAAATGTAAAGGGAATATAAATGAAATATGTATGGCTAATCAGAAAATATAAACAAAATTACTTTGACACGAGTATGTGACAGTTATTTTGTGGGTGCTCTAACTCAAAAACCAATAATCAGGTTAACGCGAAATTTTCTATATAACATGTTTTTGAAAGTCGCAAGATCTAATTAGTTCTTAGTAAAAATCGGTCATTGGAAAGTGGGTGTTTACTCTCGTCACTTATCCGTTATTTTGAAATAGTTGCTTGAATACTTGATAAATGGAAAAATATACTGGAATAAAAGCTGTAGGTAATATAATTTACTACAACTTTGTTTGAATCATTATATATCGACGTTTACTACTGAGAAGGATGTAACATGCATATCACATATATATATATATATATATATATATATATATATATATATATATATAACATATAGGAGGCAATTATTTAAACAAATTTTCAAGGTGTATGTATTTCCGAATGTGCTACGGAGGTGAAATTTTTTTTAGAGGTAGGATTTATAAAAAAACGAAATAGCAATTATAAAAATTTTGATAATTTAATTTCTTTGGCAGTTAAAAATTCTTAAAATTTAAAAAAATAGGTAAATGTTTAGACACTACGGGGCATGCTAGAGTGCTGAAATTTTAAAACTACTTAGATTTTAGTCTATGTAACCGATTAAATATTTTAGTGTATTCATGAAGTTCTTTCTGCGGCCGTTAAAAATTATTTAAATATAAAAAATTAGAAAAATATCATTTCACATCTAAAAGTGATCAAACTTCAAAAATTGGCAGAAATGTGAACCATTAGTACCCCATAATGGAGAAAGTATAGTAGGAATAAAAAGCAACTTTTGGGACAACCTTGACCATGAATTGGCGAATACGTGTGTGAACTGACCTATACGTGGACTGTGTTGAGTTCTGCGTAAGTCATTGACCTTGTCGTAGGTCTGGTTGGGTCATTGGCCTGGTAGTGTGTATGATGTAGGTGGGATTTTGTTAAAAAGCGGGGATTGGGACAACCTAGTCTGTGAATTGGCGAATATTGAATTGGCGAATACGTGTGTGAACTGACCGTGTTGAGTTCTGCGTAAGTCCTTGTCGTAGGTCATTGGTCTGGTTGTGTGTATGATTAAGGTGTGATTCTGTGTGTGTTTAGCGATGATGTTGTGAAATGATGTTATATTGTGTAAGGTAATGGTATTGGTTTTGCGTTAGTGTGGTCATTGGTCTGGTTGTGTGTATGATTAAGGTGTGATTCTGTGTGTGTTTAGCGATGATGTAGTGGAATGATGTGATATTGTGTAAGGTAATGGTATTGGTTTTGCGTTAGTGTGGTCATTGGCCTGGTTGTGTGTATGATTCAGGTGTGATTCTGCGTGTGTTTTGTGATGATGTTGTGGAATGATGTGATATTGTGTAAGGTAATGGTACTGGTTTTGCGTTATTGTTGATATTCGCATGGAAGTTGAATGACCCTTTCGCTTCTGCGTCATTCGTTGACCCTAATTTTCGCAATGTTTACATGTTTGAGGTGTGTATGTGTAAAGATGTGATTTTGCAGAGTCATTGACCAAGTGGTAGGTTTGTTTCGGTCATTGGCCTTGTTGTGGGTATGATAGAGGTGTGTGATGAAGTGTAAAGATGTGATTTTGCAGAGTCATTGACCTAGTGGTAGGTCTGTTTCGGTCATTGCGTGTTTTTATATTCGAATGGGGGTGATATTGTGTAAGGTAATGGTATTGGTTTTGCGTTATTGTTGATATTCGCAATGTTTACCTGTTTGGTATGAGTTAGTGCGATATGGTGTAGCCAAGTGAAAGTTGAATGACCCTTTCGCTTCTGCGCCAGTCGTTGACCCGTGGAGGGGATAGGGCCTTCCAATATTTACATCTGCGTGTGTTTTGGTTTCTCCTCAGCGCGTCTTCGGTCGGTCGTTTACCCTTCTAAGCAGGTTTTCGACGAGCTAAGTAGGTCACCAACTTTTAGGTAAAGAAAAACCGGTTCTGAGTGGGGTGGGGACGGTTGAAATGATTCAAAATGAAACAACATCGAGTAGGCAGATCATGTTTATTGTCGTTCCCTCTCATACCATTCTTCCATTTTTTGTAATTCGTGACATGTAGTCGTCATATCTTCCATATCATGCGGATGATACAATTCAATGTAATCAATAGGTATAAATTTCAGATCTGGTCTCTTGACCCACTTCCAATTATGTTCATGATAGGTCCGAATAACTGACCCAACTTTATGTATAATTGCAAGTTGTTTTAAGTCCATAACTGAAATGTAATTGTTTTCAAATCAATAATTTCTTAGATTTATAATATACTAATTATATCAAATGTTAATTATATCCATTACCTTTGGAGAGCGTTTTGATGCGTTGAAGATTTATGTGCACCTCTGTCCTCTATCGAATCTCAGATCTAAATGATTCAACGTATGAGAAACTCTCTCGAGGAATCAGCAGGTCTTAACTTGTCGAAGGTTGATTGGGAGGTGAAATAAAATGGATAAGGATAGGTTATTGACCTCTACGGTCGGGATGGGTTTTATCAAGTAAATAAAACATGATAAAATTTTAAAAATCGATTTATTTTTTTATTCAATCAATATCATCTTGACAAAAAATGCATTCTTAATCAGTTTCATCACAACATGAAAAACCAAACATGATACAATTGCGTTTTTCTCTTCTGTGATCATCTAGTGGTACATCACCTTCACGCCACTGTGTCATCCGCAATCCGCAGTAAACACATTGAACTGTATCGTATGTTCCGCAGCAGTACACCATTCCGGCTTCGGCGAGATTCTCAGGAGACACCGATGTATTCTTCCATTCCTTGAATGTCTTTATGCGTGCACTTCTTTCCAATAAATTAATGTCACTTAAATTGAGACGACACCATTCAGCGAGAGAAAATGCCCGACTGTGGGAGCAAATTTCTGGCATATCTATTCGAAAATGGTAAATACACTCAGTACCAATTCTCTTATTCAGCTTCTCTAGTGCAGGGCAGTCGAAGTCATCTAAGTTATAGACATTTTTAATTTGCGAATGGATGGCCTTTCTTAGAAATTTACACTTTTCCACTCCTTTAGTAAAGATGTAATCGAATGGCCTTGTATATTCCTTCAATATGTATTCTGCCATATCATATTCCACATCGCCAATATGCTCATCTATAGCATGATACTCTTGCGTGGTCCATACATTGACGCTATTTGAATGATTTTCCAACTTAGGCGTTTTAAAAATCCAATGTTGACTTGCAAAGGTGTTTAATGAGATTATGGATAATTCTCGCAACAAAAAACGTCCCGATGCATCTTTGTCAAGATTGAAGTCAACAATAGCTGAATTCATGTTTGCTACTGATGGTGGAAAGTATCATCGCACTATATTTATCATCCTGCAAATTTCACTGAGCCAGTCAGCGGATCATACCAAAATGACTCATCACTGATCACTAAGCAATGAGCGCTAGTTCTAGATAGGAAATTTGTTTCTGATTCGAAGTCTACTCTAACGTCTACAGCACCTGAAGTGATTGATTCATCTTGCTTCGAACAATCAATGACTGCGATAGGTGCGATATTAACGAATTGATCACGTGACAACAAAGGTTTTGGTTCATTTCCATAATATGATTTCTGAAATTTTGCGTACATATTGTAAAGCTCAGCTATCTGCCCCTTGCTAAAATTTAAATCTAATACATCGTAGGGGAAACTTTTATTATTGAGAAAAACTTGAATGCCTCTTAAATTACAGTGGTCGAAAACACTGCTATCCCGCTGTACAATATTATTCCGTGATGTTTGAAATGCGAATATAACATAACGAGGTTTACCAAACTGAGAGGTTGTCTTTACGACCCAAGTCTGTTTTTCACTTCTCGGTAATTCTGGGTAGGATGAAAGTTTCCAGCGTCGATACGTTATCTGAATAGGTTTATTTTGATCAATACGTTTGAGTAAAAGTAATTTCTGCTTATCGGATACTGTAACATGGAATTCTCCAACAAATCTTATCAATTGTAATTTTAGCTTTCACATTATTGGTAGATACGTAGCAGTTATCATCAGTGCGTGCTCTGATTAAAATGAGTTCATGATTTCCGTTGATAAAAATCTTATCATTATCTTCCATTAACCCAAACATTGTATTCAGCGGGATACAAACGTTAAAATTCCCATCTTCCAATACCTCGCTCGACTTTCCGGGGATTACCCATCCTGCATTTAGTAATCCTTTCGATGTACTATCTGTTAGTGAAACATAACCCTTGAGAGTGCAGGTAACTCCTGGATTTCTCACGCTGTCTATTTCAGCACCATTTAAACAATAACGAGCCTCAGAAAAAAGATGATAGAAAGCATTATTTACAAGCGTGGTGGTTGATGCTATACCGGATCCATCTTCATTAGTAATATGGCCTTCTATATAGATGTGACTTTGACTTGGAAGAATAAAATCAGATTGATTTTGAACTACCATGCGAATTTCATCATTGTAATCGAACTTTGATTGTGTGTAAGGATGATGAGTATGGTACTCGATGGAAGTTATTGATTCATCATAACGCGCACTGGAGTCTATATTTAAAATATCCATTTCGGATGCAGACGGAACCCGAGAGATTCTAGAAACTGTTTGTTATTAGATGATAACGGTTTAGCAGTACGTGGTGTACTAATCCTTCTCATCGCCGCACCGCGATTATAAGGATTTCGAGTAAAATCAAGACCCATTTTCCTTTAAATGTAATCTAATTGTAATAGTTTCGTTGCGGAAGTCTACTGGATTTCCGTTTTGATCTAACAATCTGAGAGTGATGTTGTTTATCGTTCTGGTATTCACAGGCAAATAAATTATCTCACTAGGTCTTTCTATTATTTTATGCCCCGGTGGAACTTCAGGAAAAAACTGATGTAATATATGCACATTCTCACCGTTTTTATACGAACCTTCTACAATGTTACATTCGATAAGAATGTCATTTGCGTGAAAAACGTCTACAATATTGTCTGATATGTGTCTTACTTTTGTTTCCAATTTTCTCTTCGCAAATCCAAAAAGTGATGCTATCGAACCATGTTTAGTAAAATCCACCTCAAAGTTACAAGTCAATGCTGAGCGTAAAGTATTATTATTTGCTTCGATCTTTATTGCATCTTTTCCTAAAACACTTTGTAAATATTCGTTTAAATCATCAATTTCATATGTTCCTGTTGGTATTACCACAGAATTTCCGCTTCCATAGTGGAAGATATTGTTCCCATCGAACACGTTAGGTATTGTATAATAAGTTTCTAAACTCACACATCCTATGCTATAATTTTTATCAGCATCCAAGGCGATCTCGGGAAAATAATCAGCATTAAGAGTGGATGTTTTACCCGTAAACGTTAACGTCAAAGACATGACTAATTACAATTCCAGATGTTTGCATCTTTATTCAAAAATTTTTAAACATAAATGACCGCAATTTACAGCTTTTGTTTTCTGATATATATCTCTGTTATAATGAATCGTGCTATTTTTAAAATAATTTAGGAGTTCTGTAGGTGGTGGAAGATTTCCAAAACTGTCAAAGTAATCAACATGTTTGCCCGTTTTTCTGTAACACACCCAATGTGTTCCCGCCCCATCAGAGTCATCCAAATTTACAATACCACTCTCATTAGACCACGGCGATCGTAAAGGCAATCCGTCTCTCACAAATACGCCTCGAAAATTTGGAATATTTAACTTCTTAACATAGTGAATTAGATCAAAATTGGAGAGCGCTCTCTTAGGTAACCTACTTAAAAGTTTTTTTTTTTATTCGGTGGTGAAATGTATAAGCCTAATCCCTTCTTATATGGTTTCATATAGAGCCCTTTCCCACGCAACGCTATTGCTTTCATTCTAGCATTATGTCTTTTCGATTCTTCCAATCTCTTTTTTGCGGCATTTGCCTCAGAAGCAGCTTTTATTATACCTGATGCACCACCTGCCAAACCACCTAATGCTGACAACCCTGCAAATAAAGGTATTAGTGGGATAATTCCTCCAGTCTTTGGAATTGGTATAACTCTAGGCGTAGTATATTTACTCCTTTTCTTTTTCACATCCCTTCGAATAACATTAAGTGTTAATTTAGCAGCCTGATTGAGGTTTTTATTTTTCAAGTTTTTCATTGCTACTCGAGCTCTCCGCATGATATTTCTAAAACAGTTAGACTTTCTAGTTCCACTACCCACCTTCACTTTTGCTTTCATTATATTCGTAACTATACCTGCAGATATCTTTTTACCTAAACTCGCGTCTTTTGATTTTACACGTTGCCAAGCCTTTTCGGCTAGTTCGAGGTCGGTTTTATGTCTATCAGATAAATCTTTAGATTTAGAGTATGCTATGTCGTGTTGTTTACAATAAGCATCTAGTGGATTTATACCTTGATCTCCTCTTGCAAGACGTTGTTTTAATTTCGTCCCTGGACCACAGAATTGGTACCCAGGTAAATGAAGCTCAAATGGTAACTTATTAATGACACTATTCACCAGTCCTTTTCCAGATGCGTACCGACTCATACTAATGTGGTAGAAAGTTTGTTTTGCTATTTATTTAAACTCACGGTGGAAAGAATATCATTATAATGGAGGTAGAGGAACAGTGCGAAAAGCTCCCGATAGGTACATTCTCGTTTGATGAATGTAAACCGCGCGAGAGGCATGGTCCCTTGCTTCCTGAAAGTATCCGCTGCATTGTTTGCGGTCCATCTAATTCTGGTAAAACAAATGTAGTAATTAATCTTCTCACAGAGACAAATGGGCTAAAGTATGAAAACGTGTATTTATACAGTAAGTCGTTGAATCAACCAAAATATTTATTTCTGCAAAATATTCTTTCCTTAGTTCCTGAAATTGGACACTTCTTTTTCAAAGACAACAAAGGAGTTGTAAATATAGATGATGCAAGACCGCACTCTGTATTTATATTTGATGACATTTCTTGTGAAAAGCAAGATAATATGAGAATATATTTTAGCAGTGGTCGGCACAAGATGGTTGATTGTTTTTATCTTGCTCAGACTTATTCAAAAGTTCCGAAGCAATTGATACGGGATAATGTAAATTTGATTATACTTTTTAAGCAGGATGAATTAAATCTCAAGCATATTTATGATGATCATGTAAATACGGATATGACCTTTGCGCAATTTAAGAACATATGCATGGAGTGTTGGAGGGATAAATATGGCTTTATGGTAATAGATAAAGAATGTGATATTAATAAGGGACGCTATAGAAAAATGTTTGATTCTTTTATAAAACCACACAACATTTCATAGGTTCATTCAGTGTTTACAGGGTAATTAAACCGATATGTTTCAAGATAAAAGAAAGAGAAAAGCTGAAGAGGATCTGACTCGTGAAATCATTAAAAGAAGTGATAATATCCGAGAGAAATACAATAATTTAAAAAGAGCGCAGAGATCAGAACAAGATTTTTTATCACAGTCATTTAAACCAATTGTTGATCCTTTAAAAGACCTCGTGCGACAAACCAAATCTCAAAATATCTCCAAACCTACTGTAAATAAACAGTCCGATGAAAAATCTCCAGACAAAACTCTTTTTAGTAATTACATTAAATTGGTTATGAGCAATGATAAGAGATTAGATCGTACTTTTGGAGTCAGATATAGCGGAACTGATTGGTTTATTGGAGATTCACCTGTTGAAATGGATGATGAAAACCTCATCGTGAGAGATAAGACTTATGTTGAGACACCGGGACTGCTTGAGCTTTTATTTATGACGAAACCAAAAATGGATGAAGTTAAGCCTAAGGATATGGAAAATTATCGTCAAATATTAATAGATACCAATGCTCATAAACGAGGATATAATAGTCGGGAGAAGATAAACAGTAATCGAGGATCTAAGTACGTAAAAATTATTTCTAAATTGTTTCCCAATTCTACAGCAGGCCGAGGGATGGATGTTTCACAACCTATCATTGAGTATTGGGATGACCCGAATGAACTTGTGGATAGACTTAAATTAATTCTTTCATCTAAGGCTTCGGGGCATTCAGGTCACGACAATGAAATCGTTGCCATCATAGAAGAGCTTAGAGATAGCGATATCATTATATAAGATATGATAGCGATTTTACTTTCGCAGTAAAATAATGCCTGTGGATAAGTTTGGACGTTCTTTGAGGAGAAGAAGGAGGATGGATTCGTATGATATGCTAGGAAATCGTCTAACAAATTTAGCTTCTCCTATAGACACCAATGATGCTGTCACAAAAGGATATTTGAGAGATAACACACTTTCATTGACTGAACATCAAATAAATGCTGACAATCGTCGCATATCTAATATAGGCAAATCTCTTCAACCTAAAGATGCTGTCTCAAAAGAGTACGTGGACTTTCGAATACCAGGAGCGACGAGACATTATATTTCAGCAGGTGGACGAAGAATCGTAAGTGCGAAAGAACCAATAGATGAGGGTGATGTAGTAAATAAACGTTTTTTGCTTCAAAATGCTATAACAATAGCAAAAGACACTACGAGTGCAAAGAAAACCCGAATAACGGATTTGAATGATCCTCAGGATGAATATGATGCAGTTAATTATAAGACCTTGCTTACAAAATTACAGAATGCTGTTATTATGGATAGCGGTGTGATAGATGTGAAAAGTCATCGGATAACAAACGTATCAAACCCTCAAAATTTTAAGACTTTGCTTGAAAGCTCAACAGTTCATCTAAATCATGTTGCAAATAACACTATCACGCTAAATAAGAATAAATTTGATGCACGCGGACATGCTCTGACTAATGTGAGAGATCCTGTGGAAGAAACAGACGTTGTCAATTTGGGTTATTTGAGGAGATTGCTTTTAAAACGTCAGTATTAATAGAGGAACATTTCAACGCTCACGGAATAATTATGCAGTCAACCTAGACGTGAAGATGGATATCAGACGTGGAATTGTCAATGAACTTCACAAACCAGCGAGGAAGAATTATGAACGAAGAAAAGTTCTGATAAAAGGTTTGGACGACTTATGGCAAGCTGATTTGGTAGAAATGCTTCCTTATTCAAGTGAAAATCGTGGATACAAATACCTATTAACCATGATAGATGCCTTATCAAAATACGCTTGGGCTGTTCCTGTGAAACGAAAAACCTCAGAAGATGTCTCGCGGGCTGTGAAGATGATTCTCAAACAAAGGAAACCGAGAAATATTCAAACTGATCAAGGGAAAGAGTTTTACAACAATAAATTCATTGGTTTGATGAAAAAACATGGAATTAACCATTACAGCACATTTAGCACAATGAAAGCTTCAATAGTAGAACGATGGAATCGTACTCTTAAAACTGAAATGTGGAAACGATTTAGTTTACAAGGTAACCACAAATGGTTAACAATATTACCTATTTTAGTTCAAGAGTATAATAATAGGGTACATAGAACGATCAAGATGAAACCTGCTGATGTCACTAAGGAGAATGAAAAGGATATATTATCAAGAATTTATCAAAGGAAAATAAGAAAAAGCGCTAAAAAGGTCAAATTTAGTGAAGGGGACAATGTACGCATATCAAAAAGCAAGGCAATATTTGAAAAAGGTTTTACGCCTTCTTGGTCTACAGAGATATTTGTCATAGATGAAGTAAAAAATACGGTTCCACCAACTTATATTCTCAGAGACCAAAATAATCAACCTATTAAAGGCGGCTTTTATCAAGAGGAATTGCAGAAAACAAAGTTCCAGGATGTTTACTTAGTGGAAAAGATTTTGAAGAGACGTGGTGATAAGGCGTACGTTAAATGGTTGGGATTCGACAATTGTTATAACACATGGGAAGATGTAAATCAAATGTTGAAATAAATAAAAGATTTATGTTTCATATTCAATTGTTTTTATTCAAATTTAGGAAATAATTTTCCATCACCAATAGAATAAAGCGCAATTCAATTGCGCACACATTTCACATAAAAAGTACAGAAATATCAATACTAAAAACTAAATAGAAAAAAATTATTTCAATTGCGCACACATTTCACATAAAAAGTACAGAAATATCAATACTAAAAACTAAATAGAAAAAAAATTATTTCAATTGCGCACACATTTCAGATAAAAGTACAGAAATATCAATACTAAAAACTAAATAGAAAAAAAATATTTCAATTGCGCGCAAATTTCACTTAAAAAGTACAGAAATATCAATACTAAAAAATAAATAGAAAAAAAATGATTTTCATTCGTCATTCGGAGTTAAGTAATGACCATGAGCTAATGTATTGATTCCATCACATAAAATGTACCTCTTGTCATCAAAAGGTGATAACGATAGTTTGTTCACTTCTACAGAATATAACTCATGTTTTTTAGATCTTATCTGTCTAAATGATGTCATTTTTTCTTTACTTTCATTCAAACAGTCCAAATAATCTTTGAATTTTATTTTATTGTTAACGGCGCATTTTTTAACGCCTTTGGCACGCTTTTTTTCCTCACCGTCGATGATAATGGAATACATCTTTGCTCTCAATCCTACAAATTCAGAGATTGATTTTGCACAGGCTTCATCTTTAAATTTACCCAGCACTTTCTTATTTGCCAAAGAATAACATTTGTGATCAGTTGGATAGTCTGAAGTATCAAAGAAAGAAATATTTTTTATCAAGTCTTCATAAAAATCATCCGTTTTTACCTCGCAAATAAATGAATCTGTATCCATATACAACAATTTTAGATTTTCTTTATCATACATGGACTTCATTACGTTGTAATGAAAATCATACATTAAAATTTTAGATAAATCTAAAATTGCCATTCCTACATAAATGGGTTTATCAAAAACAATTTTTTCTTTCGCCATATGTACTGCGACCAGATTTTCCGAATATATGGTTCGATCTAGAAAATTACTTTTTGCTATTACTTTTTGCAATCTTTTCATATCGCAGATCAATTCAATATTTATTCTTTTACGTACGTTCTCCATAGATTTCCCAAAAACTGAATTGTTCATTAATTTAAAGAATTCCTTTTCGAAATCGTTAGCAGCCAATTTCCGCTTCTCAGTATTATTTATTATATATGACTCAAGCCAATTAGATTGTTGAAATTCTATTATTCTATTAATATTTTTTAATTTTAACCCTAGCTGTAATGCTTGTTTCAACAGAGAAATGTGAATTACATAGCGTTTCTTATTGAATAATGTTGTTAGAAGTTTTTTCTGATCTGAACCTGGCGGGTTATCATTTTCAGGTAGAAGGGGAAATTCGTTATGCTGATCGTGAAGGTAACTTGGGTATTCCAAATCTACATCTAACAAATACCCTACGGTGCCTTCATCATCAATCTCTTCAATGTCTCCTATATCTTTTGGATCAACCCATCTAAATCCCGAATAAGGCATTTTTTTACACATACTATACCCATACAAGTTATTTGCGTCTATATATGCTATATATGAACTTTCTTCTCTAGGATTATATTCATTCATGTACTTATTGTTTGCTTTCGAATATCGTTTAACACATTGAGCCAAACCTCCCCTGATTCCACGTTCTATCATAATAATCATATCGTAATCAGTCAGTAGATCTAATTTTACTTTACTATGTTTGAGGGCGGCTTCCCAAGCAAGTCCGGGAGATGTGAAATAGTAACTAGGATCCAAACCATATGATTGCAAACATTCACTGCGGAAATTCTCAAATACATCGACGAGTCCCACAACGTCACCCGTCAGATATATATCGCTGTACTCCCCTAAGTTTTTAACATTGAAAGTCTCCCACACTTTTTAGCATGCTCATAGTCAGAAATAGAAAGCTCAGTTTCATTTAATTTATTTACAAAAGAATCCATCGGAGGAAGAAATGGCAATTCAAATTTTTCAAAACAATCGATGAAATCATATGGAAAAACACCTTTCTTTGTAATTAATTTAAATTGTTCACCATGAAAGTGTTTTGATGTCTCTACGAATTTTGACGCTGGGAGAATTGACATTAAATACTCTAAGCTATAGGGCATAAATCTATATGTATCCACAAATCTTAACTGTATGTTCCCAATATACTTTATAAAGCTAATATATCGCTCCTCTGTATTGGGAATCACTCCTATCCTCCCTGGAATATTTCCCAGTTCTTTTATAATAAAATGTGAATCATATCCACTCAAATTGTGTATGTACACAGGAATGAAATTCGGACTCTTAAAATTTAAATTACATATTCGATGAGCAGCTCCTCTAAACTCCCCACTCAAATGACAATGATCTTTAACTTTATAATTTTTGCTATTTTCTTCAATTTTTCCTCCGCAAATATGACAATCAGCACAGTTTTTGTAATTTTCTTCTTGTATTGACGTTAATTCTATCATCCCAATTTTCCTTGCATAAATATCTGAAATTTTGTTTGCTAGATAAGCTAAGTACTCTACTAATTTATATGCTGCATCTACTCCTCGATATATGTATGGTTTCTGTGGAATAATATCTGTCGCAAAAGATGATTTAACATAAACGCAATAGCTCATTGCTTCATGTTTCTGATATGAAGACGTGTGGGAACTTGTCGGATCTCCAGGACAACCTTGAATGGGTAGTAATATTGATTCGATATCAGCATAAATTACAAAGGGAACTCGAAGTTTGTTTTGATAATTTTTAAATTCTATATGCGGTACTTTTCCATCTTTAATTTCAGGCAGAACAATTCTTGTTGGATGATTAAATTTACATAATTCTAAATGATTTCTTAATCGAATTTCACGGTCAATACCTGTGTAGTAATTAAAACATCGTTTACAAATCGATATTGAACGTTTACTTTTAATAAGTTGACGGGAAATTAGTCTATTGAAGTTCTTTATCCAAACATAGTGAATTTCTTTGCCCTCAGTCAATAGCAACAGATCGCGATGATCCACTAATTCTTCATCAAGAACTTTCAACGGATACACATTAGAGTCATTATCAATACCGAATACGTTGATGCTAATGTTATTTTGACGTTCAACGTTTTATCTGATTCAAAGGTGTGGGAAAATTTATAAAGTCAAAATCTTAAGAATGAGTTATATTTCTGTAGGAACTTACTCTCTCAGGTGGTAACTAATTTTCCAAGAATAGAATATCGAAAACAATTATTGTCTAAATTTTGCACATTTACACATGCTCTAGTTGATGCTATGCAATTTGGTAGATTAATATATTTTCTTCCTCTTAAAGGTTTAAACACGTTAATTCTAAGTAATATGTGAACAATTTCATTTAACATCCACCCACTTTTTTTTGTTCCACTCTCTTCCATCTCACATGTGATTTTTTTTAGGGCTGAATCTACCATCTCACCTACATTTGAATCCATATAAACAGCTAAATTTTTAGTTTTGAAAGCTCGCTTCTGTTCTTCACCAGCAATATTGACGAAGTTACATTCTAAAAATATGTTAAATTTTAATGTTTTATCTACTATTAAATTTTTTCTAATTTTATCTACCAAATATATTCTTTTATTTTCTAGAAATGTTTCTACACTCTTACAATCCTTAATATTACTAAATTTATAGGTTCTCAAAGAACCATTAAATGCTACTTCTACTTCGTCTTCTTCAACTCTTCTTTTTTTATCGCCGATCACCGACGTGTCTCTTTCACTTTCTAAATCATTACCCACGATCGGACTGTTTGTATAACTGTCTAAATATTCACTCAATTTTCTTTTTTTCCAGTGTTTTTCCATCGTTACACTATTGTCACATCATGAACATTCCCAAGTTTTCCCTTATCTATTAAATTATGTTTTTCTTCCCCAATATTATATTCTTCTAGCTCTTTTGAGGAGAACTGACTAGGGTCGAATCTCTTCGGCAGGAAAACATTCCAAGACTCACCGTTCCTTTCAATGTATGCTCTTAGTGTCGGACCGTATTTGGCGTCAACCACATCAAATCTCAAAATCCGGTATTCGACGTGCTTTTTGAGCTCACCGATTGGTTTGTAGGCTACTATTTGCGATTGATCGTTCAATTTTTTCATGAATGCCATCTGAAAAGACAAAAGAAAAAGAACAAAGAATTGTTTTTGTCCACAATAACCTCACTGGAGTTAAAATTACCATTAATTCATACATCATTAAATAATTTATCAGTAGGTACTTACTTTTTATATTGAAACGCTTCTGAACTGTTGAGTAATCTGCAACTGACAACTGTATCTTCACTCGAATGAAAATAAAACGTTGTTTTACATCAGCGCGGAAAAAGACGAGTGTCTTCGAAGGTTGAGCTTTGATTTCTGCTAGATTTCTACCATTTTCTTCGATATATATATATATATAATACCCCACGCTCCCGGTGACGTAATAGAAAACTCATTGCCATGGGTTTCTAAATTGGGAAATAAAAATTTAACTTCGGTTTCTAAAGCCTCATACCGGGTTTCATAATACTTTC
Organism: Tanypteryx hageni; assembly: GCA_028673005.1. Classification (NCBI taxonomy): domain Eukaryota; kingdom Metazoa; phylum Arthropoda; class Insecta; order Odonata; family Petaluridae; genus Tanypteryx; species Tanypteryx hageni. The sequence goes on along the minus strand of CM054112.1, from coordinate 235,624,706 downwards.
ACTTTTACCTCGGGCTACGTAATAGAAAACTCGTTCCCATGGGTTTTTAAATTGGGAAATAAAAATTTAAAAATTTGTGACGTGATAAATTATCATCTATCACAAGTCCTCCATCCATGGTTCTAATACGATATTCTTGACGGTTACGTAATAGAAAACTCGTTCCCATGGGTTTCTAAATTGGGAAATAAAAATTTGACTTCGGTTTTAAAAGCCTCGTACCGGGTTTCATAATACTTTCACTTTCACCTCGGAAGAGTGTGAGTTTGACTCCTTTTTTATGTTAACAAAATTCCGCTTAGAATGTCTCCTGATTTGAGACGTAATAAATTTGGGAAATAAAAATTTAGCTCCGGTTTCAAAAGCCTCGTACCAAGTTTCATGGAAATAAAACACATGTTTGAGATAATCAGTTTATTTATTTATTTAAAAAAAGTACAGCAACTACTTCCAGAATTCAATATGATTATCCCTTTTAATCGTTTTAAAATATTCATCGTCTTCTCTCCACCAGCAGAATTCTTCAATCGCTTGATTTCTCACGTCTTCAATCATATCCTCTCCATCGTCTGCTTTAATATCAGTACTGTTCGTTCTTCCACTTTGCACATTCACCACGGTGTTGGCTCGATTTTTCAACTCCTGTTGCGCCTCACAATGTGCTCGTCTTATCTTATCCATATCTTCCTTGAATTTGAGTTCTTCAGCAAAGCTTGACTCTAAAGTGAGTCTTGATTTGATATTACCTCGATATATATAACACATCCCGAATTGTATTAATTATGTCAAGCACATCGATGGTTTTTGTTTATTTTCTATGACGATTCCAATAAATTTTTAAATTGTTTTTGTACATAATTTATGATAGTGAATTTTCTATGACGAGTCCAAATAAATTAATTTTTAATTCGTTTATGCATATTCATTTTGTTTCCGAAAATATATTTTCTATGATGGATCACAAAATATTTTTTGTTAATCGAAATCTTTCTGTCTCTAGCGGAGTTCTCCCAATTCGTTTCTGCACATTCATTCTGTGCGTTTCCGAAAGAATACTTTCTATGATAGGTCCTAAATAATAAATTTTTAATCTAAATCTTTCTCTGTCTCTAGCAATGGTCTCCCAGTAACATTTTCTTGCTTCTCTGCTAGCAAACGAATATACATACAAAACTTTCACGCTTATATTATCTCCAAACCTTACAGATTTCTCGGATACTATTGGCTCTCTCTTCTCCTCATGAATCGAGGTCAGCTTCTGTGAATCCATTTCTTTTGTTTTGTCGGATATAAATGGACTCGTCAAGCGACCACGATGGTACTGCGCTAACGGCTGGTGTGTGGTAAACTACTACCGTGTCTAGAGTTATACCGAGACGACCATGAGTGGAAAATACGCAATATTGCTTACAGCCGTTAAGATTACAACTCAGGGTGACGAGAAGTGTACCTCTCAGATATTAAGTGAAACTCACGAAATTCAAAATTTAGATTATTTACGTCTCCGCAGCTATGATTTCACTTTAGCAACATTGGAATTGCCAGGTGAATATTTGTTGCAGCTTTCCCTTGGAACTCGTGCGTCTTTTGAAGATGTGTTGACAGAAGATAATCTCTCTGATGTGAAAGAAGACATTTTAAGTTTCGTGTTAATCATAGAAAGGAAGATATGTGGCAATGTTTTACCACCTCTTCTTATGCAGTGTGTAGATGGTAAAAAGTCTTCATCAAAGTGTAAAATAAATGAAAATATTGACGTGATAATAACATTAAGACTCATTCAATTATTGGATAATGGTTTCAGAAAAGAACTTATCGAAGCAAACAAAGACGATTTGGTGAAAAGTGGACTGGTGAAGTCGTTATTAAAAGAGGCCATAACCAATGAAGCGACATGGAGGTTATTTAATAATAAATATAAAATGAGTATGGAGCATTTTTGTAAAAAACTAACTTTGTATATTATTTTTGTTAAATAAATCGATTTTTAACTTTTCTCGTGTTTTATTTACTTGATAAAACCTGCCCCGACCGTAGGTTTTTAAAACAACCAGAGGCCAATATCCTATCCTACCCAGGTATTAAACATAACTTTCTCTTCCGACACGCTGGAGCAACCACAGGTCTTTTAATTTCCCTTTCTTAATTTGAGGTCCCAATCCTTCTCCCCTCCCCACCCCACTCAGAACCGGTTTTTCTTTACCTAAAAGTTGGTGACCTACTTAGCTCGTCGAAAACCTGCTTAGAAGGGTAAACGACCGACCGAAGACACGCGCTGAGGAGAAACCAAAACACACGCAGATGTAAATATTGGAAGGCCCTATCCCCTCCACGGGTCAACGACTGGCGCAGAAGCGAAAGGGTCATTCAACTTTCACTTGGCTACACCATATCGCACTAACTCATACCAAACAGGTAAACATTGCGAATATCAACAATAACGCAAAACCAATACCATTACCTTACACAATATCACCCCCATTCGAATATAAAAACACGCAATGACCGAAACAGACCTACCACTAGGTCAATGACTCTGCAAAATCACATCTTTACACTTCATCACACACCTCTATCATACCCACAACAAGGCCAATGACCGAAACAAACCTACCACTTGGTCAATGACTCTGCAAAATCACATCTTTACACATACACACCTCAAACATGTAAACATTGCGAAAATTGGGGTCAACGAATGACGCAGAAGCGAAAGGGTCATTCAACTTCCATGCGAATATCAACAATAACGCAAAACCAGTACCATTACCTTACACAATATCACATCATTCCACAACATCATCGCTAAACACACACAGAATCACACCTTAATCATACACACAACCGGGCCAATGACCACACTAACGCAAAACCAATACCATTACCTTACACAATATAACATCATTTCACAACATCATCGCTAAACACACACAGAATCACACCTGAATCATACACACAACCAGACCAATGACCTACGACAAGGACTTACGTAGAACTCAACACGGTCAGTTCACACACGTATTCGCCAATTCAATATTCGCCAATTCACAGACTAGGTTGTCCCAATCCCCGCTTTTTAACTAAATCCCACCTACATCATACACACTACCAGGCCAATGACCCAACCAGACCTACGACAAGGTCAATGACTTACGCAGAACTCAACACAGTCCACGTATAGGTCAGTTCACACACGTATTCGCCAATTCATGGTCAAGGTTGTCCCAATCCCCGCTTTTTATTCCTACTAAGTATACAATTCTTAAAATTTCAAAGTATGGGGATTGTTTTAACCTATTATTTTGACATAAGGGAAAAACAAATATCGCTGTGGAGGTGGAATTTTTTTAATTTAGAAAATAATTGCAATGATGAAATATCTGTCTGAAAAATGAATGTTTTTTCAATGCGCGAAGATATGCTTCTACTAGTATACTTGTACTAGTTTCCGCGAACTTGACGTCCGATAGAATCAGATGTAATGCTCATTAGCAGAGCACTCTTCTGCTAGTTGGTTCTGATTATGTTCAAGAATTTTCGACGCTGTTTGAACGACGGTAACAAAACTAAACAAATATTCAATTACTATTGATATTCATTTCATGATGTCATATGTGGAAGTTAAAATTGCTGAATTTTTTAAGGTCTTTGAGGACATGTCCTGGGAAATATAAATTTTTCCCCGTCATATTGACGGGCTTTTATAGTTTTTATATTAGGGGTAGTAGTGTTTGCTAGTAATATAATAGTTTTGGTCACGAAATTCGTAGTGAAAGGTGCGTGAATTATGCGAGTAAGTACAGTAATACTGTCACTGCCATTAAAGTAATTTCGAGTGCCATGGGATAGATCCAGATAGTCACATGACATGAGTAGATTGGAGTACAAATTCGGCCGTAAAGTATCTCTGTTCATTAAATAGGGAAATTTCCGCGGTCGTAGCTGTAGGATAATAAAACGCAGTAATATTCTTCCCTTGCTCATAACGTAAAATATATCGTGGCACATCATGGAGTTTATCGCGGAACACCGGTTGCGAAGCCTTTCCGTTTCAGCACAATTTTAGAAGCGCACATACGAATCTCTTGACGCAACAGTTTTACAAGGTGAAATAATTACATGAATCAATTTGTGGGTATTTTTTGTTTAAAATATTTTAATTTGAAGTTCTTATCATTTATATTTTACGAGAAATTTGACTTGACAAACCGCGTCTTAGTGAGGCGTCTTCTGAGGTCTTAATTAAAGTATTTCAGCTCCCTAGCTTGCACCCTAGTACTGAAACATCTATTTGTTAACATTTTAGGAATTTTTTTACATCCAAATTAATTAATATATCAGAATTTCATAACCCCTATTCGGTTATTTTTAGGTTTCTACTATTACCAACGTCAGATTTGGTGCACATTCAGAAGTACATAAACATTAAATGTTTGTTTAAACATTTGCGATATTTCTAAGCCGATAGATTTAGTCACCTCGGCCACCAGATCCTTGCGTTGGCGCTGCGATAAATGTTTATTTGAATTCTCGTTGGAAGATAAACGCGTCCATCTTAGCAACGAGATTAAACAAACTATTGTAATAGTTGATGGTGTAATGGAAGTTTATTTTAATGTGTATTGTATTGATACTAGCATTCCTACGTTTTTTGAAGGAATATTTCTGTTAATTATTATAAGTTTTTATTTATCGTTATTATTATTGTTGGTATGTTTATATTTATATCTTAAAAACTTTTTATATTTATTTTTTTAAGGTTATTGTAAAAACCTTTTCCCTATGAGTTTCATTTAAAATCACATCCGGAAAATCGAGGTACATGTAAACTTTTGATTAATTTTATTATTATTATTAAATTCTTATTGTTCCTCTTATAATATTGCCTTGAACGAAACATGTATTTTATTATTGTTAAATTATAATCACATTCGTATTGCTTTACTATTAATAATCTTTAAAGCGATCTTCTCGGAATAGTTTACAATGAAAATTCATTTGAAAACTACTTTAGATAATTTTATTCTTTGGAACTGTTCACTTGCCTCTTTTTTTACTTTAGTTGTTCCTACATTATTCTAAAAGCCCTCACATTAAATATCATATTCCTTTTTTCACTATTTAAGATAGGTAATACTGTTTTAACCCCATCAGCGTGTGCGACGCAGCGTCTGTGTCCGCTCTTTCCCATGCCTCAATTGTGTGCGATACACCGTTTGCGTCCGAAAAGTTTTCTTATCGCTATGGCTCTAATTTATGTGCTTTTAGAGAGTAAATATGTAAGTCAATGCGGTCTGCTTTCGTTCTGTGGTTCCTTGCTGTCTGTGTTTACGTGTTAGTATTTTTTAAATATTTTTTTCCATCTCGGACCTGGCCGTAGCAGTGCTTACTCAGGCCCCTCAGGCCTGTATCTTTCGTCCGCTGCGTCTCAGATTTTCATAAGAGCTCTCATCTTCCTGGCTCGCATACGCAAGAAGAAATCGTTTTCTCGGCTCAACATTCTTCCCATATTTCAGGAAAACGAGACGCTGTAGCATTGATAAAAGAAGTCACTCCAACAACTCCTCGTCGAGCTATAAAATTTAAAAAAGCTTATAAATTTTCAACATTACTACCCACACTATACACCGGAGAAGAAGCGCTGGCGCTTCTTGTTTAGAACGACCTGACAAAGTCGCAATACATTAACATTAGGAAAGGTGCAATTTATTTACGTGTCTCATTAATTTCGTCTCTCTTCCCCCTTCCCAATACAAAGTAATGTTCTCCAGCTTTCAACGCACGAGTAAAAGTATTTCTGGACTTTGTTATCTTCTCACCTTCTAAGCTCACACATTGTAACCAACTCGTGATTTTCTGTCAATAAACTAGGCAATTTCTCATACAATTGCATCGGAGTTCATAGATAAAATGATACATAAAACCAAATGTTCAGAAATGCGTACGAAATATTTTTTCGGACTACATTCGGTTTTTCGCCCACAGAACGAACTGTTTCGAGGGGCATTTGAGCGATAAGCTTGTATATCGTGACTGAGTAAATCAGTGTTTTTGTGAGTGGGGTTCCAGTAAGTTGCAATGCTTTTCTGGAAAAGTGTTGCCATGATACCTTGATTTCTTCATATAACGGAAGTTATGGGTGTAAGCTGAAAAATAAGGTAAGTGGTTTAGCTCAAAATTTCCGTTATTTTTTTAATTATACAAAGAAATTATTAACAAAAGTTTTGACGCTAAAATGTTGAACAATAATAAAAATTTTGCTTAATCGTTAGAAATTATTTGTTAAAATTAACATAATTAAAATTAGAAGTCGTACTTTTAATTTACAAAATGCTACTGCATTAATCGCATCAAAAAATTGAAATTAGTCATAAATAATTTTTCAGATCCTGATCCCAAAAATGTCAAAACGACAGGGTAATCTATTAAGTTTTTTAAATGTGAAGACGGTGAAAACAGACACGGAATATAATGATAGTAACGAAAATCATTGTGGAGCGTCGAAGCCAACGGAACCAAATTTCGAACCAGTTGAACGACCAGTCAGTGAAGAAAAACCATCATGTTCGTCAATGAAAGAAATAGATAATCTTGCCCTCCCGGATTGTTGGAACGAAAAACAAACAAACACATTCAGCACTCATGTTTTCTGCATGCTGAATGGAGGACGGTTCTTCAACAGGAGCACGCCCTTTCCTAGAAAAAGTGAAGCGGTGAGAAAAAGGACAGTGATACACATCCAAATCATGAGCTCACTTCAGTTTAAAAACTCACATAATTTGCCATCTCCGTAGACCCAGAGTCGACTTCTTTTTCCTGTTCTTCGATAAAAACAACCCGCCTTCTTTACTGCGACGCCTGTCCACCACAGCATTTTCCATTGCGATTGCTATCGGCAAACTACAATGATGAACTTAAAAATACAAACGTAAAGTAAAAAGTGTGAGCAACGATGAACGTGGACGACACCTCAAACAGAATCACCTCCTTTCAACCGAGTTCAAATTTCCGATTGCTGGCGATGCGCCTCCTTGCGAAGCTCTTCTCCTCTCTCACGTCACATTCACCTCCCCTAGTTCCCCTCTCCACTCTCATCGTGAGTCATCGCGGATGGACGCCGAGATTGCACTGGCGCAACTCTTCCGTTTTCTCCCTTCGCCGCCAGGATCGCTTATAGCCGGGGGCGAACAATGCAATATTTATTTCAAGCATAACTTATTAACTGTTAGAAAAAATATTATTCTGTAACTTGATAATGGATTTTTATTATTTTATTATTGGTGGTGTAGTACTTAGCGTGTCGGCTTCCCGTTACAGAGTTCCAGGGTTCAAAAGTCGTAAATGGAGGTTTTATTTTAAAAAAACTATCATTGGTGCCTGGCAGTGTTGCCACTGACAAAAAAATAAATCTGCTAATTCATTGTGAAAAATCCTCCAGATTTAGACTAAAATAAGCTAAGGCTCGGTTTCAAAAAGCAACGAAATAATTAAAGTTTAGAAATAGGATTTTTTATTGAATTAAAAATTTTATTCCAACAGAATATTACAAAAATCACAATCATCACCACCTTCTTTTGGATATGCTTTGCTTCTTCCTATGATTTGTAATACACAGGCAGTTTATAATCATTACATTTATTATGACGTCACAGGCCATATCTCACTGACAATATTGCATTCATCATTTTAACTCGGATGCAGTTTCTGGTCTTATTTTTGATTAAGTTCACTTGACTGAAAATTCTCTCCACTTCAGCATTTGATCATGGCAATATTAATAAACTCAGTGCTATTTCAGAAATATTTTTAAATGAATTTTCTACCCAATCAACTAAATTGATTCTCGATACCAGCCAATCCTTAATACTCGCCTTTGTTCTTCACAAGCTTTCACGCACCACAGCGCACTCTCTTTCTTCCCGCAAGGGCTAGAGAGGGAGGGGGCAACTTGAGCCAACAAACAACATATGTGCTCTCACGCCACGGGGAAGAGGACTCATCACAGGGGTGGGAGGTGATGGTAGGATTTCCTCTACCCGCCAAGCCGTCACTCTTGCCCCGCCACTAACAGATGCCATTTAAAGAGCAAAATTATCCAAAATAGCAGACTGTTCTCAATGCTCGGATACTCAATACTCCGATACCGGTTAATATCAGTTGATGGATTTGTGGGCGCTCTAACTCAAAAACTGTTAATCAGATCAACACGAAATTTTATATTTGACATTTTTTGTAAAGGAAGAAGAGCTGATTAGTTTTTGGTAAAAATCGGTCAACTGAAAGTGGGTGTTTACCCTTGTCACTTATTCGTAATTTTCAAATATTTGCTTTAATATTTGATAAATGTAAAAATGCACTGGAATAAAAGTTTTAGAAAATTTAATTTTATACAACCTTTGTTTGAAATATTTTTCCATATAATGCATTGTTTAAGAGATATCTTAGCTGCCATGTGGTGGCCACATCAGATTTTTTTCGTGGATTTCTGTGCCTGAATTACGATTTATTTTTTAAAATCGCTAAATACAAAATCGCATATTTCTGGAGAACTTAGTAAACAATCAAGTTGAAATATTACATTTTGTTAGAATAATACATATTAATTACATTTATGTAGGTAATGTTGTCTAAAAATGTATAAATAAACAATAATGTCATTAATAGTGAAAAGTTAATATTTTTAAACAAATTGTATAAAATTGCAATCATATGAGATTTTCCGAAAGTGTTTGTATACGATGTTTGCTTTATCATCTCCATTTTGTAATAAGGAAAAAAAAGACTAATATAAGTTCATCATCGCCTAGCATCTTTGCCTGATGTAAGATGAGCTAACGCGGCAAAGTACTGTATATTTTTTCATTAGAATGAATATTGATTTCTTTCATCTAAACAAACCTGCAATCAAATTAAAGCTTGACTTCTTATCTTTGTAATAAAGAAAGACGCAGAGCGTTATCTGCTTTCGTTTACAAGATATATGAGTCAGAAGATGCTGCACGGAACCGGCATTTGTTTATGGAGATACTGAAATGTTTATTTGTATATATAGGGTAATGTCTAAACCTTTGAAGCGCTCCTATTGTTCGCACACTCCTGCCACCACCTCCTCATCTTGCCAACCAGATGATGTCTTAAACCTTTCCTCCCACGTACTTACCCCTGCTGAGAATGAACTCCTATCACGCGGCCTTTCTTTTTGTCCCACCACCAAATTTGATCATTTTCACCTCCTTGCCGACGTCCAGTCCTTTGCCTCCACACTACCTCTAAAAACCAACCCTCCCAAAGAAGACTCTCTCACCTTTGCCAACCCTAAACTCCCTCCTGGCCTTCCACCTACCTTTTCCATCTTCAAACCTCCTTCCAAATACATTCCACCCACCCTTCCTTCCCTACACCCGGTCGAACAATACCTCAATTATATATTTTCCAGAGTCTCCCAACCCAACTTTTCCGATCTTATCGACCATACAGATAATCTTACCAGACGTGAAAGACATGCCATTTCTACACTCAAACATAGTAACCATATCATCATCCTCCCTGCCGACAAGGGCACCACCACGTTTGTGATGGATCGCGCCAAATATAACGAGGAAGCCGAGCGCCAACTTTCTGACGAAACTTTTTACCATCACCTTACTTCCAAACCCACAGACCACCACTCTGATAAAATTTCGTCCTATCTTCATTCCTCAGGAAAACAGGAAGGCCTTCCCGATTCCGCCATTGCTCTATTGATCCCCAACAAACCCCGCACACCCACATTCTACCTTCTCCCTAAAATCCACAAACCCAACATCCTCGGCCGCCCCATTGTTGCCAGCTTTAACTCCCCTACAGAACGCATCTCCGCCTTCGTTGACTCCCACCTACAACCTCTCATTCGTCAATTCCCTTCCTTCATCCAAGACACTAACCACTTTCTCAAACGCCTCAAACACCTCCCCTTTCCTCTCCCACCCAATACCATTTTGGCCACTATCGATGTCTGTTCCCTCTACACAAACATCCCCCACGATGATGGACTCTTTGCCCTTAGTAAACTCCTGGACTCAAGACCACCCGACGCTAGACCTTCCTCCCATTTCTTATTAGACTTGGCAGCTATGGTGCTAAAAATGAACAACTTCACCTTCGATGGGCGTCACTACCTTCAAATTAGAGGCACTGCGATGGGCACCCGTATGGCGCCTTCATACGCCAATTGTTACTTGGGAGAATGGGAACGACTCTTCCTCAACGTACCACTCAGACCACTTTTGTGGCTGAGATACATCGATGATGTCTTCCTCATTTGGACGCATGGACCTGACTCTCTCTATTCCTTTCTCTCGCGCCTCTCCTCCCATCCTTCACTCTCCTTCACCCACCAATCCTCTACCTCCCACATCACATTCCTGGATGTCGATACACCTACTATCCCTGTATCAACCCCTCCACTCACTCTTACTACACTTTTCCTTCCTGGTATCCACGAAGCCCTCAAAACAATCCTCCATGCTGCCCACCCAATTCTTACCTCTTCCTCCCACCAGTCCCTCTTTACCAACCTTTTTGCCAATCCCCCGCTCCTCTCCTTCCGCCGGCCCCCCAATTTGGGAAATATCTTGTGGATGAAGGAACTTCCCACTTCTACCACGCCTCTTGCAATAGGGTCTCACCCCTGCGGCAAACCTCGCTGCCTCACTTGCCCTATTCACCTATTCTCATCTTCTTTCTCGAGTCCCTCCACCAATATCACCTACCCCATCACCTCTAGAAGCAACTGCACCACCCGAAACGTCATTTACCTCCTTACCTGCACTCTTTGTCCCGCGTTTTATGTAGGCCTCACCAGCAATCCGTTAAATATCCGCATGAACGGTCACCGGAATAGCGTCTCTCTCAGACGCCCTCTCCCAGTTGCATTACACGCCAATGCCCACAATGTCCCCTTCAATAGTTCCTACATTGTAAGGGTTATTCGCGCCTTACCCAATGACACTCCTGCCCCCTTTCTCCGACACTGGGAACTTGCACACATACATCTTCTTGACTCTTTCTCTCCGCCTGGCCTCAACCTCCGCTAACCCTATTAGCCCCCTTACAATGTCTCCTTGTTACTTTGTAACTATTCGCACTCTACCTCACCACACTTCCTCCTTATTGGCTATCCAACCTTCCTACTCCCCGCCTCCTCCGATCATCAACCTCCCCACATCACCCTGTCATTCCCCGCTCAGTGTGTCACTCCCATTTACTCTACTGCTGAAGAAGGGCATAGGCCCGATAAGCTTGCGTGTTTTTTGTTTTTGTGTTCATGTGTTCAACGTCTCTTCGACGCTCCCAGCAGCCTGCCAACTTGGTCTCCGACTTGGTGTCTGCTGGGCTTCCTTCAACACCTTATTGCCACCCTCATCACAACCTTTTCATTTCCTTAAGTCTATATATATATATATATATATATATATATATATATATATATATATATATATATATATATATATATATATATATATATATATATATATATATATATATATAACAATTTATTTCACACATTTCAGGAGTTTTTCTATTTAGATTTCTTATTTTTTTCGAAGTGACCTTACCAGTACCATTCTTCTTCCAAGAAAGAATTTTATCGACATAGTGTAAGTATTTGTTGTTAAAAATATTCTTGGTAGTATTATTTATCTCCTTTATATTCCTTTTACATGTTGTGTATTAGATTTAATCTTTCATCTTATATCCGCTTCTTAATAAAAGCGTCGAGTTCGTAGCCTGCAGTGAATATGTTAATCTTATCACTTAATTATATTTGGTAATTAAAATTAAGCATATTATTTTTGTGAGTTATATACAACATTATCATTTTTAAACAAAAAAATTATCGGAGAAATTTACAATTAAAAAGAATAATATTACCGCTATGAATCACTACGTCACTCATTGAGAACACTCCTTCCGTAGTGGAGTGTGTCGAAGGCCATAACACGTCAAAAAATCATTTCCTTTAAACTCTCATACAAGACTGTCTCATTGTGCCAAACACTGGATCCTTCTCCATTAGGAAAAATTTTCTGCACTTGTCCCGTCGGATAATTCCATTCCTTTCTTCATAATTCTCATATTTTACAGAGGAACCAAAAAGTTGGCACCTATTGACAATCTCCCTTAAGGTATGTACAAACTGGGAAACAATCACCAGAAACTTGTGTATCTCGGCTGTTGACCGAATGTTGCTTTGTTGTATCCCGGCAACGGGATACTGTTGCTGGTGCTAGAGGATACAGTCGGCCGACTCAAAATGGCATATTATCAAAAGAATCGCTTGTTGCCATGTTTCCAGCAAAGAATGGAAAACATCGCTCAGTCTGTGTCTCAACCAGCAAGCAACATTCATTTAGAGTTTGGAAGATCAACCTGTAGGACCTCTGGTAAGCAGAATTAACAGATAATTTATATTAAAATAAACTCGTTTAATTTAATAAAATTTATTTCTCACTTAAACATATTTTCAGAAAATATGTGGACTAAATAAAAAACAAACTCATTGAAAGCTTTCACAGTGCTCCTGCCTTGTGGGATATCAAATCCCATGACTATCGTGATAGAAACAAAACAAGAAGTCCAAACCAGGACAAATGCAGGCTGGCCCATCTCCATAATTTTCACCATTGTCTGAAAACTTTCTCTTCCACCAACATCTTCTTCGTTTTTTACAAGCACAAAGAATAATGAAGGCAGCACTTACAACTGCAGCGATCTCCTCAGATGGATCCATGTTGGCTAATGAAAAATCACATTGCGGTGTGGACAAGACACATTGTATCCCAGCATTTGCCCGGTTATATCTCAACTGTATCCCAGAGCATCAGTCAACTGTATCCCAATAGTCGGGACAAGTTTTTGACGATTGTTTCCCAGTTTGTACATACCTTTAGAAAGATCTCAGTGCAAACCTCTCATCTATTCATTTAAGCATTATAAACTCTCCTTGTGGAGGATTTGTAAACGAATTCGGGTCTGTGTTTACCTCTAACGAAGCCTCTTTCTGCACAGATTGGGAGGTCGAGGGTAGGTTTTTTTATTTTCTGCATCTCATTTCTTCAGGGTATTTTTTGAGGATTGAAAGCAAGGCGGAGGAACCTAAAAACCAGCTTTGCTAAGCATTATATTTTTAGCTGCCCATATATACGAAGTTCACATAATTTTTCCTTGGTTATAAATAGTCTTAGTTGCATTCTTAACCCCTCAACGTCTTCCTGCGTACTTAGGACAAAAACTTTATATGCAGTTGTCCTGCGCACTGAGTATACAACAGATATCGCTCGATTTTATTTTTTTGACGCAATACATTTTTTTAATCCTGAAAAAACTTGATATATTTCAACACAGTTACCTTGGGCCTTCTTATTATGCATAATTCTGAATTGTTACTGTATTTATTTTTACCTTTATTATACGTTAAATTTTTTGGTTGAATTTTCCCGTAATTATGCAAATTGTGGCTTCTAAAAATCCTTATTCAATGCTGAGACAAACCGAACCACTGCACTAAAGTTATTGTGTAATTGAAGGGGATGTAGGCACTGTTTATATGCTCTGTGACATCTCTTACTCTTGAGATGAATATTTTTTTGTATGCGTCAACATTTGAGAGCTATATGGAAAGAAAGGAGGAAGGGTATTCAGGTCTGGGCTAGTGCTTGGTTCAGCATTTTTTGAGAACAATTTAATGAGAGTGAGAGAAACACTTATCTTACATCATTGCACAAACAATCCCATTCAACAGATATTTAGAATGCTACCTCTTGACCGAAAGTATTATGTAATTCATAACGCAATGTTATATTGTTGTTTTTATAAATAAAAAGTGATTTCAAATCAATTATGTCTTTTGCAAATTTGTAATTGGAGAGGGGGGGGGGGGTCAAAGATGTGTGACTATATACAGTCAAACTCGTTTATAACGAGCACGGTTGTAACGAGGTCACGGCTATAGTGAGCAAATGCTACCTCCAAGATAAGTTTACGAGTATTTACATACAAATATTTCACGTATATAACGAGCACGCTTCACGGATATATCGAGCAAACTTCGACCACTTCTCACTGTCACAAACGTGGTGGCGGTCAGCCCCTTCAATCCTCATAGTGACCCAAGATATGTAACCTTGTGTTCTCGAGTCCAGCCTCTACACCCTATCCCTCGGGGAGGTTAAAGACCGCGGCGTTGTTGTTAAAAAATAATCCCTTCGTCCAAACCAAGAATTCCCAACTTGCAGGTACAGTGGTACTCGCGGAGGTCCTTTGTCCTCTCCTCCCAACCCCCAGCTCTTTTACAGCCAGGAGGTTGTGTTTGGAAGGGGGGTAAGGGGCTAAGGCCATGTACAATGGCGCCCGCCCCCGTCGCTCAGCCGAATGCACCCAACACCCTTTCCCACGTAAAGATGGGAAATCCCAGATTTAATCCGTCTCCTCATTAACTCTTCCTGGAATTGGTATGCTCGCAGTTTGCAAAGAAAGTTCGTAGCGTTGATCACAAAAATCAGTTGAGATTTTGCCCTTGAACGAGTAACATGTCCGTACATAAAAGGAAATGTCTGTCTATTCACGAAAAGGTTGATATTATTCGAGAGTTAGAACGTGGTGAAAAAAATGTTGAAGTGTGCAAAAAATTTAATTTATCGTCGTCTACGGTTTCAACCTTATGGAAAAACAAAGAAGCGATTTTATCTGCACTAGAGAACAACCTAACAACGAACAAGAAAATGAGGAAGTGCGACTTGGGTACTGTTGATCAAGCACTTCTGGAATGGTTTAAGAGGCAGAGAAATGCTGGTTTCCCCATTTTAAAGGTACAGGCAGATAAATTTGCAAAACAGTTAGGACATGAAAACTTCACATGCAATAATGGGTGGCTCGATCGTTTTAAAAATCGGCATAACATTGTTTATGCGAAAGTCAGTGGAGAGGCCCTGTCAGCAGATTCAAAAACGGCAAGTGAATGGGTGAAAAGTGTTTGTGAGGAGTGTCGAAAAGGTTACAGAGAAGAAGACATCTACAATGCCGACGAAACTGGACTGTTTTACAACATGATGCCTGATGCAACGTTTAAATTCAAAGGTGACAAATGTGTTGGTGGCAAAAGACCTAAGAATCGTTTAACAGTTTTAATGTGCGCAAACATGAATGGGAGTGACAAAAAAAAACTTTTTGTTATTGGTAAGTTACAAAAGCCGCGTTGTTTCAATAATGTAAAGAAGCTTTCCGTTGAATATGCAGCTAATAAAAAGGCATGGATGACTTCCAATATTTTTCAGAAATATGTAAGTCAGAGGAACAATGAGTTACGGAGGAAAAATAGAAACATTTTACTCCTTGTCGATAACTGTCCTGCGCACCCACATATGCAGGAGTTATCCAATGTAAAACTGGTGTTTTTGCCTCCAAATGCGACTTCTATTTTGCAGCCAATGGACATGGGGATAATTAAAAGTTTTAAAGGCCATTTCAAGCGATTTTTTGTTCTACAGTTGATTGAAAGGAGGGAAAGAGGTTTAGATGGCAACGTCTCTGTATTGGATGCAATTCATTTGATGACAGATGCATGGGACAATGTTTCACCTACAACGATCATAAACTGTTTTCGGAAGTCTGGTTTAATATCGGGAGAATTTTCGATTGATAACCATAACGTTGATGAAGATGATCTACCTCTGTCAGAATGGCTTAAAGAAAATGGAATTGCGAATTTTGACCATGTAAATGACATTGACAATTTTGTTCATGTTGATGATGATTTGATTACCAGTGGAATTCCTACGGAGAGTGAAATAATAGAGACAGTACAAAACACAGCAGACAGTGATGAAGACATTGCTGAATGTGTCGAAGACACAATCCCGACGAAAGCCGTTCCAACTTACTCTCAAGCTCAGGATGCTGTGGAAACATTAAATGATTTTTTTGAAAACATTGACATTTCCGATGGTGTTTTTAGTGCAATAAGTGTAATAAGAGGAAACTTAAGAGACTTCAAAGTGAAATCTATGAAACAGGCTACCATTCAAAGTTATTTTTCTAAAAAGGGGAGTGATTAAGGATGCAGCTGTGAGTAAATTTTATATGTACAAATGTTTATTTTAAATTTTCTAGTTTATTCTCATTTTTATGTTTTTCCATAAATTTACTAAATAAACTTTGTTTATATATTCACTTTTACTTCTTATGTCTTATTTCACCATACGCATGCATGCTTTTGCCTTCACGGATTTTAATGGCTATAACGAGCAAAACTAGACGGTCCCGTGGGGCTCGTTATATCCGAGTTTGACTGTATATATATATATATATATATAACAACTTACGGAAAAGGAAAGGTAAAATGAATATATGGATGTCAACAAGGTGTTGGGATGAGGAAACCCAGTGAGCACTCACCAATCAGACGACTTCAGGTTGGCGAGGCCCCGGGGATGTCGAAGCGACACACGTAAAATAACACAAAAACACAGAAACATCACAAACGTAAAGCTTTCGGAACTACTCCTTCTTCAGCTACAGAGAGAGAACTCTCTGTAGCTGAAGAAGGAGTAGTTCCGAAAGCTTTACGTTTGTGATGTTTCTGTGTTTTTGTGTTATTTTACGTGTGTCGCTTCGACATCCCCGGAGCCTCACCAACCTGAAGTCGTCTGATTGGTGAGTGCTCACTGGGTTTCCTCATCCCAACACCTTGTTGACATCCATATATATATATATGACATGATGTACACTAGGGCACTGGAATTAGAAGATAATAAGTCGAATGGAATTTGTGGTAAAGGAATTATGAATACGGATGGGAAGCAGGCAGGATTGGCAAAAATAGAACTGGAAGATGAAGAAAACATTGAAAAAGACAACTTAGGACCAAGTATTATGGTGAGCAAAGTAGAAAAAGCAATAATGGAACTAAAGAAAGGGAAAGCCACAGGCAGCGATGGAATACCAGCTGAGTTACTTAAAGTCATGGGATCAGAAGGACTAAAAGCAACCATGAAATTAATTACCGTATTTTCCCATTGATAACGCGCGTGTTATCTATACAAAAAAATTCCAAATCTGGTAAAAATTATCTTGCGCGTTATACAAGGGAAAAAATTAAATTTTGAAAAATGAGACTTTTTTCAAGGTTTATTAACGGCTGTTGTTATGAATCTTTGATTTCTATGTCCCAATGACAAAAACTAGCCTAATACCTAACATAAAAAATTATTAGAATATAGGTAATGAAATCCGAAACCACATTTTCTACGTCGAATTTTATTATCTCGTATTTATATTTCAACTAGCATATAACCAGTGCTAACACAAGAATCGAGAAAATAGAGTTTCGCACAATACTATTTCAATGATCAATTTTATGGTAACAAAATTTCACTTACCTTTCCTTTGGCAAAAACCATGGGAATTACATAACAATAAGATTTCAAGGTCTAACAACGTAATTAGTAGGCAAGGCAATAACCCGTTAAAATGGCTATATTTCTCAAAATATGCGAATTAAGCGGTTTCAAATTGTAGGATAAAAAAGAGGAATTGAATAAGAAACTTTATTTTGTATTCTTTAAAATGATTCACATCCTAAGATCTTTCTTTAATTCTTTTTAATTTTATCTCAAAATGAATGAAAGACTGCCCTTGGAAAAATCGAATTTTACGTGTTATCTTCCTAGAAGTCAATCTCCCGATTTTTTTCATCTACCCCTTACGACTGGCTAAGAGCATTTACGTATCAATTTTCATGATATTCTTGCCATTCAAACTCATGAAAAACGATTCTGAATGCATTTCTGATAGACCTTACATCTTCACACAATTACAGTATGATATCGAGACAAAGTTATTGATTTACATTGCTTATTATTATTATGATTTTTGCAATCTTCGGTTAAAATAAAGGGTACTATTGTAAAATGAGACAAAATTGACCCAAATGAGTAAAATTATAAATATTTATTGCACACAATAAAATCAAATTACTCAAAACCATAGAAATCGTCATCTGGTTTTCTTCGCAAATTCTTTGTTTTTCATGGCTAATTTTCTCAAGGGCAAATTTCAACAGTTAAACTACGTGTTTAAAAACCGGAAACTCCTAGTTCATTTCGCTATTCATTTGTTATAGACTCCGCCATAGCAAGTAGGATTATTCCGTTATTCATTTGTCCAAAGAACAACTTTTTTAAGTCAGGAGAAAAAAAACATGACCGCGTATTATCTATACATTTTTACCCGTACTAAAAATTTCGAGGTGCGCGTTATCAATGGAAAAATACGGTAATAGGATTTATGACATGGGAGAGTGGGCTCGAGATTTCTTAGAAGTAACAATGATCTCTCTAAAGAAGAAGCCAAAGGTGATGCAGTGTAAAGACTACAGAATGATAAGCCTTCTGTCACACACGTTGAAGATCATCATGAGGATTCTTAATAAAAGGCTGGAGAAAAAGGCAGAAGAAATGCTAGGGGAAGATCAATTCAGTTTCAGAAAAGGATGGGGAACTAGAGATGCGATAGGGGCGTTAGAATAATATCAGAAAGGGCAATAGAGTACAGTCAAGATATCTGCGTATGTTTTGTAGACTGGCAGAAGGCCTTTGATAGAGTAAATTAGGTAATGCTGATGAAGATATTAAAGGATATAGGGGTATATTGGTAAAACAGAAGCCTGATCAGGAATCTATATGTGAATGAAGTTGTAAAGGTCAGGTTGGAGAATGCGGACACCTGCGGAGTAAATATCGCCGACGCTATTCAATATATATGGAGAAAGTGTAATGTAAGAAGCATTAGAAGGCACAGGAGATTTCAAAATTGGAGGAAGGATTATAAGAACAGTAAAATATGCGGATGATCAAGTACTTCTAGCAAGAAAGGAAGAGGAACTCCAGAAAATGTTAAATAGACTAGTAATAACAGGTAGAAAATAGTATGGAAATAAATACAGAAAAATCCAAGGTCATTCAAATATCGGACTAAGAGGAGAATCTGAACATAAGTATTGGAGGAAAGCCTTAGGATAAGTTTCAGACTATAAATACCTTGGAAGCATCATAACAAGAGAAGCAAAATGTATAGATGAGATCATGACTAGAATAGGAAAAGCAAAAGCGGCTTTCAGAAGAAAGAAACAGTGAATATAAGGGAATATATCTGCAAGAAGTTCATAAAATGCTATGTATGGAGTATAGCTTTATACGGGGCAGAAACATGGACGCTAAGGAAAAATGACATCAAATACCTGGAAAGCTTTGAAATGTGGACTTGGAGGAAAATGCTGAAGATAAAATGGACAGATAGGATGAAAACGATGAAGTGCTACAAAGAGTAGGAGAGAAGCAAATGATTATACAGACTATTAGAAAGAGGAAGGCAAACTGGGTTGGACATTACCTGAGGAGAGAGAGTATGATTAAAGACGTGTTAGAAGGAAAACTAGATGGAAAAAGGGAAAGGGGTAGGAAAAGGTTTCAGTTGACAAATGATTTGAAAGGGAAAGAGAGTTATCAAGATATGAAGAGGACAGCGGAAAATAGGAGGAATGTAGAACCAGGTTTAATCATGAATAATCACGGACCTGTCTACGGAGACTACTTATGATGATGATATGGGGGAAGTCGGAGTTTTTGTGACAAAATATGACAAGAGGGAGAGGGGGTCAAAAATCCACCAAAATTGTGATGTAATTTATGTACGGCCCCTTAGGAACAAAACAACTTACAAACAGACCTCTGGAACCTAACTCGTTCGTAAGTCAAGGAGTGCCTGAATATTTAAACTAAGATGGATAGCAATGAAAACACATTTTTAACGATAAGGTATTTATTGGAATAAAGGCACAATATTTTCAGTATGTTTTCAATACTGCAATAAAATTACTTACATATATATTCCTCAAGTGACAAGAGAAAACTAACATATTGACATATATAGCAAAACAAGCTTCTTATAATAGTTGAGAAGTTTAGTTGTACCATGACAGTTAATCTTCAGCCAGTACAATGACTACAAATTAAGATTAATATACAAACAAGTTAAAAAATTTCCTATCTTTTACAATTCCCCATTTCTTACAATGAAAACAAACACTGTAAGATTAAGAGTTTCATACAACAGTCATGAAAGATCACAGCCAAATTTTCATTTCCAGATTTTCAGAGTATAAATGTAAATTCTTATAAAATCACAATGCTTTAATGACTAAAGAACTATATATTAGGCACAGTTCCTTAAATGTGAGAAAACTCTCATTATTAACCTTGTTTAAATTTTAATTCATGGTAACAATAGGCAGTGCAACATGACTTTCAAGAAAAAGAGCACAGGCTATCAATTTGTTTACTTACAATACATGGCATACTTAAAAAAATATTATACACGAATGACTATAAAGATAAAGCAGTCTTTATAAGGAATGTATCGTCATTCTTGAGTTATGGCACTTAAAATAAAGACCTATTTTAAGTACATTAGTTAAAACAAACTATCACTGGTAAATAACCAACAATCTTGCAGATTTTTATCTTAGGAAAAGTGCATTTGCACCAAAATGCATCTATCACAATAAATCAAACATTCAAATGCCATGTTACAAATGTTGGTCAGCTTTTGACTATAAGTTGTATAAATTATCTTAAATATGACCCGGTGCTTTTAAAAGCACATCATCTGACAAATAAACATGCACTCAAATAACAAAACAAAGAATTTGGTATATTACCCCTCTTGTCTTCATCAAGTTACAGATGTGATGCAATGGAAGCAATTTGGTTCTAAACAATCATAAAACCAATGACTTTGGAAATAACTTCATTGCCACATAATCATCTAATATCTGAAAGAGATTGTTATAGAGCATATTACTTGACAAAAACAAAGTCTATAAAAAGATTCAAGAATACATAAAGGCAGGGAGGTTTTTAAAATTGTAGTTCACACCAATAAATATGGCCAAATGCAGCAAAGTCACAAGAGATAGATCAATAAAGAGTTGAGATGAAGTCTGCAGAAGTAAATACAAGTATAGTCCAATTTAGATCAAGGATGTTCCTGAAAAGTGCAGCATAAATCAAAGCAGTATTTCCGATAAGAATCAATGGTATGGTGAAGAGATGTATGAAGGAGTTTAGGACAGTTCGGCACAACCGATTGCAGTAACCCCTCAATGTTGGCACTAGATAGTTGACAAACTGAGTTCGAGTTGAGATGGGAAAAAATGCAGGTAATAAATCCAATGAAAAGTTTTAAGTGCCCATGTGGACAAGAATTTCTCGCATCTCAGGGTTGCCCACAATAGGATCCTAACACTGCTATGTTTCTAATCCAAATTTTGGATGTGGTCACCTGGCCACTTGAGGCGATTCTCATCACGCAGGTATTGTTCTGTTATCAGAAAACGTACATCTTATTTGGCAAGAATTATTAATCAGTTAAGTAGAAAAAGTGCCCATTCTTTAGGATAATGGAGTTCAAGAATATAGAGATAGAAGTGAATTAGAATTATTAATATTGTTACCATTATGATATTTTTAGTTTCTCTAAAATTAAATAATTTTCTTGAATTTTTAGAAAATTATAGTACGCATAATCAGATTCAATGTGAAATATACTATGATTGAGAATCATAATTTCACTTAAATGACAAATTCACCATAAACATGACAAATTCTTGAGGTGGAAGCTAGTGATTGGACGTCATGTGACTCCGCGGTCAGTTCGGACATGAAAAAATCACTCCTGTGCCTGGGGATTCTGAGCATTTCATGTCCAAATTTGCCAAATTTTTTTGATCACTTACATTACAAAACCCTTCAAAGTCAATACAAATATGCCTCGTTTAGCGCATTTTTTATATAGCACGATTGGCATCTCGGGACTAAAATTTTAATTTTTGAAATTTTTTTAAATAAAGCTAATAATTCCTAGTCTTTTATATGGCCCCAACATTTTTCTCACTTATCTTCATTCGTACTTCACTCTGTTCAGTGATAGTCATTCCACTCTAATTAAACACAAATTTGTTATATATACATTGATTAGCTTTATTTCTATTTCACTCGTTCACTTTTACTGTTTTTTACATTGGTTTGCCGCAATTCCAGTCTTTTGCAGTGAAGCTAACATTGGAAGATTTTACTGTTGAGATGTGCAGGGTTTGGTTCACTATGGATGGATTTTGCTTGGGATTGGGTTAGATTAAGTTCATGACTGAATTTTAACTTTCGTGTAGATGAGTATTTGGGTTGGGTTAGATTAGGTTCATGACAACTTCAACTTTCGTGATCAATATTATGTGTACTTAGCACAAAGTGAACGCATATAGGGGAGAACATCTCTGTCTGTCCGAATATTTGAACTTGGGAAGCACTGGATTGCGATTTTTCCTTTTACTTCCGTGTTAAAACTCCAGATGTGTTCCACACAAAAGATTTTTTATTCTTGAATTTATATTTCTTAGCTATTAAAATGTCTGTCACAGCAAGTACAATATTGGATCAACTATAAAACCAAAGCAACAACAATTGAACATATAAGTATTTTCAGTGCCCTCTATTGTATGTGAAAATTCAACTTTTGAAGAAAAAAACAAACCTCCCAACAATGTCAATCAAGAATTAAAAATTTCTCGAGATTTAAACATCTCCAGAAAAATAATTAACAAAAAGTTGAACAGTTATGAGAAAAGTACGAACAAGTACGATAAATGTGGCTACGGTAATGGCTTGAAGACAAATCCTCGTGATGTAATGATAATGTATGAACCGCGAGAAAACGAATGCGACTGAACATAGTCAATCCAAGTCACAGACTGAAGTATAGAATGGCTGTGGGAAACACTGCATAGTACACTTCCTCCATATCGGTACACAAGGGGTCCTTCAAGTCTTAAGTGGATATTTGTAACTATATTTTGAGTAACAAACAGCACGTTCGGTGACATATTAAGCCTCTCATGAAATGCAGGCAATAGGAAAAATTCGTGATAAAGTGGACACGAATTCATGGGTAAACAAGACGGTCTTTGTGACCCCAAGAGCATTCGTAAACATTAGTCTCTCTTCGATCTGAGTTAGATACATGTTATTTAGTTCGTTAAAGTGAACAGAATTTTCGGAGAAAAGTAAAGCTATAAAATTCAATTCATTCGTTAAAGCGAACATTCGTTCAATGAACGTTCACTGAATGAGAGTTATGTACCTGTAATTAAGTACAAATTTTTTGTCAAAATTTTTCCTCTAAAATATAAGGTTTATCGGATAGGTGCTTTAACCAACAAAGCAATCAAGTCAGCATGAGTCTCCATTCTCAGATTGGGGCATTTACGGTGAAGTACAGGATTTTTTTCTCCTTCTCAAATGTCAAAATTTAATTTCAGATTTATGCGATCATGCATACCATGTCATTTCATCACCTTAGTTTCTTGTTATATTAAAGTCAACTCACTTTCTGTAGTTAAAGTAGGGGTTTTTTCCGCGATGCCTCTTTGAGGACGTTTAGTGTTGGAGGTTTACTACTCACCCCTTCTTCACCGTAAATACCACAATTTGAGAATGGAGAATCATGCTGGCTTGATAGCTTAGTTGGTTCAAGCACCTATCCGGCAAATGGGGAGTCCTGGGTTCGCTTCCCAGTCAAGTACAGGATTTTTTCTCCTTCTCAAATGTCAAAATTTATAAGGTTAATGATAAATTATGATGGGAGTACACCATTCCATGCTTGTTCATTTGTTATTCTGATGTAATTTTCCAGTTGGTACCTATGTCTGAAGCTGTGGTGGCGCTGCTGAATCGTAATAACACTTCTTTTCCATTTTTGTTTACTTTTGCACTGGCCAATCATCATCAAAGATCTTCGGTTTATTATTTTTACATATAGATGCTACCATTTGAACTTCTAGTAGATACATACATACAACTGTTTATCTTTGTTGGATTTCATTTGATATAAAGAAACGTGTTGGTTAAGCTCTCATATTCATAAAGAATTTTAGGAACATGTCAAGATAATACACTACAGGCGGACCTCGACTTATGAACATTCAAGTTACGAACAATTCATACTTACGAACATTCTACGTACTAAGGAATTTTTACTCCCTATTCAGTTAGCGAATACAACTCCTGCAGATACGAAGTTTTGGATCACCATATGAGCTCTTTGTGCTTTTTATCTTCAAGTGGACACAAACAACCCCATATTTGAGAATTCTTATCTCTGCTCTGCATCTTGATTCTGTCACTAATGACATAAGCATAAACAGATCCTTTTAATTAAGTTTCTGACTGTTGGGAATCTGCATTTAAGCTTAGGACTTTCTTTGTTCAATCATAGACAGTCGTTGGCAAAACATTTACTTGTAAGGCAGCAGACAGTAGTAAGTTCTTGTTCGTTAGTGAAACAAATTTTACAGTTAAATCTGACTGTACCGTATAACAAAGGATATTATCACATACCCAGTTAAATCTGACTGTACCGTATAACAAAGGATATTATCACATACCCAGTCAAGTAGCTAAGAAATGGGACTGGAAAAGATTTCAACATCAGTAAGTACACTTTCCAAAATTTCGAATAATCACAATCCTCTGCAAAGAACATTTCCTCGACAACACGAAAAAATCACGGAGTTCTATTATTTATTGAAACACATTGTTGGATATTACTGACATTTTTTTAATTACAAAAAATTCATTTATATATCTTTTAAAAATTAAGATAAGACCATGCAATAATGCTTCTACATTTTAATAATACCTTAACTAACCTAAACTCTATTTGTAATGTTTCCTTTATCATCTGACATTCGCTTCATTATAATCAATAGAGCTTCGATGGTTCTTGTGTTGGTGACGGTATGTTTTAATGTAAAAGTTAACTATTATCGATAAACTTAAGCCTTATAAAGTTGCAAAAATAAGTTTTAAAAAAATTTCATTTATTAGGCCTGTTTTCCACTGCAAGAGGAGTTCTGTGGCTAGTTTTACCAAGCGGCGTGTATGCACGGAGGCCGCCTTACTAGGTCGTCCTACGACCCTTAGATACAAAGTTACGCTCCTGCTTATGCCTCTTGAGTTTCCCTGTGCATTTGAATCTGTACTGGTGTGCAGTGACATTATATGTTCCTTTGTTATATAATACCCTTAAAAATATGGAAAGCAAGCGTAAAATTAGTGATACTGATGGTCTATGAGTAGTAAAAACCGTTGAGTGCTATCGATGGAAACTAAATTGGACATAATCAAGCGATCAGAAAGAGGTGAGTCATTTTCTTCCATTGGACATATTTATGATGTCAATCATTCGACTATTGGAACCATTTTAAAAGACAAACAAAAAATAGTTGATTACATTCGCAATGCAGGCTCACTTCAGTCTGAGATTGTCAGTAAAAAAACAAAGTGTCATTATTGAAGAAATGGAAGTGTTTAACAATTTGGATTTAGAACCAAAATAGAAAAAACCAACAATTGAGTACTGAATTGATTCAAGATAAGGCTAGAAGCCTTTTTCAGGATATTAACTCGTGTATGGGGGGAACAGTGAGTGATCCTGCTGAATTTATGGCCAGTGCTGGATGGTTCAAGCGTAGGATAAATATGAAAAAAATTTCATCATCTGGTGAATCTGCAAGTGCCGATCATGAGGCAGCAAAAAAATTTCCTGAGGTATTGGCAACAATTATTAAAGATGGGGGATACTGTTCTCGACAAGTTTTCAATGTTGATGAGACAGATTTTTTCTGGAAAAAGATGCCTTGAAAGACCTTCATTGCAACTGAAGAGAAGAAAGTTCCTGGATTCAAAATTTCTCAAGATTGTCTAATCCTCCTTCTGGGTGGAAATGCAGCAGGAGATTTTACATTGAAGCCACTTCTTGTTTATCACTCTGAAAATCCGAGGGCTTTCAAGGGTCTAGTCAAGGCAACATTTCCCGTGATTTGGCCTTTGAATAAGAAGGCATGGGTAACTCCTTGCTATTTCAGCAGTGGTTTCTTGATCACTTTGTTCCAGCTGTCAAAAATTATTGTAGGGCGAGTAATTTGGTCTTTAAAATTTTATTGGTCATTGATAATGCCCCAGGTCATCCTGTAACGTTAGCTAACTTGGAC
Organism: Tanypteryx hageni; assembly: GCA_028673005.1. Lineage (NCBI taxonomy): Eukaryota > Metazoa > Arthropoda > Insecta > Odonata > Petaluridae > Tanypteryx > Tanypteryx hageni. Next base: position 235,598,563 of record CM054112.1, on the reverse strand, counting down.
TCAAATGTCCAAGTTGTCTTCTTACCTCCCAACACCACTTCCTTACTGCAACCGATGGACCAGACGGTAATTGCGACCTTCAAAAGGTTATTCTTACATTGAACTATCGCTCAAGTTATTGCAGCTACTGACGCAGAAGATTCTTTCACCCTGAAAAACTTTTGGAAAGGGTACAGCATCCTTGATGCAGTTAAAAACATTGGTCATTGTTGGAAGGAAATCAAACAAACGATGATGAATCACTGTTGGAGCAAGCTGTGGCCACAATTTGTTTATGATTCACAGGATTCTAAACAAGCCGAAGAGCAAATCACCCATGAAGTTGTAGAAATAGGAACAAGTATAAATTTAGAAATGGATGCCTTAGATGTGGACGAGTTAGTGGATGCTCATTCGATTGAACTTACAAATGATGAGATGATAGTAATGCAGAAGGAAGTCAAAGAACAGGAAGATGACAGCAATGATGACAACACTCTTGGTCCACCCACAAAAGTTTTGTCTGGAAAAGTCCTCAGCGATTCATTCAAGAAAATCAATAAGGCTTTGAAGGTATTAAAAGATAATGACCCAAATGCAGATAGAAGTTCTACAGCTTATAAAGGTGTTCCCAGAGAGCTTTCCAGCTATAAACTCCTTTATGAAGAGAAGAAAAGAACATCTTCAATTCAACTTTCCTTGAACAGAATCTTCAAAAAAGTAGATAACAGCACATCTTCTCCAGCATCAAATTCTCAGGCATCAGAAAAATTATCTGCATACCCACCTACAAATAGCCCTGCTGAACCAAATAATTCCTCCCCTAATTCTTCAGAATAATAATCATGGTCCCTCCCGTCAATAGATGTCTTGGAAACCACCGAATGTTCTCTACATGACTAACTTTGTACAAGGAAATAAAAGTTTTTATAGAAAATAAATGCATTTATCCTGTTCACTTTTTATTCCCTTTATGAGGAACAAACTGATTATAAATATTCAGGAACGGATTAATGAATTTAACATTGTTGTTATGGACAAAATGACTAAGTGACCAAGAGAACAAGATATAAAAATGAATTTTTATAACTAACTTTTATATAGTTAATCCTTAAATATGAATAAAATCTATAATATAATTATGATAACCTTTTTGCTTGCATGGGCATAAAAAGTGACAAAAGTGTCTAACAGCTGTTGAGTTATGTGGGGGTCTCTATATTTAACCTTTAATCTTTTTACAGTTGAGAGAATGGCAGACAAGTAAAGAACTCAGTGGCAAACGTAAGAATGTTTGGTATATAAGTAGTAAGAAGTTTGATAGTATCTTTTGTTTCATTAATGAAAATATTGACTTATCCATTCATATTGCTTAAAATCAATGGAAATATACTGCTAGTTCAGAGTAATTCAGCTTTAGATACTAGTAGGAGTGAAACTGTTGATCACCAACGAGGTTTTCAATGGCTTTTCATAAGGAAAACAGATTTCAAAATAATCTTAAATGAATAAAGATAAAAAGTTTTTAAGATAAATAAAAACTTACTATCAATAATAATTACGATAAATAAAAACACAATTATTAGCAGAAATATCCCTTCAAAATACGTGGGAATGCTTGTATCAATACAAATCCACATTAAAATAAAGAGACTTATATTACACCACGAACAATGACAATAGTTTGTTTAATCTCGTTGCTATGATGGATGCTTGTAATTTGTTCAAATTCGCTTCAACAATATAAATACTCAAAAGGAAAGCTAAGGTTATATAGTACAAATAATGTGATAACTGTTGTTAAAATAATGAAATTACAAAAATAAACAACTAAAACGAAAACATAATTTAAAATAAAATTCCACTAATACTATACATTTATCTTCCTAGGCGAATTCAAGTTAATGTTTATCGGAGCACCAATGCGTAGATCTGGTGATCGCGGTGACTAAATTACTCGTCTTACATGATGATTATCTCAGGTGAGTTGGTTCGAACCCTACAAGCAGCTTTAAATTTTTTCAGATTAGACGGGGTCCAAAACATATATATATGTCACGGTAAATGTGCGCAGTTCAGTAAATGTTTACGTTTCCCAGTTAATGTGTGCATTTAACACCAAGTTCAGTAAATGTAAGTATAACATACTTTTGCCGATTGGATTGGGGAAATGTACACATATACCTCGACACACTGGTAAATGTGGATTAATGTCGCAACACAGGCCACAACTTGGCGGCGTCGCGAACATCTGTTGCAGTTTAGAAGTACGGTAAATGTGCATTGTCCGGTAAATGTGTAAATTTCGTGGTAAATGTGCACAACTAGCTAAACTAAATTTGAACATGAAGGCAAATTTTACTCGGCCCCACAGGGTTGGGTAGGTTAGTTGAAGTGTTTTTGGTTCCTCCTCACGTTCACTGTATTTCCCCCTCAGGTTGGGAAGAGTTCATCTTAATATACAGGGTGTAACAAAAGTAATGCAACATTACATGAGGATGATGCCAACTGGCGTTTTGAGTTTTGTGAAATGTTTCTACAGATGCAGCTGTCTTCAAATTAAACGGCCACATCAACAGGCACAATTGCATTTATTGGGAGGCTGAGAATCCGCAGATTGTGCTGACAAATGATGTTAATCTTCCAGGTGTCTCTGTTTGGTGTGGAATTTCCTCACAGGATTATTGGGCCTTACTTTTTTAATGGAAATGTCAATATGAATTCTTACTTGGCTGTTACGAGAATGGTTGCGGCCCATAATTCAGAATCATGTCAATAATGGAGGCTATTTTCAGCAAGATGGCGCTCCATCTCATTACGCATCAATTGTACGTGATTGGTTGAATGAACAACTTCCTCAACGGTGGATAGGTCACCAGGGCTTCATTGCTTGGCCATCCCGTTCACCGGACTTAACCCCGCCTGATTTTTTCTTATGGGGTTTTCTGAAAGATAAAGTCTATGGTAAAAAATTAAAGAATGCAATATCTTTTGCAATAGAAGAAATTGGTGTTTATATTTGCAGAAATGTTTTCGGATGTATATTAATCATGACGGAGGACATTTTGAAAATTTTAGAACATAACTCATTGACACTTTTCATACTTCATCATTTACTTCATCTTTTTCTTGTTTTATAATCATTAATAAATACAGTTATAAAATGTTGCGTTACTTTTGTTACACCCTGTATACCAGTGAAGCCGAACCCTTGGTGATTTTTATTATAAATTAACATAATTATTAAAGTGTAGCATTTCTCATTCTTACTTATTTCCACATTTACCAAGGCACATCGGTAAAGGCGCACATTTACCAGGAATTGTACAGATAATTCGTATTTCTGGAAACTTAAACTTATATTTACCGAGCTTGGTGGTAAATGTGCACATTTACTGGTAAATGTACACATTTCCCAATTACATACCTTTACCGCAACATATATGTAGTATACACAATATCCTTATTCTGTCCGTTGGTCTGCCAGAATGCTCTATAGAAATCCCCATAAGAGAACATTTAAAAAAACCTTTTTTTTTCACTTTCAGGTTTTTTTTCTTTTGCAAAATTAAATTAGAAGTAACTGACCTACGATCTTCGGACCTGGACCATTTTAAAGAAAAATAAACAGATACTTATTCTTATCGTCAACATTTGCCTTCGGTTCGAAATCCCTCAAGTTATACGTTTAAATCACAGTTATTGGAAAATTTTAAGTTTTTTAACGATATGTTGTTTTGTTGACCGTGTCATTGTTAAACCTCGAGATTGTATTGTAGTCCTTATACTATATGTCTAAGGAAAGTGTACTTTGAATGCTTTAGTACGAGAGAGAGAGAGAAGGCACCCAAATTAATTATAATTAAAATCGCGTTTTTCATTAATTTCTTTTCAGTTAACTTCCTATGGAATTTTTTGGCAATTAACTATTTTTATAATTATTTTCATAGTGTTTTGCAGTGCATCTTATAATTAACCGGAGTTATAAATTCGCATTGCATATATGAAACACGTAAAAAGGCATTCCTTGACATGCAGACCTTTTTTGTTTACATTTTAAAATGTTTCAAGGATGAGGTATTTAACTTAGTTATGCAAAGAGAAGAATTTAAATCTCATTCGTAAATCTCCAAAAATTACGTTTTAATACTATTTTTCATACATTTTATTTATATTGGGCCACTGTTGTCCCAATTGTTGAATTCTATTCTTGACCTCATAATAATAAATGCACCAATTTAGTGCTTTAACACGGGTCAGACTTTTATACATGGGTATAACTTATTTACTGAATCTATAATAGAAAGAGAAAGGAAAATAAAAAGGGAATGAGCTGAAATTGAGAGAGGAAGAGAACATAGCATTTGTACAGGATTAAAAGGAGCTGCAGTACAAAAATAACAATAATAAATTATAATGATTATAAAAATGTTATATTACTGAATCATGCGCTATTGCCAAATGGAGGGAATTCATAAAACTAAATATAGGTCATGTAATTTTCAATGGATTTCTTTAACTGATAATGCAGCAAATATTTCGAACCGAATTTCAAATAGGATTGAAAAAATAACATTTTATGACTTTTATTTGTATTTGTTTCAATAAAGCAATTTTTCTGGAAATTTTTCAAACCTAATCTAGTGACTGGGAGTCAACTGTTGACGAGAGGTGATTTTTATCTTAATATGCATTCGATTCGTTTATGCACTCCGTCTGATAGTGGGGCAGAGTATTTGTGAACGAGGGCACACGTTATTACTTCACTATAAAATGTATCATAGATAACAGTTTCTTGCGAAATATAGATCAAAATTTATAATGTGTATTGCATTCTGGGGAATACAGTTATTCTGTTAAGTTTTAAATAATCAATGATTTCAGAAGTATTCTCGCTGACAGAACATGAATGTTGTTAGTGTAAAATTAATCTGGGAACACCCAATTAGCAGAAAATAGCGACAATGATTATTACGCATCCTATTTTTCATTCCATGTGGGTACAGAAAACGAGAGGGTAATGCAAAATTAAATATTTCGAGTCAAAACATGTATGTCATACAGGACTGGCTGGTAAAATATTACCAGTTAATCATCGACCAGCCTCACTAGAGGAAAAACGGCCCTCTTCCTCAGATTTACTATTGCTATACTCAATATAGTTTTCCTTTTCTTTACTTAGCAGAAAATCCTAAATGAACTTCACTATCAACATCCTCACATTCTTTTTTGCAGTCACTCGGTACGTCTGATAAAACATCTGCATGAACAGACTCCAAGATTAATGGAAAACGGATGAACTTATAATTTTACATGTTTTTCGAGGCACATGAGTAGAAATAGGTTTTTGTCTATCCTTCGTGCACTCCATTTTTACGAGAATGGAATCGCAGGTGAACCACAGGACCGTCTTGAGAAATTAAGACCTTTGATTGATCATTTCAATAAAACTATGGATGTCATTCACTCTCCGAGTAGAGAATTATCCTTGGATGAATCCATGGTTTTATGGAGGGGAAGATTGGTGTTCTGGCAGTATATCAAAGATAAAAGACAAAAATACGGTATTAAACTGTACTTGTTGGCAGAGCCTAGTGGTCTTGTTCAAAAATGCCTAGTCTATACCGGAAGGGGAAATCTGAGCAAACTGGAGAAAGATCATTGTAGTAATGTGGTGATGAAATTAATGGAGAATAAGTTGGGCATTGGCCATAGCCTTTATATGGACAATTATTATAATAGTGTGAAGCTGGCAGAGAGCTTGTTGAGAAAAAAACATTTTCAACGGGTACACTTTGGCGTAATCGAAAAAATAATCCATCTATAGTTGTAAAAAAACTGAAAAAGGGGATGTTGTCAGCAAGTACAACAGAAGTGGTATTTGTGTTGGAAAGAGAAGAGGGAAGTACTTTTCATTTCCAGCGAATTCAAGTGTGAAATGGTGGAAGTGGCAAATAGAAGAGGAATGAAAAAAATGAAACCTCTTCCCATTGCAAAATATAATGAGTTTATGGCAGGAGTCAACAGGCAAGACCAGCTCCTGTCTTACTAACCATGTGAGCGAAAAACACTAAGGTGGTATAAGAAAATGGGAGTTCATATTTTTCAGATTATGCTAATAAATTCATTTATTTTATATAATAAGTATTGCAAAACGATGAACCTTTATGGTTTTAGGCTAAAAGATATTAGATCTCTTTTGAGTTCTAAATTGATTTTAATGCAAAACCCACCTCGAACGTCAGAAAGAAGTGGTCATTTACCAAGTAAGGTACCAAAAAACAACAGGAAAAGATATTTACGACGAAGGTGTCGAGTGTATGCTGAGGAAGGGAAAAGAACTGAATCACTTTATTATTGTAAGCAGTGTAATGGTCAGCCTGGACTTCGCTTAAATGAATGTTTTAGAAAATATCACATTAAATAAAACATTGTAATGTTTGATTTTTTACTTCCTCCATATACATAGTATAGGGGCAAGTATTGTATTAATGAAAAAAATTGACTTCGAGATTTCAACGGAAATACATGTTTTGAGGTCCCCTGAACACGTTTTGACCATTTTCTCGATGATGTCTGTGTGTATGTGATAGCTTTTTGTGGGTGCTCTAACTCAAAAACTATTAATCAGGTCAACGCGAAATTCTATATTTAACATTTATATAAAAGTCAGAAGAACTGATTAGTTTTTGGTAAAAATCAGTCAACCGGAAGTGGGTGTTTATTCTTGTCACTTTTCCGTTATTTTTAAATATTTGCTTTAATATTTGATAAATGTAAAAATGTATTGGAATAAAAGTTGTAGAAAATTTAATTTTCTACAACCTTTGTTTGAAACATTTTTCCATATAATGCATTGTTTAAGAGATATCTTATATTTTTAGCTGCCACCACCATGCCACCTACCGACGAATATTGCTAACAATTGACACTTAGTTACGTCTTAGTAACGCTCCTTTTTATTTTCTTAATTGTTCGAGCTTTGTGGCTAAATCCAATATCTAAAGGCTTTGGTTTGAGTTTATTTGTCTAAAATTTTCTCGCAATTTCTTAAAATGTTTATTATTATCTAACCTATTTGGAATTTTTAGAAATATTACAGATATGGAGAAAGTCATGTGGTGGCCACATCAGATTTTTTTATTTTGAAAATTTAAACAAATTGCACTTACCTATATTTATGATAAATAAAGTTTGTGTTAAGAAGTTAGCATTGATATCAAATTTTAATAAATGGTATATATGTAAGAAATATACAGAGAGAGGGAGTGGAATAACAGGGAAGTTTTTAAGCATGTTTAAGTTATTCCTTCATGGGTGGTTTTACAAAAAGGAGAGTCCCATGCTTTTACTGTTATCCTCATGGGAGCTCAAACAACCCATTACAAAAATATTTGGGTGGCACGTGCATCTGCAAAGAGCTGTCCTCGTAGGAGGTTCCTTCACAGAGTCATTAAGCCATTGATAAGGGATTAAGCAGTTGTTCCTTGGGAATGGAGTAGTCCAAAGTAAGAAGGGTTTTATTGAGAGCGGTCTGGTAGCAGCTGCTTCGTATAACATAAACAGGGTCAATCCTTAAAAGAGGAATGGGTGAAGTGCTTGAGAAAATAGCGAAATGTTTCTGTATTGTTATTTCTACCAGAATTTTACAAGTAGATTATACAGCTCAGGGGTGGAGAACGAGTAGCCTTTTGTGACATATAGTGCGGTATTTTGTATAAAATAATGGTAGTGAAGCTGAAAAAAGAGACTGAATTCTTACGTAAAACAAACTATCACAAAAAGTCATTAAATTATAATTGTGTCAAAGACGTAAAGTATTAGTAAATATGAAAAGCTAAAACGTATTTAACAAGTCAAGAAATTGTTTTTTCGTCTTTATTATTTCGAGGCTTAATTGGCAAATGTAGGCAACCTGCAACACAATAAACAGCATCATATTTCAATATATTGTTCAGTGTATTTCGGCATCTGTATAAAGAAATTGTCACACAAATATTCAAATTTAACTTAATTGTGATATTTGGTATTAAAATAAAAATAATAATTTCCAATGAATTAAATTCGACACAAATAAACTTTTGTTAAAATATCGTTAATTAACATTTCCTCTTAAAAATATTATGATTTACGTTATAACAAAAGTATTTAAAAAAGATAATTGTAATAATTCACTTTGGCCATACAGGATGGATATACTAAACCAAGGTGTCATTGAATGTGTTCAAGAGTAATTGGTGAGCATGATCCATTCTTTTATTTGGCCATTCCCAACTAGGTGACCAGCGAGAGTGGAGAGATAGGCATGTGGCATTAGGGCAATGCTGTTTTTGCACCGAGAATGTTTACGATTTTGTTTATGTCGAAATTTCGTTGTACGGAGGTGGATTAAATTATGGGGACCAGGTTCAGCCTTCGCTCTATGGGAGTTTTGTAGTTACAGAGGTTCAATATAGGGAGATTTCTTCTATGCATTTTACATGTTCTGGAGGTGGGACCAAGATCTGAGTTCATTATACAGAGGTTCTCGTTATAGGAAGGCTTGTAAGATAGAGGTTTTTTATTAATAAACTAGCTAATTACCCGGACTTTGCCCAAGATTTACAGTTTCAAATTTTTCATGCTCATTTCACTTGCTAATATTTTCATCCAAACTCAAGGTTCTATCGAGATAAGTGACCAATATTCCCCCTTAATTGGTATGAACAAATTAAATATAGATTCAAATTTGATATTTTGTTAAGAATATTCAAGTTAAAAAATAGAAATTTGGAGAGTACGGCTAGATGACGTGGAATTAAAAATTAAAACTCCTGCACCGTAAAATGATCCAGATGATCAATCATAAGTCAATGAATAAAAGAAAAAGATAAAAGATTTTCAAACTAATACTTACAAGTTTTCTGGACAGGGGTGGTCCGCAGAGACTTGTTTGTCGAAAGGCTTAAATCTCCAGAGTCCCCAAGTGATTGTGCATGGATGTGTGTGTGGGTGTGTGTAACCCCCCCCTTTTTTCAACTTTTTAAACCTTTCGACAAGTCTCTGCAGAACACCCCTGTCCAGTAAACTTGTAAGTATCAGTTTGAAAATCTTTAATCTTTTTCTTTTATTCATTGATGTATGATTGGTCATCTGGATCATTTTACGGTGCAGGAGTTTTAATTTTTAATTCCAAGAATATTCAAAATAAGTTGCGTAATTTTACAAAAAATTAACACGGGCCTCTAGTCAGGGTATGATTTGTATAGCACCCCCCTCGCCATCCAAAAATCAAAATTCTGGCCCAAGGTGCTCATCCTCAATGTCTCATCAGAAAGTGTACCAAGTTTTAAGTCTCTAAGTTTCTTGGTTTTCGAGAAATGCTGTCCACACACACAGACAAATACACACCGCATTTTATTGACATAGATTTGAACCCTAAAACTTAGTATTGCAGAAAATGACCTCTTACATTTACAAGTGAAAGCATATCTACTACTTGACTCACTTTCCAAGAATGCATCATATTTAATACTTGAATATCTCAGCATGCTAAGGTTTTCTTTCATAGAACTGAAGCTGAATATTTCACTCCTCACTCAAAAATATTTTTCCTAGTTCTTAAAAGAAGCAATGAATCTAAATTTTTGTGAAGAATATGCAATACATACTCTGAAAACATATAGCAAGATAAAAAATTAGCATCATCAAATAGTCACAAGTTTCAGTCAAAAAACAAGTGAAGATATAAAAATGAATTTTTATAACCAACTTTTATATAGTTAATACTTTAATATGAATTAACTCTGTAATATAATTATGATAACCTTTCAGCTTGCATGGGCGTAAAAATTTGCAAATGTGTCTACCAGCTTTTACAGTTGCGAGAATGGCAGACAGAAGTAGAGAACTCAGTGACAAACATAGTTTGATTCCTGGTTATAGCAGAATTTTTTCTGTTTCAAAGTTATTCCCAAACATAAGAATGTTTGGTAAATAAGTAGTAAGAAGTTTGATAGTATCTTTTATTTCTTTAAAGAAAATACTGACATCCAATCATATTGCTTAAAATTAACGAAAATATACGGCTAGTTCAGAGTAATTCAGCTTTAGATAGGAGTAAAACTTGAGTATTTCATATTTTAGTCACCTAACTTAAATGACAAAAATAATAAATTGTTCTTTTCCTAACATCACATCAACCATCCATATAAAACCACTGTATAAGTATAGTTAGCTGAAGAATTGCTAAGCTACAACACAACACTTTAAAATGTTTTATTTAAATTTATTCGATTTAACATCCTTTACAACAGCATTACCTATCTTAAATATTGAAAAAAGTAATACAAACGTGAGGGCTTTTAGAAAAATGTAAGAACAACTGGTCTTAGAGGTCTATAATTAGAAAAGATTTCATCCAGAGTAAAAAATAAGCCAAGTGAACAGTTCCAAAGAATAAAATTATGTTCATGGCACAAACTACATAAATATAGTCATCTAAAGTAAAAGCAAAGTTAATATAAAAGTTGGTAATTAAATGAGCAATTAATCTGATAAGATGGATTTTTATAAAATTAAAAATGTACATTCATTATTTGTTAGTTGTTGGAAATAACAATACTACACAAAAGAAGAGCAAATAAGCTGATGTTGCACAGGAAATAATATTTTAACATAGATATGGGTAAACATGAAGTTACATGATGAGTTGAGAAAAATTAGGATTTCAATAATGTGAATTATCATATAAAATTCATGACTAGAGAAATGTATTCAATTTAACAATAATGTAAAATAGAGATCACCAAACCTCTTACTAAAAGGGTCACTGTATGGACCACAAAAAACCTTTCAAATGACTGATCGAGCCATTTGTGACTTTCAAAGAGCCAGTTTTAAGAATGTTTTATTTGTGCAATGTCACGTGCCTATATCTAAAGCAAACTTAATTCGCATATATCATTAATAAACTATCGTAGCGAAACCAAACTGTGTGGAAGTGAGAAAGTTTTTTCATTTCATCTCGTTAATTTGCATACTTTAAAATGTCGTTCTGACTTTGTAAATGATATTTAAGGGCACCTTTTGTTGATAAATATACGATTATGCATGTCAAAGTAAGGTGAGGGGTGATGAAATCAATGCACTGGTTATGGCCTTAATGTAAAAAATAGCTAGTAACTTAATATAAATAGCAATATCTGTGGTATGAAGGAGAGACTTTTTTTGCAAAAAATGCAAAGTTGAATGTCAGAATGCCTAAGAAATCCTTTATGATACATGATTTTCAAAATTTCTACATATTTTTCAAAGCAAAGAAATGGCATAGACTACTTATACAGCACAAAAAATTTTAGCACTAATAAATTACATTATAAGGCGAAATTTGGATGAAATGTAACAAAAACTGATCTCTTACTGAATAAAACTTCAAATGTGCTCACCTCCTTCATTGAATCCTTTGTGATTTTTGGAATTTCATGCACAAAATCAATAGCAGAAATCAATTTGGTCCCATCCAACCGAAGGTGGTGGTTTTTGAGCATTTCAGCATCTAAATAAGGAGTTAAGGGAGTGTTCTCTATGCCATCTTGAGCACATGCTTCAGCCCATGGACCAACATGCTTATCATTTATTTCATCAACCAAAGTTGCCATATCTGTCTAAAAGAATTAAAGAAAAATTAATTTAAAAATTCTTAGAAACAAGTAACAATGAAAATTAAATAAACTTGGAAAACAGAAAATTCTTGGTGATTTTTTCTCCCTTTAAATCAAATTTTTGTTTATATAAAACCCCTATTACATCCATACAAACAATTCTTCAATCCAGACCATTTTTCTACAAAAAATCAGTTTTTGAAGGTAAAATAAGGTACAACTATAACATGCTAATGAAGGGTGACCAGATTTTCAGGAATCAAAACTGGGACAGATGAACTCGGAAGAAAAATAACTGAGACAACCGTGATTCAGCACATAAAAACCTTTACAATGAAAATTTTCATATTTTGTTAGTATATGAACTTAAGTACACAATAAATAAGATACACTTAGCTTAAAAACAATTTTTTTTTAATTCAACCTAAAAAATACAATAATATAATAAAAACTGGATAGTATTGTTCTCACAAAAAATAAATAATATCCTTATTAATGTAACATTTCGTAATTTTAATAATTTCAATAATTATCATAATCATAAAATAGCGATATTTTGCAAAAGTATAAACTGCCATACAATCACAAAATGATATACATACAGTTAAAGCCAGATTTAAGAGTCCCGCATTTAATGTTTTTCCCACATTTAGTTTATTTTTTGTAGTCCCATCAAACAACCCATTTAAGCAGTGCATTGTTTGCTTTGAATTAGTGTTACTCAATTTAGTGTTTTACCCAGATTTAGTGTGATAAATTTTTGGCCACTTCATTAAAAACCTACCTCAATTTAATGCAACTTGGTGGTTGCTACCACAATCCTTAGGCTACAGCCACATGAGCAAAATTTTCTCATCTGAGTTTGGACAGGAAAAAATCGGATGTGAAACAATCGATCACCCGGCCACACAAACAGATTTTTCACATCCAAATTAAAGGTGAAGTCTTCTTACAATGCCCGACTACTAAAGAATTGTTGTGATTATGTTGACATTATCATTTAAGTAAAATTATGATGGCCAATCATAGTAAATTTCACGCTGAATCTGATTAAGAACACTATAATTTTCTAAAAATTCAGGAAAATTATTACAAGTTAGTGAAACAAAACATTTCTGCAACATAAGATTTTTATCTTTTTTTTAAACATACATCATCATATCTCAGCTTCTAATGATCCAAAAGACATTGAGCGACTGAAATGAACAAAAGTGTTTCAATTTATATTAAAAAAGACTCCATCCCAATAACCAAGATATGGATTTATAAATGAAAGCACAGTATGGGCTCGCTGAAATACAGGCTGGCTGTAGAGAAGCATGCGCAAGGAGAATCCTCTACAAGCAACACAATTACAACCGAAGTTTGGATTAAAAATGCACCATGTTGTGATCCTATTGCAGGTGACCCTGAAACACAGCACTTCTGATTACAAGGACGGGAAATTTTCATCCATGTAGCCACCTAGCTTGGTTTCCCGGTTTCAGACTGGAAAAAATACAGGCAATGGATCCAATGTAAATAGTGCTAAGAGACCACATATTTTCCACCTGAGTAAACAAGTGCTGCATCTCTGGGCCACCAGCAATAAATTGCAACACTGCTATGTTTTTAATCCAAATTTCAGATGTAGCTGAGTGGCTATACCTACAAGGAGTTTCTCCTCACATGGACGTTTTGTTTTCAGGACTTGGGGCGAGTTGGAAAGGTGACTGCCTCAAGCGACACTCTTCTAGAGGTGTCATTATTATAGCAGTGTTGCCGCCAATTTGCACTTATACCATATTTATTTGTGTAATACCTGCACCACCATTTTTAGAGCTAAAAATCTGGAAAAACCGAAATTTGTGTAATGTCCCCACACGAAATTTCAATGTTGATATTTTACGGCAACATCAGTTGGATAATCTATCCGAAGCAGAGTTTGATGATACAATTACCACAAAAAGCAAACATTTAAGAAGTATCTTCTAAAAATGACTTTTAGTACTTTTTTAACGTATGTAATCATGAAAAATTGGCATCCATTGCCATTATATTACAGGAAAACAACTCAAAAACCTATTTTGAAGTTTAGCTCCTTAATCTCGCAAAAACGTTCAATCTTGAGCCATTGCACATTCTCAAGTTATTTAATTTAAAATGAGTAATTTTCACTAATTTTGCGAAATCACACTAACTCAGCCATTTTTCACCTAGAAAAAGAGTGAATTTATGGAAATAAACGTCAACTGTTCATGCTCAAAATAAATTCCCCAGACATCACACAATACCAAAAATAAACCTGTCACTAGATGCAATACAACTCAGTTACATAGAAGGATTTCTCATGTTTCTGTGGATAAAATGCATCACTTACAGCTTTCAGAAAGCACAAACAAACAACTCCAACAGCTATTTAGTGACAAATTTCCATCACAGGATTGTATTCTTTGCTTTTTTAGAGTAATGAAAGTATATTCTTTTAGAACTGTGTTTTGCAAATTAAAATTAGAAATAATTGATCTATGATCTTCGGACCTGGAACGTTTTAAAGAAAAATAAGTAACGTCCGTTATTCTTATACTCAAATTTTGACGATACAAAATCACTTAAGTTCTACATTTAAATCATATTTATTTGAAAAAATTAAGCTTTTTAACAATATGTTGCCTTGTCATTGTTAAACCTTGAGATTGTATTGTCGCCTTAATCCTTATACTAAATGCGTAAGGAATGCGTGCTTTGAATGCTTACTCAATATTTTTTGTCTTGCCTTAAAACCCTGAGCAATGCCAGGAACTTTCAGCTAGTGAGTAATAAATCGTTGAATGAACTCTTGGAGATTATATAGAACTCAAAAAAGTTCAGAGTGAAACTTGAGTTCATTAAAATAATAAATAAAGTTTTTCTTTTGTCAGCTTTTCACTGATTATGGGATGAATCCACCACATTCATCTTCTATGCCTTAGCAAAATAACAGCTAAAGAAACTTCAATAAAATCAATCACTTTGAAATAAACTGAGTGAACACTGACAATAGTGGTCACTTGATGAACACTAACTTATAGCCGGGCATAGCATGACTCTGCGGTCAGCTCAGACATGAAAAAATTGCTCATGTGCCTGGGTGTTTAAAGCATGTCATGTCCGAACTCGGAAGTGAAAATCACATATATGAAAACATTTTATTGTTATTGCCATAAGGCATAGTAACAATCAAATTCATGACATAGTAATGATACCATGTAGTTATATAAATATTTTGATGTTTGAAAAGAGCTTCAGTGGCCATATATTCACCCTAATGTAGGTTTAAACTTTATTAATAAATTCATACATACAGAAAATGATAAAAAAGCAATTTTGCTGTAATAATTTTAAGTTGCTTGCAGTAGCAGTATGTAACTCTTATTAAGTGTTTACCCCAATTTAGTGCACAAAAAGTTATTTCCCCAGAGAAACATTAAATATGGGTTTTACTTTATGTAAACATTTTTATAAAAGTAACAACTATAACAAAAATAAACCAAACAAAAAATAAGGTTCTTAACTAGTTCAACTCGTGTTTGAGGAGTGAATTTCAGAATAATTTTTCATTTACCAACAAAAAAATGAAAAATCACCACATGATAAATAATAATATGCTATGATAAATATGACAGCTGTTATAATCAACCTATTTTCGTTCATCCAAATTTGTTTTGTTAGTGAGAAAAGTTTTGACAAATGCATTGCTTCCTGGCAGAGTCAAAACACATTGAACAATAGATTTAATATTCTATTTTTAGGCACGTTTGGTTCCAGCATGAGCACCTATTAGCTTCAGTCTATCCATCCGTCTGTATGTTTGTTATCAGCTTCTACCCAGCGGATTTTCATGAAACTTGATATTAAGGACACAATCAAAGACAAAAAGAAAATCACATAAAAGAATCACGTAAGCCAATTAGGGGCATCATTTTACTGGTGATAAACAAGTAGGGATGTACACAGGTTCCCTGTGGTACAGAAGTGCTATTTATCAAATTCGCCGTAGTATTATCGTATACTAATTTATTTCCTTTGTAATCAGAAAATTATTTTTTCCTTATGTTGTGGTAGCTCTGCTTTTTAGATCCGTTCTAAACATGTTCATTTCATTTTGTCATTCCATACTTGCCCTACAAACGAAATTTTTTGAAATTGGTTAAACCAATATATCAATATATATATATATATATATATATAATATATATACCAATATCAATTTTAAAATTCAATTTACATTGCTATTATATTATTCCAATATTACACCATAATGTTTGATGGCACTTTTCAGTATTTAAATATTCGCTGCAGATTACAGACCTGCCAGGAAGCGAAGCAGTCGCTTAACTGGTGAGTTGATCAGCTGATGATTTTGATATAGATGTCTGTTCGTGGCTCTCTCAGCTGCTACCGGTGAGTCATTTTTTAAAACACAATATACATTGCTCCGTTTAAACGTGTAGAATGTTTTACGTAATCTTATGAGAAACAAAAAAGAATGGAAATATATTGGTAATTTCCACACTTGATTCTGCATAGTATTGTTAACCATGCTAGAATTTTCATATATTATATTATTCCAATATCACATCATAATGTTTGATGGCACTTTTTAGTATTTGAATATTTGCTGCACAATACAGATCTTTGTAAATTATAATAATTCTTATTTCTTAATAATAACATTCTTAAAAATTTTTATAGATCACAATGAGTAAAGAGTACAAAGAATGTTGGGAATATTTTAGAAAAGATAAAGAAAATCAATCAGCTCGTTGCCAGATATGCAATGCAAAGCATCATCAACCAGTGATCTACATAGGCACCTAGAATACATTCATGGGATGAAAAGGAAAAAACACTGAAATTAATAATGATGAGACAAAGACTTCATCTTCTAAGAGACAAACCACAATTTTACAGTATGCCAAGGGACTGGATTTAGAAGAGACCGTAAGCAAACTAGCAGCCTTGGATGGAATATCAATCAACACCATCACAAAAAGTGAGTTTATTAGGGAAAGTTTCACAAGCAAAGGAATGCAGTCGCCAAGAAGCCCATCTTCAGTTATGACACTAATACATAATTATTACATTAAAGTGAAACAACTGTACATCCAGAAATTTGGTGTATTCAAATGTCATAATAAAAAACTGAATATTTCAATAGACGAGTGGACCAGTTATAAGAATCGCAGATACATTAATGTCCATGTATACTGCAATGAGACTTCACTGAACCTTGGTTTAATAAGAATACATGGGAAGTGTCCTGCAGAAAAAGTGCTATCCTTACTCCAGGAAAGATTAGAAAACTTTCAGTTAAAACTTGAAACAGATGTGGTTGCAACAACTACCGTATCTGCCCGAATAGAAGCCGACCCCACGAAATTTTCCAACATTTTTTGGCAAAAAATGTATTTTCGTAAATTTTATGCTTAAGTGTACCAGACATGCATGCACAACCTAGAATACATTATAAATTACATCTATATAATTATATAGGTTCCATGTAAAGTTTTATTAGGTATTATTACAGTTAATTATAAATATAGTCAACGCCGTTGATCACACCTTACAATCAAATGTAAGTATATTTATTTATCTTACTGGAATTCAAACTGTTGCGCATCGAAAGCTGTCATCGAATTTGGCGTGATCGTATACTTAGTCATTATACGCAATTTTAATAGATTCTATGAAAGAGGTTTCCAAGTTTTATTATTATTGCTGTTAATTATCAGATGAATTACAGTTAACGCCGTTGCTCACACCTTCGAATCAGACGTATCTTATGTTAGCGGAATTCAAACAGTTGCGCATTGAAAGTCGTCATCAAATTTTGCGAATTGACTAAGCAGACGATATTGGGTCGAGTGAATAAAAAATAAGCAAATGCTTATGCTTAAGATTTCCCTCATTTTTTGAGCAAATGCTTAATTTGGGGTGAATAAAAAAAATAGCATTTGCTTTTGCTAGAAAGAATAAGCATTAGCTTATTTTTAGGAATTTTCTTAAGCATTTGCTTAAAATTGTGTGAATAAAACCGAGCTTTTGCTTAATGCTTTAAGCATATGCTTAAACTTTTTTAAGTGAGGTAAAGGGCTTGCTAAAATATTTCCAAGTACTCTATTTTCATGATAATTGATCCTAAATATAAATATGGTAATTTATGGTGACACGAAAGGTTAAAAAATACGAGAAAAGTTTCAACGTTATAAAAATTTATATCGTTTCTCTGAAGAAAATGTTAAGTACCTATATTTCAAATCTGTTACTCGGAGAATATCAAGAGAGACGTGGCGGGGTACTGTCTTCCAAACAGAAGATAGAAATATTTTTAAGGTACAATGCACAACTGTATGTAAGATAGAAATATTTGTGGCGTCCAAAATCACTATAAAGGCAAATGACTGGATAAAATTACTATAACTAATTGAATAAAAATACACCCATGATTTGTGATATTATCGAATTCAGTTATAAAAGAAATAGTTTTAAAAAATTATTAATTAACTTTTTAAAAAATATTACCCAATATATTTATGTTTTTAGTTTGAAATTCAACTATGTAAAACTTTAAATGTAAACAAAAACAAGTGAAGAAAGAGTTGCAAAGAGCTTTCTTCCATAAAATTTAAGCATTTGCTTAAAACTGAGTAGCAAATGCTTATAAGCAAAAGCAAACTTTTATTCACTCAATATGAAGCAAATGCTTTTAGCATTTGCTTATGCTTTTAGCAAATGCTTATGCTTTTGCTTAATGCTTTAAGCATTTGCTTAGTTTTTATTCACTCGACCCATTGTCTGCTTAGTCAGTATACGCAATTTTAATACATTCTATGAAAGAGGGTTTTAACATGCATACAAAAATGGCAATGGCTATAGCAAAATATAAAATAAACAAGAAAAATTAATATGAACTTCTTTTATACTGTCGGCTCCTAACTTTAACGTACCTGCCATTTAAATGATCCGTAAAAGCTACGACGTCTGCTACATCTGAACTTTAAATCGATTGCAGCACCAAGAAGTGCCATTAAAACAAAGAGTTGAAGAAGCTTAGTGTAGTCTGAATTTGTAAAAACCTCTAATAAGATCGGTGTTGGTATCTTAAGAACTCGTAGCAAATTATGATCAAAACGAATTTGCTGTAGCGTGCAATCATACTATGAACCTGGTGGGTTGTTAAAACTCGATTGTTTTATATACCGCCCTTTCCTTTGGATAAGAACCCATTTTTAACTACGTGTTAAAATAAATAAATAACATTCAATAGCAATTTAAATTACAGCTCCGGGCAACAGGAGGTATACTATGGAAACACGACATTTTTCAGCGATGGCGTCGTACGAGGATGCCAAATTTTTCCTCAGGCTCGCATTTAAGCCGAGGGTGATTTTTTTCACGATAGATTTTGACAAAAACTATCGGCTTATATTCAGGCAGATACGGTAGTAATGGTGCAGCTGTTATGGAATAATTCGGAAAATTAACACAGACTATTCAATAGTTCTGCTACAATCATGCACTACATCTAGCTGTAACAAAAGTATTTTACGTTAAAAAGTTAAAAGATGAAGCAACAGGAACATGTAGCAGCGATAGTGAATTCAATACAGATTCTGAATATGAGAAAGATGATAGCAATGGCTCTGAATCAGATGATGTGGCCCGAGCCGATCAGTGTGATTTGCAAGATAATGTATCTTCGGCAATTAGCAGTGTACAAAGAATTGTAAAACTGTTTAAATATTCTCCAATAAGAAATTCTCTTTTGCAGCAAGAAATAATCAAGAGTGAAATAGGGGAACTAGAAGTCATTTTGGACTGTAAAACACGTTGGAACACACTGGAGAGAATGATAGAGAGATTTTTAAAGATCATAAATCCGATTAAGATTGTTTTACGAGAGCTGAAACTCACTTGTGGAAAGAAGAATATTATGAAATTGTGAGAGGTATGTTGAATTGCTTACAACCTGTGTGATTAGCAGTTGAGGCTTTAAGCAATATAGAAGCTAATATTCTTACAAGTGAAGGAATTTTTAAGTTCCTCTTCAGTAAAACATAACTCTCCAATGAGCAAAATGCTTTTAAAGGAAATAAAATTTGAATTGGTTAAACGTAGAAATAAAGATCTTGTGTCTCTCACAAAGTACTTGAACAACGTTAGTTGCCTATGTGAGATGGAAGAGGATGAATTTTTTGCCTTGTCAAGCAAGAATGAAATTGCACGATTGGCAAAGTCATTAATGGAAAGACTTTTTAAAGGAACACTTACAACAGAAGAAGTGCAAAAAGAAGAAAAAATGGATGTCCTTACATAGGGTTCTGACAATAAATCAGAATCTGATTTGAAGTGTGAACTGGCTAAAGCAACATCAATTTCGATATCGAATGCAAATGCAAGCAGACAAAATGTTTGCTTCTCTAAGGAAGGAAATGAGCTTATATGAAGCAACGCATTCTCTCTCCCCCAACTTGAAGATGCTTTTAGACGCACTCATAACAATTCGGCCAACGTCAACACAAAATGAAAGAAATTTTTCCACATCTGGTATATTTGTTACAAAGCAAAGATCATGATTGTCTAATAGGGCAATTAATGCTCTATGCCTCTTCAAGTTTCATTTTAAAAATGATAAATAAAAATTATTTGAAGTATTATTTCAATTTTCAAACATAATATTTGCATTTGTTTTTGTGTTAATGTTTAATTTCATGACTAAAATATTTAAATGAGATTGAGAACGTTAATACATTCTGTGATATATGTAAAAACGTATTGTATACCATAAGGTATGGTATAATCAAGTCTGTATTCATTGCATTGTTTATATTTTGAGAAAACCTCAAATATAGCAGAAACCTATCCAAAATGATGCTCTGTTTATTAACAGTTACAATTATAGTCATTATTACTGGTGAACTACAAAAATTAAATAAAAAAGATGATTTCGGGAATTCCCGAGAATTCCCAGAAAATAAGATTTCCCGTTCCTGATTCCCGAAGGTTCAAAAATGTCGGGAATTTGGAAACCCTAATCCTGTCCATATACGCTATTATAGTTTTGTATATATATTTAAATTATAAATATTAAATTTGGTTAAAATTGATGAGGCCAATTCAACACAAATACTTGTAAAAAGAAATTTTTTTTATTGCTTGTATTGTGGCAGCCCTGATCTGTAAATCTATACTAAACAATTTGATTTTTATTTTTTATATTGCATACCTCCTTAATACAAAACTTCGTTGAAATCAGTTCGGACAATTTCTTCCAAATTCATAATTACTGGAAAGTTAAACGTTGCAATTGTGGCACCCCCAATTAGTCGATCCAGTCCAAATATGTCATTTTTGTGATTAATTTATGGGAATATTGTGTACCAAATTTGGTTGAAATCGGTTTATCCAATTCATCCCTGATATATGCGTACGGACAGACATCACGAGGATAATAGTGTTTTTCAACAATGACAAAAAGCTCTAAAAATGAACTTTCCATTATATCTCATAAAGTATTGGTCATTCAAATAAAATTTGTAGAACTGGTAGAGAATTTCTTTTCCTATACATTTTTATCATTTACCATTATCAAGAAAATCAAACAAGGAAGTCTTAATTCCAGTTGAACTTAAAAAATTTCTTGCTAGCATGATCCGAAGATGAAAGTGAGCTAGAATTTTTTTACTTTAGATGCTTTATATTCTTTAGAAAGTACATTGGAGCCATTTAGTTGAATAATTATATATCTTTTTGCGTCAAACTGTGATGATTGTTTTATTTAAATGTTACTGCTCTTATGTAATTGTCACTTTGACATAGATTAATCAGGAATTGGTGAATTTCTACTGACAATAGGTACCATATTTTTCGGCATATAAGATGCACCCCGGTTTTTTAGAAGATTTTTCAGGAAAAAAGTATTTTGGTTCACCAAGGCATTTAGGAAGGGCCACATCATGTATCATTTCCAGCCATGATTAAGTCCATATTCAGCAACATTTACAGGAAATATTTTGGCGTGATAAGTTAAATATAACATTCTAGTTAAACTTAATTTGTAAAATAAATAGGGATCTAAAACATAAATAATTGCTTTGAGACTTGTATAATTAAATGTGCCATGCGTGAACTTGGTAGTCATATTAATTAAGCTGTCAGAATGTGCCGCACATGTCGCATGTATAGGTTTAACTACATACACTCAACTAGTCCTTTTTCTTCTGCATTTTTTTGCCTTGTAATGATTTTGATTGATACAGCAATACCAAACATCCTCTGCTTTACTACTACAACTCTAGTTGTTGCCATTTAAGATCAACTTTACGAAGACTATGTTTCTCTTTTTACATCCGCTTCAGTTTTTCCTCGCTTTCTCTATTCATGGATCACTTTTTTCTGTGGGAGGTGGACCAAAATGACATGCTGCTGCTTGGTTTCCATGTGTTTTTGCACATTGATTCACCTGAAGCTTAAAGGTAATAGTGTAGGCATATCTTTTCATTCTTGTAGCCATTGCGATCTCAATACACGTAACATTATTTATCCTAGATATGTATAAAATATTGAATGACATCTACATGAATTCTACTGTTCTGTGGAATTAATTGTGCTATTCAACAGGTTCATTAGGAACTAAAACATCACCAATGCACTGAAATTGTAATCATTGTGAGCGGACATGTATTAAAGCGCAATAATGAAAATTCATCCTTCGAATTCAAGTTGCATAAGATATTACTGTATACAGGTACTCCCCGGGTTACGCAAGGAATGCGTTCCAGCACCTGTTTCGTAACTCAAAATTTGCATAAATCAAAAATTACTATGGATAGTATACAGTACAGCAGAGGTGGGATCTGGCCCATGAAGGCATTTCATTTGGCACGCGAAGCTATTTTGATAAAGTGATCTGTGAAAATTAAGTACTGAAGATCTTTAATCAGACAAAGTTAAACTGGTTTAATGCAGTTTATATTTATCTATTCACATTTCATTGCTAAAATATTGTTTTGTTTTATTTTCGGCTATTCAATATGAAAATTTCCATGTAGCCCCTTATCCAGCCCACTGAGGCACCTTCAACTGCTAATGCAGGGAAAGAGCCCCTGGGAAGTATGTCAAAGCCAAATCTTAGTGCGGCGGGATTAAAAAACCCAAGTGCTACCTCTTATTATTGGTCACTTGGGAAGTAGCAACTAAAGGTTTGCACTGATACCAATTTTCACATTCACATTTTAACTTTACCCCCGCATATTTTCCTGTATCTGATATCTGTCTGCTTTCAACGACAATGAGTTATAGGACAAACGCAATTTGAGCCCAAAAAGTGCCTAATGTTAAATCAGCCTACGAGACCATCTCATTTTCCTTCCCCAGAGAGGTGCCGCCCTAAAGTGGTGCCTTACCTACTTACCGCCTAGGGATGGCCCTGCACTCATCTTCTTGGTTGGCACTTTCAAAAGACTGCGTTCTGTTGTCTGATTAAACTGTGTGTGTAAATGATGTATGGAAGGAATGAGTCGTGCTTGTTTACGGATGACAAATAAAATGGTTCCATTTACATGTGCATTCTTTCACCTACGATTGTCTTCTCATAATCACTTTCAAAATCCTCTGTCTCGTCCTTTCCTTTACAAATATACACACACTCTATCACTAGCAATTGAAACAAGCCCTTGCAAAATCATCTCCCTGTAAACTTTGCTAAGATTATTGCCACTACTTGTAGACATGTTGTATAACATCAGATGAAAATAAAATAGTATCATTTACAGTTACTATGTTAATATTATAATGTAATTTATTTTTGTATTCGTATGACTGCAGATATACGCCACAATTATAGCCAGTCGCTAGAATTAGGTAGATTGTTAAATCAATTAGCTAGATTTGTAGGTAATCGCTGTGGCCTTTTTTCAGATGCTAGTTTGAACCCAAAGTCGCTAGATCTAGCTGAAAATTTGCTAGATTGGCAACAGTGCCTGGGTAGCATAGTGGGGCTACCGCATTACAACTCACACCTTGCGTTCTTCCTCCGTGCACATATTTAGTTCCCGCTCGCTTATGAAAACCGCTAACATAAACATAACGAAATTTTATTAGTAATTTGCAGATTTTCGTAAGTCGAGGCTTGCCTAACCCAGGAAGTGCCTGAACATATATTAACAAATTTTTCACTATTAATTATAATGTATATTTTAATGTTTTTGTGATGATTGGCTGCCAATTATTCCATTTTGTGGATGTGTGTATGTTAGTGTCAGTATTGAGAACAGTAATAATCTTACCTTTGGGGTATAAGGCCGGGTCTCCACTAGGCAACTTTTCAGCGCAACATTGTGCCACAACAACGTTGCACCACAATGTTTCATGAAATTGAAGAGCTGTATACATTCTATCGCAACATTTAGTGTTGTGCAGCATGTATACAGAAACAAAGTATACAGGATTTTGTATATCCATCTGGTTGGATATACACGGTACATGCTGCGCAACATTACTAACCCCGCTACCCCAAATCTTGCGTTCTTTTTTGTTTATTTTTTTGTCGGGGAAAACCGGGTTAGTCAGCAGGGTTTTATCTCAAGGTCAGTGATTTCGTGCACACGTCTTTATTTGCTGGTCAGAATTCTCCTCCCCCTCAACCCTCCGATAAGACACATGTGTGGTGAGATTGCCTCGCGAAGTCTGCTATCCTGTTTCTTAATAAAAGGTGTAACTTTTTCCAAAATAATTGTAAAATGACTTTCACTCATTCTCAAAAAGTTTTTGAAGCCGAATCTGTCCTCTATCAGTAGCTCACTCACAATCAGTATAGAGTCACTCTGCTTAGTTAAATAAGGCCATACCCACATTCTTCGTTTTTTCAGACGGTTTTCAACAAGTTGGCAAAAGCATGCTGCAACAACACAAAAAAGAGCATCTTCATCATCCGAATCCATTTTACCAACTGCAATATGTGCTCGCATGTGTGGACGGGTCTTTTAATTTTGTTTCACGTATACAAAGTATCAGGAACATGTTTCTGTGTTGCGTGATACATGCTGTGCTGCATTGTTTCTCAAAAAAGCCAAAAATGTGCCCAATGGAGACCCGGCCTAAGATGCAGGCTGATTTTGAGGGTAATTTTTTCTGGATAAAAGTGCGTCTTATATTCCAAAAAATATGGTACTAACTAAATGTACATCATTTTTACTTGGCATTATTATTCTAGTGGAGTTATGTGCTTCATCTATTCAATTATGATGATGCATATTTTAGCTTGCTCTTTATTTTATAAATTGACATTCGCAAATTTTGGGACAGCCCTGGATTTGGACATCATGTCCTGGTGTCCCAAAAAAATTCTTTGTGGCATCAAAAAGTCTCAGATTTTTCTTTTCTGTTTTATAATATCCCATTTTTACAAATACGTATTTATAAATTGCATTTTATTAGAACTGGGCAAGTTCATCTGAAGCATGTTGCTGCGAACTGCGTCTCAGGTGAACTTGCTGAATTGCACATGTTGCCTAAGTAAATCATCTCAAATTTTTCAGTATTACAATTTTGAAGTTGGCAAAACATGATATTTCAAGCACAGAAATACTCGAGTTTAATGGCAATTTTATTGAAAGATTACAGACGTGTAAAGAAGTTTTGAATACAAGCCACTAAAAATATTCTTTACGATGGACACACAAAAGACAATGATTTCTACAGATTTTATATAACCTTTTTGATACTTGTAATGATTACACTAAAAGGTGTAAACATACCAAAACTTCTAATCTTTTACTTGAAGTTTGCTAAAGGAAAACCAACCTGATAATTTGGCAATTAATGGGAATAGCTACCAGTTTGGTCGGGTAATTGAAAAATAAAATATCTTTTGCTGAATAATGGGTTTGTTTTAACGTTTAAACAGTGCATTTCCTGCATTGAAATATTTGAAAGAAATGCTTATATATACGCTTTGAACTTGAGATTGTTTATTTATGCTAGCAAGAAATTTTTTAACTGGAATTAAAAATAAGCTTTCTTTATACTTTTATGATTGCCTTTCTGGCTAAAATACTAATTTAGACATCTGGCAATCATACGGAATTAATATATGCAGAGATTACTTCATACAACAAGAAAAATGAATTAGGTAATGATAACATTTTTGTGATAAACATATGCTATACCTCCCAATGTACCGTTATGCGGTACTGATCTGTGGCTTAAATAAAACATCAATCATTATCAATATTATTTTTAATGACACTAAAGCAGATACCCTGGTTTTGAAAGTTCAATCAATGTTTGTCTACTTACTTTACACATGGATGACAGCATGGAACCAACATAGTCATGATTTATGTTGAAAATTTCCGATACAATTCCACTTATGCAACCCTGGGTAGTATCTCCCATGTCAACTAGATTATACGTTTGACCTTGCGTGGTCCCTCCATCTGCATTGCGCTGACAAAGGAACCACACTGCTCTACACAGATCACGGACATGTACAGTATTCATTGCCAAATCCTTGGTCCATAGCAACCTCATCATCTCTCCCAAGTGGCGGTACACTGCGCCGGTGACTAGCCGGGGAACTGAAAAGCCAATTTGGCAAAAAAGCTATGAATATTAGCTCAAAAAATTGTAATCGCTAAGCATCGCGCAATAATTACATCAAGATTTTAATGTTAATTCTCTACATTCACCGTTAAGATACCGCGCCTTTGAAAATAGGTGAGACAAAAACGTAGAGAAAACCTTGATCTGTTGCTAGCTACTATATAAAGATCAAATATTTTAGTAAAAATTACCAATTCCATTCTTGTCTCCCTTTCCATAAACGATAGCTGGACGTACAACTACATAATTCAAATTGGGGATATTCTTCAGCTCCTCTTCAACAAGAATTTTGTACTTCGCAACAAATGTCCACGGTTCTACCTTTCCGGTCTCTTTGTGGGCGACCTTCACAAATTAAATCAGTGCATAAAACACCTGTATCTATTGGTTTAAATGTTAGCCATAACTACAATCTTACCTTTTCGTTTGCATAAACATGACCAGAAGAGATTTCCACATAGCGCTTTACTTTATGTTTAGCAGCTAGATTCGCACAATTCAAACTTAGTTTCAATATGCCTTCACGATAAACTGGATCTGTTTGTCCATATTTAGTCTCCCCGGCACAATTAATTACGAAATCAATAGGCTCACCTTCATCCGTGAATGCATTTTCACAGGAAGCTGAAATATAACATTAAAGACTTAAGATCAAAAATTACCATTCTGCAATTATAAATTAAAATTAAACATAACTTACCGGGAATTATTAAATTTGCACTTTTAAAAGTAACCTCCTCACGATCAAATATATCCTGATGATTATAATTGAGCCACGCAGTTTGTGGTGGGACTTTGTCAACCACAATAACGGAAGACACAAGGTCGTTATCGACTAAGAATTCGACTAAATTTCTCCCTATAAAACCACACCCTACAAAAAAAGCGTCATAAATTCAAATTAACAAAACCGTTAAAATGTCGAAATTATGAAATTATTACAACAAAAGCCTATAAAAGAAGACCATATTACTAAAGTAAAAAATAGAACTTTACAAAGTTTAAATTGTTGTTGTTTACACGCTGAAAGATTTAATTGATAATGATTATTAATCATAAATATACTATTAATATTCATCATTCGGCATTCCATAAAGAATTTACCTCCCAATACTAATACACGAGGTTTCACACCTACATTCGCTGACGCCATACCGACAATTGACTACCGAACTACGGCTAGAAATTTGATTAAGTCAGCGCCAAATTCAAATCGTAGCGTATTCATTGCAAAAATACCTAGCTCGGGAGAGGATGGAGTAATAAAGCTGATGAAGGAACCATTACCGTTTCCTTTATATTATATATGAATAGGGTTACTATATTTTTTAATCTTACTCCCCGGACGACCGAACACAAAAATCTGGACAAAATCCGGACTTTAAAAATTTTAATTTTTAAGCAAAACAATTGTACTGTAGTGTTATATCATAAAGGAAATATTATTAAAGTAAATTTTCGAATGTAAATGTTTTTATTACTTAAACATTTACATATACAAATATCGTAAAATGCAATAATACCTAAAATGTAATGCGTTACTATGACTTGTTATCCGAAACATAATAATCTGATGATGCAGACTAAATATGTAAATAATATATAGGAATATACAACTTTTTATACATATCTTGAATAATATATACAAAAATATAAACTCTAAACATAAGTTTACCAATCAACTTTGAAATAAAAGTTAAACTGATTATTAAAGAATAATAATATGACACATTATATTATTACCGCGGTTTGCAGTACGACTTATTTTCAAATTTAAAGCAAAATGATTGAGTAAAGCGTCAAAAATTATATTTAACATCATCTCACGACATAATTAGGGATAAAACGTTAACATTACTATAACTGCAATACCGACCAAAATTGTGTAGGCGAATTCTTGAATGTTACTACTAATTCTGAAAATATTTCCCAAAAATTAACGTAAATAACATAAAAAACGTACAATGGAAGAAAATAATCAAATTCCGGACAGGTGTAAAAATCCCGCCCGGACGTCTTCGGACATCTTAAAAAAGAGGACTTGTCCGGGAAAAATCAGCCGTCTGGTAACCCTATATATGAAAGAAATATGTAACTGGAATCACACCCATGTACTCAGGGCCGGATTTAAGTTGGTGGCGCCCACAGGCACTGTTTTCCTGTGCGCCTTTTTCTCTTTAAAAATACAGCAAAAATATAAAAATAATACACGGTATTGAAAACAGTAGTGAAAAACTTTTCCATTGTAGTCAAATTCTGGTGTCCCTTAGATATTTTGCCTTTTATGATTAGACGCATTTCATAATTTAATTCCAGCTCTCTGCTTACGAGTGAATATTTTCACAATTTGTTTTCTTCTTTAATGTCTCTATTTTATATTTGTTCTCTGTGATCGAAGTCCATCGGCTCTTCCATCACTTATAGTTTATGTAAACACTATATCCTCGTAAATTATTTTTCTTCGCTATTTTACAGTCTCCCAACCTATTTTTTACAGTAGAGCCTCGATATTGGCAGGGAATGCGTTCTTGGAAATCGCCGCGAATATCATAACCGCAATCTTAACACCAAAGGCTTATAGGCAAAGGGGGGTTAGGTGGGTCATTCATACGGAAGCCAAGGCGAACGTTCATGATTAATAAGAATAAACCTATAATAAGTAAAGTAACAATGTTAATTATAACAAAAATAAATTAAAACACAATGAAGACTTAATAAAAATATAATGTTATAAAATAGTCATTAAACTTATCTGCAATGACGATATTGAAATGATGATTAGGTGAAGTACTCCGAAGTTCTTTTCCGGATGGTGGCTTACAAGAGTCTGAGGAGGGGGGTGATGTAGCAACGATATCACTAACGT
Organism: Tanypteryx hageni; assembly: GCA_028673005.1. NCBI lineage: Eukaryota > Metazoa > Arthropoda > Insecta > Odonata > Petaluridae > Tanypteryx > Tanypteryx hageni. The sequence goes on along the minus strand of CM054112.1, from coordinate 235,569,451 downwards.
TTGGTTCATCTTTCGTTGCAAATCCCTGTACGTCTCCTTGTAAGGTGCCGTAAGAATCTCCAATCCTCTTTTAAATATTATGTTCCATTGCAATAAAGGATCCACTTCAAACACCTCGTCACCAAGAGCCTTAGACATTTCCAGAATCTACGCTAGTGCCTTGAGCGATATCTGAGGCTTATAAATACCCCCTCTTCCTCTTCACTGCTTTCCCTTGAGCGTATTAGCTCCAAAAGGTCCTCCTCGGTCACCTCTTCTTTACGGGAGTTGAGGAGTTCCTCCAACTTGCTTTATTTGAGGTTGCTCAAACCCTTTCATCCCGCATCATGTGCCATTCTCACAATCCCCCGCACTTCTTCTGCCACCGATGAGGTAACTTTCAAGCGCATCACCCAACAGCTTCCTCCAACCCGAATTTCATCCAGAGATTCCTCAATATTTGCAATACAGTCACAGATAGAGTTGGGGAGTATTTGCAGTCACTGCTATTTTGTCACAGTGACTAATGGGAAACTGTGACCGGTAACAGGTATGTGCAGGAAGTACAGGTATGGAAGTCACAGCCAGCCACAGATTCAATCACCGCGGGCTCGGTGGAACAGGAGAAGTGGCACAGTCCCTAGTCCCACTCCTACCCACCCAAGTCTTAACTTGGTCCCATTGGCCAAGACGAACTGCGTAGAGGGAGGGGATGTAGGCACTGTTTATCTGCTCTGTAACGTCTCTGCTCTTGAGATGAATATTTTTTTCTTTGTATCAACACTTGAGAGTTATATGGAAAGGGAGGAGGAAGAGTCTTCGGGCCTGGGCTAGTGCTTGGTTCAGTATTTCTTGAGAACAATATAATGAGAGTGAGAGAGAAACATTTATGACATCATTGCACAAACAAGCCCATTCAAAGATATTTACGAAAGTATTATGTAATTCAGAACGCAATGTTATATTATTATGTTTTTCTAAATAAAAAGTGATTTCAAACCAATTATATTTTTTGAAAATTTGTATTTTTGGCGGGGGTGAGGGGGTCAAAGCTTTGTGACGTCATATATGGAGGAGGTCTGAGTTTCTGTAACGAAATATGATGACAGAGGGAGGGGTAGGTCAAAAATCCGCCAAAATTGTGTGCCGTCATTTATGGATGGCCCCCAGGCCCGGACATAGAGACCCAGGGCCCCTAGGCAGTAAACAGAGTCGGGGCCCCCTTTTCGGTAATTTAGCAAAAAACAAACTTTACTTTTATTTTTTATTTATTTAACGTACTTTGACTTTAGAAAATAGACAAGCAGACTTAGAAATGAAATAGACAAGTACCAACTATACTTTTTTACACATTATAATTTTTATATTTACATATAATTACAAGATTACATTGCCACGCGACGAACTTTCTTCTCTGCAAAGGAACGGATGACCTCACTATAGTCCACAGACTGCGTTATTTCTGACTCTATGTACAGCACAGAGAGTGAATTAAGCCTGTTCTCTTCTGTGGTAGATCTTAAATAATTCTTTACTCTCTTGAGCGCTGAAAACGACCGTTCTGCCGAACAGTTTGACCCTGGTGTACACAACAGCATCCGGAGCACTATTCCCACGTTTGGATAAATGTCCAAAAAGCCTTTTTCCAGGATGTACTTGTATTGCTCCAGTTACGATAACCCTTTTCCCCCTGTAGCCTCTTTAACACTCTACGAGAATCAACTTTCTTTTCGCTTGATCTCTTCTCTTGATCTTACTTTAAACTGGCTGAGCCCTCTGTTTATATAGTCCCAGGATAGTGGAAGTTGGTTGGGGTTCGACCAATCAGAATACATGGTAGTATCTACGATATTCCAGAACGTTCCCTAATCGAACATTCTAGAATACAGGTCCATGACATTCTAGAATATCCTTGAATGTTCCATAGTCTTCCACAGAGTTCTAGAACATTCGACACTCTTCCAGAGTTTTCCAGGACTTTCGAGAACTTTCTATACGCATACAATATCGAAATATCTAGAACCTTCGAGAATGTTCCTGTACTACCGTTCACTAATCATTTCCGGAATATTCTATCTTACGGGATTATTCTATAAAATCTTAAGACAATATACACTAGAAAATTCTATCACATTCTTTAGCTTCCGTCCTCAACACTACTCGTATCGTAACCTTAACTAACCTCAGCAAATTCGCGTGGAAGATAAAACCTTTGAGCCGCAAAATTTAAATTGATACAACTTTCTAACACACACTTTCAACGCGAACTGACAAGTAGTGACAAGTTATAGAATTAAGTCAGGTGCGATGCAAATCAAACAAGAAACACAAACACAGTGTTGCCACTTGACTTGTCAAAAAATTAACTATGGTCAATTATTTTCTATTTCGTTCGGAAAAATTGACATTATTTTCCGTGTCCTGTGTCCTCAATGTGTACCATTTCGGCCCCTGGTCGGGGCCCCCGCCGAGGTTGGGGCCCTAGGCAGCTGCCTAGTTTGCCTAGGCAGAAGTTCGCCGCTGATGGCCCCTCAGTGCAGTACAGGTAACTCTTGTTCAACGAACTTTTGTTGAACAAATGTTCGCTTTAACGAATTAATTGAGTTTAATGGTTTTACTTTTCACCGAAAATTGTTTACTTTAATGAACTAAATAACATATATTCAACTCAGATCAAAGAAACTCGGATGTTTGCGAATGCTCTTAGGGTCACAAGGACTGTCTTGTTTACCCATAGATTCTTTGTGTGTCCACTTTATCTTGCATTTTTCCTATTGCCTGCATTTCTTGAGAGGCTTAATGTGACGTCACTGAACGTGCTGTTTGTTACTCAAAATATATTTACAAATTAAGGAAGTAGTAACTTACTGCATTACTAAATATTTTCTATATTCAAGTATTTAAAGTTTAAAAAATTGTGTGTGTACATTATTCTTGTGATATCATATATATAGGTACATATATAATTCTTGTGGTACCATGTTGTGTTCCTTAAAAATGTTCATTTATAATATATTATATAATTATCTGAAATATACCTAATTTTCTACAATTTTAATTGTTTAATTTTCTTGCTCACTACTTCACTAGTCACTGTTTTAATAAATACTGCCTACCACCAGGCTACCAAGTAAGTACTCGTTATCGGCCGATACTTGGTTTGATGGCGTTTCTACTGTCACCAGCTCCATCAGCACAAGGTAAATGCAATGAAAAAGTCACCGGTGACTCAAGTAATAGGTAGGAGTCACAGGTATTTGTTTGTCACTGGAACAGTTTGTCACTGTGACAGAAAAAAGTCACAGTCCTCAACTCTAGTCACTGATAATATACTTTCCCAGCAATCGCTGACTGACATAGAGGAATCGCTCTCCATCTGGTCAAGAATTTCCTTGAATGTACGACGGGTGTAATACGACTTGAAGTTCGCGATGATACCCTGATCGATCGGTTGGAAGAGGGAGGTGGTATGAGGGCTACCTCCGCATTTGAGTGGGAGAACTGGAGGCTTTCAGGATGGCCCGGCGTGTTGTCCAAAACCAGGAGGACAATGATTAATAGGCTCTTGGCCGCATGGTACATTTTCACTTCATGAAAGAAGCAGTTGTTAAACCAGTCCAAAAATAGTTCAACAGTCATCAAGGACCTTCTGTTAGCATGCCAGAAAACCGGAAAATTATCCTATTTTTTTCCTCCGAGACCCGAGGATTAATGAATCTGTATATCACCATTGGCTTGGCCATAAATTCACATGCTGCGTTTCCACAGACGGTAAGAGTTAGCTGATGCTTAGCCGCCTTGAATCCTGAAGCAGATTTTTTCTCCAAAGGCAAGGTGTGAGAAAAAAATCCAATCTTGTCAGTATTGAAGAGCTGCTCCATCCAAGACCCCTTTTTTATGATGTAGTATCCGTGTTTGTGACCCTACCATTAGTGGTAAATCATTGTGTACGCGTTAGCCATGCATCGAAATCGGTGGAGTACAACTGTAACTATGTACAATCAAGTGATCGCCGGTTCATTCCAAATTTCACATGTGGTTTTCGCGAATTTCACTTCAACTCCTTCTCCGCCTGCGGTTTCTCCATCGCCCACCTACATTCATCGGGCACGACGCCCGCCCCACCCGAGACCGTGAACCGCCCTCTCCCGGCCTGAAAATTTCTGTTTCTTATTCTTCTCGCTGGTGATGTGCACCCTAACCCTGGTCCAGGTAACTGTGTTTACTATCAGAATGTCATGAGCATTAAAAATAAGCTCTCGTCCGTCACCACAAACCTTGTGGAATTGTCCCAATTTAGTGCAATAGCGCTGACTGAAACGTGGCTTAGTGACAGTGTCGTTGACAATGAATTATCCCTTACACCAACTCACACAATATTCCGTCGTGATTGCAGTTCCAGGAGAGGCGGAGTGTTATTGGCAATCGATTCCATCCTCCACTCCAAACGCAGAAGTGATTTAGAGACGGGTTGTGAAATTCTTTGGACCGAAGTTGACGTTTCCACTAATTCGCCGCGGAATAATTCCGCGGTATTTAACAACAAACTATTAATTGGATGTTTCTATCGCCCACCCGACTAACATTTCGGTGTTGGAGAGCTGTTTCCAATCAGTGCTTCGTGTGCGGTCACTCTGTCCCAATGTTATTCTCCTCGGGGGCTTTAATCTCTCCGTTGGTTGGAACTCATACTGACGGTTCCACCAAAAGTGTTCTTGATGAATTCTTCCTGGACAATTTCATTAATAGTCTGGATTTTTTGCAGCGTAACTCCTACCCAACCCGAAATTTGGCAACGTTGGATCTCATCGTTTCCTTGTTCCCTGTACAGACCAAGCCCCTACCACCCAGTAGTGTGAGGCATAAGAAGCCTACAGTCCAATTGAACCAATCACCGGCTGCCATTTGCAGGGACACTTGACGCGGGATTTCAAAATCTCCGGTACGGCGCAAACAAGTTATTTCTCGTGTTGTTTTTTAATGCTACTGAATTTTTCTCGTATATAAAAAGAAATCATCTCCTGTATCCTAGAGAAATTTTCAAACCCAAATAAATATAATGTAGCATAATTAGGGCTTTAGGTTGGGTGAACATTGTAATTTCGTGACATTGCTAAGTTCGTGAGTTTTTCAATCGTATTTTACCATCTAACCAATGGTTCTAATAGCTTGAAATTTTGCATATAAATAACAGAAGATGTCCTGTTTAGGATGTGGTATCGCCATGCTTCCATTGTTTGTGGTACTATCACAAGCAAAAGTTTTCGCGCATTATTAAGGAAAGCATGCGCATTGTGAGTTGGTGTTTATAGTATCAATAAATACGGGGTAACTAGAAGAATTACAGTAAAGGTAAGCGATCATTGTTTCGTACAATGGTAGTTTACATAAATATTGAATTTTTAAACGTATTTATATGCCTTTCACGAGCAATTCGTGACTGACATTTTCTTAGCTAACTAGACCAAAATCTTAGGTTTGATGGCACCATTTTTTCAAGCATTTGACATGAATTTTTTGACATATTTTTTAGACAATTCAGTCAATGAAATCAACAATCTAGAAATCGTCAAAAGTATTCCTACTTAAAATGAATCTTTCAAACCTAGTTTTAACTCAGCTTACGATAATGGCTATAGTAATCCAAGAGGTTGATTAGTCACAAATGAAAGAAGATGCATTTCTGCCTGTACTGTCTTCTTTCCAGAATATATAGAATCCTAAGGTTCTAGGAGTAAGATGACCCTAAGTCGCCCATGCCATCGACAGAAAATAGTTTTAAACAGGGTGTCGAACCGGAGAATTAATGGGTTCGGTTTGGGTTCAGGCAGTTTCAAATTTTCTGGGTTCGGTTCATGGAATTTTTTGTCGAGCGGTTCCGGTTCGGTTACCCCCTTTACCTCTCCCCCCCTTGAATCTGCCCTTGCTTCAATGGTGACTTTGTTTATTCTTTCTGGGACGTTAGTTGCTAATAAATCTATTATGTTTCCCGACCGCGTTGGCTTTCTGACTAATTGAAGGAGAGAGTGCTCGCAGAATGTTTTGATTAATGCCTCACAGGATTCGCGTTCTTTACTTCTAGATTCGAAATAGGTTTTCCCAATCAATTGAGTGTAAGTTAAAGTCACCACCGACTATAACGATTCCATCTTGATTTATCAGTCTAATCTTTGATAGTTGTTTCTCGAGATTTAAAATACAATCTACACCAGCGTTAGGTGGCCTGTAAAACGAGCATAAGAACACCTTTTTGGAGCCATCTTTACCTATGCGGCACCAAACACTCTCGATATCCTCTTCACTTATCGGAATCTCACTGCTATCGTACTTTTCGCTAACCGCTATGAAAACTCCCCCGCCCGATCTATTATTATCTTTTCTATAGACACGATAGTCTCTAGGAAATATCTCCTGACTCTGAATCTCGTCTGTTAACCAACTTTCTGTGCCTATCACGACGTCGGCGTGCAGACTGCGAATAATATGCTCGAATTCAGCAATTTTCCTACGGATGCTGCGACAGTTCAGTACGATGACGTTTAATTTCTCACTATCACTTTGCATACTAATCTCACCCTTGACTTTCTCTCCCACCCTAAGGGTAATTTGCTCTTGCACATAAAAATATCTTAGAATTGTAACATCGGAGTGAGCTTTGTACTATTCTCTGAGGAAAGGAATGAAGTTATATATCGACGTTTCTTACTGAGGAGGAGGATGAGGAGGAGGATACTAATGTTTAGGCATTTCCAGATGAGCTGGAGATTCGAAATTTTTTTCTTAGGTAGGATTTTGTGCAAAACAGACTAGAAAAAACGAAAATCTTCAAAAACTGTAACAATGCGGCCGCTAAAAATTCGCAATTGTTTAAACAAATTTTCAAGGTATTTCCAAATGTTCTACGGAGCTGAATTTTTTTTATAGATAGGAATTGTAAAATGCCGAAATAGGGATTATACAAATTTTGATATTTTGATTTGTTTGGCAGTTAAAAATTCTTAAAGTTTAAACAAATTGGTAGCTGCTTAGACACTACGCCGCAAGCTAGGGAGCTGAAATTTTTATATTATTTAGAGGTTAATCTATGTAAACGAATTAACATTTCAAATCATCCATAAATTTGTTATTTTGCACGTTAAAAATTATTTAAATTTAAACAATTAGATAAATGTTAGTTCACTTCTAATTTTACTATAAACTTAAAATTTGGCAGAAATATGTGGCATTATTAATTCAATGTGGGAAAGTTATAATATTCCTAAAATTGAAAAAATTAGCGATAGTTTTACTCCATTATTATTCCATAATGAAAAAACGAAAACCTGTCCAGAGGAGAAATCTTTAGAATTAAAGAAATATTTCTCATGATGAAATATCCGTCTGAAAAATGAAAGATTTTTCAAGGTGAGATAATATGCTTGCAGTATGAAAGCACCTTCTACTAGTCATTATATATAGACGTTCCTTACAGAGGAGGATATAGGAGGATACTAATGTCCAGCCCAAACTACAAGAGCTAGAGACCTGAATCTTTCAGTTCTTGTAGATATGATGGAGAAACCTACAGATAAAATGAGACTTCTCACCTAAGCGACATGAGTTCGACTCCAGAAATTCCGAAATTTGCGTTTTTTCCCATAAGAAAAGCATTGCGCCATTTTTTAAAATTAATTTTGGGGACTTGCCCGTAAGCTAGAAAAATGAAAATTTCAGTGTTGCTAGATGGGCACAATATCTATTAGGAATTAATGTTACTTTTGCTTACAGGGTCCTGGGATCGACTCCAGATACCAGAATATCTCCCATAAGTTAACATGGGAAAAAGTTATGCCAGTGTGTAGACCAATCTAATTAGATTAAGAAGCTGAAATTTTGCAGGATTATATAATTTTTCTCATAACCAACTATAAAAATCGAAAATTTCAAAATTGTTAATTTGTAGGGGTTGTTTTAACCCCATTTTAACATTAAAGTTTAATAATTTTTATCTTGGAAACTATATGCTGCAGGTTCGAGTTTTTGAAATCATTTTGTAGCAAATTATACATAGAAAAAAGGAATGTATGAAAAAATTAAAAAATTCCACCGCTAAAATTCGCAATTGTTTAAACATATTTGTTTGTGTATTATCGAATGTGCTACGAAGCTAAAAAATTTTTACCGGTAGATTTTGTGAAAAAAACGAAATAAAAATTATAAAAATTTTGATATTTTAATTTCTTTGGCTGTTAAAAATGTTTAAAGTTTAAACTAATAGGTAAATGTTAAGGTACTTCGGGGCATGCTAGGAAGCTGAAATTTTAAAGTTAAGTAGAGCTCAGTGCATTTAAACTAACAAACATTTGAAAAGCTCCAACAAAGTGTTATTGCGGCCGTATTAAACTTTTAAAATTTAAACAACTAAATAAATATTATTTCACTTCTAGATGATCCTTTGAATTAAAGAAATATTTACCATGATGAATATCTCTCTGAAAAATGAATTTTTTTTCAAGGTGAGATGTCAAATGCTTGCAGTATGCAAGCACCTTCTACTAGTCATTATATGTAGACGTTTCTTACAGAGGAGGAAGAGGATACTAATGTTTAGGCACTTCCAGATGAGCTGGAGATTCGAAATTTTTTTCTTAGGTAGGATGTTGTGCAAAATCGACTAGAAAAAACGAAAATCTTGAAAAAGTGCAACAATGCGACCACTAAAAATTCGCAATTGTTTAAACAAATTTTCAAGGTTTATGTATTTCTGAATGTTCTACGGAGCTGAAATTTTTTTTAGAGATAGGAATTGTAAAAAAAAAACGAAATAGGGATTATACAAATTTCGATATTTTGATTTGTTTAGCAGTTTAAAATTCTTAAAGTTTAAACAAATAGGTAAATGTTTAGATACTACACTGCGAGTTAGAGAGCTGAAATTTTCAAGTTAATTAGAGTTTTGTCAATTCAAACGAATAAATATTTCATTGTATCTATGAAATTCTTAATGCGGCCGTTAAAAATTATTTAAATTTAAACAATTAGTTAAATGTTATTTCACTTATAAATGTGCTACAAATTTAAAATTTGGCATAAATGTGAAGAATTATTAACCAAATGTGGAAAACGTATAATATTCATAAAATTGCAAAAATTAGCAATTGTTTTACACCATTATTGTTCCATAAGGAAAAAATAATTTTGGTCCCTAGGAGAAATCTTTTGAATTAAAGAAATATTTCCCATTTCTCTCTAAAAATTAATGTTTTTTCAAGGTGAGATGAAATGCTTGCAGTATGCAAGCACCTTTTACTAGTATTCTAATACGTACACGTTATTTTGCCGCACAAATCAATTTAATATTCCGTTCGAATGTATTTGTAGTATTTTATAACGTTAAATTATGAAATTTGGGAACAAAAATAGCTATATATCCGCGACGACTTTAAAGCTATTAAAGCCAATATAAGTATTAAATAAATGATTAAATGGAAAGTAGGCATCATAACCTCTGTTTGGATCATCTTGTTATCTCCGTAACATTAAGTCGTAATTATGTGGTCTCGCGAACTTTTGCGTGGTAAATAATGTTCTAGATCCGAATAAAGTTTCTAATGTATAACTCACAGATTAGCGTGCTTGAAACGCAGAAATAATTAACATTGCATAAATTTTTTTGAGCAAAGCAAATTTGATAATTGATTATCATGCTTAAAAATCAATTGTACTCAAAATTATACACGATCCGGACTCAGCTTGAGATAAGATACATTCGATAATTGAAATCAATTAAACAAACGTCCCGATCTGAATAATACGCATCAAACGAAATTGTGCTTAAAATTGCATACAATTTTTCTTACGTAACTTGAAAGAAATAACATTCTGCAATGGAAAACAATAAAAAATGCATGGAAAACCCTTATGAATAAATAGGATTATTGGTGTGCTTGGATTATTACGTAATCGTATGCTTAAATAGTGGATTGGCATGAATGATAGTTCCACATCGTGCATTTAGTCCAATATAAAGCATTAATTCTATTCTGTTATAGGAATAATTACAATGTTCGGGATTAAAAGAAATTATTTGGGCTAATACGGCACGGATTACTATTTACTCCTAGACAAAAATGAGAAAGCATCTGTAAATTGTATATGCTTTCTAATTTTTTAAATTCTTGTTGGTGATAGAAGCTTGGTGGTATTCCATCTTAAGAAAACACGAGAAAATTAACTTTTACGTTGGACAGATTAGGAAAAAATTCAATATTACGTGCAAAGAAAATTTGAAGGGCTTCCAGAATAACTCAACCTCCAACTCTCACTTTGCCAAGCATTTGTTAATTTGTAAACATAGTAGTAGTATTAATTTGAAAATTTGTCACTTTGCCGGAAAGTGACTGAAACTTAACGCTTTAAAACAATTAGAAATCCTAAAATGTAACGATGTTAAATGAGTATTTGTACATACCTTTCCCCTTCTCCTTTCTTACCGGCCGTCGTTAATCAGAATGAGACCGCACACCCTCTCCTCCCCACCTGTAGCCAATTGTGTCGTCCTCATCCCTTCTTTTCAAGACTGCCTTAACTCTTCCCCTCTCCCGTGCCTAACCTATATATGGCGTGGTTTTGGACCCTTGGCCACCTGTTGATGATGCTAAGCGTCGAAACCAGGTCCTGAGTTTTTCTAAATATAAACTTTGGAGCTATGAAAGTTAATTTTCTCGTGTTTTTTGTATTTGTAATAGGTTTAAAAAATAAATTTAAAAACTATCAGATCAAAATTTTGTCATTGTATATTTCTCAAGAAATCTTGAGATGCTCACTAAAACCAAATATACACGACAACTTTGACAAATCAAAATATATATTTAGTAGAGTCCACACTGCCTAGCCAAGGCAAGACGGACTCGAGAGTCCAAGGTGTCGTACTATTTAAATCTCAATCGTAAAACCCGCAAATAAACACGAAAATCACGCCGCAAATGTACAAACCGCACCCCAAGAGCCGCTGTAACTGACTGACGCTGATTGGCCAAGTGAAGGAGTGAGAGAAACCACGTGACATTCCTTGCCTTCTGCGCATCCAGTTGCCACCCGCCTTCGTTCGTGCTCACAACTATAACTTTCTTGATTTTGGCGCCCCTAAAATTCGGCGCTCCGAGCCTGTGCCTCAAGTGCTCGCCCTTAGAGTGCACCCTGGCCCGCGATGACATTATGAAAGCGAACCGTAATATAAAATACAGATAATTTCATATTAGTATCTAAAATTATGGCTGGAAAACCTTTTCCAGTGATGTTATGGGGATAACATATTATTATTTATTATTGATTTTCACTAACAGGACCTTTCGCATTATCTCAAATCACTTCCGATATGAACCTTAACGTGGCCCGCCGAAGTAATTTCATCTGCATATGTGGTCCTCCTAAGAAGCTGCTACTATTTATGAGGCCCACCACGTAAAAGGTTTTCCCACCCCTGATATAGGAGGATAAAAATGTTTAGATATGTACTTCTAGAAGAGCTGTAGGCTCATGTCGGTAGGACTATGTTCATAACCGACTAGAAAAATCAAAAATATCAAAAAAGAAAATTATGCGGCCGCAAAAAATTCGCAAAATTTAAAAAAATATTTAATGTTAGGTATTTCTGAATGTACTACTACGAAGCTAAAATTTTTTGTTAAGGTAGAATTTGTAAAATAAGAAATTAGTGATTATATAAATTCTGATATATTAATTTATTTGGCGGTTAAAAATTCTTAAAGTTTAAACAAATAGATAAATGTTTAGGTACTAGGGGACGAACTAGAGAGCTGAAAATTTTCACTTATTTAGAGCTTAGTTTAGTAGCGCAATTAACCATTGAGAAGTAGCTTGTTTCAAAATAAAACAAGTAATTTATCTCTTTTGTTTATTGAGCACGATGTTGCCAAAGATATAAATTATGATAATTTGATTGATTCATTTGCTAAGAAAAAATCACGGAAAAAACTTCTCTAAGTTCCCAGTGGAAGGGTGTGATTTATTGTGTTTTTCTTATTTTTTGCTAGGAAACTCCAGAAATGTTTATTTCATTTATTTCACAGTTAAATAGATAATGTAGATAGGTTATAATATTTTAGGTATTAAATAATTTTTTATTTGTATAAAATAGGAAATGGTCATTTAGTAGTGACATTATTATTGTTGTTACACTTTAGCCCGTAGCTTCAGGCGCACACTTCTAACACCTACGTAGAAGTCTGCCACTTATGTTCCTACATTCTCAAATTTAAAAAATATTTTCTGCTATATATCTTTCTATGGTAACTGTTCTGTATTTTTTATGACAACTGATTTTTTAGTTTTTTGTGGATCGATGTATTCTCCTCTTATTTTAATGGAATAAAGTTGTAGTTTTAAAATTGTAGTGTATTTTATTTACTGGATATTAAATGTGCTTGTTAACGTGTATTTCAGTCAGATTTATACTTTAGTACCCTAAATCAATGAGTCGTTTTCTTGAGGAGACCTCAAATTAATCTTTGCGCCACGGGCTTCTGTAAGCTTAAATCCGCCTCTGGATGGGTACAAATTTGGATTCAAAAGTACGAAACAACTCAGTTTTATGTTTTTGCGGTGGCAGGCCGGAAACTCGCGGAGTAAATCGGCTGGATAAGAAAAGGCTTTATCTTCACTCACAAGGTCATTGGCAATCTAGCGCTATTTGGCTTCTCCAGGAAGTTTGTTATTTGTATTCACAAATAGCAGTTAACTAGTACATTGTGTAAAGATAGATTTATGACATACTGCTGTAAACATTACTTTATGAAATCGATGTAGGAATTGTGTTCATGGAATCAAAAAATGTACTAGTTTTGCGGGTGAGATCAAGAATTCGCCGTCATTATATTTCTCAATGCTAAGAACGTAACATAATCGTTTTTCGGTTCGGCTCACTCAATCTATTTAAATAATATGCTACGTTTGTCCCTCACGCTCGTCCGAGAACTATTTGCGACTGACTGAAATGCTATTTTTAACAAACTTTCCGAGTAGGTAGAAGATTGAAATTTGCTAGGAATGTTTGATTCTTATATACCAAATATGGCCTGTTCCCCAATATGGTCTAATCGCCGTATCGAAAGTACTACGTGACAAAATTAATAGATATTGGTTGTGGTATATCGGTATACTGCTAACAACTGTTTATATGGAATTCCACTGGACGTGCTCAATTGGCTGAATTTGCTGGAATGTTTTGTTTGTGGTTACGTGCATCTAATTTCAAGGCATTGGTTAAGCCATTGTTTGTACAGGTAAAATTTAATTAATTAATTTGATCTTGTTCTACAAGATAATTTTCTCAACTATTAGTGGTGTGTTGTTGAGAATAATTTTGATACGAGAAAAAAGTCTGCTATGACCGGGAATCTAACCCGGGTCTTACACTTGCCGGGCGGATATTCTACCAATGAACTATCGTAGCAGATCAATTTTCTCGATTCTGAACGCGGATGTTTTCTTGGTTGGGACGGAACTAGCCATTAGTGGTGATTGGTTTGGCAATTCATTGAGATATCATGTGGTTCCAACGGAATACATTTTACTAGTCCAAGTCTCCCCATTACGGCCTATGTAGGCCATATTGCCCATTTTGTGAGCCTTAAATAATGAAAATGAATTTTTTGAATGATTTTAGATCTCATTTGGTTGTTCAGTTCTTCATTTAAATAAAATTTTGACCTCGTGTGCCTAAATCATTGGTGGTAAAATTTTACGATTTAGACCTGTGCCAAATTAGAATCTTGACTTTTATTCCCATTTTTTAGTTATTTTGCCTTACCGACAATTTATTGTAACCATTTTTGAACAAACAAGCATTAAAATTTTGATACAAGTACTTGATAAATCTTTCCGGTTATTTTTCGAATTTTCTTACTATTCGTTAACTGGTTAATTGTGTCCGATTAACCGAATTTTTTAAAGGAAGAAACAATGCTTGCCATAATCAGTTTTCAAAAATCCGAGTGAAAAGAATTTGTTGGAATAACTTACGAACATTCAGCTTACGAACACATTTCATGGTACGCAAGACGTTTGTATGTTCGGGTTCCACTGTATTATTTGTAATGTACAACCTTTCGCAAACTTCCATGACATGGAAAGTGTTATTATAATCTAATAACTATAATTAGCTTAATTTATCCATACAAATGTTCAGTTGAAGAGATAGAAAAGTGTACATATAGGTATTTAAGGAAGGAAGGAAGAAGCTAAAGACTATATTTTGGTTGAAATTAAAGAAATGTTATAGAAGTTTTCTTATAGTACCTTCTGTGATATCTTTCACTTTCATTGTTCTTGAAGTCGTAAATACTTTTGGTCATTAATTTCTTTTGCCCTTGCACTCGCCTGTCTTATTGTTAGTCATGCATATTGCCGCGCCACAAGCGATCCCTGAATCATTTTCCGCGTGTTCACACTTTCTCCCCACAGGGCACACTTTCGCCAACCACGCACACCACGCGCCTGCCCCTTCTTTTGTCTTTACGTTTCATATTGGTTCGCCAGGTGGCCAAACAGGCTTGCCACCTTATGACCATGACACTCGGCCTCTCCTGACAGGCCACTCGCCTCGAGTGGTTCGCCGGTCTAAACGTAATCGTCCCACTTTCGGGGCACGAGTCTCGCGGTGCGGTCGCCTTCGTTCGCCATCTTCCTCAGCACCACTGCCCCTTTCTGCAGGCCCGACGAGAGGGGGGGGGGGTGGAGGGGGTCTACAGTATGTACACGAGCACGCAATTCTTCAAGGAGACCGGCCCAGTGTACCGGTATGCTGTATACTTGTATTGTTCACAAAGTGAAAGTGCGGGGAAAGAGGTTAACAAAAATTAGAGTGGCAGGAAATAGAGATTTCAGTGGTTTCCTAGTATTCCTGGTGTTAACATCCATTAATCACAGTCATTTATACAGCATAAATATGCACTATGTACTCAATATTTTAGTGCAACCAGCATAAATTGTATGGAATTATATTTTCAAGACGTTTAATTGGGATTATTAACAATAAAGGTAAGTATTCGC
Source organism: Tanypteryx hageni (assembly GCA_028673005.1). NCBI lineage: Eukaryota > Metazoa > Arthropoda > Insecta > Odonata > Petaluridae > Tanypteryx > Tanypteryx hageni. The sequence continues at coordinate 235,554,421 of CM054112.1, read as the reverse complement.
TAGCTATTTATGTATATCGTTAGTTATATTTACTTAAGCAAAAATATTTTAATGGATAATTACTCATAAGTTAAATACCGTATTTACTCGTGTACTCGTTATATTTGTTTCATTTTTGTTATATGCATTAAATTGTTTAGGCTATTTAAGATTAACACGTTATTTTTTTAATTAATATAGTCAATATTTTCCCAGAAATGACTTGTTGCATTTTAACCCTCATATCTACATACAGACACACACGCACACACAAACACATATCCACACACAAGGGGGCCCGTCATACACTTAGCACCGGGGCCCGCGTTAGCTCTCGACACTCCTACCTTTCTGTCTCGTCCCTCAAAGGCAAATCCATCCCTTCCTCGTTAGGTGATGACTGTCCTTCATTGGAGTCCTCGCCCTCAGATGTGTCTGGCAGGTCCCCTTCATCGCTGTCTCCACTGTAATAGCCCTCCCGATAGGCTTTAATCTGCGAGACATGCACAGGGCAAGCCCTCCACCTGCAGTGAGTCTGGCATCCTGGTGGGTCTGCAACTCGGTATGTCACAGCACCTATCTCGCCCATTACCTGGTATGGCCCGATGTACTTGTGGTTGAATTTGCCACACTTCCCCAAAGAGCGAATTTTTCGCAGTACAAGGACCAAGACCCCAACCTGATAGGGGGACGACTGTTGGTGGCATTGGTCACACTGGACCCGCTGACGTTCTTTCCTGCTGCAGGTGTTCTCAGCTGCATGTCGCCGGGACTCCCTCACCCGGTCGAGGAACTATTGGTATGTCTCTCCTGCATCCCCCGGCCATGGGAAGGTGTTTTTCTCTGGCAGCATGGACAATTGCCCATGAACCAACTGGAATAGGCTGTATCCTGTTGTTCCCTGTTCCGCCGTGTTGATGGCAAAGGCCGCATGCTGGGCAAAGACATCCCAATTTACCTGCTGACCCTTGGTGTAAGCAGACAAGGCTTCCGTGAGGGTCCTGTTGGTTCTCTCACACAAGCCATTCGTCTGCGGGTGGTAGGCAGCTGCCATCGCATGTCGCACTCCCAACATCTTCAATGTCTCCTCCAGTAGTTCAGCGGTGAAGTCAGTCCCTCTTTCACTGATCAGCCTTACTGGGTCAGGAAATATTTGACGGTACAGCCTTAGCTTCCACCCAACGGGTAGCATAATCGACACAAACGATTATGAGCCGGTTTCCTCAAAGCGTGAGTGGGAAAGGGCTCAGGTGGTCTATTCCTACAACCGAAAATGGTTGGGAGACGGCTGAGATCGGGTTCAGCAGTCCGACTGGTCTCCCCGGTGTCTGCTTGTGTCGCTGGCAGTGGGAACATGCAAGGACAAACCCCTGAACATGCCTCGAAAGGCGCGTCCACCAAAACCTTTCGCGTACGCGTGCCCCGTCTTCTTCAGGCCAAAATGCCCTCCCGTGAACCCAGCATGGCAGTCATCCAACACTATACGACGAAGCTCTCGAGGAACAACCAAAAGGAGCTTCTTACCTCTGCCGTTATTAACGCGGCAAAGAAAAATGTTGCACAGCATGAAGCGTTGTCGCCACTCCCTGGACTCCGTTGGCCCTTTAATGCCCTCTGGGTCTCTGTCCAAGCACCGCAGGATCCTTCCGTGGTTAGGGTCGGCGCGTTGTTGTATAACGACATCATCTGCTCTCAATCCGTTAGGCACAATCGGCCCAGCAAAAATCTCCTCCGGGACCTCCGGTCCGCTACTAGGATTGCGCGACAGCGTATCTGTCACAACATTGGCCTTTCCCTTACGATGAACAAATTGTACGTCATGCTCCTGAAGAGCCATGACCCACCGACCAAGTTTCGCACTATTTTGCTTTTCGTAAAGCCACGGCACAGCAGAGTTATCCGTCACTACGGTGAAGGGTTTCCCAAAAACATAATGACGCAGCATCTCCACTGCTCACACAACAGCAAGGCATTCCAGCTCATTGCTGTAGTACTTTGCCTCATCCGTAAGCCTCCGGCTACTGTAGGCCACAGCAAATTCCTCGCTCCCACCCCATTGCACTAGTACGGCTCCTAACCCATCACCACTGGCATCGGTGTGTATCTCGCAAGGTAGGTCCTCTTGAAACTACCGAAGAGCAGGATCATTAGTGAACTTTTCCTTAAGCTCTACGAAGGCCCGTTCCTCCGACGACCCCCATGCCAAGATCCGCCCTTCTTCAATAGCGCGTGCAGAGGTTTCGCGATAGCCGAAAATCCGGGGATGAACCTCCGGTAATAGCTTGCTATGACCAGAAATTCTCTGAGGCAGCGAATGTTCCTAGGAGCTAAAAAGCCTCTTACCCCCTGCAGCTTTGTTGGGTTAGGTTTAACACATTCGCAATCGATCCGGTGACCCAAACTGTTCAGGCTGGTGACCGCAAAATGGCACTTTCGAGAAGAAGGGTTACCCCGAGATGTCGCCGATGCTCCTCAAAGCTGCTGCCAAACACCTGGATGCCGTCTAAGTAGACCAGACACTAGTGCTACTTCTGGCCTTCGAGTACTTGATCCATCAGGCGCTGGAATGTCGCCGGGGCGTTGGAAATGCCAAACGGCATCCTTATAAATTTAAAAAAACCGTCGGGCGTTATGAAGGCAGTCCTCGGACGATGTTCCGGGTGGATTCCGACTTACCTGTACCCACTGGCAAGGTCGAGACAGGAAAAGTAGGCTGATTCTCCCAGGCAGTCGAGAACGTCATCCGTCCGAGGCAGCGGGTGCACATCCCGTTTTGTAACCGCGTTTAACCGACGGTAGTCAACGCAAAACCGCATCTCACCTGACTTCTTCCGCACGAGGACGACAGGGGGTGACCAGGGGCTGGTCGACAGCGCGATGATCTCGTCCTTTAGCATCTGCCAGACCTGATTGGAGATTACTTCCCGTTATCCTGGAGAAATTCTCCGGGGAGGTTGCTGTAGCGGCTTTTCATCCAGCATGTCGATCCGATGCTGGGCGAGATCAGTCCTCGGAGGTCTGCTGCCTGTTGAACTAAAACAGGCGGTATAGCTCTCCAGAAGTGCGGTCAGTGCAGTTCATTGACTTTCCGTCAGGTATTCCCCAAAATTCTAGTGGCCTCCGGCATCTCTTGAAGAATAGCCGCCAACGGCGCCGTCTCTGCCCGGCGAGCCATTCCCAATTGGACGACTTACCATGTCATCGTGGTGAACGCCAACCAGCCGATGCGACCGTTAATATCGTCGAGGCTTCCGCCCAACGTTCACAATTGGGACCGAAACTTCCAGAATCGCCCTGGGACTAACCCATTCTCGCCCCGGCCTCGAAGAAACGACCGTGCGATCTGTGATAGTTGATCATGTTGTGTAATTATATTTATTTATAAAATAACACATTTGATATCTAATCCATTGTGGTATTGTTTTGTATTCCGTTAATAAACATTTATACCACGATTTTTAAACAGGTTTCTACTAAAAATTAATTTTAACAGTAGCTATTTTTTATTAAAAAACTACCATTTTCCTTAAAAAACGTCATTTTTTGCGCCACCGCCCCTCTCAATATCGAATTAGGTCCCGCAAATAATCACGCCGGCCCTGCTTGTATTCTTTTGTGCTTTTGTACAAACAATAATTTTTTTGTGCATACGAAATATTGAATTTCGTTTATTTATAAAGCTTGATTTTTGAATCACATAAAATAACTTGTTTTTCTGGTAAGTATTCCGTTCAAAATTTTGTTATGCCAAACATTGAATGAGCTTCAATTTCTTAAAACATTTTATTTGCAGCAAAAACTAAGCAGTTTTTCTTGTACTCCTTTGAAATTTATTTAAATAAACATGTCTAAAAATTAATTGAGTGTTTCTGTTTAAAAAAAATTTATTTGCCGCAAAAATTCCTTTGAAATTTATTTAAATAAACGTCTAAAATTAATTGAGGGCTTCTATTTTTACCGGTTAGCTGATGATATTTTTAACAAAAAACCTGTTAGCGACAATTCCGGTTAATTGGAAGCCCTACTTAGACATTTACTCTTTTTGTAAATTAAAATGAGAAATAATTGACCTACGATCTTTTTATTCTTAGTCACATTTCATCTAAGATTCAAAATCGCTCACGTTATACATTTAAATCATATTATTGGAAAAAAATTAAGCTTTATAACGATATGTTGACTTGCCGACCATGTCATTGTTAAACCTCGAGATTGAATTGTCGTCTCAAGCCTTAAACTATATGCATAAGGAAAGCGTGCATTGAATGTTTTAGAAAGAGGAGAGGAAGAAAGAAAGAGAGACAGAGGGGGAGAGAAAGAGGTGAGAGGAAGGAAGACAGGAGGGAGTGATAAATAGATAATGGTTTTTATTAGGGCGAGATTGAGACTAGGAAGTTTATTTTTCAAGAGAAGGAAAGGGAAGGAGAGGGAGGAAGAGAGAGATAAAGGGAGAGAAAGGGAGGGAGAAAGGAAGGAGAAGGGCACAGAGGGAGATAGACAGATAGATAATGGTCTTTATTAGGGCGAGATTGATACTAGGACTATTTTTCAAGAGAGGGAAAGGGGAGGAGAGGGAGGGAGAGATAAAAGGAGAGAAAGGGAGGAAGACAGGAAGGAGAAGGGGACAGAGATAGATAGATAATGGTATTTATTAGGGCGAGTAGGATGTCTATTTTTCAAGAGAAGGAAATGGAAGGAGAGAGGAAGAGATAAATGGAGAGAAAGGGAGGGAGACAGGAAGGAGAATGGGACAGAGGGAGATAGAAAGATGGTCTTTATTAGGGCGAGATTGAGACTAGGGAGTATATTTTTCCAGAGAAGGAAAGAGGGGGAGATGGAGGGAGAATGAGAGGGAGGAGGTATGGAAGAGAGAAAAGGAAGAATGAACAGTGCCTTAAATATAATACTTAATCCACGCATACCTGTAATATTTGACAAGAAATTACACTCCTATATAAACAAATTATCTAAGGTAAAAATGAAACAACGCATTTGCCGGTCTACGCAACACTAAGATTTTAAAACAAAATATTCTGAATAATATTTAGATACATATAGTTACACTTGTTACAAACAGGAACAAAAACAGTAATGCAGTACATTAATATCATTATATTAAGACGTTTCTTACAGAGGAGGAGGAGGATATAACAAACTAGTAGAAGGTGCTTGCATTCTGCAAGCATATCATCTCACCTTGAAAAACATTCATTTTTCAGACAGATATTTCATTATTACAAATATTTTTTTAATTCTAAAGATTTTACCTCCGCAATGATTTTCGTTTTTCCCTTGTGTCAAAATAATAGATTATTAAATCCCCAAACATTGCAATTTTAAGAATTTTAGACTTTCTACACTATGGGGTACTAATGCTACACATTTCTGCCAAATATAAAATTTATAGAACAATTAGAATAGAAATAATATTTATCTAATTGTTTAAATTTAAATAATTTTTAAGCACCGCAATAACGATTTCATAGATAAATTGGATTATTTAATAGTTTATATACAATAAAATCTAAATAATTTCAAAATTGCAGCTCCATAACTCACAGCGTAGTGTCTAAACATTTACCTAATTGTTTAAACTATAAGAACTTCTAACTGCCAAACCAATTAAAATATCAAAAATTCTACAATCCCTATTTCGTTTTTTTTACAAATCCTACCTCAAAAAAATTTCAGTTATGTCGCACATTTGGAAATACATAAACCTTGAAAAACTGTTTAAACAATTGCAAATTTTAGCGGCCGCATTGTTGCACTTTTGCAAGCTTTTCGTTTTCTCTAGTCGGTTTTGCACAAAATCCTGCCTAAGAAAAATTTCGACTCTACAGCTCATTTAGAAGTGCCTAAACATTAGTATCCTCCTATATGTTATCATTATATATAGACGTTTCTTACAGTGGAGGATATCATTATACTAGTAGAAGGTGCTTGCATACTACAGTCATTTCATCTCATCATGAAAAAACATTAATTTTTTAGAGAGATATTTCATCATGGGAAATATTAATTTAATTCAAAAGATTTTTCCTAGGGACCAAATTTCTTTTTCTCCTTATGGAACAATAATGGACTAAAAAATCGCTAACTTTTGCAATTTCTTGAAAATTATACTTTTTCCACATTGGGTTAACAATGTCACACATAAATTTTAAATTTATAGCACAATTAGAAGTGAAATAACATTTATCTAATTGTTTAAATTTAAATAATTTTTAACAGCCGAAATAAGAATTTCATGGTACATTGAAATGTATATTCGTTTATATAGACTAAACTATAAATAACTTAAAAATTTCAGCTCGCTAACTTGCACCGTAGTACCTAAAAAGTTATCTATTTGTTTAAACATTAGGAATTTTAACTGCCAAACAAAGTAAAATATCAAAATTTGTATAATCCCCATTTCGTTTTTTTACAAATCCTACCTCTAAAAAAATTTCAGTTCCGTAGCACATTCGGAAATACATAAACCTTGAAAATTTGTTTAAACAATTGCGAATTTTTAGCAGCCGCATTGTTGCACTTTATCAAGATTTTCGTTTTTCTGGTCGGTTTTGAATAAAATACAACTTATGAAAAAAATTTCGAGTCCCCAGCTCCTCTGGAAGTGCCTAACCATTAGTATCCTCCAATATGTTATATATCATTATATATCGACGTTTCGTACAGAGGAGGATATAACATACTAGTAGTTGGTGCTTGCATACTGCAAGCATTTCATCTCACTTTGAAAAAACATTCATTCTTCAGACAGACATTTCATCATTACAAATATTCTTTTAATTCTAAAGATTTCACCTCCGCAGCGATTTTCGTTTTTCCCACATGTAAAAATAATAGTTTGAAACAGTCCCCAAATGTTGCAATTTTAAAAATATTACACTTTCTTCATTATGGGGAACTAATGCTACACATTTTAGCCAAATTTTAAAGTTGTAGCACTTCTAGAAGTAAAATAATATTTTTCAAATAATTTAAATTTAAATAATTTTTAACGGCCGTCGAAATTCATATACGGTAAAATTTAAATATTTATTTGTGCAAAGTCACCACTCTGTAAATAATTTGAAAATTTCAGCTTCCTAGCTCATTCCGTAGTACCTAAACAGTTATCTATTTAACAAAAGTAGAATACTCCTTTAGCCAAAACAACTAGAGGGCTGCAAACCCAATGCATTTCGCCCACAAGGTGGGCAGCAAGCATATCAGCTCAACATAAAAAACAATCATTTTTCATATTTCATCATTACAAATATTTTTTTAAATTCTAATTCTAATTCTATTTAATTCCCCAGCGATTTTCGTTTTTCCCTTATGTAAAAATAATAGACTAAAACAATCCCAAAACTTTGCAATTTTAAGAATTTTATACTTTCTCCATTACGGGGTACTAATGCTACACATTTCTGACAAATTTTAAAGTTCAAGTACTTCTAGAATTAAAAATAATATTTTTCCAATTGTTTAAATTTTATACATTTTTAACGGCCGCCGCAATATGTTTATGGAGAGATTCAAATGTTTATTTGTGCAACTGCACTATTCTGTATATAAGTTGAAATTTTCAGCTTCCTAGTTCATCCCGTAATGTCTAAAGAGTTACCTATTTGATTAAATTTTAGGAATTTTTAACTGCTAAACGAATTAAAATATCAAAAACAGTTATCTATTTGTTTAAACTTTAAGAATTTTTAACTGCTAAACGAATTAAAATATCAAAATTTCTCCTCTGGACGGGTTTATGTTTTTTCATTATGGAACAATAATGGAGTAAAACAATCACTAATTTTTAAAATTTTAGCAATATTATACTTTTTCCACATTGTGTTATTAATGCTACACATTTTTGCCAAATTTTAAATTTATTGCACATTAAGAAGTAAAATGCCATTTATCTAATTGTTTAAATTTAAATAATTTTTAACGAACAAAATAACAACATTATGTATAAATTGAAATGTTAAGTCGTTTACATAGATTAACCTCTAAATAATATAAAAATTTCAGCTGCCTAACTTGCGGCGTAGTTTCTAAGCATCTTCCTATTTGTTTAAATTTTAAGAATTTTTTACTGCCAAACAAATTAAAATATCAAAATTTGTATAATCACAATTTCGTTTTTTTACGAATTCTACTTATAAAAAAATTCCAACTCCGTAGCACATGCGGAAATACATAAACCTTGAAATTTTTTTAAACAATTGCGAATTTTTACCGGCCGCATTGTTGCACTTTTTCATGATTTTCGTATGTTATATATCATTATATATCTTGCAGAGGGGGAGGAGGAGGATATAACATATATATAACATACTAGAAGTTGGTGCTTGCATTCTGCAAGCACATCATCTCAACATAAAAAACACTCATATTTCATCAATACAAATATTTTTTTAATTCTAAATATTTCACCTCCGGAGCGATTTTCGTTTTTTCATTATGTAAAAATAATAGATTAAAACTCCCAAAACTTTGTAATTTTAATAATTTTATACTTTCTCCATTTTGAGGTACTAATGCTACACATTTCTGACAAATTTTAAAGTTTTAGTACTTCTAGAATAAAAATAATATTTTTCCAATTGTTTAAATTTTAAACATTTTTAACGGCCGCCGCAGTATGTTTATGGATAGATTCAAATGTTTATTTGTGCAATTGCACTATTCTGTACATAACTTGAAATTTTCAGCTTCCTAGCTTATTCTGTAATGTCTAAACAGTTACCTATTTGATTAAATTTTAGGAATTTTTAACTGCTAAACGAATTAAAATATCAAAAACAGTTATCTATTTGTTTAAACTTTAAGAATTTTTAACTGCTAAACGAATTAAAATATCAAAATTTCTCCTCTGGACGGGTTATGTTTTTTCATTATGGAACAATAATGGAGTAAAACAATCACTAATTTTTGCAATTGTCGAAATATTATACTTTTCCCACATTGAGTTAATAATGCCACACATTTCTGCAAAAATTTTAAATTTATAACACAATTAGAAGTGAAATAACATTTATCTAATTGTTTAAATTTAAATAATTTTTAAAGGCCAAAATAACAATTTCATGGATAAATTGAAATTTTTATTCGTTTACTTAGATTAACCTCTAAATAATTTAAAAATTTCAGCTCCCTAACTTACGGCGTAGTATCTATGCATCTACGTATTTGTTTAAACTTTAAGAATTTTTAACTGCCAAACATATTAAAATATCAAAATTGCTATAATCCCTATTTCGTTATTTTACAAATCCTACCCCTAAAAAACATTTCAGCACCGTAGCACATTCAAAAATACATAAATCTTGAAAATTTGTTTAAACAATTGCGAATTTTTAGCAGCCGCATTGTTGCTTTTTTCATGATTTTCGTTATTTCTAGTCGGTTTTGCACAAAATGCTACCTATGAAAAAAATTTCGAATCTCCAGCACAATTGGAAGTGCCTAAACATTAGTATCCTCCTATATGTTATCATTATATATAGACGTTTCTTACAGAGGAGGATATAACATACTAGTAGTTGGTGCTTGCATACTGCAATCATTTCATCTCACCTTGAAAAAACATTCATTTTTCAGACAGACATTTCATCATTACAAATAGTCATTTAATTCTAAAGATTTCACATCCGCAGCGATTTTCGTTTTTCCCACGTAAAAATAATAGTTTAAAACAATCCCCAAATGTTGCAATTTTAAAGATTTTACACTATATTCATTATGGGGTACTAATGCTACACATTTTAGGCAAATTTTAAATTTGTAGCACTTCTAGAAGTAAAATTATATTTTTCTAATTGTTTAAATTTAAATAATTTTTAACGGCCGCCGCAATATGTTTATGGAGAGATTCAAATGTTTATTTGTGCAACTGCACTATTCTGTATATAAGTTGAAATTTTCAGCATCCTAGCTCATCCCGTAGTACCTAAACAGTTATCTATTTGTTTAAACTTTAAGAATTTTTAACTGCCAAAAAAATTAAAATACCAAAATTTGTATAGTCCCTATTTCGTTTTTTTAAGAATTCTACTTATAAAAAATTTCAACTCCGTAGCACATTTGGAAATACATAAACCTTGAAATTTTTTTAAAACAATTGCGAATTTTTAGCAGCCGCATTGTTGGACTTTTTCAAGATTTTCTTTTTTTGTAGTCGTTTTTGCACAAAATCCTACCTAAGAAAAATTTTTCGAATCTTCAGCTCATCTGGAAGTGCCTAAATATTAGTATCCTCCTATCATTCTATATAGACGTTTCTTACAAAATGCATTCTCCCGATAAAATTCATAACTGAAAGGGTTAACTCTAATATTTAGGAGATTAAAAATCACTTCGAACCGAATTCAAATTTCCGTAGTTGCTGCGAATGTTTTAAAAGATATATGGCATCTGTTCCAGAAAAGAAGAATAAAGAAGAATTGGTAATCCTCAAAAATTTTATTAGCCAGGATTGGGTTGTATTGACTGAAAATCTGGATATGAGAAACGTCATCGAATTGGATTTTTATTAGAAATAATTCAAAAATTTCAAAATCGAACACTTCGACTTAAATCTCGTTCACAAACCCAATCAAAAGGAATAGATAGGAAAGTTTTGATATAATGATTAGAGCGATAAAAAACAAATAATATGGACTAAATTAAAACCTTAAAAGGTTAGTTAGAAAAAAGAGTGACGATCAGTTGTTGTATAAGACGCTAACCTCGCGCTTGGATTCTCGATAGTTCGGTGGCTGTCTGAGAAACGGAATTCGTCTCAGTTTTAACGGAGGATATTGAGGTACTTCCAAATGAGATGGAGATTCGATATATTTTTCTTAGGTAGGATTTTGTGCATAACCGACTAGAAATAACGAAAATCTTGAAAAAGTGCAACAATGCGACCGCTAAAAATTTGCAATTGTTTAAAAAAAAATTCAAGGTTTATGTATTTCCGAATGTGCTACGGAGCTGAAATTTTTTTGGAGGTAGGATTTGCAAAAAAAACGAAATAGCGATTATACAAATTTAGATATTTAAATTTGTTTGGCAGTTAAAAATTCTTAAAATTTAAACAGATGGATAACTGTTTAGGTATTTTGGGATGAGTTAGGAAGCTGAAATTTTCAAATTATTTACAGAGTAGTGAATTTGAACAAATAATCATTTAAATCTCTCCATATATGAATTGCGGCGGCCGTTAAAAAAGTTTAAAATTTAAACAATTAGAAAAATATTATTTCACTTCTAGAAGTTCTACAACTTTAAAATTTGGCATAAATGTGTAGCATTAATAACCCAAAATGGAGAAAGTATAAAATTCTTAAAATTGCAAAGTTTTGGGATTGTTTTAATCTATTATTTTTACATAAGGGAAAAACGAAAATCGCCAATCACCAATATATACCAAGTGACCATCTTCATCCTTGACCAAAATGATGGTTATTTTTTAACTTACATACGTATTATTGGTTATTGGTTTTGGCTTCGTTCTTTTCTTTTCCTCATATAAATGGAATTTTATGCAGAAACTGCTTCTTCGATATATTATTTCTATTTGCACCAACTCATGAATCATGTGCATTAAGAAAATGATTTTGCATTGAGCAACCGACCGAAAACAAATGACGCTCATAAATTGAAGCTGCCAGTCTTTTGGACAAACAAGATTCTTCCTTGGACAGAAAGTGGCATGTCCCATTTTCTCCATGCAGAGGTTTTACGTTATCACTTCTTGTTACCACTCATTATGAGAGTGTTGCCATAGCAACAACTATTGTTGAACTCTGATTCGGTATAATCTAATACATACACGCGTTATTTTTACCGCACAAATACACATGATCGATTTAATATTGTTGGAATGTATTTGTGATATTTTATAACGCTAAATTGTGAAATTTGGGAACACAAAAAGCAACATCTGCAGTGATTTTAAAGCTATTAAAAGCAATATAAGTATTAAATAAATGATTAAATGGAAAGTGGGCATCATAAGCTCCATTTGGATCATCTTTTTTTATCATACAACCTAACATGGGCATGGTCTACCGTTTCTCTTAATGCTCCCATGCACTTGGAAAATAATAGTGACCAGCAAGGGATATTTAAAATATTGAACAATACAAATTATTCCTTTAACATTCTTGAGTTGTCATTAATAGAGATTGGCCATTAAAAATTGTAATATAGACTTCTTCCAAGGGTTAAATAAATTGGTAAAATTAAATTGGGATCACCCATGCAAAACACATAATTTAAATAAATCAGAATTTCATATTAGTAAACTCAATTTTAATTTAACACTGCACATCTTAAACAGTCTCAGAAATTTTTAAAACAGTTAACTTTTAAAAATTATCTGAATATTTTTATTTTTTTTTTAAGAATTGTACAATTTACTAAGAAACCATTTGACAAAGGCTTTAAAGAACATGTAGATTCATAACTGCTTTTACAACAAAGATACTTTTATTAATTGAATTTCATTTTAATATGGCTGGCAATCCACATTAGATACAATTTCAGCCACAAGAATCAAACGAGTACTATCACACTCATGCTGATAAGGGAAGGTAATGTTAAATAATTTTCACAAATGTTGTGTGACTTGCTTTTTATTTGACTTATTATATAGAATTCATTCATCGTATAAGGTTTCGTTCCTCTTAAAACACAAGCCTAAGGGAACGTTCTCATATATTACAAACACGTAGTCAGTCAAATGCACATACTTAGGGCCAAGACATATTTGCCCATGCTGGGAAAAGCATTATCATCAAATTCCTCCATTTAATAAATGAGGAAGTTAGATTTTGAATTCAGTTACCAATAGCTAAAGGAGGTAAAATGGCATAGTCAACCATTACAATTTTTAGTGACACCAATTCATCTTAGTCGAACTTCATTATTTTCAATTACAACGAGAATGGCAAAAATAGTGTCTATTGACAGACTACGCTTGTCCCAGTATTTGCTTTTCCTCATGTAGGCCTTCCTGTACAAAAATAAGCTTGATCTGAATAATACTTTCTTTCCTGTGATAATGTGAGCACTAGTCATCCCAGTGCTAACACATGCAGGCTTATTTAAAACTAAACTGCTTCAATGAGGCAGGCAATATAGAATAAAATGAGGTAAACTAATTACAGAGATTTGATGACAACAGTTTCACACCACAAGTTTGAAGTGCATACTTGAAAAAAATCTTCAGAAAACACACAATAACCATTTCCTGAGTGAATAACAGATTGTGACTTCAGATCTCCACAAAAATAATAGTGCACCTGACAAAATATAACATTTATAGAAATGGATGTGTATGAACAGGAATACAAAGTCAATTTGCAAAAAAATTTGAGTCAAGTGACAAGAATGCCCTTGAATAGTTGTTGTGTATTGCCTGTCTTGAGGTAGCATTTACGGCGCTGAGACTAACAAAGCCTCAAAACAAAGGATGTGACACAGTGTTGTTGCACCTTAGATGTTCTCTTTTTTGTTGCTGTTTGCTAACAATGAGCAAGAGGGACTGAGCATCTGTGACTGTCAAATAAAAGTGCCCACCGGTGGGACACTAGCACCGAGTAGAACTCAAGAACTTCGTTGTCATGGAAACACACAGCTGAAAGTGCTGGATTTCCACCACAGTAAAACTGTTTAAATACAACACTGATTAATAAATAACTGATGAAAGAGATACAAAACATATAAAAATATAAGCTCTAGTACAGGACACAATATTGTTAGAAGGAAAAAGCACAGTTTATTCGTGCCCTTTTTATTCCTACTTTCTAACTTTTATTACCAGTCACTGTTACATTCCTTTGAGTGTTGCATAAATAAATGTGTGGTCACATCCCCTTGTTCTGAGTTGGAGGAGTTTCTTGTACAAAAAATTCAGTTGGCAACAAAGCAGCTTCACAGATGATGTATCATTTGAAGCACATGTCAAACATGAGATGAAAATTCATCCCTCTGAGTAAGCCAAAACAAAAATCACAAAAAATTTCACAAAATTTACAATGTCTTTTGTATTAATCTATATCTGATAACTTCCCTACTTAGTAAAATCATTTTCTTTATATCTCTTTACAGTTCTCTATATTTTACAAGTGTTTGTATTTCCTTACAAACAATTTTAAGCCTTCATTCCAAACTACATCACTTTCAAGCAGGAGGATTTTAGAAGAATAACTTCAATTTCCTCCTTTTTCCTGTGGAGATGTGTAAACAATAATAGCTAAAAGAATCTTCTTTTTACTCTGCTACATTGACATTGAATGCCGACAGAATGCAACCTTCTGCACAGAAAAGGTTATGAAAGCCCAAGAGGGGAAAATCCTATCTCTTTACCTTCAAAACCACATTGGTAATATTTAGGTACAGCCACACTACACGTTTCCTACACTTCTCATATAATCACATCTTCACTTATTTTTAAAATACTCTATAATTCAATTAGAAATGGACTCACTGGTTCATAAGAGAAGCAGATATAGTATACTATATAATTTCATTTATACTATGATTGAAGAAATTGTGTATGGATTTAAACCCTGTGAATTGGGTATAAATATTATTATTATTATATTTTTCTAGGTGAAAAAGACCACTTTCAAATGGTTAATTCTAGTGCAGTGACAATGCTTGGAAACTGTATACCTGATACAACCAGTGCCACAACAATCCTTTAGTTACAATTGCAGCAAGTACAACATCTTGCTATATACAAGCACAACTTCATTACACACACACCTACCACCTGAATGCATCCGTAACACTGAAAAAGTTACTGGACATCCTTTATACACAATATTCCATGCACACCAGTTCCCTTTTACAGGTCAGGAGAAGCATATTAGTCAGTTACTTACAAAAGAATAAAACATGCATAAAAAGACAAAATTGACGAGCAGCTCAGACTTTATACAAGCCTGATTTTGCAAAATTGAATGGTATTATAAACACTCAAACAATATTCAGGTACTTGAAAAGATGCATGGGGTGAGCTACCCCACACACCATGCACCATTGTAAAAGATGTAAGGCATTGGAAGGCTTGTTGCAACTGCACCAGGCATACATCTCTAAATAAGGTCACCTAAACTGTGTGAACCACTCTTTCTTCCCAGGCAACCCCATTGGTAGGCCAATGTCAGTCAAGGTAAACAAAAATGAGAAGGGTCTGGATGATTAAAATGAAAATTATGAGCTTAAATTACAACAACAAACAATTTCTTATTTCATTAAATACAATTTCTCCAGATACTCATGTAAAATTTCTTTCAATAAAACCTCACATGAAATACAATATTTTTTACAATATAACTGTAGAAATAGTAGTTTATCCAAAATAGGCATTTAACATTAGTCATATATGAAATCGGGAATTTTTAAAAATAAAAGAGTGATTCAATGTCAAATCAACAAACCACTGGGTAGCTTTAAAATTGATATTCACAATTACAATCGATCAACAAAATAACAGCCCATACTTCATAAAACAAAAGCTGGTGGTTACCTAATTACTCTTCTAACAGGATTTATTAATTCTCTGCATATTTTCCAATTACTACATAGAATTCATTGTTCTTGCCATTCCCTTTTTTCTGTACATGTTTTATGAAAATTTAAATCCAAAACAGCTCATTTTTCCAACAAAATGGATGGATCTGTACCATTATTCCTTGTTCTTTCAACTGCCTAGCAGTTAGCAAACCTACAATCAATAATTCTCCGATTTGTATATTTTATAGTCACATATATAGATATATGTATATATATATATATTTATTTCATAAATACTTAATATTACCAGCAAAGCAGGTAGCTCCTACCAATTAAAAATGCAGAAAGCATAATATTATCCAAAACACTGGGCACTGCAATGAGTAAATGCTTCTGGAGTGTTACAATATGAACAATTGTTGAAATTATTATGAATGTGTCATTTTGGTATACAGTTGCCAAGCACTTACTATTGGGACTGGGATAGGTCAAGGAAAGGGTAGGTAGAAAAAATGGAGTACATGAAAATCTCCCCTGGTATGCTACTTAAAATTTAACTCCCTGAGATACCACCAGAGGGTACAAAAGTAGCTGTGAGGTAGTTCATCATTGGAGGCCCGTGCCATGAATATAAAAGAAATATGTATATAGTGTACAGTTATGCTGCCATTGGAGGAATGATAAACATAGTGCCAAAGGGGGGACAGCTTCATTTGGCTGGCTGCCTTAAGAAATTCTCTGTTTCACCATCCTCTCCCCCCTCCCCATGGAGTGGCAAGTTCAAGACTTATAAATTACTTTGTGCAAATGAGTGTCATGTGAAACAAATATTCATTCAATCAATAAGCCCAAATAGTAAACATTTCAAAAAGCAACTTTTGGATAATCAAATAATGAATTGTTTGGGTAAGGAGTTATTGACTCAATAACAACTGTCAATCATCACACCAAAACAAGACATTATTACAGGAATGTGCTAAAATTTAATGCCAATATTTGTTTAAAGGGGAGACACCTTTCTGAGTTAAATTACACAACTATATCGACATACCCAGCATGCCAGAATTGATAATTGTGCATCTAACCGCCTCTTACAACTCATCTCTCTCACTCTCATCTAAGACTCTTAAATACAGAAGTGAATCATACAAATATTGTGAGGCAATGATTACTAAGCAAAATAACACAAAAAATGAACTTATTTATTAATAAAATGATTGATAAAAGTTCAAATTGAAAGGTCAAAGCCAATTAAATTTGTCAAAACAGTTATTAAGACACCTACTCTTCTTACAATGCATTTTTTAAAATGCCAATAAAATGTGCTTTATTAATACATACACAATTGAAAATTTTTGTTAATCATAGTGAATTTTAGATCTCCATAACAATACACTGAAAAAAGCAAAAGAGGAGAGGGAGAGAGAGAAAAAAGAGCAACACACACACACACACACAGTCACCTATTCCTTATTCATACAGCCACATCAATAAGCTTCGTAATAATGCATCTTGTCTATTTATAGAAAACATATCCCTTCTGAGATGACATTATGGTATCAAACCATTCATAAAATTAGCACTTATTTTTTTATTTATACACCCCTATAAGGTAGTGTTTCGCACCTGATCCTACTGAACACAATGTAACTGCGAAAGACACAACCTAATTACAAAATTTACCTGGCCTGCTATTGGGTAAAATGGAGTGTTTGCAACAGCAAACAGGAACAGTTATTTTTGCACATATTCATAGTGCTCACAATTAAAGTACAAAATAAATTCTTACAACATTATATGGGAGTATAAAGGTATTTTACTGGGCAGTAAAGGAAATGATTCTGTCTCAGAAGATTTGTTGGATAAGAGGCATTTAGGCCAGGGAACAAACCATGCCCATCAGAGGGGTTGAACAGCCAGAAACAAGGAAAGGTAATGAAGTGGGGTTGGAATAAATCACAACAAGAACCTCTGACAGCTAACTTACATAACTAAAAGCACAATCCAATATATCAAACATATACTTGTGTATATATGTATGCATATATATATATATAAATTTATAAAATGAGGTAATCATTTGTTAAACAATTTATAAAGAGAAACTGCAAATGTACGCAAGTACTCCAGTCATCCAAAATGGCAAAATAGATGTCTCAGTTTAATAATTGTTGACAAACAACGAAAATATGAAGATGAAATTAAAAACTATGGAAACTATGGGAGAGAAAAAATTTTGGGATTGTTTTTATAGTCCTAGTATAAAATCATGGTAATTGCAAAAGCTCTTTTGGTACTACAATACAAAAAATCCATCAACTGAATGCTCAAATGAACAAATCCTTAGCTAAAATTGCCTACACACATCACATTCTTACAGATTTTATTGCAACTAATTCTATGCCTCTTGCTTTGGTCTGCCATTGCCATGGTAACTTGGCTATTTCGACAGTGAAGAAAAAGATATTAGGGAGGGAGGAAGTGATAACAGCAGAATAATAACATGAAAGGATACAAAGACGGAAGCAAAGAGAAACTTAGAAAACAATCAAGACAAAAAAGAGGTAGTGGAGGGGAAGCAGTTCATTGATTGGAACAACAGCAGTATGAGGTGAGAGAAATTTGAGGAGCATTTGTACATTTGAAGGCACCAAGGATCCAAAATTTCTATATTAGTGAGTGAGTGAGTGAGTGAGTGAGATGAGTGAGTTTCTCTTTCGCTATGAGTTCTTGTGCAATGCCAAAAAACAAATTAGCCAGTCCAACATGCTAAGGTAAGCATGCCTTCATTTGTGATTTAGCATACATTTTTACTATTCAGTTTCCTGCGACCTTCCTGAGGAATATTACTAGTGGAATTCGGCGCTAGAAAAAGTCAATAAACTAAGAGATAGAAATTGTACTTTGTCATAGGCAACACACACATGCAACCAACAAAAATGAGGTAAATCAAGCGGACCAAAATATAAATACTTTCTGATTTTTCTAAAGCTTATTGGCAGATGCTGAGGTATTTGATAGCAATGGAGGAAGTGAATGAGAGGGAATATGAGCACCTTCTCAGGAGATCATTCAATTTTAATTATGATTAAAAACTTGCTTTGAACTTTGAGAGCAATTAGTTTTACAGCATTTACTAAATGGAATAACTAGAACTCAACAGCACATGAGTATTGCATAAACAAATAAGTAATAAAAGACTCTATAAATGGCATCCAAGTACAAGCATATCTCCTTTTTTTAAAGGAAAAATACATTCCACAAAAAATACTACCAAAAAGGAATTTTTAATTTATCATTTTAACTACTTGGAACATATTCCCTGCATATAGGGTTCATTAATAAAACAATATCAGTATGCATGATCATCAGATTACATCCCTACACATGCCAATTTAGGATTTTGTCTGAATATTTCTGGACAAAATTTAAATTATGAATGTGTATTTTTATAATTAAAGTATTTTTTTGAGATTTAGAATAAAGAGGTATATACTACGGGATAATGGCAGAAGTATCAGAGATTCTCTTCCAGTAATATAGCAAAGCCTAGGTGCACTCCTACTCTTGTGGTATGTACAATATTAGCCTCCTTTGTATTATCTAAAAGTGTGGGAGATTCAATTCCAATAGCCTCTCATCCTTACATATTTTAAGGCCATTTAAATTCTTCATTCAGTTGGGATTCCATTTGCTATGTTTTTCTCATTCCTCACTCACCCACGTATTTTTGTCATTTTTCACAACTAACTCAGCTCTACAAACACAATTAATACAAAATTAAAAGTCCTCAACCCCAACACTAATTTGAGGAAAAAAGAGAAGTTTAAAAAGTCACTCACAATGCTCCATAATCTATCTACATTTGCTATTAGTCCTTTTATCCCTTCCAATCCTTGTAACAACTAGTAAAGGAAGTAGTAATGATAATAGTTCTAGTACTTGTGACAGCAGTAGCAAATACTTTGCAAAAAAAAGGTAGTTCAATTATAAATATCAAAGTGTATTGTTTAAACAAAAAAGTTTATACCCGCATCCATCCGAAATGTTAAGTGAGGAGACATTGGAGCCCCTCACCCTTTGGGAACCAGTAATGGGGTTGAGGTGGATGGGGGCTGGGGCATGGTGAAGCCTAACATGTGGGGAGTGTGCCTCCTGGCACCCGACCTCGACACCAAACCACCGGTGACAGCCTGATCTTCTTTATGGTCACAAGCATCACCACTGCCATCCATTGGAAATAAATGCCGTTCTGCCTCAGGCTTAGCAAGCTCCTGTTGCCACCCTGATGTCACTGTACTCACCACTTCTCTTGTTGGAATGCCACGCTCTGAGTCCTCCCTAACCCCCTCCTTGGATGAGCCATCATTGTCTACATTGTGGCAGCCATCACTCTCTTCTTCATTTGCATCGTAAGCGAGGAAAGTCAGCTGTGTTGCATCGGGATCCCCCACACTACCTCCACTCGTATTCCCTCCCACAACTTTCACTGCCACCTCTGCTTCATCCTCCTCTTCCTCTTCTTCTTCTGAGTCTCCCAACAGTAAATTAGAAGCCTTCTCAAGAGATTTACTTCCCACCCCATTGTTTCCATCTCCATCTATTCCTGAACCACCTCCATTGACAGTGTACCTGTTAGCATGCTTCGGCAATGGGATACGAGCCTCTGTACCACTGTCATACTATGAGAATGAAAAAAACTGCTTTGTTAAAAACCATTATTTCATACTTGCATGCACACATTTAATATAACCAAGTATTTTAATTCTTTTGCAATAACTTACTTGTAAAATCAGCGAATATTTTTTTATTTAATGCAGAAATTATGAATTTCCAGTAGAAAACATGCAACAAAGGTTGTGGAACTTGATAATGTTAAGAAGAATTATTCAACAAATTTAGTTTCAAGTTTTCAAGTAAATACATCTTTCAGAGATTATACTGTTATTTTCATTTAATATTTGTATTACTGTAATAAGTTAGTAGTTAACTGCTAGATCTTTAAAAAAAGACACTATAATTTAAAAGGGCTCATAAAAATAAAAATCTTTATAAGCAGGGTGACCATACATCCTGTTTTTGCTGGGACAGTCCCATTATGTGGACATTTCTTGACTGCCATGCCATTTTAGTCAAATAAGTCATTTTGTTCGATTTTGTATACGATCGCAAGTAAAATTCCAAATTCCTGACGGTATAGCTGAAATCACTATTAGAAATGTGGCTTTCTTAGAAATATGGAGCTTATCAAACACACATGTTATTAGTAATCATAATTACACATTTGTCAGATTAGGAATCGAATTGTACAAATTCGTTCAAGTAATGTATTGCTTAAAAAAAAATTGTCCCATTTTTAGCCTACTTTCCAGAATGGAAATAGTTTTGTTGTCATGTCTGTCCATCCACCCCTATTAACTTTTGAACCAACAGACCAATTTTCATGACACTTGGTGAAAATCTATTGATACTTGGGACAAGCTCCAGAGGATAGTTTTTATTGTGAAGATTGAAAGACCCAGGTTCAATTCGAGGAACTATGCTTCCCAATTGATTGACATTGGAAATCTGAAATCCATCGTGCAGGATAAATTTCTCTTGCACATTCAAATATCCTATAATTGTAATATCAGAGCAGGATTTGTACTATTCTCTGAGGAAAGGAATGAAGATTCTAATTTTTATCGTAGAATTTCGCTTTTCGATCATATTTCTTCGAATTTATCATAAATACTGGCGTTTTTGCAGTTTTTATCACTCGTTATGAGTGTTGCCATATCAATGACTATTGTTGAACTTGGATTCGGTATAGTCTAGTACAGGGCTCTACAAATTTTCTAAAAATCTAGGCACCAGCTCGAAAACCCAGGAGCCAGCGTAGATGCTACATAATATTGGCAAATATTTTTTATCGTCAGAAAAAGAAATCATATAAATAAAAGAAAATGTGTATTTGTGTTTGTGTTAATACTGTAACTCGAAAACCAAGAAACTTAGAGGCTTTAAAATTGGTACACATACTAATGGGACCATTAGGATGTGCACCTCGGGGCCAGAATTATTATTTTTGTGGAGAGGGGGGAAGTGGATGAGGCATTTCCCATAAGATCATCATCATCATCATGCTTCTGTCCGAAGACAGGTTTTAACTGAATCGCTGCCTCCATTTCTCTCTCTCCCTAGAAGCCTCTTTTATATCTCTATAAGTATTATATCCCTGCTTTATATTATCTAATATTCCTATTCTTTTTCTCCCTCTTCCTCTTCTTCCACTAATTTTTCCTTCTAAGATCTTCCTTTGTAAACACTGTCTTCTCAATATGTGCCCTATCCAATTTGCTTTTCTTTTCCTGATTGTTTTTATTAGCGTCCTATCTTCTCCCACCATTTCTAATACTTCTTCATTTCTCTTCCTCTCTGTCCATTTCACTTTCATCATTCTCCTCCATACCCACATCTCAAAACTTTCTAAATATTTTTCCTCCTTTCTCCTTATCGTCTACGTCTCTGCACCATAAAGAGCTATGCTCCATATGAAGCATTTTGCTAATTTCTTCCTTGTTTCTAAATTTATTTTCTTGCTTGTGAGAAGCTCCTTCTTCTCGTTAAATGCTGCTTTTGCCATTGCAATCCTACTTCTGATGTCCTGTGTACTACTTCCATCCTGCGCTAAAATACTGCCAAGATATTTGAAACTCCATACTTGTTCCAATTTTTGTCCATTTACCATTATATTTAATTCTTTATGTTCCTTTGAAACCACCATGACTTTCGTTTTTTCAGCATTGATCTTCATTCCATATTGTTGGCCAACCTCCACTAGTCTGTCTGTCATCCTCTGAAGCTCTTTCTCGTCTTCTGCTATTAATCCCTGATCATCTGCATATTTAATGGTGGTAATACTTGCACCTCCTATCTTAAATCCTTTCTCTTCCATCAACGCTTCTTCTGTTATTGTTTCTGCATAAATATTAAATATCGCTGGTGAAATAGGACAACCCTGCCTCACTCCCCTCCCTATTGAAGTACTTTCTGTTTCTTCTCCTTCAACCCTGACTCTAATCTTTTTATCAAAGTAAAGGTTTTTAAGCAGTCTTTTATCTTTCCAATCTATTCCAATTTTGATTAAAATACCCAGCATTTTATCCCATTTCACTCGGTCAAAAGCTTTCTCCCAATCTACAAAACAAAAATACATATCTTTATTGACTTCTAGCGCTCTTTCTATCATCATCCTCATACATCCTATAGCATCTCTAGTCCCTCTTCCTCTTCTAAAACCAAACTGATTATCTTGCAGCTCCTTTTCTATTTTACATTCAATTCTTTTGGTTATTATTCTAGTTAGAACTTTAGCTGTATGAGAAATTAAACTAATTGTTCTGTAATCCTTACAACATTTTGCATTGTTGTTTTTCTCCAGTGATACCATAACAACATCTAAAAAATCTTCAGGACATATGCCAGTATCATATACTTGGTTAAAAAATTTTGTTAGTTGCTTAACTGCTTTCGACCCCAAAACCTTAAGAACATCCACTGGTATATCATCACTCCCATCAGCCTTCCTTCTTTTCATGTCATCAATTGCTCTTTTAACTTCAGACACGAGAATACTTGGTCCTAGCTGATCGTTTTCCACATCCTCTTTTTCATTTAACTCAATATTTCTTGGCTTTCCTTCTTTGTCATACAGCACTTCAATGTATTCTTTCCAAACATTCTTTACATTGTCTGGCTCCGAGACTATTTTACCACTTTTGTTCATGATTCCTTTACGTCCTATTTTTCTTGCCTTTTTCTTGAATAGTTCCCTTACTTTGCTATACATGCGGTCTGTTCTACAAATTCTTTCACACTCGACAATCTCCTCGTATTTCTCATTTATCCACTGTTCTCTGGCTTTATCTGTTTCCCTTCTTAAAGCATTATTTAACTCCTTGTATTTTCTTTGGCCTTCTTCAGTGTTTATGTTCTTCCACTTTCTCCACTCTTCCATTTTTTGCAGCATGGCTGCTGTGATCCAGGGTTTTTTGATTCTTTCACCCGTTATCTTTCCTACCTTCTTTTCCATTACATCTTTAATGTTGCTATGGATGTATCTCCACTCCTCATCTACATTCTTCCTATTTTCTTCAGCTCTCTCCCCCAACCTTTCCTCCAGCTCAGTCATAATAGCCTCCTTGTTTTTAAGGAGTTCCTCTAAGTTCCATTTATTGATAACTCTTATGTTTCTCTTAATGCTCTTCAGTCTACATTGTGTATTTGCCACCAAAAGGTTGTGGTCGGAATCGATATCTGCCCCTGGTAATGTTTTCACATTTTTAATGCTATTTCTAAATCTTTCATTGACTAGTATGTAATCTATCTGGTATCGTCTCTGGTCTCCTGGGCTTCCCCATGTGTAAAGTCTCCGCTGGTGATGCTTAAACCATGTATTAGTTACAATCCCATAAGATAACACGTAAAAATCGATTTTTTGACTTACAGGCTTTTACTCCTTTGCAAATTAAAATTAGAAATAATTGACCTACGATCTTTGGCCCTGGAACGTTTTAAAGAAAAATAAATAACATTTGTTATTCTTATCTTCAAATTTTGTCTACGATACAAAATTGTTCAAGTTCTATGTTTAAATCATTATTATTTGAAAATTTTATGCTTTTTAATGATATGTTGCCTTTCTGATCGTGTTATTGTTAAACCTTGAGATTGTCTTGGCGCCTTAATCCTTACACTATATGAATAAGGAATGCATGTTTTGAATGCTTACTGAATATTTTTTGTCTTGACTTAAAACTCAAAGCAATGCTGGATACTTTCAGTTAGTGTTTAATAGTTTAGACATGAATCTGCTACAATAATTAAGTCATGCAAATTTATTCCTGTCACATTATGTAGCAGAACATAATAAAATGAGCCTTATGCATCTGAAAAAGTCTAATGATATTCTGAAAATATGTAGTTTATGAGCAAGAATAAAAATTTGCACTTATTTTCAGGAACTTGAATGCTTCCGACAGATATTATATTTTACTGCTCCTACTGCTGAGCCCGACAATACAATATGACTACAGCATGTGATTGCAGTATAACCAAAACCTAACTACAGCACGCATATACAATATCTAGGCACCAGCATGAAAATCTTAGGCACCTTGGCGACCTGGATTTGTCAAGCCCTGGTCTAATACATACTCATTATTTTTGCCACACAAATACACGTGTTCAATTTAGTTTTCCGTTCGTATGTATAATATTTTATAACGTTAAATTATGAAATTTAGGAACACAAAGAGCAACTCTTCCACGGCAATTTTAAAGCTATTGACGCCAATATAAATATTAAATAAATGATAAAATGGAAAGTAGGCATCATAAGTTCCGTTTGGATCATCTTGTTTTCTTATGAATGACAGAAAATGTCCCATTTTCACCTTGGAATATGGTCATCCTATTTATAAGAATATAAATATTAACAAAAAACTAGAGTTATACCCTGGAATGGCAAAATCATTAAAAATGCTGACTCATAAAACTGAGTTTAAAATTATAACATAAATACCAAACAGGCTTAGTTAAATACTAGAAATAAAATAAATCCTTAAACAAGAATACATCAAGATTTACTGAGGAAATTTTCAAACAATAAGACTACTTAACCTAATGTTGACTGCCACATTAAATATTTCCTTCATGACTATGCTACATAGAAATATGCTAAAAAGAAATATTTCAAAAAGCTATTTATGACTATTTCAGTCATTATAATTAACACCTTGATTGTGTTCCAAATCATAAGCCATTTGATATTTTCAACTCTCTAGTGAATATGGCAGGGAAGCCCAATTTTTGTATTCTACTGGTACTACAATAAAATACCAATTTAACATGTTTGTGCCAATACTGTCTTTGATTTTACTCACTCTCTGGTCTTTTGAATACCACACCTAATCCAACATTGCAGGATAAAAATTAAAGTACAACAATTATTTAAGATTAAATATTAAAACTGTTAAATACCATATATCGTGGCATATAAGTTGACCTTTAAGGTGAGAAAAAAATCTTCAAAAAACTAGGGTCGACTTATACTCCGAGTATAGAAAAGCAAACCTTGAATTCTGGGCAAATGATGTAGATTAGTAGTTAGATACAACTAATCCTCCAATGCAGATGATCACTATATTGAATTAGCTGTTTCAGTGTTTACAATATATTTAGCAGACATTTATTTTTACTTTCTCCATATATGAAGTAAAGAGAAAGTATTGTTTTCATGAAAAAAATCGAATTCGAGATTTCAACAGAAATAAATATTTAAAGGTCCCCTGAACACATTTAGACTATTTTCTCGATACTGTTTGTGGGTGTCTGTGACCGGAATTTTGTGGGCACTTTAACTCAGAAACTATTAATCTGGTCAATGCAAAATTTTATATTTGACAAAGGGACAAGAACTGATTAGTTTTTGGTAAAAATTGGTCAACCAGAAGTGGGTGTTAACTCTTGTCACATCCATTTTTTTAAAATATTTGCTTTAATATTTTATGAATGTAAAAAAGGACAGGAAATTTAATTTTCAACAATGTTTGTTCAAAATATTTTCCCATATAATCCATTGTTTAAGAGATATTTTTAAAACAAATTTTTTAACTGCCACCACCTACTGGTGACTATTGTAAACACTTTATGCTTAGTTACGTCTTAGAGTAATTGCCCATTGAAATTCAACAGGGAACTTAGAAATTAACAGCTGTAATTACTGAGTAAGAGCCAGTATAAAATTTGCCATAATAGAGTTTCCGGAGAATTTCTTTTCTCCAATGATGAGCCCCTTTTTATAGCATGGGTGTGCCACATCCTGTCCCTAAATGCGAATCCAAAGATGATTATACTAAAATCCACAAGCCTGTAAAAATATAATTTCCAATACATTTATGGTTAGGCCGTCTTAATTGTTGGCCACCTTATTTTTGGAACACCTGGTACGCGCGGGCCTGCTTTGTGCTAAAACGAATCTGCTTAAAACAGGGTCGTGCAAAATGAGATACGGCTGTACTTGTAATGGGAAAGAAGGTTGACTTATACAGCAAGTACATGCCTGAACATGCATTTTCAAGCTGAAAAATCAAAGTTAACTTACACACCGGTTTGACTTATATGCTGCGATATATGGTAAATAATATACTATATACCAATAGTTTTAGCAATACATAGGCAGGAAATCTGGACTAAGAAAAAAGTTGTGAGTAAATTAAAAGCTTTTAAGATGTGGATATGTTATGGACTGGAGAAAATTGGTTGGATTGAAAGAAAATGAAATAAGGAAGTATTAAATACAGGCATCCCTTGCTATAGCACACATCACTTGGTGGTTTCATTATAGTAGTCTCACTAACTCCTTTATCATCAACACAGTTTCAGTCATATACTTCCGTTATACTAGTATCATAAGCAGCTCTTAAGTATTTTCAAATTAAACTGAATATTTAAAAAAAATCTGATGTGGCAAGCACATAACTTTCTCTACATGTAGTAGGCCTAATTAGTATTCATTGGTAAATTACAAGCAAATTAAATATCTCTTAGCAATCCTTGTAGTCTCTCTTACAGCTTTTTAGATGCAATTTCGATTGCAGCTCATCCAAAAACATGGGATTTTGTCAATATCAAGATATCAGGTCTTAATTATCCGATGTTGCTGTGAAAAGTCACCTTTGTTTGTTTTTCTTACCATATACGCTACACGTACAACTTATCAGCTTCTCCATTAACTTTTACTTGCCTATTTTGCTTCATTATGACTTGACTGACAAAGATGTCCTTGCATGTTTAGTTTGCAAACTGGCATGAATGGGATTTTCTGCATGATAGTCATGCAGAGGCGCATTAATAATAAATTAATACAAGCTAAATTTACATATACAACAGATGATCAAATTTCATATTCTCCTAAGGTCGTCTATTTGGTTCATGAGGGAAATCTTCATAGCGAAATAAAACAAAATATGACTGAATTTAATAACAATAAAAAATGCAGTGATTTTATCCATTTTCATGGATAATACTCTACTTCTTTTTATTGTTTTGACCACACACATTATTTGAGATTAGCCAAAAGTGTGAAAATGTATTTCTAAGTTTGTGAATTCATTAATATTTAGGGCAGGTTGGAAGCACGCATTAAATCTATTTACATTAACTTTTATTGAAAAAATTCTCTCGTTTAGTCGTTTCAGTTAATGCTCTATTTTTCAGGAATCAATTACGAGCAACAAGCGAGGGATGCCTGTGCATGAGAAGTTGATAGTAATGAAAAAATTAGATCACATAAAATATAATGTAATTTAAAAAGAAGATATAAAAACATGTTTAGCATAATTTGCACCAGAGTAAATTATTTTCATGACATGAAATTATGATTAATATCACATTTATAACATAAAGACAACTTGATCAATACACATATAAAGCACAGTAGTCTGCCATTCCTGCCATCCAATCAAAGTGACACAAAAATGTAGAAAATTGCATGTGACAGATTACAAAAATAGAACAAATTAGGCAATATGCTTGAACAGAGATAAATACTGGAATGTGTGGGAAGAGACAACATAAAGGCAACTTCAATTCACATTCAGCAGAAAAACCTGATTTACAAGTAATGTTGTAAATGTTGTAAAAAAACTATCTTATCTAACAGTACTAAGCCCAATAAAGCACCTAGAAAATTTATCTCAAAATTTCTTAAGTAAACTTTCATTGGAACCAATGTTTCATTCCAAATCAGGCTTTACCAACTTCAAGTAGAATTAAAACAAGTCCATTTTATTGCTCAATAACACCACTCACAAATCATCAAAAATTCCAAATTATAAAGCAAAAAACATGCTATCTTCAGTAAAATATGAAAACATATGCAACTTCATATGATGTTCTAAATTATTTATATACATTTTTTAATCCAGAAATTTAATAATACTTAAAATTGAGATTTTATTAAACCAAATTAAATTCATTAACCACTTCCCTGACGGTTTTATAGTCATTCTTTGCCAGCAAAGTGGTAGCAGCAGAATGCCGCATATCTCATCTGTATGTCTGTCATAACGTTCATCTCCTAAACAGCTACACAGATTTTAGTTAAATTAAGTAGGAGTAATCCGTGTTAAAATTTATTGCCCAATTGTGAGTTTGAAATGCATTCGTCAATTAGAACTTCCACTTTACATAATTACTTCAATAAACTTATACTCATATCTCATTAAATGGCATCCATCAAGCAACAATTAAATATCATATTTTCTCTCCCTAGCTCTTCTATGATCAGTAAGGTATAGATTAAAAAATTTATTCGGATCGAGGACTTCAATTACCACAAAGAAGTCTGCGAGACCACAAGTTATAGTTCCTGAGATAAAAATTCAAGAAAATTCCAAGCAAAACATCGCATATATTGTTTACATCAATCGCTAAGACAGTTCTCTTGGCAAGCAACAATTAAATACCATATTTTTCTTTCCCTAGCTCTTATATGATGAGTATATATTAAAAAATGTATATGAATCGAGGACTTCATTTGCCACAATTGTCTGCGATGCCACATAATTACAGCTTTTAATTTCGGGTATAAAAATCAACAACTCACAATCTTTTGATACCATTTTGTATGTATTTCATATAAAGAACATCTTTAAAATCTCTGAGTATTCCATTTATGGAGTATATCTCATCTTGTTTACAATATAAGGTCAAAAAACTGATGTGGCCACCACATGACTTTCTCCATACCTAAAATATTTCTAAAAATTCCAAATAGGTTACATAATAAAAAATATTTTAAGAAACTGCAAGAAAATTTTAGACTTTACAAAGAACAGAAATAAACTCAAATCATAGCCTTCTGGTAATGGATATAGCCCCGTAGCTCCAACAATTAAAAAAATAAAAGGGAGAATAAAGTGTTTACACACAGACATCAATGAGAAAATAGTAAAAACCTGTTCAGGGGACCTTAAAACCTGAATTTACGTTAAGATATCAAATTCGATTTTTTTCATGAAAACAATTCTTTCTCTATACTTCGTATATAGAGAAGTAAAAAGCCATCTTTTTATTTTCTCCATATATGAAGTATAGAGAAAGTATTGTTTTCATAAAAAAAATCAATTCAAGATTTTAATGGAAATATGTCTTAAGATCCCCTGAAGACGTTTTGATTATTTTCTCCATGTCTGCAGGTGTGTCTGTCTGTGACCGGAATTTTGTGGGTGCTCTAACTCAAAAACTATTAATCAGGTCAATGCTAAGTTCTATATTTGACATTTTTGTTAAAGGGACAAGAACTGATTAGTTTTTGGTAAAAATGGGTCACCCAGAAGTGGGTGTTTACTCTTGTCACGTATCCGTTTTTTGAAGTATTTACATTAATATTTTATGAATGTAAATAAGTATAGGAATAAAAGTTGTAGGAAATTTAATATTCTACAATGTTTCTTCTAAACATTTTCCCATATAATGCATTGTTTAAGAGATATTTTAAAAAGTAATTTTTTCACGGCCACCAACACAACCTACCGGCGACAATTGTAAACACTTTATGCTTAGTTATGTCTTACAATAAGTACCACTCCTTTTTATTAGGCGTTCTTCTCCAGGGAAGCTGTAATAACGGAACGCCTTATGAGCACGTCTGGTCTGTCCATCATAACTTTCATTTGCTAAACAGCTAGATGGATTTTAATTAAGTATGAGTGATTGTCATTAAAATTTATCACCCAATTGTGATTTTCAACTGAATCGGTCAGTTAGAACTTCCACTTTACATAATTACTTTAATAAACTTATACTTGTATCTCATTAAATGGCATCCGTCAAGCAACAATGAAATACCATACTTTTTTCTCTCTTGCTCTTATATTATCTGTAAGTTATAGATTTAAAAATGTATTCAGATAGAGAACAACATTTACTACAAGAAAGTCTACAAGACTATTTATAGTTTCTGAAATGAAATTCTAGAGAATCCCGTGAAATACATCACATATTTTGTTTACATCAATCTCTAAGGCGGTTCTCTCGGCAAAAAATTAAAATCCATGTTTTTCTATTCCATGTCCTTATATGATGTGAGATATAGTTTAAAATATTTATTCGGATAGAGGACAACATTAACAATAAGATAGTCTATGAAACCACATAATTACGAGTTATGGCTTCAGAGATAAAAATTCGAGAAAATTTCGAGCAAAACATCACATATTTTGTTTACATCGATCGCGAAGACGGTTCTCTCGACAAACAACAATTAAAAATCCATATTTTTCTCTTCCATGCTCTTATATGATCTGTGAGGTGTACATTAAAAAATTTATTTGGATAGAGAACAACATTTACAACAAGATAGTCCCCGAGACCATATAATTTATGAATCGCCCAATCTTTCGATACCATTTGATACATATTTCTCATTAAGAACACCTTCGAAATCTCGGTGTATTCCATTTATCGAGTATACTTTTCCATCTTGTTTTCTTAATTGTTGTTGTTTCAGGGCTATATCCAATATCAGAAAGCTATGGTTTGAGTTTATTTCTGTTCTCTGTAAAGTCTTTAAATTTTTCTTGCAGTTAATTAAAATATTTATTATCATTTAACCTATTTGGAATTTTTATAAATATTACAGGTATAGAGAAAGTCATATGGTGGCCACATCAGATTCTTTATTTTAGTTTAAGAAAAATCACAGGGAGATAATTAATGAAATCCTTTCATTTATTTTTTTAAACTTTAATTACTAATTTTATTGAACTCAAAAATATGTACTATTATTGAAAAGATCAAATTTCAATTTCAAAACTAATATAACTTTAGTGGTAAGTATATAAGAAAGCAATAAATATTCTCTTATTTATATGTACAAACACATTATAAAAATATTGGATTGTCCATCATGATCTATTTGGGGTATGAAAATTGAAATGAAACCACAAAAACAGTATAAAATAGAAAAATCACCAAAAATGATACACAGAATGCAACCTCTACAATCCAAACTAATTAATGGAAGCGCGTCTTCGGATTACTGAATCATGTAAAATAACAAGGAATAAATGTATTGTATTAAATTTCTGTAAATAAAATGCCAATTAATGTACTTACAGTTCACTAAAATGACTGAGAGAGATTAGCATTGATGGACGAGGAAATTGTACTCTACACTGGACCGCAGCAGTAGGAATGAGCGATAACGGCCCGGCCGGCCATGGCGATATCGCTCATTCCTTTTAAAACAATGTTTCAAAGAATCATCTATTCAGCCGCAAGAGGCGTTAGTAGAGGACATCTGTGCCCAACTTTGTTACAAAAAAAAAGCTTCAAATTTCAATTTCTGATGCTCGCTTCACTTAACCAATACTTTACACCTGATGTTGAGAAACAGTTCGGATTACTGGGAGTTCGGATTATAGAGATTGCACTGTAATAACAAAATAACAAAAACAAGATGATAACAAACTGTTGAAAAGGTCTTCGAAAAACTGATCCCAAAAGGATGCATCCTTATCTCTGGGAATTGAGGAAAGAAAAGGCATTTGGAAAACCTAATAAAGGTGAATAACCTAGTGGTTAACGGATTCTTTGGTAGTAGGTATGGTATGATCGGTTCCTTGGTTCTACCAGTTCTCTCAAGAACAAAAATAACTGTAACTGACTGTTTATAATCTGGTTCTTCGGTTCTAAACCTCATTTTAATAAAAAAGATGATTGTGACTCGGAAGCAGATGCTAACTGGAAAGTGACCACCACATTCCATTATATTTTTCCGCAACGGCATTCAATTTTTAATACATATATCGATGATGGAAGTTGTGCATTTACTACGATGGAAAATATACTTTTATGCTGGATGTGTTATCAGTTTTAAACGGGATAAGCAAGTCTGAATTTCCTTTATTTCATGAGCTTTGAAGGACATACAAAAATCAGGATGACAAATCAGTTCAACGAATGATATTTCGCAAAAATATCTATCAAAAAAATTGAATGATGGGTTCCAAATTTCTGGCATTCAATATTTGGTTTGTGGCTGCGTGGTTTTATAATGTAAAAATTCAAGCAATATCTTGAATCAAATCCATCTGTTTGAAGTCTTAACTTATTAACAGAAATGTTTTATTTTGTTGTGTAGTAATTTTGAATAGATACTCTACGGATAATGTTTTTAAATTTAACCAATTTATTGTGAACCCTAACAATAAAGCCATGTTGGACGTTTGGAACAACTTCAGAATTGACAGCACAAACGACTTATACGCTATATTGTAAAGCTAGAATTTCCTGTGGTGTATCAAAAAGTACTTCTAACCTAAAACAAGTTGGTAAAGTGTCTAGTGTATCAAAAATAGGTGCTTTTCGTTTAATGGAGTATTTGAAGCTATATGATATAATTTAACTGAGCAAACACCATAAAACAGCAAAGCACCACGACCTCAGTCTATTAAAAATTTCTTCTCCTCCCTCAGTTTGTGCATCAATAAATATATTGCATAATTTTAATGACTAAATACTGCAAAACAATATATATCAGAAATTATGCCAGGAAAATATTCAATTTTTATTAACCCATTTATTATTATATTATGTTTTAATCAACCAAACAATCGAAAATTATTTAAAACATACCTCACTAGAATTCAGTAGTTGTAATATTTACATTTACGATCTTTTCTTTGTCATAAATTTCCTTCCGCTTACGAAATCTGTCATGCACGCATAAGGAATTAATGTATTTTTTAAATATAGCAGATCTTATTTACTTCAGTAACCAATAAGATTATTTATGTTGACAACAATTAGATAGCTATGAAAGAATTTTTCTAAGTTCAAAGCGAATTACAACTTTCTTGTTCAATTTTCTTGATAACAGCTACTCGACGATAAAAATGCATAGGAAATAAGTTACTAGTTTTACAAATTTATTTGAAAACTATTCTGATATGACCGAAAATTTACAAGATATAATGGAAAGTTCATTTTTTGTCACCAGTAAAGTGGTACCCCTGGTTGGCTTACGTGATTTATTTATGCGATTTTCTAATTGTCTTGGACTGTAAGTCCTAAATATCATATTTCATAAATATCCGTTTGGTAGAAGCCAAGAACAAACATGCAGACGGACGGACAAACTGAAGCTAATAGGCGCTTATGCTGGAAGCGGAACGTGCCTAAAAACCGAAATCAGATTAATATAAGTGCAACTGAGAAGCAGAACCAGGATCAGATTAATAAAACCAGAACCGAGAATTGTAAAAAAGAGGAACCGTCCCATCCCTAATTGGTAGGGTAAAGGATATCTGAATTTTGAAATCGAAGCATCTGGGTTGTAAAGAGAAAAATTCAACTTGTGCAATGAAAATGACCGTTTGAGTTCACTACCTCAGGATTTAAAAAAAAACCCACTCTGAGAAATCAAAATTGTGCCTTCTTCTGACGTCCGATGATTGGAAAATAAACTTCTAGGGAGGACTGAAAACAATCCGTTGAGTTTCCTAAGGGAAGGAAAAAATACAGTAGCCCTAGTATACTCGGGCGTGTCAGAATTTGACCATCAACTCGTTCCGAGTATACTCAGGATAATCAGGGAAGCGGTTAAAGCACTTGTTCCTTTTATGTCTCAAATTAATAATTTACATGTATCAATTTCTATTTAAATTTCAAAATAGCCCCACCCCTCCCCCATTTTTTATATCAATAGTTTAGATAATGATTAACTCTGGAATGAATCTAAACAAATGTTTTACCACATTGGTATGATACTTTTTACAATATTACTTATAATGGCCTATATACTTTGATTAATTAATCTCCTCACGACCAAACAAATTAAAGAGTCAATTGTAATAATATTCCCTATTTGCCAATTTAAAGGTGTATAACTTTATATTTCCACATGTTAATTAGTAATTTCTTTGGAATTATAGCTTTATGTTAGCTATTTGGGCTCACATTCTGGCACATCTAGCATGGGAGTTAGTCCGGATATAGTTAAATAAGCAAGAAAAGAATTCATTCTCTGATTCAGAAAAATGATTAGCTATTGAGCACATTTCACATCAACAAACAAAAAACATCAAGGGATCTAAGAAGATACATAAGACAACACATTAGTGAGCACCAAATATAGAGAGTTACCTGAGGATTTTCCGTGATGTGAACGTTGCCTCTTGCCACATGACCATTAGGGATTCGACCATTACTCAGAAGAGAGTGCTTAAACCCATTGATTTGGCCATTTGGGTATCCACCCTAATAAGCATGAACAGAATGAAAGGTAAATAGAATCTCTCAAAATAAAAAACCATTGCCTATTACATCTTATAATGCAGTCTTCCTAAACCAAATCATAGATTTTCATCTCCATGCAAACACGTATGGATGACTAGCACCACTTTCTTGTAAAAAGGACCTCAACCAACTTAATATATGAAACGATTACAACATTATCTTAGAGGCGACTTTTTTGTCTCTTTTCACTTACTTTAGTATCAAGGTGAGCATTTGCTTCAGGAGGAACGCCAACAAGCATAGGTGTAAAGAACTCCATCTCGTGAGCCTCCCCAGCTGCTCGAGCACCTCCCCCTGTGAGGGATTGAACTAAGCCACCTCCGCTTCCTACCACAAATCCACGACCACGGTCTTTACAAAGACCATTTCCATTAGCATGCCCACCAATACCAGGTACATGCAAGCCTTGCTGACCAACTCCAAGACTGCTTCCACACCTGCCAGGATTTCCAGAGGGAAGGTCTGGAGATGAGTTCTTTTGGCATTGGCGACGACAGATAAATGAAGTGCCACAAATTACCATAAAACCCACACCAATGACGATACCAACCACTATTCCTATAAAAAACACAACATTAAAACACATGAGATGATGAAATACTTTCCAATGGAATTTTATTTTCTACTAGCAGACCTGTTTGACACATATTCAATGGCATCGAATCATCACAACTCTTGGTTCTCTTGGACTCAAAACAAAATTTACAAAAATTAAAATCATCAAATAAGTGATGGGATTTCAAGGCTTTATTTTCTGTCTTGCATCAGGGGCAAATGTTGAGATTTTGTTGCTCGAGTCAAAGGTGGATGTACATTAATGCAAAATTTCATCTGTGGTGATATTTTGACTCCTACCATTCTCTGCTTGCAAACACTGGGTGCCGAAAAATCTTCGCGGGACCATGTTTTAGAAAAAAGACAGCATTGTTATTCCAGGTTTGGGATTTTTATCTAATGTTAATTCGAACAATTCAGACGCAGCAGGCCATAAACTTTATTTTGCAAAAAAGTAAAAATCATTGAAAACTAACCATCCAGTTGGGTTTCAACGTTCCATCAGCTGCATATCAGGACAGTAAAAACATTGCAGATTTGGCATAGAGCATTTAATAGGACTAAAAAAACTGGATTAAGGTAGTTCACTCACAGGGACAGGAAAGAGAGGTAAATGCATGTGCATCCTAATTGCGACTGTACTATGACTCAGCATGATTGGCCTAAAAAAATTGTGATTACACAGAGAGTGATGGTGAGGAGGGGAGATGAAAATGTGCATGCCTGCTGATTGTGGTTTTTAAGCCAATGGAGATGGAGAGGAATGCTAAGGGGTGGGGAAGTGCACACACATCCAGAAAGAGAGAGAGTGAGAGAGGGAAACATAACATACAGCAAACATCAGACTAACAGTACGACTTTTATACACAAGTAGGAAAAGTAATTACTCAGTTGACACTCCTGCTTAGTTATCTCGGTTGGTTCTGTTTTTAGACTAACATATTTAAATGTACCATATTTATTCACATGTAAGCTACACTACTCAATTTATACTCTAAAAAAAAAATTGGAAGTCTGAAATGCGAGATATTTGATAACTTTTGTTAGATCACTGATAAATGACTCCCGTGATTCAATACACAGCATATGACATATAAAAACATCAAATATGTTGTTGCTTTGTTATGTAATTTTTTGTTTGGTCTTATTTTCGAACAACACCTTTTTGAACTTTGTGAAAAACTGGTTCCAGAAAACTTATGCAAAATGCAAATTCGCGAAGCGCAAGTCCTATTTTTACTTTCTCCATGCACGTAGTATAGAGGAAAGTATTGTATTCATGAAAAAAATTGACTTCGAGATTTCAATGGAAATACACGTTTTGAGGTCCCCTGAACATGTTTACCATTTTCTTGATAATGTGTGTGTGTGTGTGTGTTAGTATGATGGCTTTTTGTGGGTGCTCTAACACAAAAACTATTAATCAGGTCAATGCGAAATTTTATATTCAAAATTTTTATAAAAGTCAAAAGAACTGATTAGTTTTTGGTAAAAATCTGTCAACCGGAAGTGGGTGTTTACTCTTGTCACATCCGTTATTTTGAAATATTTGCTATTCGATAAATGTAAAAATGTATTGGAATAAAAGTTGTAGGAAATTTAATTTTCTACAACCTTTGTTTGAAACATTTTTCCATATAATGCATTGTTTAATAGATATCTTATATTTTTAGCTGCCACCACCACGTCACCTACCGAAGACTATTGTTAACAATTAACGCTTAGTTACGTCTTAGTAACGCTTCTTTTTCTTTTCTTAATTGTTGGAGCGTTGTGGCCATATCCAATATCAGAAGGCTATGGTTTGGGTTTATTTCTGTTCTTTGTAAAGTCTAATATTTTCAAACAGTTTCTTAAAATATTTATTATTATCTAACCTATTTGGAATTTTTATAAATATTACAGATATGGAGAAAGTCATGTGGTGGCCACATCAGATTTTTATCATAAACAATGCAGTTTAACAGTGAATAAAAGAAAACATAACAGCAAATGAAAATCTAGCATTAAAATAAAGTGAAAAAATTCTTTTAATTATCTTCAAAATGCGTAATAGCAAATGAAAACCCAGCATTACAAAGCAATTACACTTCTTTCTACACTTGTGCACATTTTCGCATGCGATTTTTGATCTCCTTTTGTTCTTTCTAAGGAAATCCTTTAGTTTAAATTGATAAACTACTGAAATGAAATGTTGAGTATGTGATGCACGGCTGTTTTCTTGGGTTCTGCAACAAACATTTCCAAGCCACAAAAAGAAACAAGTGGTAACTTATTAATTATCATATTTCTCAGCATATAACACAATTTTTTTCCAGAAACATGACCCCCAAAATCAGCCTGTATCTTATACAGCAAAGGTAAGATTATTACAGTTTCAATACTGACACTAACGAACACACTTCGCCCCAAAATGGGATAATTGGCAGTCATTTGTCGCAAAAACAATAAAATAGACATTATTAATAATTAATAGGGAAAATTTGTTAATATATACAGTAATACCTTATGTAACATGAATTCCAACGACGCATTTTCATTAATATGCTTTAATACATGTCAGCTCACAGTGATTACAATTTTGTCGCATTTGCAATGTTTTAGTTCCTAATGAGCCCGTTAAATACAGCGATTAATGCCACGGAACTGTAGAATTTGTGTAGATGCTATAAATATTTTAGACATATCAAGGATAAATAACTTTACGTGTATTGAGATCGCAATGGCTATAAGAATGAAACGATATGCCTACACTATTACCTATATGCTTCAGGTGATTCAATACGCAAAAACGCACGCAGCAGCATGTCATATCAGTCCACCTCCCACAGAAAAAAATGATCCGTGAATGGAGAAAACGAGGAAAAACTGAAGCTGATGAAATAAGAGAAACAGTCTTCGTAAGGTAGGTCTTAAATGGCCACAACTAAAGGAGGAAGTGACGGATAGTAGAACAGATGAAGTTTGGTATTGCTTTATAGGTCAAAACCGTTATGTACGAGGCAAAAAGAGTTGCAGAAGAAAAAGGACTAGTTGCGAGGAAGTAACGTTATTACATATGCATTCCATTTATTACTTATCCCATTATATTAAAATATCATCTTGAACTTAGGTTTAAGTAAGTACTGTAGGTAAAGGGTATCTATATGTGCAATGTGTGCAGCGCACTCCTGCAGCTTAATTAATACGACTGCTGAGCTCATGCAGGGTGCATTTAGCTATACAAGTCTCGAAGCAATTACCGTATTGTCCTGAATATAACGTGATGTTTTTTCCAAAATATTAAATTTTAAAACTATTATATTCGAGTACTAGTGATTTTAAAAGATCGTAAAATTGTTTCGAAAAATCACCGTACAATCTGCACATCTGTTTAAGAGATACAAGATATTTGTTACATTGTAGACACATTAGGCATACATGTTACATTGTACTTGAAAAGCATTTGAGGCGAGAATGGATTCAGTCGGCAGCTGAACACCTCAATAGTCATTGCATTGAAGCTATCAGTGCGTCAGCTTATTCAAGGTATATTCATAAGCTAGCTGAAAAAAAATAACTATCTGCTAGGCCAGATGGGAAATGCAGATCAAACCCCAGTATGTTTTGATATGCCGTCAAAGGTCACCATCAATGAAAAAGGTGCTAAATCGGTGCTGTTAAAATCCACCAGAAATGAGAAATCAAGGATAATTGCTATGCTTGCAGTCACGGCCAATGGGCGAAAACTGACTCCCTATGTAATTTTAAATTGTAAAAGGATGCCAAAGGTAAATTTACCATCAGATGTAATCTTTTGCACGCAGGAAAAGGGATGGATGAACGAGAAACTTGTGTAAGATTGGCTTAAGATTGTTTGGGATCACGTTATATTCGAGGTTTAGTTTTTTCTTGAAAAATTTTCCAAAAATCTTAGGGTCATGTTATATCTGAGGTCGCCTTATATTCGGGACAATATGGTATATATGTTTTAGATCATCCCTATTTATTTTATGAATTAAGATTATCTTAAAGGTTATATTTAACTGTTATCACACCGTAATATTTATATGTTACTGGATACGGACTTAATCATGGCTGGAAATGATACACAATGTGGCCCTTCTTAAATGACTTGGCGAACCAAAATACTTTTTTCCTGAAATGCCGAGAAATACGGAATGTCCCAAATTCATAACATAAAATCAAAACCTAGCGAAAGAAAGTGATAGCATTTCTTTTAATTGTACAAAATAATTCACAAAAAATACAAATGAAGCATTAAAGTGATAACATTTCTTATACTAATCGCATTCAAAATATGCAGCAGAAAATCTTGCATTACAAGATGATAGCTATTCTTAGATTTACACTAAAAATTTGTAATAAAAAATGAAACCCTAACAAAACTAATAACATTTCCTTAAATTACATTCAAAATATGTGCATAGGTAATAGCAAGTGAAAACCTTACTTTCCAAAATGATGACATTTCTTTAAATTTTAAACTAAAGTTTCATCATCATTGGTGGTGAAGTTCAAACTGAGCTACAAAATAATTAAGTCAAGAGTTACCACATTTGTTTATTTTGAAAACTGCTAATAATGAACATTATAAATATAATATAATAATAACACTACCAACACATTTTGTAGAAGTTATAACAATAACTAATTTTTATTGTGTTTCATGTGTGGATACCAAAAATGAGTTTGAAAATTGCCTATCACTTCTAGATATTTTATAAAGCACCTTTAATTTAAAAAATAACAATTCTATAACAGATTACAGGGGTAACATTTCACACCTGACATCACATTAGCAAAAAGTGAAGCGTATCACTTTTAGGCAATGTGCCACTAACTAGTTTTGAACAGACCATCGTGGCCCTATGCAGTTAAGGGGAGGGCTGAAGTGAAAATCTGATCATTTTGGTCAAAAAATGTGTTTTTCTGATTTTTATGTAAAAACGTGTAGAACATCATAATGAGTATATCCACGAATATTTATTAACCTATAACAACTGTATCTGTGCAAAAGATGAGCTTTCTAGCATGTATAGCTTAGAATATCAGATCTTCACTTCAGGGCCCCCTTAATGGAATTTCCAGGTGGCGCACAATGCAACATGGTCGCGACTTTCTACACATGCGCGCCAACCATCTTGTCTGCAGTAGAGGTTCCAGCACACCTGATCAGCTCCTTCCCATTGCTTCGCCTGCTCACTTGGTGTTATTGTTGCAGTGAATGAGTAGTAACCTGATTTCAGTTGTGTTGCAACAAGTATGGACAAGTGAAAGCATCGCAGCTGCATAAATTCTGCAGATAACTTTTGCTAGGTGTGTGGCAAGTTTATGACAAAAAGTCAATGAAGACCTATTTCAAGAAAGGTAAGAAGTGCTTATTGCTTGTATTTCAATTGTGTTCTTGGTGATCAAGACAAAGACTGGGCCCCACATATGTGCTGTAAATTGTGTGAAGCAAACTTATCAATGTGGTTGAGTGGTAAACAGCATGCTATGTCTTTCGCAGTACCTATGATATGGCAAGAACAAACAAATCATTACAATGACTGTTATTTCTGCATGACACACACTTCCGGGTTTTCAACAAAAAAGAAACACAGCATTGTATACCCTGAGTGTCCATCTGCTCTAAAGCCTGTGTCACACAGAGAAGATCTGCCAGTTCCACCAACTGTCTGGAAAGAAGAGGAGGAAGCACAAGATAGCAGTGATGACAATAACTGTGCTTCAACGTCAAGGGACCCAAACTTTGTTCCTGAAAACGAAGATGCGCCCCACTTAATTGGGCAAGAGGAACTCAATGACCTGGTGTGCAATTTAAACTTGTCCAAGCATCATGCGGAACTCCTTGGTTCAAGGCTACAGCAGTGGAATTTGTTAGCAAAAGGAACAAAAGTAACTGTCTTCAGAAACCGAAATGAACTCTTCTCTACATATTTTGATATGCAGAATTCCATGTGTGTTTGTGTAGACATTGATGGTCTCATAAAAACTTTAGGCTTACAACACAATACTGAATAATGGCATTTATTCATCGATTCGTCTAAGGTCAGCCTAAAAGCAGTTTTGCTAAACAATGGTAATGAAAAGCCCTCCATTCCAGTAGCTGTCAGAATGAAAGAAACCTATGAAAGCATGTCATTGATACTGAATGCTATTAAGTACAATGAATATGGTTGGAAAATATGTTGTGATTCAAAAGTTATCGCCTTGATTCGCGTTTTACCTATTGTCTTTGTTCTCTACGTCTATTTGTCCATCCGTCTGCCAGTTATGTGCATGTTATAACTTCGTTTCTGCCAAATGAATTTTCTTTATTTGGTAGTTTAGCAAAAAGGAATACCATATTGAGAAATCAAAAGTTTCAAATGGATTATTATTACATTTAGTGCTGCCAATAAATGTAAAAATATGTTCTATTGCATAAAATAAGTTTCTATTGCGTAAAACAATTCCTGATTCTATACGACAGTTTGTAATGAAAATGAGTAAGCAAATGAAGGAGAATATAATATAATAATAATAATATAATAATTGGTATGATTTTATTTTGTTAGCATCTAAATATTTTTTATAACATATAAGAGGGCCTTTCGATGTATATTCAATTTCATAAATAAAACTAAATATGCGTCCCTTGGCGCTTTTACTATTTTCTCTGGAATCTTTTCGTTTATGGCAATCCTTAATTCATTCAAGTGAATAGAATTTTCGGCAAAAAGTAAAGCATTCAATTCATTCGTTAAAGCCAACATTCGTTCAACGAATGTTCGTTGAACGAGAGTTACCTGTACTTTTTTTGAGTTCCCGTAAATTAATTTTACCAGACCAAGTTTTTATCATTTTCATTTTATTTTTCATCTATAACTCGAATTTCTATAACTCGAATTTTCTCTAACTCAAAGTGAATAAACATTACCCATCAATTTTTTTCTTTAAGTCAAAATTTCTGGTAAAGACACCTTCCCATACTTACGATATTTTGTCTCACCATAAGACTTTTACGCGTTCTTTATGCCGTATACATTGAAATATCAGGAAAACCCATCACCACATGGGTAAAAGTCATCAAAGACTGCCTAATGAGCAGGAATTCAGCTATGTTGTTCACAAAACACCTATTTTAGGAAAAACAAAAGTGGAGATCATTTTGAAAACCAACATAGTCTTTAAACAGTTCAAGATAATCTCCTGCTGACCCAATTTTGCAGAAAAACTCATTAACTACCTCTACTTTTATTCCCTCCCATTGTCAACCAAATGTTTACGATGGAGCTCCCATACCGGTTTGCACTTTCTCTCTCCTCAAAAATGAGGTCTTCACCAGAATATTTCATTACACGATTTTCCCTTTCTCCCCAAACTTCTAAATCCTTATTGGACCATTGACATGCTCTTCTCAAATTCCATTTTCTTAGGCGGATTTTTATTGCTTGCGAGACTGTCAAAAATATATTATTCCCAATCAGTACCATAGTAGCATGATCTGTGAGTACACTACTTTAGAAAATGTTAATTTTCCCTTCAAGTTTTAGATATAAATGGATAGCAAAAGAATGTTTAAAACATTATCACTAGTGACAAAGTGAAGTTAATTGAGGAAGTTGAAAAGGGTATAAAAAAGAAAAGGACATTGTAGCTGAAATTGAAATATCACCAAATACTTAATCAACAATTATTAAAAACAAATGTGAAGTGCTCAGCTCTGCAGAAGAAAGTGGGTTGGCTCTGGACAGAAAACGATTAAAATCTTCTAGGTTTCCTGGTGTTGAGGAGGCTACATTGATGTGGATGAAATGTGCAAGAGATAAAAATATACCAGTGTCGAGCCTGATTCTGAGAGGAAAAGCAGAAGAATTTGCTAATGACCAAGGACATTGTGAATGTGAAGCAAGCATGGGATGGTTAGGCAAGTTTAAAAGCCATAACGGTATTTTGCATAAAGTTATGAGTGGTGAAAGTGCTGCAGCATCTGGCATTGACTGTGACTAGTGGAGAAAAGAAGTTTTGCCACAGTTGATAGAGAATTACGACCCACTAAAAAAATAAGTAAATGAAATTGTCCATATTTACATTATAATGCGAGATGTGTATTAAAGTGGAAGTAAACTATCTACTTTAAATGTAAGCAAAAAAGAATCAAAATGACTGAACGTCTAAGAAGAAATAAATTACATAAATAGCACGTGGCACCTCAAAGTTATAAAAAAGGCGGCAGTAGCACTTGTATTGGTAAGAAGCTAGATATGGACACAATGTTTCATTTTACTAGTGGATCAAAACATTATTCCCCTCCTCCTCTACCTATCTTGTTTCAGTGTGTCAAGTGTCTAGTTTACATACATACATTTCCTGAGCAAACCGCCACTTCCTTGTGGCAAGCATCAATTTGTCATTTAGTGTAGTGAGATTTTGTTTTTTTTTAAATAACCCCTTTTATGGGACAAACACATTATTCTATGAACTTTAAGAGGAAAGTAAACTATATGCAGAAGAAATGTCTAATCTTGCAGCACAATAGCATATATGATTTACGAGAATATTTGTTCACAGATTAATTTCCCGGGGGATAACGCGGTCCAATTACTTTTTTCTTAACCTTTTGCACTCGGGT
This sequence comes from Tanypteryx hageni, assembly GCA_028673005.1. Classification (NCBI taxonomy): domain Eukaryota; kingdom Metazoa; phylum Arthropoda; class Insecta; order Odonata; family Petaluridae; genus Tanypteryx; species Tanypteryx hageni. Next base: position 235,510,416 of record CM054112.1, on the reverse strand, counting down.
GTCGAGTGTGACTCGACAAGGCTAGCATCGGCACCAGCTCGTATGTCGAGCCACACTCGACACGGTGTTTCATCGTGAGGAGAAGGGGGATTTTTGTCCATTTTTTCCAATAACTTTTCTTGTAATCATCAGCGTGGAAATACGAGTAAACAACAACTTAATTAAGCAACATGGATTATTTTATAAATGAATAATATCCTTCTATAATCTACCCATAAAGGACGTTTCCAGCCGATGCCGCTGCCGCCATAGCAGATGTTCGTCTTTATCTATTTACTGAGGTGTAAGCGCATTTTCGCTTGCATTAGCTGCCATTCATTACTTGGAAATCATTTGTTTATTTCAGATAATGAATTACCAAATGGGGATAATGCGTCTGAAAGAGAAGTTTCGTCCGAAATAAAAGTTCGTCAGAAAGAAAAGTTCGCTCGGTCAGCTGTCCCGTCTCGTATTGGCTTCTAGTATCAACCTCTTTTCATTTCGTTTTTTCTTGTGGTCATCCACCCACCACTGACCCATCAAAGGCCCATTCTCTTTTTATCTCTTGCATAGTGAACATCTTGAGTAGGCCCGAGCTTCCATGATCTTACCTCAGTAAACAATCGTCCCTCTATCACTCTCAGAGGTTTGCTTACGTTTCTAGAATTATCTCTCAGATGTTTTCATAACACAGGGTTCTCTTACAAACGACGCCTTCTCCGTAGTCGACTGAATGCTTTGTCCGCAAGTAGTCGTATATTCAGAACGAATTGCATCTCCTTAGGATGGATAGATTTTCCAAAGATTTAGAAAGCAGTGACGATGAATTTTACATTGACAATGAAGAAACTATTGAAAAACATAATAGTGACGAAAGTGAGTGCTCTGATCACACATATGAGGATAATGAACCAATCGCTGGTCCGAGTGGAATTACGAAAAGGAAAACTTCCCTTGTTTCACCCAAAGATCAGAGTGAATTTACTGAGGGTGACAGTGATGTTGAATTTGTAAAAACAAAACGAAAGATACACTTCATCACGTATAATCCTAAAAAGCCAACAAAATGGGGTATTCGTTTATATGTCCTTTCAGATTCTAAATGCGGTTACGTACATTCATTTGTCCCTTATTATGGTGGAATAACATCCGAAACCCTGGTAAGACCTGATCTTCCTTTTACTACCAGAATAGTTTTAGAACTTCACGACAGATTGAAGAACTCAGTATCTGATTCTCAAGGCTATCATCTCTTTACTGATAGGTATTACACAAGTGTCACTCTTGCAAGGGAATTGCTCAAAGAAAAATCTCACTTGAAAGGGACAATAATTCCCAATAGGAAAGACAATCCAACAGTTATCAAACATCCAAAACTGAAGAAAGGGGAGATAGTGGCGTACAGAGATGAAAATGTAATGCTTCTTGCATGGAAAGACAAGAGGATAGTCACCATGCTTAGTACATGGGACACTTCAGAGACTGAAGCTGTGGAAAGAAGAGTGCGAGGCGGTGGCAAAGAAAGAGTTGCCAAACCCAAGGTCGTGACAAATTATACGAATTTTATGGAGGGAGTTGATATAGCTGATCACTACACCAGCACGTACTGTTTTATGAGGAAGACTCTAAAATGGTGGAGTAAATTGTTTTTCTGGGGGCTTGAGGTTAGTGTTGCGAATTCTTACATTTTGTACAAAGAATGCCAAAAATGAAAAACCGATATCTTATGTACGATTTATTAGGAAACTTGTACGTGATCTAGTTGGAGATTTCCAGGGTGGTACACTAACTTCTAGGGGTAGACCATCATCCACAGAACAAGAGCAACGTTTAGATGGAAAGCTCCATATAATCATCCCTCACCCTAACAAAAAACATAAAGATTGTGTTGTTTGTTCTAATAGAAAAGTCCAAGGTGGAAGAAGAGAGACAATTTATATCTGTGAGACATGTGAATGTAATCCAGGTCTTCATGTGGGTGAATGTTTCAAAAAATATCACACCATAAAAAAATATAGAGATTAAAATTGCTGTATGAGTTGAAAAATAATTTTTAATGTAAAAAAATGCAAATAAGTAAGTTTATATGAAAATAAAATTGAGTTTTTCATCATAGTGCCGCCATTTATGAAATATGGGGGTATTTAAAAATTAAATTCCGAGTAGACTAATAGAATCAAGAAAAAAAAATCCGAGTGCAAAGGGTTAAAAATTGTTATGAATAAGTGAATAAAGTATATTTTATGTTGCCGTAATATCAGTTAATACTCTTGATTTAATTTCGAACTGAAAATCAGAGGCATTCATACTTGTGGAATTTTGAGATTTGCTGTCTAAGCACTTTAAAATAATTTTTTTCCTTGCATGGCCTTGTGAAAAGTGGAGTCAGCTTACAATCTGCTGTATTTTCAACCACTATTACTTTAAAATGTTTTCTTTCTTAGAATGATGGATAAAAAGATATCAAGTGTTTAACTGTGTCTGGATGGAATAGAAGCAACAAAAAAATTTTCTCCAAAGGAGGGAAAATGGAGGTTCAAATGAAATGATACATCAGTAACATGTAATAAACCTCTGACAGCAGGAATAAAGTCCAGAATGTGCCTGCTCATGGCCAGAATTGATTTAAGGTATTAAAAATTTTCCATGAATTTATCAGGAATAATCACATACTTATCAAATTAATGAGATTTACTTAAAATTTTAAGTACTTTAAAGATATTATAATAGCATAGATATAATTTCTTAAAGGAAAAATAAATTATTTCAACCAGAAAAGTGGTCACAGATCTGACAATTTCTAAAATAAGCTGAATCAGCAAACACAGGTATAATGTCACCATATTCTCCTATTAAAAAAATCTAAATACCACTACTAACAAAGCATACTTATACATAAAGGTTACTCAGAAAAGGCAATTTGAACATCATCAAAAAAGGATGACTAAGTGGAGTTGAAACCACTAAATACCACTTTGACCCCTTTATACGACCATGGCTGACCACATTTTATGATCCCCTATATTACCTTTCAGCTCCTTAGGGTTAACAATGAACCTAAATAGTTTTAGTAAGCCAGAACTTAAATTTTCTAATTTGCTACTTAAATTCATGATGTTACAGCAACAATGAATATTTTATATACAGTAAAACCTCATAAATCCAGCATTAAAAAATCTGAGACTTTTTTAATTTTAGGTTTGAAAATTTTTTAATAATCCAGCAATTACTTCCGTTACATCAGCAAATCATCAACTGACATTGTTATGCATCTGTATCTGAGCTTCAGACTATACCCACTTACAGCAATATTCAAAGAAATGTTTACATTTGTAGCAATTACATGTTTTTCGGTAATGTTATTGTTACTTTTGCTCAAATTTACCTTGAAATGCCTACAAACAGACAAAACTCTCACATGTGAATAAAAAGTCTAATTACTAGAAAAGCTTGAAAAAGGCATTCCAGTGAAGAATATGACATAAGTAGTTCTACTGTCTACGAAGCAAAAAGAAGACATTTAAATTTTATGTAGGCAGTGACACACAGAAAGCTATGAGTTGCTGTAAAACACTACACAGGTAAATGATCGAATATTTTTTAAATGGTTTTGGCAATGAAGAAGTGAATGTGTACCTGTTTCAGGCCTAATGCTGATACCCAAGGGAAAATGTTTCATGATGACATAAAAATTACTAAACCCTGCGATAATTCTCAAGGTTGGCTTCATTGATTCAAACTTCGACATGGTATACAAAAATTAGGAGGATATGGCAAAAACCTTATGCTAATTTGGATACTGCAGAGAATTTATCAACAAAATTTTCAAGTTTGTTGTGGATAAAAATCATACTGCTGAGCAAATCTATAATGCCAACTTAACAGGGTTATTTTGGCCAAGTCTTCCTCGTAGCACACTTGCAGATGGTGATGGAGACATGGCATGTTGAATGAAAGAGTCAAAGGAGAGGCTGATGGTCCTTGCATGTGCAAATGTAATAGGCACAAACAAACTCAAATTAATGGTGATTTCTAAAGGTACACACCCTCATTCATTAAAGCAGTTTTTCAACCTTTTTGCCTTGGCGACAAACGTTTTAAATAATCCAGCTCCCGCAACACACCATGAAATAAAAAGTCAATTTTCTTTGTTAAAACATAACAAAAATACTTAAAATTCCTTATTTAACAATAAAGCATCATAAATATAGCAAAAAATATAACAGAATGTTTTATTATGCATAAGAAAGATGACTCTCGTTAACAAAATTTACTTTTATGTTTAATATAGCCGTTATGAACATTTTTGGCAACACACCTCCCAGCTCTTCATGACATATCATTGTGTCATGACACACTGGTTGAAAACCACTGCTTTAGAGGCTGTAAAGAGTTTTCCTGTTCATTACCGTGCAAACCAATATGCATGAATAATTTTACAAATAACATTTGACTAGTTTTAGAATCATTTTGCACTAGAGGAATGTGCACATTGCAAGTCTTAAGGGGTTAGGTGATGACTGCAAAATTATTTTGATATTAGACAATTGACCTGACATCGGGTAAAATATGAGTTTATATTTACCATCATATTATACTTATCTAACTCAGGCTATGGACTAGTAAATTTTAGGACTGCTAAAATGTTATTACAGAAAACAATTTATGCAGAAATTGCTTGTAGTAGAGGTGAAGATGTTGATGCATTTAAGGTCTCCAGCATTAACCCCTTAAGTGGGTGTAAAATTTTCACAATTCAATCACCAAGTGGGGCATTTTTATTAGGCATTATTTACAATAAGTAAAAAAAGAACGCCTTATGGTCAGGTCATGTCCATTCGTCTGTCTGCATGTTTCATCTCAGAAACTATTGGGTGGATGTTGATGAAATTTGGTATTTAAGACATAGAGGCAAAGAAACTCAGAAAATGATATAAATGGTTAATATGGCCTAATCAGGAGTGCCACTTAATGACAAAAAATGAACTTTTCTTTATATCTTGTACTATATGAGTTTGCTAAGGGAATGATAGGTAACGGTATCGTAAAAAGACTTGAAGAAGATGAGATTAAGAAATGGATGGATATTGATAATAATGCACCTTTTGTATATCAGCTGATGCCGAAATAACAAATGGTTTTGAAACCTAAGCATAAGAAAGATGAAGGAAGTGAAACTGAATTCGATCATGAGATAGTTAAAGATACATCTTCAGTAGAGCGCTATATGCAATTGGTCACAGACAGGTAGAGATTTAGGGGACATGAGGCTCCTAGGTGATAGTAGTTTGCAGGGCCTGCGACTTGGGAATTCTGAAATGTGGTTAAATTTTCTGGAGGAAAACAGGTTATTAAATTCTTAATAATCGTTTTGCATATATATTTAAAATATAGTGGGTGGAGTTCTGAGGTTGATTTTGATTGCAGCTCAAAAGTCTTGGAGTGGAACCTTTAGTAATACTTATTTTTCCAATGATATCCAACAAGTGAGTCTTTGCCAAATCATTGTCATGATTTAGGATATATAACTGCTTCTTTGTTTTTGGAATTTTCACACTCTATCTATACATCTTTTCCTTTTTGCAGTAAACTGCTGACTCTTAATGTGTTTCATGACTACAGATGCTATGCACCCAGAGGTGTGAGGCCCTAGGTGGTCACCTAGATCAGCAGTTCTCAACCTTTTTCGGTAATGTACCCCTTTTTAATTTTCAACATTGTTGTGTACCCCACCCCCTCTTCCTAATTGCATTTTATGACCAAAGTTTTCTTATATAACAAAATACTATTATGATATTTAATGAAATAAAATATTATATTTTAACCGCATTTTTAAATATTACTTGTAATTTATAAAGATGATTTATTAATTTATTTACCATATCCATCGGACTATAAGAGGTACCATGACTTTAAAAATTTAGGAAACTGAATATCATTGTTTTTACTTTCTCCATATGTAGTATAGGGGAAAGTATTGTTTTCATTAAAAAATTTATGTCAAGATTTCAATGGAAATACGTTTTGAGGTCCCTTGAGTGTGTGTGTATGTGACTGTTTTTTGTGGATGCTCTAACTCAAAAACTATTTATCAGGTCAATGCGAAATTTTATATTTAACATTTTTATGAGTCACAAGAACTGATTGGCTTTTGGTAAAGATCGGCCAACTGGATGTGGGTGTTTACTCTTGTGACATCCGTTTTTACTTTCTCTCAACTTAGTATAGGGGAAAGTATTGTTTTCATGAAAAAAATCAATTTTGAGATTTCAACGGAAATACATGTTTTGAGGTCCCCTGAACACGTTTTGACCATTTTCTCGATGATGTCTGTGTGTATGTGATAGCTTTTTGTGGGTGCTCTAACTCAAAAACTATTAATCAAATCAATGCAAAATTTTATATTTAACATTTTTATGAAAGTCACAAGAACTGATTAGTTTTTGGTAAAAGTCGGTCAACCGGAAGTGGGTTTTTACTCGTGTCACTTATCCGTGATTTTTAGATATTTGCTTTAATATTTGATATATTTAAAAACATACTGGAATAAAAGTTGCAGGAAATTTAATTTTCTACAACCTTTTTTCAAAACATTTTTCCATATAATGCATGAGACGTAAAATGTTACTTACATTATATTTATAGTCAACTGCTTTGGTCGTTACTTCGCAGAAATCTATAATTCAAAAATAATATAACTTGGTATTGTGACATTATACCAAGTTACATAATTTTTTGAATACTTACATTAGAGCGATTTTTGCACCTGTTTTCCAGACATAATCCTCTTGATGCACGGTCGAATTTTGGCCACTGCAAGGATGAGATCGTGTTCGGAGGTCTGACGATTGCAATTCCATGTCTTTATTGATGTCAAAGTTGAGAATTCTGTCTCAGCATTGGTTAACCTCTCAAGATATTTAATTGAATTCCACCCGTCAAATCGAAGGGCAATTAAATAAATCGGCAAATTATGTCTCTCCCTTTCCTTGTATTCACCACCTCACAATGTTAAAACTTTGTATACTAAGAACGTCTTGTGTACTGATACTCACTCACTGTACACCCATTTAAAGCTAATTTTTTTAACTTTCCCCCTTTCCTCCCAAAAATTTCCTCGGGTCTGCATCGATGCAATGTTGGCACTGTCAGAACCCTTGTCACTCTGTACCCTCTGGAAGAAATTCTGTACCCCCAGTTGAGAACCGCTGACCTAGATCACCTGGCCCTATATCTACCCCTGGTCACAGATATAATTTCTGCTTTAGAAAAATGATCGTGCATTGATCTCTGAGAGATTGAGTTTGTATGGGTAAACTTATAAAGAAAAATAAACATGGATGAAGCAAGATAATTTGCACAATATGTTTGACAAAATTTCACAAAAAATGTGCAGAAAATAATTAGCCTTCAGTTTCTACTACACAAGATGCTGCCTCATCCACATCCTCTCCACCTCCGCTAACAGCAACAACAATAATTGCTTATATGCCTCAAGTTTAAAATAGAAATTGAGAAAGATATGGTAAGAACATATAAAAAATATAATTTCTTTAATTGAGCTTCATTATTCATGTGTTAATGATCCCTCTTTTATAAGTCTTCATTTACTGTTATGTATACATGTATTAAGATTTCAAAAATCAGGAAGTTTAAAAAATCCGGAATTTTAAAAAATCCAGCAAATGCTAGGTTCCAAGGTTGCCGGATTAATGAGGTTACACTGTATTACCAACACAATATAAAGACATTTAATCGATCAAACACAAACCTAAATGCTGATCATTTTGTTCTCCACCAATATTATCATTAGGAGGTTCAGTGACACCAGAGACAGCCGAGGTTGGAAATGTACGTGCAATGAGTTCTACAGATTCTCCTTCACCAGCTCCTGTTTCAGCACGGAGGCTCAGATGATACTGTATGTTGGGAGTAAGTCCATTAACCTGGATAAAGAAAATAAAAATTATGTTGCATGATTATAACATGAAAAAATTAACTTTGGCGGTAGATAAAATATTAAATATGAAAAACACAAGTTTGGCAATCAATTGTATGATTTAAATACTTGGTATGTACACTGCTATCATTGGCATAAATTTAAAATTTTTGTAGTTAGCTCTGCAACTATTTTGGTAGAAATATTCAAATTTCATAAAAACAGAAGGGTGGATTTCTATCAGGTGGCAGAGATGAAAGGCAAAGGATTTTTTAGAGTAGAAGATGGCTAAAAACCTGAAGACATGGTTTTGGGCCATAATTTTCAATATCCAAGTTTTGGGAGTTGTTGGTTTTAGGAATGCCAGATTTGAGAGGTTACATTGCACCAACAAAATCTAAGTATAATATCTGGAAGATCTTTCTATTTAATCATAAAAGTAGAGTGGAATTTTAAAATTCACTTCTTAGAATAGCAATATGAAGATCTATTGTGATATGGCCAACTTTTGAAACATGCAGTAAAGCTTAACAAAGATGGTTGCAGATTCAAAAGGTTGTGAACATGGCATTGCCCAAATAGGTTGACATTATAGCTGCTTCCTGAGGGTAAGGCCGGATCAGCAGCACACTACAAAACGCTTCCAACTTAGTGAACAAACCTGATGTGAAATTGAAAATTCAAATTTATGTCTTCAAAAAAGGATTGGCAATCGCAAAATGGATTGCCTACACACTGGCCTAAGTTTAGGTTAATGAAAAATACAGCTACAAAGTAAAAACTTTATCCACAACCAAAGAATAACAATGAAAACTGAGAGAAAAGCTGCTTCTTTAAGGCCATTATCGATTGCTGTTGAAGTATTATGTTGCTGGATAAAGAAAAAAATAGTAACAGAAAGGACTACTCATATAAATGCAGTCATTGAGTTAAAAGATGAGTCCGCATGGAAAGCATTGGAAAAGTTAACACACAAGACATATAGGATTCAAATAAGAAATATAATGCTTTACTATAAAACTGCAAAATCAGACAGGTGACAGGAACAAAACCATGCTAAAGCATAGGGATGTATGGGAGGGTGGAAGACAGGAGTCAATTGTGATGGGTTCTCCCAAAAGGAATCAAGAGGACTGGATGACAGAAAATGGGCTGATATTTTGTCAACAAACTACTTACTTTTACCCTTGAGGATCAAGGTTAGATTGATAGCCTTTCACATGGATAGAAAATAACATTCGTTTAGGCACCAATTAAAGAATGTTGCAATTATCCACTTTATAATGCTAACTGTATCAGTTTATTCCAAATAGCGAAAACAAATATTCTTATGGCATGCATACTATCGGTATCAAACATTATTCAACCACTATGTTGATTATACAGAATATTTGAAACAATTTATTATAGATAGACAAGGGTTAAACTACCCAACATTTCTAGCTTTATCAATTTTAAAATACTTACTTCAGCCACATATTGATTTCCTGGATACTTAATTAATGCCCATTTTTCCAATGGAATGGAGGGATCAGTAGAATAACGAACAACATAATGTTTGACAGCACCATTTACTAAATGTGGTTCTTTCCAACTTAGTCGAACACAGGTAGTATTCTTTGCCTTCAAAAGGACATCTTGTGGTGCAGTAGGAACTGTTAATAAATAAATATACACAATGATATCTTACTATATGAAAAATACAAATGATATTTCAGATTTAAACCCTCAAGCCAGTAATTTATGCACATTCCATCATCTTTGGTATCTACAAGTGTATTTTTTAATTATTCTGCTGTTTATATTTCATTGAGAATTTATTATCAACATAATTTAGTTATTTATTAACTTTTATTGAGCATTAACCCATCAGCGATGGGAGGTATTTAAATCCTACGGCATCGTACGCCGGCTGGTATTTAAACAAAATATCAGATTTTATAAGTACCATCTTTAAAAAAATATAAATTTTCATCTATATATGTTAGATGAATGAAATCTTGAAACCAACGGCTGTATAGTGTTCTGCATTTAGTATTAAATTTACAATATAATATCTTAATATTCTTTTACGTTAATAACTTCTGAAGATGAAAGACCATGCCAACTGAAATGTGTTACAGATTCCTGAATGCAATTTTTTCGGAAATAGTCATCGATATATCGATATATTCGATGTATTGTGATATCACACGCTTAAGTTCTCTGTATAGTCTTAGCTTGCGCTTCTCTGGTCTACTCAATGGTCTACTGCGTTCGCTTCCTTGGCTTCTTGTAAACACCGACTCCTTGGAGCCTATGCCTGGTTATTAACTCTCTCTCTCTCTCTCTCGCTCTCAGAGAGAGAGAATGTTATCGCATTTGGATGCCTAACAAAGAGAAGTATTGTATTCCTATCGCCCATTCCGTGACCACTTAGCTTAGCTCACAAAATCTTCACTGACATTACTTCCTCGAGGTCTCACCGAGACAGCACCAATATGAGAGCATGCCCGATGAGATATGAGAAGATATATCACAAAGAAAACAGGGAGGGTCCCTTCCATCACTGAGAAAGAGATGCTCTAGAAAAATCCGTTTTCATTTCGTCTCTTGCCTCTTTACAATACTAGCCTACTCCAGTGCAGCTGTGTTCCAAGAATATACGCACGTTTATTTAGTTATTTGCATAATCTGCCCATTTAGTTTTTAGAAAGTACAGTTATATTTTAATATACTATATATTTTAAAGTAGACAAAAAATTGGATGTTAAAATCGTAACTTTCGAAATAAATTTTTATAATGTTAATAAGAGCCAGATGAACAAAAGAAATTGTTTAAATTTCTAAAAATATACGAAAATATCCGTGTGATTATAATAGAAAATATCACGAATTGATAAAGTAAAGAATAAAAAAGAGATGTGAGAAAGAGTTTTTTTGCAGTTTTCCATTCATGTACACTAAAAAAAATTATATAAGTCAATTTAAGAGTTCACAAAAAGTATTCTATTTATAAAATTCACATAATAAATCATTCCTCAGTGTTAAACAAAAATATCATTCTATAAGAAATGTTTATAATAGAAATATGGCAAATTAAAAGAGTGGCGGTAAGGGTCCGTACAAGGTACTGATCCCGGCACAAAGGAAAGAAACCTAGGTCCGTACCACGTACTGATCCCGGCGGTGAAGAGTTAAAGGCTATAATATTAAATTTATTGGATTTTTGTACAGAAAAAATAATTTGTTGCACTCTGAGAACCAATATATTCTTTCTTTTAGTTCCTTGGCAAAGTGAAGATTACATAACACCACTATGAGGAACTTTTATAAAGGGAAATATTTTCAATGAAAATTCTCTAGAAAAGAGGTAGTGATTTATGTCTGCTCATATTTGGAATAGACCCATTTAGGGCCCCCATAGGGCCATTTTGTTTGGAATATGGCTTTCTTTGGTATCATTCAGATAAGATGTTACAAGTATGCTGGAAACCAAATACACATACAAATTCTTTGCCAATGAAGAATAACCATCACCTTAATTTTCTACTATTGTCATCTGCAATTATATCAAACTGATATAATAATAATTACTAAACCTGTATATATTGTTCTTTGATACATCTTAACAAAAAATTTCAATAAAAACATTTGGACAAGAAAATAAATATTTCCTATTACTACACATTTAAAAAAATATGAATGAAATACACCATAATAGCAAGATTGGAAAGGTGCACTCCATATCCGAGTACACAGGGTTAAGCCATTCTTTATGATTTATGTTATATGTCAAAAAAGGATAAATATTAATGGCTTAGTATAATGTCTAGGCATGGCAAACTGCTATATCAGAATCGATATCAAGGAAATATTGAATTAGTGATTTAGCAGTTTATTTTATAACCAATAGTAGTATTCACGTTCATTCCTTCATCGTAAATTAACCATTTCTTTTCACTTACAAAAGCTATGTGTATACGTAAGGAAAATAAATATATTTAAGTTCATTTCTTCATCATGGATAATCAATTTCCTTTCATTTACTACATGCTGCAGGCATACGAAATGAAATTAAACGTATTTATAGTAGATCATGTTTATTCAGTTTCTATGAAGATTGATTTTGTTGAATTATGACTTTCTCGTTTGATTTTCTTGAAAATGGTTACTCCTTTGACAAAACATTTTATTTAACTAGATCTACAAATTTTGTTTGAGACTTTTTTGATATAGTAATATTTTACAAGATATGACTGAAAGTTTAATTCTTGTCATCAGTAAAGTTAAACCCCTGATTAGGCTAAGTGAACCATTAACTATATAATTTTCTTTGCTTTAAAGTCATAAATGCCAAATCTCATGAACATCCGCCCAGTAGTTTCGGAGATTTAATATATGGATGAATGGAGGAACGGACGGCGGAGACGTGCTCATAAGGCATTCCTCTACGTTCCACTGTTAAAGAATGCCTAAAAATGGTCAATTATGTTCAAAGAAGAAGTTAAAAGTTGAGAGTATTGTACAAGCTTACCAAATGTAGGGAAACTAAAAAAAAACTAAAGTTTGTTTGCGTTTCTGCTTTCTAGACCTTTTTCACAATCTTAGAGAATTCATGGAGAAATTGTGTTAAACTGAATGACCAGTTGTGTTAGTCAAAACCATCCCTACATTAAAAATCATGTTAAACCAAAATTGTGCTGGTAGAATTCATGTTAGTCGGGGATTGGGTGTATACCTATGCGAAGTTTTGTGACAATATCTTCAAAGGTGTGGATTTGTATAGTGGACAAACAAACAATCAAACAAACAGAATTTCAGATTTATATATAAAGATAATAAAAATGTAAGGTAGCTGCGTATGAAGCTTCCACTTCTGGTGGTAACAAGAGGCTATAAGTATCAGTTTCAGATTTTATAAATACAGGGACTTTTCTGTCTAAATTAAATAGGTTTTAAAGTTAATCCTCATAATAAACAATGAATATATCTTGCCTTCTTAAATGAAAAAAATAAAATATTAATATGTTATGTAATCTCAATCAATATAACAATGCAACATCTCCATGTTGGATAAAAAAATGCTTTGGTATTGTGAAAAAGATTATATTAACAATCACCATTTATATCGATTTTTTTCTTGTAGCAATCAATTGCCAAGATAAACAAATTTTGAAGTAGAGGAGGGGAAGGTATTTAGCCTTGGGACAACAATATGAGCTCAAGTTTTGACAATTAGATTGTCATCAAGGCAGTTATTGCTAAAATGGTAATATTTCTCCAAAATATGTGATTTAAATGTTTAATACGAGCAATTCCGAGCTGTAGGTAGAAAAGCATGAATAGAATAAGAAACTTCATTAACTTTCCTTTGAAATAGTTCATCTTGGATGATCGTGTTTTTCTATTTTTAATTTCCAAAAGAATAAAAGCCTGCACTCCGAAAAGTCTATTTTTATCTGTTACCTTACGAGAAATAGAAATAATCCCCTGGAGTCGAACCGGACCATTTTTTTATTATTATAGTATAGATAAATTTTTAGATATTCTTTCAAATTTTGACTTCAGTTTTAATTTTTCTCCAATCGATTTCTTTGTCTCCATCTATCCTTCTTTGGTTTTTACTCACAGTCGATCAATCTGCCATCTAACAGCATGTCAGTAAACTCAATGCATTGTCTTTTCCTCAGTCAATTGACCTGCCATCTTACAAGATGAGATTGAATTCGTGGTCAACAGTGTTCCAAAACCAACCAACACCTGTGTATTATTATATAGAGATGCAATAATGCTAAAATATCAGAAATTATAATCGGGAGAAAACAGATATATCAAAAGCTAGATGATATGTCAAGCACTGCAAATGAGGGGTTAAACCCACAACATTAATATTGCTAGGCAAAAATTAACAAATCTCCCTTTTAAAGTCAATAATAACTTCATTGTTAAACTCCACATGATTTAAATATGGAACATGACCACTAAATCTAGATGCAAGAAAGTGCTCAAGTAAATGAACCATTTATAAAAAAAATTATCCATGAATCCTATAGAACTTTATTTGCCATGAAAAACTAGTACTTTTTACATTTTTTATTGTCCATCATTTGTTTCTCATTCTTAAGAGCCCTTGAGTGTCAAAAAAGATTTGAAAAAATTCATATGAAAATGACAGAGTAGTTACAAAGGAAATATTATACAAATAAAGCTATCCTTACCATCTTCCAAAGTCAGACACTCCACTTTGTCTCCATACGGTCCCTGATGATTTTTCTGGTCATGACTTCTGACTTTGAATTCATACAATGTAAAAGGCTTTAGATCTCCTATCTCAACTGAATTGCTGGTACTAAATGTAAAATAACAAAAAATAATTAAAACAACATCAATTTCAAAACAATTTTCTGTTAAAAAATATCACACTTGGCCATTTAGTGTTATGACACTGACCTGCGGATGTATTTAACTGTGGAAGAATTAACGGAAAGGCTACTTTGGACTGGGTTATAGGAAACAGTGTAGTAAGATGATGAAGTGTAAGGAGGAATCCATGTAAGATTGATGCTCCTTGGAGAGGTAGGCTGTGCTTCAAGGCCAGTAGGAGGTTCTACGTCACCAGTTATCCCTTGCTGCCCTCCTGGGTCATCAGGTGAGGTAGGTGGAGCAGGCGGGGCAGGAGCTGGAACATCTTCACCTACATTCTTATGAATGACAGAACTCTCAGAAGGCAATGTGTAAATGGCCTTTACACCCATACTGCCATTTCCCTCTTGATTGTAGCCTTGCAACATTACCTTGTATTGAACTTGGGGCTCTAGAGTTAAGGAAAACAAAATGTTAGTTATATGCAGCAGAAGTTTTGCTATATTTTATTTAATCCTTAGAATCATTAGTAACTATAAAAATCTAAAGCTGTCAAAGAAATTGTACTTTCTAAAATAAACAATTTAGGATACATATTGCGAGTGAAATATTATGATGCTGATAAATATTTTATCTACATACCTAACCCAGTAAGAAGGTAATGAAAAACATTTCCAGGAATAGAAACAGGGCCTGATTGGTTCCCATTTTGTTTGCGGTAATACAGTTTAAAGCCTTCAACAGCAATTTTCTCATCTCTTGGCATACTCCATGTTACCTAAAATAAATAAAATTTGTAAAAGGTTACCAAACAATAAGAACCATGAAAGACAATATTGCATGTTGAACTTTGCATCTGTGGGTAATGATTACATTTTATATCAAATCGATAAGAGAAAAATTACCTCAATAGATGTAGAATTGACAACTGTAAGTTGAACATTAGGGGTGGAGGGTACATTTTTTTGATCATGATTTGGCATTTCAAACTGTTTCCATTTTAAGTGATCATCTGGTACGTCAGGCCAACCCATATTTGTGGCAGCCAACACCCTTATGTCATAAGTCTTTCCAGGTAGAAGATCTGAAACATCAAAAGGGTGATAACTTACCAATTTTTGTTCAGATATGAAGAAGAACAGGCAAATTTTAAAAAGAAACTAGACAAAATCTGCAAATATTTGGAATAAACTTTGAAAAAAGCAAATATTTTCTGAGTATTTTTCCTATTTTGCCTTGCACCTTCTTCTCATAAAAATTTATTTTGAAAGATAATTTGGAAACAGGTCCAAATATAATCCTTCATAAATAAGAGGAACATTACAATATAATCATAAATCATAATTGGCCTGGTCAGCTGTATCCACACAGTCTAGGCGTGTTTCTCATATGGTAGATCATGAGAGGATTTTAGGGGGGTCACGAGCAGTGATTTTATTGTGGTTTTAAGATTCCTGCAGATTTTAATTTATAGATAGAAATGCTAGTACGAAATTTTTGCAAAGATCTCACAAATTGTAAATACATACAATGGAATAAGAGAATGAGAAAAATTCTGAACTCATCTGGTAACCCAGGTCTTTCATTCCATTTCTTTTGAATTCATCTACCTACATCAGTGGTGTCCAACAGAATTTTCATTTTCGCTACACTTGTGGTGAACGGTTCAGCCTTTTCGCAACAAAATACAAAATATAAATATTGTGTGTAGGAATAAAAGGTTACAGTGATACACAATAATGATTTAAATTATTTATTAATCAAATAAATCATTAAATTTAAATATTAAATGCTTGGCACTGATCAGTTCTTCGGTTCTGCTGGTTCTCTCAAGAACCGAAATAACTGGATCCGACAGTTTATAATCCGGTTCTTCGGTTCCAATCCTTATTTTAATAAAAACAAGAGTGGAAAGATGCACATCATGCATGCATACATGCAAGGCAGAGGCGTTCTATATTAATGGCTTAGTATAATGCCTATGAACTGAAATGCCACTGGTGATGCCAAGGAAATGTTGAATTTTTTATTCACCGACTAATTTCCTAATCAACTGTAATTAATAGAACAAATGACAATTATTTAAAACTTACCTCACTCGAATAGTAGCAATGTAATCTTTATGTTCACATTCATTCCTTCGTTGTAAATTACCCATTTCTTTTCACTTACAAACGCTGTGTATATGCAAGGAAAATAGATATATCTACATTCACTTATTCGTCATAGACAATCATTTCCCTTCATTTACCAAATGTTGCATGCATACGAAAGAAAATTAAATTAATTAAGTATTTACAGCAGATATTTTTACGTCAGTTGTCACGAAGATTGTTTTTGTTGACAATAATTAAAAAACATGGGTCTTAAGTGAATTACGACTTTCTCGTTTGATTTTCTTGAAATCGGCTACACCTTCGATAAAAATGAACTGAACAAAACATATGCTATTTGATTAGTTCTACAAAGTTCTTTAAAGACTTTTTAGTTATAAGTTATATTGTACGAAATATAAAGAAAAGATCATTATTTGTCACCTGTAAAGTGGCACTCCCGATAAGGTTACGTAAACTATTTAAATAATTTCCTTAGTGTCTTTGCACCTATGTCCTAAATTCCAAATTTCATCAACATCCGCTAAGTAGTTTATGAGATGAAACATGCAGACAGATGGACGGACACAACCTGACCATAAGGCGTTCTTGTTTTACTTATTGTAAAGAATGCCTAAAAACGATTGTGACTCGGAAGCAAACGCTACCCGAAAAGAGACCGCTTTACTCTGCCATATTTTTCCGCGATGGCATTCGATTTTCGATACATATATCGATGACGACGTAAAATATATTTTTATGCTGGATGTGTTATCAGTTTCAAACAGGATAAGTAAGTTTGACTTTCCTTTATTTCATGAGGTAAAAGAGCTTTGTAGCGCGTACCAAAATCAGGATGACGAATCAGTTCAACGAATGATAGTTCCACATAAATATCTATCAAAAAATTGAATGATGGGTTCTGAATTTCCGGTATTCAATATTTTGTTCGTGGCTGCGTGGTTTTATAATGTAAAAATTCAAGCAATATCTTGAGTCAAATCCATCAGTTTGAAGTGTTACTATAACTTATTAATAGAAATAACTTTTATTTTGTTGTGTAGTAATTTTGAATAGATACCCCGCGGATAATTTTTAAATTTAACAGATTTATTGTGAAACCTAACAAAAAATCCATGTCGGACGTTTGGAACAACTTCAGAATTGACAGTACAAATGAAAAATATGCTATATGCAGCTATTGTAAAGCTAGAATTTCCCATGCTGTATCAAAAAGCACTTCTAACCTAACAGAACCGAAACTGAGAACTGGGATCAGATTCATATAACCAGAACCGAGAACCAGAACCGGGAAAATATGGAACCATCCCATCCCTGCTTGGCTCTGAAAGCAAGTTACTAATTGTGCAGAAAAAGAAGTCACACCTCATTGCTTAACCACTCATCTGGATATTTAATTTTTCAAAACTGGTGGTGGGCATTTAAATTGCAATTGAGGTGAATTTCATTTTTCTTTCACAAATCAATTTAAAAAATACATTAATTATTCAGTATTTGAGTTGTTTATTCTAAAAATTCGTGTCAAACAATTCTTACCACAAGACATGTATTAATATATATTTATTATTACAATAAAAATTTAATGTTAATAATATTTAATGAACACAAAAACCTAAAATATGGTATCAAGGCATTAAAAATTTACGCAATTAGTAAGTGATTAAAAAATAAAAAAATAAAAATATTATAAATGACATATAAATGTTGTTAATTTTAAAATGAGGGTAACAGAAATGCAACCCACAAAGTAAAGCCAGGGTGTAGATAAGAGAAGTGTCTCTTTTCCAAATAAAGAAGTGAAGCCCATTTGCTGCTGAGACGGTAAACTAAAAGGATGCAGAGAAGCTGCATGATGGAATATCATGGCATACCCATAGCAAACAGCCGAGAAAACAGAGTGCTGTATATATACAGCATACCCAGATGAGTGGTTAAGAGCTCATCATTCCAGCAATGAAATCAATAATTCACAACATGCTTGATGAGGAAGAATGTTGATTACTGGACCAGACCTCTCGGAGTAATTCCACAGCGAGCCGATACATTTTTGATGGCAGAAGATATTAAGGAGAAAATGATTGGGGAGTTACAAACAGCCAAAGCATGAATTATAAAAGTTGACGAGAGCACAGACATTGCGTTGCACAAATAATGGCATTTGTGAGATATATGCATGATAATACTTTACAAGAGAATTTTTGTTTTGCTTGCCAATTAAGGAGCACACCTGTGCAGCCAATATTTTCCTTAAAGTAAAGTAATTTAGGTAACCAACAAATTTCCATGGAAGAAACTATGATGTAACGACAGATGGTGCAGCAGTTATATTTAGTGTCCGTATGTTCCAGTTTTCTGAGATTATCCCGGTGCCCTGAAAAAAGTTTTCGGGATGCACAGTTGTCCCAGTTTTTTAGGTTGCTGAATTTATAAAAAGTAGATCCAAAAATTGAATTATCGAGAGGAAAATTAAGCACAGATACAAAGAGATAGGAGGATTGTTTATTGGCGTCTTATCATTAGTATGACTTTTCTTCGCTAAATGGCTCCAGTGTGGCAGTTTAGAACACAGGAAAAGTAATGCACTCTATGTTGTTTAGAATTGCAGCATCTCAGAACTAAAACCAATATTCCCCACTAGATAACTTGAACATGATATTTGTTTTCACATCGAAGATAGAGACAACCTCGTTGATTTAGACTCAAATATGCTCTAAATTTAATACCTAATGTTTGACCACTTTGTGGTTACATATGTATCCACAAAGCGATCAGACAAAAAAATTTTACATGTACTTGACTGACTAAATGCATGAATGTGCATCCAGTGTAACATCACCGAAGCCTTAGATATTGTAAGACTGCAAGATCGTTCCGACTGCAGTGTGTAGTGTAGTGACATGTTATTTGGAAAATCTCGTTTTAAAATTAACAACTTTTCAAACTATATTTATTTTTGTTACGTGCATAAGCAACAGGTTTGTTTCTTTCGACATAAAAAAATCAAATTAAACGTGATGAAAATATATTGTATGATCAATTTACAGTTTTAAAGAACGTTGTAAGCAATGAAATCAAAAGTAATGGAAGTTGGAAATCAATGAACTGCAATGAAAAATGGACATGCATCTTCAACAAAATTGAATTTACAGAACAAAAAAGTCAATTTGTTAGATTATGCTCAAATTTGTTTGTCATTCCAGGTCACAAAGCAAGCTGCAAGAGGATTTTTTCTTTGTGTGACATCCAATGGACTGATGAATGCAACAGATTAGAAATTAATACTCTTAACATAATAATTACATTATAATATTATCACACTCAAATCATGCAAAATGTATTTATGCAATATTTAAGTTAAAATAATAATTGAAAATAACTAAAAATTATTGTCCCGATTTTTTTCTTCCTCAGAAAATCAAATGCCATGGTTATGCCTCGTCAGCATCTGAACACCATCTGGGTATCAAGTCTTAATGCGAGATATTACTCCAAACAGCACTTGAATTCATTGTATTTTACACCAAGGTGCTCTAGCAGTGAAAACATTAGCTGATGATTTGAAGGCAGTTTTAGAAATAGTTGTAATGACCATCATTTACCATATTAATCCAAAAGGAAGACAAGGTTTTTTCCAAGAAGTTCGGCAAAAAAATTAGGATCATCTTAAAATCGAGTACAAAGTTTTAAACGCCACACGAAACACCTTGATGCCGATTCTGTCCACAAAAACGCATTCATTTATACATTCATTTCATTTTATTTATTAATACAGTATATTTATTCATATTCTTTAAGTTCAGAATGTACAAATGAGTGACTTTCCACCACGTAGGTACTGATGGAAGGGAAGTATTGAATAATCTCGGTGTCAGGAAATTTGATACAAACGGCATTGAAAATGGCTGCACTAAGATTCCTGGCATTTTACGTGTGTTGTTACAATCTTATTAATAAAAGTTATTCCACCACTACAGACCAATTGTGTCGCCGAGTAGCTGAAACATAGCATGCAAGCCTTTTTTCGTAACCATTTTAAAATTACTTATAACCATCGTACAAACACAGAATTTGAACTATGCCTAAAATGAATAAATTTATTTTCCTGAATAGATGAATGAAAGGATCCATTTCTGGCAAAAAAATACTGTGCATATAAATTTTAAAATGTGTTTTATGGTGTCAATAAATTAAAATTGTCAAATACACATTGCTATAACATGCTGAATTACGGACCTTACCATCGAACTTGACAGATCCAACTTATTAGAAATATCAATAGCACATTCACCATCATTATATGTATCTCAGGGGTGGCCAGACATTTGAGTCTGCGAGCTACACATAGCGAAAACTAGTGAGAACTGTGATAATGGTTTTAAAATGCAGCAAAAGGAAAACTACGGAAGGAAATTAGCAAAAACTTGTTTATTCTTTAACAACTCGGAAAAATAAGTTGCATAGATTCAGCGTGTATTTAAACATACCTTTGGGAGGTTAAGATAAAATTGATTCAGGGAAAAGATGGATAACATTCTCCAGCGAGCCACACTTTGGCAATGTCTTCAAAATATCCAGCCTCTCCTCCAATGTCCCTTGTTTAAGTTTTTTTTTAAAGATGAAGCACTTGTACAATCACTCGATCTTTTCTGTGACATGATGAATTAATTCCAGGGCAAAAATAAAAAATATATAACAGACATTCACAATTTGCACTACAAATGGTGGAAAGCGATAAACTAAAGGCATATGTCCATCGAAAGGCAAGCTGAAAAAATAAATATGAACAAACCCCCAAATCTTATTTTAAACCAATCACCTCTTATGATGAGTGATGGTCATGTGATCTTCCTAGGCGTTACACTCCAATTTTGAGCTGTGGTATTCATGCGTCACTGACCACTTGAAATGTTTGCATTTTTTCTCAAACGTTTGTGTTTTTCAAGAGTCAATACGTAAGCGTCATTTATTAGAGGAAGAATCGGGGAAATCTCCCTGGGATTTTTACTGCTATGATTAGAATTTCCCACTGAGAGAGTTTTTATCGGGAATGATAGATACGAAGTTTTTCCCAAGCTTCGTAACCACAAAGTAGACATGTCCTAAATGCGAAAAAGAGTCACAATGTTATGCCGTTCTAACCACGAAATGTCATTGTGCGAAGCATAGTTATGCAAGGGATAACTGTATGTACTGAATATAACCTTGTAGGAAAGAGATAACAATCATCAAGAGAACAGAGAAAATCCAAGCTTTCCAGAACAAGCTTGACTTAAGGTCTTAGGACTGAAAAACGCATTTCACTGCCTTTCCTATACTGTTACAAAATTCTTTTTCAGTAAAACCTCGTTATTTTGATCCCGGATAATTTGAAATAGCATGTAATTCGAAGCTAAGAGCAGTCCCCGGCCACCATCCTAGGATTTTGCATACTTTTTAGTGCGGATTATTCGAAATAAGTCTATAATGAAATTCAAAGTCATGATCTGGTCCGGTGATTCGAGAACATTTCGTTTAATTCGAAACCTTTATCTATATTGTGTGTTTAAGTGGAAAATTCGTGTGTGCACATGACAAAAGCATCGTGTTTTTGTTCTCCATTTCTCGTAAATGAAATATACATTGCCCCCAAACAGGTAACTTCTTTTTACTTATTTAATAGTCAACGTGAAATAAAATCGTAGATGATACAAATAGAGGAATCATCTAATTCTTGCATCACTAGACCTTTATTCCAGGTTCTCGGGTTACTTCGCATATAGTGCTTTATCCTAGATCTCTACCCCTTCCCTGTAAGTTTTTCGGGAAAAAAACTTCAAATAAGGATAAAAAAGATGCTAGAAGTGTGCAGGGACAGGAGAGATGAGGTTTCGTATTTGCCCACTCAACAAAAAAATGCCAGAAAATATAAATTTTTACCTTAGTAATTTGAGCACTGTCTTCAATGTTATTCTCACTATCACTCTCTGAACTGACACTTTCTTCTGAATCACTTTCAAGTAAGATTTCAGTCTACTTTTCATCACCAGGTATTGTTTACGTTTTTCTATCAGTTGATGCCATGATTAGTTCGACTCTTTTAATCTCTTAGAAATAAAACAAAAGTAACAACGGAAAATAATGAACAATAGCAGCCTCCATACAGCATAAATGTTTCCCTCCGATAGGCAAGAGAATATTTTTTGTGTGATCCTAGCGCTTCCCATGCGCTCTGGTTATGCTTTCGTAAATATCTTTGAATGGGTTTGTTTGTGCATTGGTGTCAGATAAGTGTTTCTCTCTCTCTCTCACTCTCAATATATTTTTCTCAAGAAATGCTGAACCAAGCACTAGCCCAGACCTGAAGATCATTCTTCCGCCCTATCCATATAGCTCTCAAGTGTTGATACAAAAGAAAAAAATAATCATCTCAAGAGTGAGAGGCATCACAAAGCAAATAAACAGTGCCTGCATCCTCTTCCACCATACAGTAGCTTTCGTGCAGAGGTTCAGTTAGTCTCAGCATGAATAGGGGTTTTTAGAACCCACAATTCGCATAACTACGTGAAAATTCAATCACAAAATCTTATGTACAATACATGTAAAAAGAAAGTAAAAATTGTTGAATTAAGTGCAATAGGAAACCCCAAGGTTACTGTTTTGAAATATATCAAGGTTTTTCAGATTTAAGAAACTTTATTGCATTAAAAAATAAAGATATCTAGCGATCTCTGTGGCGTACCCAGTACGACTGCATATGAAGTTTTTGTCCTGTGTGCCCAGTATGCAGGACGACGCTGAGGAGTTTATTACAATAGAGAACGTCCATAAAATACGTGCTTATGTTTGCCTTTTTAGTTTCCTCTTCTCTAAAACTCGGCGCGCTATGCTAAGATTGACTCCTACTCCTCCCTCCTGCCTGCATGACGCAATTCATAGATTTAAATCCCCTCACCAGTAGTCCCAAAGGGAGAATGTGTTTAGTACGTATTGCAGAAAAGAATTTGTAAGTACATAAAAATCATCACCTGTCATAACAAATATGACCACATTATTTTGAGAGCACATTTATTTTATTACAGCTGTGTAATATGGATGGAAATAAAATTAAAATGCAACGTATGAAATTGCCTAGAGCTAATGAAGAATTAATTAATTATTTTTGACCATACCGATGGCATGGAAAGTTTGAATGAAATTGGAGAGAATTAATATGTGATGGTTCCTATCTATTATATATATAATATTTCACATAACCGTTTTCCCAATCTTTTTAGTATGCATTTTCATAATCTTTTGGCTGAGTATGTGCGGTTGAAAGTCTTCTGAAACGTGGTGTAAAAGAGTAATTTGAAATATACAATGGAAAAATTGGTTTGTTCACACAATCCTATTTTTCACACACGGTGGTGTTCGTGAATTAAGTGGTCACTTCAGCTGTTCATGAATTTGCTGTGTACAAACTTGTAAGGTCAATACGTTTTGTAGCAGAACGGATAGATAAGATTATATTGTGATTTTACTGTCCAAGTAGCGGATCGTAAGAAATTTCAATTTATTTTAAGTTCGTTAATTTCAAACCCAGATAATTCGAAGTTGTATTTTTGTGATCCCTTGAACTTGGAAATAACGAGGTTTTACAGTATATGGAATGAATTCAGTCCCAGGACACTCCATAAAAACAGGATTTTGGTGTAAATCATAACTTTATCTCTGGAAGTAATATGTATCTCACATTAAGAATAATTTTCGAGGAAAAATTATTTAGAAAATACAATATAGTGGCTGTGGAAACAATACAATGATTTAAGATAGTAATGTATCACAGCGGTTCTCATGTACGATTTTACAAGAAGAATTGTTTTTTTTAATTTAAAATTCTTTCCAAATTTATCTATAAGTGTGAAAAATAAAATAACCTAAAGTAAGAATAGACTCACCAGTGATAGTATACTCATGAACATATCCTTTTACATATTCCACATTAGTACTTGGATGACCATGCCTCCGCCATTGAATCTTATGCTCTGTTATTATACCACGGGCTTTAGAGGCCTCCAAAGGATCCCACCACACCCTCAAAGTTGTAGGACTACTGGTGTCTAAAGATATTTCTGGAGCAGCTTGTGGGACTGAAAAAATAAAATTTAGCTTTAATGCATCACATAAAATCATAGAAGTTTCAGGTAAATATTTCATTTCATATCAAAGTATAAAATAAGAATTTGTTGGAACTTAATTTCAACAGAGAAAAATTTATGTTCAGCAATTACCACTCCAGCCTGTCCAAGTACTATCCTCCTGTCAGTTTATAAATTTAAATAGTTTATTACGGTAAATGTAAAATCTCTATCTAAAAAATACTTTCCAAAAAGGCAATATTGGTGAAATGAGATTGGTTTTATGGTCATAGTGAAAATCAGTCGCTTATAGGTAATTCATCTGGTTATGATCTAGTGGTGTAACTAGCAGCAGAAGGGCAAAATATTATCAACGGTTCCTCTCTCCCTCCTTTCTCACCCCACAAATGCATATGTTCAATTAAAACAAACTCATTGTAAAACCAACAAAACTGCACTTAATAATCAATTACTAGCCAAGGTTGGGCTTTTTAAATTACTCTCTCCAACAATAATGACTAACTGGAAAGTCATTCAGGAATTTATATAATAAATTTTAAAAATTTCTCAGTCATGTAACACTTCAAAATATACGATATAAAACCTAAGGTACTTCTAGAAGTGCTATCTACAGAACTGAAATTCGGAAGGAAGATAGGTCATGCGGGTACAACCTCGGAGAAAAATCCAAAACTCCAGAAAAACCTATATTTAAGGGGTGTTTTTGATCCCAATGTCCAATTATAAACATACATAGGAAAAACATTGAAAACAGTGCAGGGCTTTATAAAATTGTTTTTTTTAATTGCAGCATAGAACCTTTTATCTGGATTCCACACATCTGGAAATTCAGTTAACAGGCTATTTTTTTACAAGTTGACAAAAAACGGCATTTTCCAAAATTTGTTAGGAGAAAGAAATTCAAATTTAATACCTCACTAGTAATAATCTGGCTCACCGCTAGAGGTGCCAACTCTCCTTGTTTGACCTGGAATCTCCAAGTTTTGGGCCTTTTCTTTGGCTCAATATTAAAATTCGCCTGGTATAAACGAATATTTTCGAATTTTCCAACATATGTATTACGATTAATTTTATTTTTAGTGAATTTTGTACCATCAAGAAAATAGCCGTCCCATGCAATTAAACCGGGAATAGGTCCGGGAAAATATTAGTAGGAAAATGCAACATCACGCTTGCATTAAAAATCTTTGGGTTTGTGGTCACAATCTCTGGGTTTGGTTTTTTGAAAGCAAAAAGCTGAGGACTGATTCAATGCATGAATTTACAAGCAGTGGCAGATCCAAGGAGGGGAGGATTGCCCCCCTTCTCTCACCACATTGTCCTCCACTGGGTGCATTCATAAATTCATTCTGTGCAAGATTTCTTGATCCTACACTGCAGATTACATCTGTATGGCAAGGGAAAGAAAGATTCCGATTGTGGTAGAGATTTTCAAAATACAGAGTCATCGGCAGAGGTGGA
This sequence comes from Tanypteryx hageni, assembly GCA_028673005.1. NCBI lineage: Eukaryota > Metazoa > Arthropoda > Insecta > Odonata > Petaluridae > Tanypteryx > Tanypteryx hageni. Next base: position 235,484,461 of record CM054112.1, on the reverse strand, counting down.
TTCGAGATGGGAGAGGGGTGACCGTACCCTCTCCTGTCCCCCCTTGAGAAGTGTCTGGATCTGTCCCTGTTTACAGTCCTGTCTCACAAAAAACAAATAGCTCAGGAAGCTATTAACCCCTCAAGCTGGCAGCCAGAGCTCATACTCGCCAAACATCATCGGTCAAAGGGGAAGTTGAACAAGTATGTGCTTGCCAAATGCAGACGTAACATAAACAGTGATAATTTTGCCATCAAATAGTTATTCATGAAACTACTTATGCCCAGCAGATCATCAACATGTAATTTTCCAGTAAATCACAAATTACCTGATCAGTGTGGAGGTTTTTGCACTTTGTTGGAAATTTGCGTAAATAGCATAAATTCAATTCCATTATGAGAATATAATATTTATAATTCACATTGGCAAAAAATAGAGGAGATTATAAGAATAAATATGATAAAGAGGATAAAAAAGTGGGATGCGTGAAAGACTGAAATTTCCAAAAAAGTTCCTTCATATGAAAACTCTGCTAAAGTGAAAATATGCTACCTGAAAGCTCGCTAACCGAGAATATTAGTTACTTAATACTGAGGCATATAATAACGCTTATCAACTGATACAATTAAATTAGTTTATTTTATGAAGAGTAGCTCCAAATCGTACCTCCTTCTCCTGTGCGGCAGATGACCCTCATAGACTGATCGCTGGCAGACCTTCCACTATATGCTCTCACATAAAAGGTGTAATTGGTGAATGGAATCAGTTTGTCAACAAGGAAAGTTGTATTGACAGCTACTGCTTGTTGCTCTAAACCACCATCTGTAAATGAGAAAAAATGAAACATTAACAGATGATTCCAAATTGTGATATAGACTTCAGTAAAAGTAGACCTTCCAAAGAGTTAAAATTAACAGCTATAAACAACCTTAAAAAGAAAAAGAGAAGATTAAATTGTTACACAAGTGTTAATTGTTAATGTTGAAGCCAATTGTAGATCATTACTTTTTAAAACTCCATATATAAATGTATGTGACACTAACACAGTAACCTGAATTGGAAATGGGTTTTGAGAAGGAAAATTAATGAGCAATAGTATACTGAAGTTTTTAGGTTAAAGTTCAAAGCCTTATAAAAGGTTACTTTGTAAATCTCTCATAATGCAGAATATTAGAAAATAAAATTACTGTATTTACCCAAATCCAAGATGAGGTTTCAGCTTGCAAAAATCGAGGGTTGTCTTAAATTCGAGTTTGAAGTGGTATACCATCAATACATCAACGTCAATTTATCACGCGTCAATTTGTCACACAACAAACACGTCAGTATGAAAAACCCATTGCAGGTCAATTCATCGCTTGTCAAATTTGTCGCAAGATAATTTCATCACAAGACGAATTGGAAGGCAAGAGACCATGACTGGTGTATGGCAAGGGTATACACTTGTTGGGTTGGGAGTCATCCCCTGCCATACACCATCCATGTTTCTCATCTTGTGTAATTCACAAAGAGAACTGTGATTCATTCTGGTATTATCAAAATACAGTATAGTCTCAATTATCCAAGGTAAAGTGGACCGAGCTAACTTCCGATAATGATAAACTCGGATAAAACAGAAGTTTAATTTTTAGGTACTAAAAATAGGCCTTTGTATGTTCAGAAAATTTATTTTATACATACATAACTAAACTAAAAGAACAATTTATTGATATTACTAAAACAAAATAGTCTTTTAATGATTTCTGCCTAACTTTGGTCAATCGATTTTTGGCCGCCATTTGGTCTCTAGAGACACCACAACACACTTTTTTTCCCACTCATTATTCAGTCGAGTCAAGAAATGTCTAACTATTGTAGGGTAAAAAAATGATGAATGTCAAGGATGGACAAGTCTGTGGGTATCATAGAGTAGTTTAATGTCTCCTCTTTACTGAAGTTCGTCGATGACTGACTCGACGATCTGAGCCACCGTTGAGAGGACCATGCCTCAGTTACATACATTGTCGCGGCTGAATGAAGCCGCATGCTTCGTGAAACTTACACTATGTATCAACTGAAAACTGAAGTCGTGAGGAGTCATGATTTACATGTGGTAAATAACCTGTGACCTTGACCGCAAGCTAAAAACAACAATGTATTTAGAGGGGGCCGCCTCGGTTAACACGGAAGCTCGGATAAGCGGGGCTTGGATAATCGAGACTCTAACTGTATAAAGAAAAATTTTGTTGTGGAAAAGTGTCTCCCCCTGCTGTACACCAGTAATGGTGTCTCGCCTTCCAATCTGTCTCATGACAAATTTGTTGAGCAATGAATTGAAGCATGATGAGTTTGTTGCGCGATATATTGACGTCCAATGAACTGGTATTGTCATAGAACCATAGAAAGTATGGTTATGCATTTAATCGATGTTTTTTAAACAAATGAAACGTAAGATAAAATAATTGCATCTACTGAAATTTTTCATTGCATACTTGATCCGGATCTCAATTAATGCAGTATTAATTTTTAAAAATACATTTAAAAAATTATATTTTACTCAAACAAAAATTGTAACAAACCATTTCAATTAATGAAGAAATTAGTATACCTATAATGAATATGTGTGTTCGAAATATACACCAACTACATTCAATGATAAATTAGATCATAAAATATTTTTCTGTTTAACAGTCTGCTAAAAGAGGGGGTCATCTTGGATCCTGGTAAATACAGCATGCTTATTGAAGCAGGAGACAAAGCATAGATTTTTAAAGATATATTATGATTACTCTATTATATCTATCCTTCTCAATGGATGTTACACTATCAAGGCCAAGATGATTCAGAGAAACTATTTGAAATTAGCAATGGTATCATTGCAATTGAAATGGAATTTTTGCATGATACAAAATAGTCCGATAAATGAATTACCATATGTAGAAGTGAATAAGTTAAATTTTAAAGCTTAAAAATTTGGGAAAATTTATACACCGAATACAAAAATAGGAATCTTAAATTTCCAGTGAGCAACATCAAAGGTGGCTGATTAACTTGAAACTAGCTTTACATTGGTCGGAGGCGCCATGACAAGGGTTGTCACTTTGAATAAATATAATTTCAAGTCACATTAGATATCAAGGAATGATGCAACGTGATATCATAAATGTTATGTGAATGTAGGAAAATTTCTGATACATTTTTTGATAAACAAATCAGCAACACATAATTAAGATGGTTAAATTCATGTTTTATTCAAAACTCGGATCAAATATAACCTCAATTTTGTCTAGCCTAATCAAGATGTTTGCTCCTTTGTTTATTTTCTAAACTTTTATTGTATGGGGGCTCCATTTTGCCTGAAAAAAGCTTTTGTGAAAAGCATTTGTTAAGTGAAATAGATGGGTAAACATATACAGCAAAAACTCTTCCAATGTGGGTTCTTCCAGCGCAAATTCTTTTATACACTCAAAAATAAATCTGATCAATTATCAGCCAAACACTGAAAATTCTAATATGTGCAGTTTGCCAGACACACAACAGTATGTGCACTCTATAACTTTAAAAACAATCTGCAGCTTTGGCATGTGGCTTGCTTTCCCATCTCTCATCTTCCTCTCCCTCAGTCTCATGT